>JBAIAA010000022.1:0-1200000 GCA_037893245.1 Crossaster papposus | reverse complement strand
CACACACACCAAGCATATCGTACAAAGTGCACGTGCATGTTGTTAAATTCTCATTCTCACTACAGGTCATTGACTCCATGGGCCTTTGCGATTGCACACATTTCTATTGGCTGGTTATTTTAACCCTTGACCTCATTAGCGTATAGACTTATTCAATTCTGGAACACGCACATAAGTGCTGTCTAAAGGTTCGGTTGAATGTGGTACAGCACTTTTGCCAAATGGAAATTAACTTTAGTGGACGTAGTTTATTTTAGAGGGATTGTGAATCAAGACTCATCCAAGCTTACATTGAAGCAAGTTCAGGCACGGAAACTTGTAGCAAAACCGTGTGGTCCTCTCATTCGTGTGTTGCATTTACTTTGGTTTCTTATTGTTTATACACATTTTCTTTAATATTTAATTTTATATATTTAATTGTAATTGTGTACATACAAGTCAAATGCCGAATAAAGTATTATTATAATTACCGCTACCGTTACCGTATGCATGGTGCACAGTGATTACACGTACAATCAATGTACATGTAGTACACGCAAGTCGCAAGACCGGCAGGAACACCATTTTGCGACTTAACTTTACGTCTTTTTGTTGCCGCGCTGTGTGTTACCATAGAGCTATGGTTATACATTGTCATATAAAATCAAACGCCTGTGTAATTCTTACTCCTTTTCCCTATTGGTTAATCCCTCTCATGTGAACAGTCGCTGTCCTAATTATCAAACGTATGCATGGGCAATACTACCACATTTTGAGTCAAATATTTACGCTAACAACTGTCGAATCTATTTCGTAAAAAAAAGATACGCTTTGCGTTTGGTGTTTATTTGGTCGTGGGTTAATTTGCGTTGTTTTGTAGTGCATTATGCATGCAAGCAACTAAAGATTACTTATTAATGGACATAAGAATAGCCGGTCTATGATCATACTCCGGCCATTCTGGATGGACATGAGAATAGCCGGTCTATGATCATACTCCGGCCATTCTGGATGGACATGAGAATAGCCGATCTATGATCATACTCCGGCCATAAGCATAGCTGGTCTATGATCATACTCCGGCCATTCTCGATAAAACATAAGAATAGCCGGTCTATGATCATACTCCGGCCATTCTGAATGGACATGAGAATAGCCGGTCTATGATCATACTCCGGCCATTCTGGATGGACATAAGAATAGCCGGTCTATGATCACACTCCGCCCATTCTGGATAAACATAAGAATAGCCGGTCTTTGATCATACTCCGGCCATTCTGGATAAACATAGGAATAGCCGGTCTATGATCATACTCCGGCCATTCTGAATGGACATGAGAATAGCCGGTCTTTGATCATACTCCGGCCATTCTGAATGGACATAAGAATAGCCGGTCTTTGATCATACTCGGGTCATTCTGGATGGGCATAGGAATAGCCGGTCTATGACAATACTCCGGCCATTCTGGATGGACATGAGAATAGCCGATCTATGATCATACTCCGGCCATAAGCATAGCTGGTCTATGATCATACTCCGGCCATTCTCGATAAAACATAAGAATAGCCGGTCTATGATCATACTCCGGCCATTCTGAATGGACATGAGAATAGCCGGTCTATGATCATACTCCGGCCATTCTGGATGGACATAAGAATAGCCGGTCTATGATCACACTCCGCCCATTCTGGATAAACATAAGAATAGCCGGTCTTTGATCATACTCCGGCCATTCTGGATAAACATAGGAATAGCCGGTCTATGATCATACTCCGGCCATTCTGAATGGACATGAGAATAGCCGGTCTTTGATCATACTCCGGCCATTCTGAATGGACATAAGAATAGCCGGTCTTTGATCATACTCGGGTCATTCTGGATGGGCATAGGAATAGCCGGTCTATGACAATACTCCGGCCATTCTGAATGGACATAAGAATAGCCGGTCTTTGATCATACTCGGGTCATTCTGGATGGACATGAGGATAGCCGGTCTATGATCATACACCGGCCATTCTGAATGGACTTAAGAATAGCCGGTCTATGATCATACTCCGGCCATTCTGGATGGACATGAGAATAGCCGGTCTATGATCATACTCCGGCCATTCTGGATGGGCATGATTATACTCCGGCCATTCTGGATGGACAAGAGAATAGCCGGTCTTTGATTAAACTCCGACCATTCTAGATAAACATGAGAATAGCCGGTCTTTGATCATACTCCGCCCATTCTGGATAGATATATGAATAGCCGGTCTACGACAATACTCCGGACTTTCTGAATGGACATAAGAATAGCCGGTATTTGATCATATTCTGGATGGACATAATAAGAGCCGGTCTTTGATCATACTCCGGCCATTCTGGATGGACCTATGAATAGCCGATCTATGATCATACTCCGGCCATTCTGGATGGATATATGAATAGCCGGTCTATGATCAAACTCCGGCCATTCTTAATGGACATAAAAATAGCCGGTCTATGACCAAACTACAGCCATTCTGGATGAACATAAGAATAGCCGGTATTTGATCATACTCCGGCCATTCTGGATGGATATATGAATAGCCGGTCTATGATCATACTCCGGCCATTCTGGATGGACATGAGAATAGCCGGTCTATAATCGTATTGTAATGTCCGCCCAAAATGACTGAAATGTCCTGCACTGTAATTTTGACTTTATGTACGTTCAAATTAAAGGTAGATTTTAAAATGTCATTATTTCATGGTATTAAACCACGTTCTAAAAAAATTGCAAGGAGAAGTGCATTTTTAAATATTAAACATTACACTTTGCCATGTACATTTTTAACAAACTTTTTTTCCCATTTTTTACAAACTACAATGTGATAAGGTTACATGCAAAACAAAAATAAAGGTATTCATTATTTCATGAGGTTGTTCAACATATAACCTTTTGGCTTCTAAATGTTATCTTTTTGTAATTTTCCCATTCAAGAGTTCTGTTTAAACCCTAATCTTTGTTGTTATATTTTGTAAAAGCAATTTTTACATTTTTAATGGCACAATTTTGCCAATCCGGAAAGAAGTGTTAAATTTTAGGTGAAAAATTGTTGACACGAATACATATGAAATAGAGAAAATGGTTCTCATCATGTTAATGGTAGATTTAAACCATTTCCAACCACTGACTGGGCCTATCTCAAATATTTGGGCATTGCTCGGCGCAGTACCCGTGGACGCCGTGAAGGCAGGCATAAACAGAGACAAATACACCCTGTACTCACAAGAAGACGTGTAAACCTGAAGTACAACACACATCAGTCTGGGAAAGAGAGACCCAGAGTTTTATCTGCAATCCCCAAAGTACCAGTAACTCCCAACACTTCAGTCCCATCGTTTCCTCCAAGGCTCTTTCTAAACAATGCATGCTCAGTGTTAAACAAAATTGATGAATTGGCTGAAACTCTGCAACAAGCCCGTTCAAATATTGCTATTGTGACAGAATCCTGGGTGAAGCCTACCACAGCACCAGACCAATACAATATTGCCAATTTCAACGTGTTCAGCAAATGCAGACAGGATAGGCCGGGAGGTGGCATTCTCATCTACACCAAGGACAGCCTTAGAGCAGAACCAATAGAAGAAATTATTGTTCCCCCTGAGCTGGAAGCAACATGGATGTTGGTGACGCAGCCCAAACTACCAAGAGCTGTTCCCTACATTGCAGTTGCCGCAGTGTACATTCCTCCACAGTCGCCTCACCAAGATCTGATGATGAACCACCTGATATCATCCGTGGACTATCTACGAACTCATAAAGCTCAGGCTGGTATAATGATAATGGGAGACTTTAATCGGACTGAAATTAAGTTACTTTGTCTGGGAAATGGATTGAAGCAAGTTGTCACTTCACCAATAAGAGGCGATGCAGTGTTGGATATGATCATCACCAATGTTCACAATCTATACTGTACCCCTTCTGTCAAAGCCCCCATTGGGTGTAGTGACCACAACTGTATCAGTCTAGAGCCCAGGCAATCCACACCACTTAACATTATAACAACTAAATCTGTTCAGCCTATTACTGAATCAAAGGTAAATCAGTTTGGAAGATGGAGTCAAGACCAATCGTGGTCCGATGTTTACAATGCGAATGATGTCCAGTCTAAGGCAGATGCCTTCTACCATGTGCTCGATGAGGGTATTGACCTATCTTTCCCAAGAAAGACTGTCCGTTTACATGGCAATGATAAACCGTGGATGACTGACAGAGTTAAGGCCCTCATTCGGCATAGGCAGAGGGCGTTTGCATCAGGGGATACACAGATGAGGAAGTCACTTAGAAGTCAGGTCATAAAAGAAATAAAGAAGGCCAAAAAATCACACAACATCAACAAGGTGAGATATTTGCAAAGGACAGAACCGAGAAGATGGCACAAGGAAATCAGATTATTTGCCAATATAAACAAATCTGACACCTCCATTCATGCGCCAGAGATCGATCCAAGTGATCATGCTGCTGTTGCCAATGCTATTGTGACGGAAAGTGCAAGGACTTAGTGCCAGTTTATGTTGTAATTCTAAAGTTTATGAATGAACTGTAACCACGGGCGGACATGACCTGTAGTTGCGCGCGATGGCTGGGCGGGGCTTACCGCTCAGTGACTCGCTGTGTGATTGCACGCGATTGGGTAACAAAGCCCATATGCTTAAGTACATGTATGTGTTTCACATGGTGTGCGTGTTTACCTGGGTGGTAGACACGTAATATCCATGGTCAGTTGTTTGAGAGCTGCACGGCAGATAAGACGTAGGTAACTGGTGCTGCGTTTTGTGCGATGCTTATGCGAATCGGTACAAAGCGGTATAGCTGTACATTGTTTACGCAAGCCTGCATGGTTAATGTGTTGGTGGTACAAAGCTGAGATAGCTAGCTGTACATAGCTGACGCAAGCTGGCATGGTTAATGCGTAGCAGGTGCAAAGCTGTACTGGTTGTACACAGCTTACTTGGGCACTTGATGCTGACTAGGCACTTGATGCTGACTAGGTACTTGATGCTGACTAGGCACTTGATGCTGACTAGGCACTTGATGCTGACTAGGCACTTGATGCTGACTAGGCACTTAATGCTGACTAGGCGCTTGATGCTGACTTCACTTGTGTAATGTTCATGATGGCTTTTGCGTTCTGAACACTGCAGTTATTGTGCATTGCTGCTGAGGACCCTAGTATTTAAACAGCCCACTTAATTTCCAATTACTGTGCATTTCTTAATTGTTGTGAATAAATCATCTTTATTGTTCATTGTACCGTCAACCCAGTTGTCAAGGAGTCTTTGTTACAGGTTATAGTATAATCAACAGAGAGCAATCGCTATCATCATAATCGGCGGTATATTTCCTCCAAAACGGACCTGCACCCTTAGCCTTTTAGGTCGCTCTGAGTGATCTCTCGTCTAGGGAAGAGCCTTAGGTTGGGAAGATTGTCGTCGCTTTAATAGGTGTCCGACTTATCCTAACAGCCTTAGGTTGGCCCGGGGAGTTCCCGCCACAAATGGTGTCAGAAGTGGGATAATTGTGATTGATTAGGTTGATTTCCTCTGTTGAAAACATGAACACGCCAGGTCAAGGCCGGCGTGTGCTCCATCAGGTTGACACCGATGTTGAGTTTAGGGTACCCGAAGAGACTACCGGGTATGACTCCGGAACATCGGAGAGAGTCTTGGGCGCAGATATGAGGTCTGAGTTGGCCCCTTATGTGGGGCGGGGTGTGACATTCAGGGAAAGTACACCTTGGCGAGGACGGAGCTCGGGGATTTTCCCCCGAGCACAGTCGACGCCTGTTGCCGGGGAGACAGATGATCCAAATGATGATCTGATGTCGTTAACCCCTGAAGGTGGCATGGAAAGGGCTAAGGCGAGCGCCAACCCGTTCGTTTGCGACATGGTAGACCCTAAACAGGTACATGGCGAATTGTTAAGTTTCGCTACTCGACCAGTCGAGGCGAAGAACAACAGTTCAGCTAAAGCCGACATCTCGTCAGTGGGTCCATGGCCACTGAAACGAGAGGCACGGGTCCATGGTGACGTGGGTCGGGAGGAAGGTTTGGAGCGACTAAATCGCAGGCCAAATATAACCCCTGATCGGTACAGCGGTAGAGTGCTCTGGAAAGAGTACTTCCGCCATTTTGAGTCGTGTCGTGAGGTGAACATGTGGGGCGAGGAACAAGCTGCAGCGTGGTTAGCCGCAAGCTTGCAAGGGGACGCTCTACGGTTGTTAGGTGACTCTGGCCACAAGTACACGTATGGTGCGCTTGTAAAGTTGCTGGAGCGCAGGTTTGGATCAGCTCGACAGAGTGAAAATTATCTCGTCGAACTGAGACATCGGCGCCAAAAGCCGAAGGAAACTTTGCTTGAATTAGGGCAAGCAATTCACGAATTGACGGCGAGGGCATACCCTGAGTTGCAGGAAGATGCTCGTGAAAGGTTGGCTAAGAACCACTTCATGGACGCCGTTGACAGTCATTCAGTGAGAGAGGGCATCAATAGGGCCCGTCCAAAAACTTTGGACGAAGCGGTCCAGGCAGCCCTGGAGACTGAAAACTTTGAGAAGGTTGAGCAGGAAAGGTTGCTTGACCGGAAGCCCGCCAAATATGCGAGGGCTTTGGACTCTGGAACAGAGCAGAGGTTGATGACTTTAGAGGGAAGTCTAAGTGAACAGGCCAAGACATTGAAGTCGGTGGCCGAGTTGGTGAAGTCGTTGTCAAGTCAGATCAAGGGCCAGGATCACGGCAAGGGTGTGACGTCTCCCCAGACACACAGACCCTGGAAAGCCGAGCGTGGAACCCTGCGGTGTTTCAGATGTGGTGAGAAAGGGCACTTCGCCCGGGAGTGTAAAGAAACTCCTAAGCAGGGAAACGGAAGTCAGCCCCCCCGTCGGGCCCGCGGGAAGGCTGCATGGCCGAGAGGGTCAAAAAGGCGACTCGGTGACAGCGATGGTGATGGTGGAAAAATGTCCAAACAAGGGGATGGGCAGCGAGTAATAACTATGCCTAGCCCAGTTCGTGGACCTCGTTATGGCTTATTTGTTGATGGGACGGTAAGAGCAACCAAGTGTCGATTTTTGATTGACACGGGGTCCACCGACACTTTGATAAGTAGCACGGTGTACTACCAAATCCCAAAGGAGAGAAGACCTGTCTTGGAGACAGAAGATGTTCAGGTGAAGCAAGTTGACGGTAGTCAACTAGCCGTGCTGGGTATAACTTGGGTAGACGTGCAAGTGGGTGGAACCACACACCAAGTCAGGGCAGTGTTTGTCGAAATGAAATACTGTGGTATCCTGGGCATGGATTTCCTGGTACCCACAGGTGGAAATTTAGATTTCCAGTCGAAAGAGTGGAGGCTCAACGGTGAGCGAATTAAGTGCACAAATGGTGCAGGTGAGCTCTTTGTGGGTCGCGTTGTAGTCCTTAAAACTACGGTTATCCCACCAGGTCATGAAGCCGTGGTCCCGGGGATAATTGCTCGGAAGGGTGCCGACTTGGTCGGGCCAGCCATGGTGGAACCATTGGAAGGTGGCGGTGACCTAGCCAAAAAGGGTTTGGTGTTGGCCAGATCTCTAGTGGAGAGTGGGGCCGATGTTGTTCCGTTGCGGGTCTTCAATCCCGGAAGGGAGAAAAGGGTTGCCCGTGAGGGAGCAACAGCGGGTGTGATTTCCCAGGTGGAAGTTGGTTCAATTCATGGTGAGTTGGACGGGTTGGCAGGTGTTGGTGAAGAGTTACCCCAACACTTGCAGGATTTGTTTAAGAGGGGTACATCCAAGGTGGAGGCTATGTACCACGGGGATGTCCGGAAATGTTTAGTAGACTTCCAGGACGTGTTGTCCAAGGGTGACCATGACATTGGTCGCACGGACGTGGTCCGGCATCACATAAATACAGGTGATGCTAGGCCAATGAAAGAACAGATGAGGCGTCATCCGTATTGCCATCAGGAGGAGATCCAGAGGCAAGTCGGTGATTTGGAGAAGAGGGGGGTGATTGAACCTTCCGACAGTCCATGGGCGGCAAATGTCGTTTTGGTTGACAAAAAGGATGGCACGAAACGCTTCTGTATTGATTACAGAAAGTTGATTTCGGTGACCATCAAGGATGCCTATCCGGTGCCGCGCATTGATGAAACATTCGATGCGTTGCATGGGGCAAAGTGGTTTTGTACACTTGACTTGGCGTCGGGGTACTGGCAAGTCGCTCTGGATGAGGACGCCAGCCAAAAGTCAACATTTGTTGTGAGAAGCGGGTTGTACCGGTGGAAATGCATGCCTTTCGGGCTGTGCAATGCCCCGGCGACCTTTGAGCGCCTCATGGAAAAGGTCATGGCCGGCTTGCAGTGGGAAATCCTATTGATTTATTTGGATGACATCATCGTGTTTGGTCAGTCGGTAAAGGAGACCCTAGACCGTCTCCGATTAGTGTTGGACAGGCTAAGAAACGCTGGGCTTAAACTCAATCCCAGCAAGTGTCATTTGTTTCAAAAGTCGGTGGCTTACCTGGGGCACATTGTGTCCTCAGATGGCGTAGCGACCGACTCTAAGAAGGTTGAAGCAGTGGCAAATTGGCCAGTTCCAAGGTGTGTACGAGATGTGAGAAGTTTCTTAGGCCTCGCATCCTACTACCGGAAATTCATAAAGGGGTTTGCAGAGGTGGCAAGTCCACTGCATGCCTTGACTGAGAAAGCAAGGCAATTTGTGTGGACTGAGAGTTATCAAGAGGCATTTGACGAGCTAAAGGGCAAGCTTCAAGCCGCCCCAATTCTGTCATATCCAATGCCCGAAGGCGATTTTATCTTAGACACCGATGCCAGCGGTGAAGGTATCGGGGTAGTATTGTCTCAGATCCAGGGTGGTGATGAAAAAGTGCTTGCGTATGCGAGCCGAAAGCTCAGCAAACCTGAGCGGAATTATTGTGTCACTCGTCAAGAGTTGTTGGCTGTGGTTGTGTACTTGAAGTATTTCAAACAATACTTGTACGGCCGCAGGGTAACGGTTCGAACTGACCATGCCGCATTGCGGTGGGTACTTAATTTTAAGAACCCCGAAGGTCAGCTGGCGAGGTGGATGGAAGTTCTGTCAAAGTATGACTTGGTCGTTGAGCACAGAAGTGGTAAGAAGCATGGTAATGCTGATGGGTTATCAAGACGGCAATGCCAACAGTGCGACCGTGATGAGGTGGTCAATGATGTTGAGGCAACTGGTGTGGTACCCGAGGGTCAGCCTCAGGGGAGTGAGTTCTTGGTTAGGGGCGTAGCTGCCCAACCAACCCTGTCTCGTAGTGCTTTAAAGGAAGCACAGTCACAGGATGACACCATGAGTTGGCTCATAAAGTTGAAGGAAGAGGGTAGTGGTCGTCCTGAGTGGAAGACAATTTCCCACTTGTCATCAACCTGCAAGACCTATTGGTCGCAGTGGGACCAGTTGGAAGTCCGTGAGGGAGTTTTGCACAGGCGGTGGGACTCCGATGACGGAAAGTCTATCCGGTGGCTATTGGTGTTACCATCAAAGTCCCGGAAAGACATTTTGTCAGAGTTGCACGGTGGGCAACTAAGTGGTCATTTGGGGGTCAGCAAAACTCTGGCTAAAGTCAAAGCCAGGTTCTTCTGGCCAGGCATGTCTGCGGACGTGCGGTCATTTCTCCGAGGCTGCAATGTCTGTGCCAGGAGAAAATCGGCTGCTAAGAAAAGGGTTGCACCCCTGCAGCAGTATCGAGTTGGTGTTCCAATGGAACGAGTAGCAAGAGACTTGCTCGGGCCATTGCCGTGACGGACAATGCTAATTGTCTGTTGTTGAGTAAAATTGTGGGTTTTTGTTTGTTTGAGCTTTGGAGTCCTTTACATCGTCATCCTGTGTCGATTGGAGGTCTGCGCTACACTTGGCATCGAGATGGTTTTCCGGCGAAAATAGGCCGTGGATTACCACGTTCGTCAAATGACGAACCGACCCAGATCAACGCAGCAGAGATCCGACCCAAGATGTCGACACCACCCCTGAGGACAGCGATAGTGCGTTCCAGTACCTAGACCCAGACGTGGCTGGATGGCAACATAGCCGCCTCCGAGGAGCACGACGGGTGTACTGCAAGCAAGTCAAGTCCAGTGGAGTCGGCAGGGATGAGCGTGAAAACCCAGTGTTGATAAGTTAAGAACTATTTTTATTCAAATTTGAACAGTTTAATTATTTTTACAATCGGTACATTTGAGCATTAATTTCTTTGTGAAGAAAACAAATCACTGTGTAAATAGTTTATCAGTAAATAGTTTATTGCATTTTCTGCTTTGCAAGAACTTGTAATATATTTGCTCAGTAGAATCTTGTATAATTTAGATTTATCTAAATTTAACTGTTTAATTCGTCAGTGTACATTTTATGATCTGTATAAACTATCCTGTCTGAGTGACATTTGATTTATGTATTAAGTGATTCTTCTTAAAATTTAGGGGACATTTAAATCAGCCAAAATCCTGCCAATTTAAACTCTGTGAAATCTCATGGTCTGTAATTTCTGTAAGTCGACCTTCAAATCGAGTGTACAGTTTCAATTTATCCTCAAACAATTTGTCAAGAATTTGGTTTAAATTGTCAACATTTGTATCTGTTAAAATTAGTGCAAAATTTCATTACGTGTGTGATTCCTGTATAATTTTGGAGCAAAACCGAGTGTGAAATTATGTACAAAATCTTGTGAATATTTAATGAGCTTAACTTTTATATTACATTATAAAGAAAAAGTTAAGGAATGGACACTTTCCATTTAGTTTTTATGGCTTATAGAGTATGGGGACATCCTCTGCCATGCTCGGGCCTGTGTGACGGAAAGTGCAAGGACTTAGTGCCAGTTTATGTTGTAATTCTAAAGTTTATGAATGAACTGTAACCACGGGCGGACATGACCTGTAGTTGCGCGCGATGGCTGGGCGGGGCTTACCGCTCAGTGACTCGCTGCGTGACACGCGATTGGGTAACAAAGCCCATATGCTTAAGTACATGTATGTGTTTCACATGGTGTGCGTGTTTACCTGGGTGGTAGACACGTAATATCCATGGTCAGTTGTTCGAGAGCTGCACGGCAGATAAGACGTAGGTAACTGGTGCTGCGTTTTGTGCGATGCTTATGCGAATCGGTACAAAGCGGTATAGCTGTACATTGTTTACGCAAGCCTGCATGGTTAATGTGTTGGTGGTACAAAGCTGAGATAGCTAGCTGTACATAGCTGACGCAAGCTGGCATGGTTAATGCGTAGCAGGTGCAAAGCTGTACTGGTTGTACACAGCTTACTTGGGCACTTGATGCTGACTAGGCACTTGATGCTGACTAGGCACTTGATGCTGACTAGGCACTTGATGCTGACTAGGCACTTGATGCTGACTAGGCACTTGATGCTGACTAGGCACTTGATGCTGACTAGGCACTTGATGCTGACTAGGCACTTGATGCTGACTAGGCACTTGATGCTGACTAGGCACTTGATGCTGACTAGGCACTTGATGCTGACTAGGCACTTGATGCTGACTAGGCACTTGATGCTGACTAGGCACTTAATGCTGACTAGGCGCTTGATGCTGACTTCACTTGTGTAATGTTCATGATGGCTTTTGCGTTCTGAACACTGCAGTTATTGTGCATTGCTGCTGAGGACCCTAGTATTTAAACAGCCCACTTAATTTCCAATTACTGTGCATTTCTTAATTGTTGTGAATAAATCATCTTTATTGTTCATTGTACCGTCAACCCAGTTGTCAAGGAGTCTTTGTTACAGGTTATAGTGTAATCAACAGAGAGCAATCGCTATCATCATAATCGGCGGTATATTTCCTCCAAAACGGACCTGCACCCTTAGCCTTTTAGGTCGCTCTGAGTGATCTCTCGTCTAGGGAAGAGCCTTAGGTTGGGAAGATTGTCGTCGCTTTAATAGGTGTCCGACTTATCCTAACAGCCTTAGGTTGGCCCGGGGAGTTCCCGCCACACTATTAACAATCATCTGGCCAGTTTTTCCCAAGTGCAACAACCAATCAGATTAGATGAGCTACCGGCCTATCTGCCAAGTAGCAAGCCACCTCCCCAGTTCCAACCGTGGGACATTTATGAGGATTTGAAGAGGGTGTCTGTTTCCAAAGCCGGGGGGCCTGACAATGTTCCTCATGGGGGGTTAAAGGAATTTGCATACGAGCTCAGTTCCCCTGTGACTGACATCATTAACACCTCTCTCGTACAGGGCACTGTCCCTAATCAATGGAAAGTTGCAAATGTCATCCCTGTACCCAAACAGACACCCCCTTCAATTGAGAAACTTAGGCCAATTTCATTGACATCAACTCTAGCAAAAATTGCTGAAGGTCGTGTAGCCAAACATGTGCTTAATTCAATCCAACCTCATGTCGATGACAGACAGTATGGTAACCGTAAGGGTATGTCAACCACACATTGCCTAATTGATGTCTACCACCAATTGGTGTCAAAAGCTGAGAAACCTGGCAACATCAGTACTCTCGTACTAACTGATTTCCCTAAAGCCTTCGATGTTATTGATCACAACATTGCTTTTTCTAGTCTTTTGAGCATGGGTGTGGCGCCCAATATTGTGCAGTGGGTGGTTGACTTCATTTCAGGTAGAAAGCAAAGAGTCAAATATAAACAAACCCTCCCCGATTGCACTACTTTAATGGGTGGTGTCCCACAGGGAACAATCTTAGCTCCAATTATTTTTCTTTGTATCATCAACAGTGCCCAGGAGGAAGTCAGAGATACGGACGTCCACGCATGGAAGTATGTTGATGACCTGACATTGAGTGAGAACAGAAGTTACGACAGCCCAGGTTCCATCCAAGATAGTTTGGACTCCTTGTATCAATAGACCATCGATACCAAAATGAAACTCAACCCATCAAAATGTCAGGTCATGCAGGTGTACTTTGGACGAAAACCCATCCCCGACGTGGATGTCCGTATCTCTGACCAGCAACTTGCCATCGTGGACAAGGTCAAACTACTAGGGGTAATTATTGAACAAAATCTAAAATGGGAGGGCCAAGTAGACTCGATGTATAGTAAGGCCAACAGAAAGCTGTTCATGCTAAGGAAGTTGAAGGATGCTGGACTAGACGCTGAAGAGCTCCTCACTGTATACAAAGGCTATATTCGCCCAGTTCTCGAATACGCAGCCCCTGTCTGGAATGCTGGCCTTACCCAGAAGCAGGTGAACCACCTCGAGAAGATCCAGAAGCGTGTATGTCACATTCTCTCTAAGGACTATACAACATATCATGATGCTCTGTCTATTCTTCAACTGGACTCCCTCCAGTCTCGAAGAATTAAACTCTGCCATCAATTTGCAGAGAAGGCAAGCGCTTCTGTGAGATTTTCGAGGTGGTTCCCTGCTCCCGTTAACAACTCATCCATGCAATTGCGCCAACGAGCCAAGTTTGGTTTGTTTCACTGCAAAACCAACAGATTTCAAAATAGCCCCTTGCCCTACCTCACCAAGCTTCTGAACTCCTAAAACCATTTCAATATATTATTATTTTTTTCTGGTCTTAAACGTGTATAAATGTAGTCAAACTGTTTGTACATTTCTGGCAGATCCTTGTTTTTGTGATTATTTTTTATCAAATGTTCACTATATATTTTCTACTGTAAAGCTTTTTAATAATTTTAATATTTTTAATGATTGTAAATTATGTCGCAATTCAGCGGTATGCTGCGATGGCATTTTTAAATAAATAAACCATATTAAACCATATTATAAGGAGTAGTACTTTTGTTAGTTTTGGAGGAGTTGGTCATTGGAATGGCGTGGTTAATAACAGACGTTAATTGGTTAACAAAGGTGTTGTAAACCTCTTCAGTGTTGTCAGAGTAATCAGGTTCAGTGATTATTTCATCACAGGCTTTCTCAAATTTAGTCCAGTCAGTTTTCTTAATAGACCAGCGAGGGACTTGATTAGTAGGGGTACTGTAACAGGAATGATCACAATTAATCATAATGGGATAGTGATCGCTACCCCAAGTATTGTCAAGAACTTTCCAAGTACAATTTGCAGCTATTCCTGAAGTGGTAATAGTGATGTCAATACAAGACACATTGCCATTGATAGGATTTATTCTAGTGCCATCACCATTATTAATACAAACTAAATTATGGTTAATCAAAAAGTTTTCAACAGTGTTGCCATTTTTGTCTATGTTAATGCTTCCCCAGAGGGGGTTGTGGCTATTGAAGTCACCACATATAATAAAAACTTTATCCATTTTTTTCTACAATCTCATTAATATGACAATCTTCGAGATTTAAACAAGGATTGTAAACATTAGTAATGTACCATTTTTTATTATTTTTGTCATAAATTTCCATAATTTGAAATTCGATAGGGTCTTGATGGTTGCAAATATAATTAACAGCAAGACCTTTTTTAGTCAAGATGGCAGTACCACCACCTTGTTTCTTAGAGTCATTATTTCTGTCGTTTCTGTATATATTGTACCCGGGTAAATAAAAATTACGATTTGTTTTGAGCCATGTTTCTTGAATGCATAATGTCTGGTTTATCAGTGAGGTCATTTATAGCATTCTTAAATTCATTACCATGTGCAATAAGTGATTGTGCATTCCATTGAAGTATGAAAACCATGATGAGAAAATTCATGTTGAGGTCTTACTGTTCCTGCCTTTATGATTTTGACTTGAGCTTCGAGTGGGTGTACTTGCTGGTGGTCCCATTTGGGATTTGTCAGTTGGTTCCGGATTCTTACTTTGAGATTGTTTTTGTGATCGGTTTCGCATTTTTGTGGCATCAGGTGATTGTGATGGGACTCTGGTTTTTCTTTGTTGGTTAGTTTCTTTAGGTGAGGAAGTTTCACTAGTCTGGGTAGTCGGTTGTAGTATTTGTTCGACAAGTGACTTAACTGCTGCGGTTTTATCATCTTTCCTTTTCATATTATCCAAGATCTGCATGGTTCCTAGTAAAAGATCCATGATTTGCTCAGGTCTGATGACCATGGAAGGTGCTATTGGTTCCGTTTGTGTTCCTATTATTTTGTCCGTTTGAGTAGATGCGTCCACAGTTTTTGTATTCGCTGTCTGGACGGTTCTCTTGTTACCATCTTGCACCGGTATGGGATCAACTATCTTGCCCTGCTGTGTGAGCTCCGTGTTCGAATTTGTGACTATTGACATGGTTGAGGGGGTTTGTACATCATCTGTTCTCAAAGTAAAGTTGGTCTTAATTGTTTTTCCAGCCTCAGCATATGATATTTTACAGTTTACTCTAATTCCTTGAATTTTCTTTTCATCTTTAATTGTGGTACATCCACCATATGCGGATGAGTGGTTACCACCACATCTGCAGCATCGAACCTGATCTCGTTGAGTACAAGTTTCATAATTGTGATTTCCACCACAGCGAACACACCGGGTTTTTGCACGACATCTATTTGCAACGTGTCCCAGTCTCTGGCAATTAAAACAACGAATAACCGGGGGGACGTATGGTTTAACTTCAAATAGCTCGTATCCCAGCTGAAAGCGAGATTTTAAATTAGGCGTGTTGAAAGTTAAACACACAGAAAGACTATTTTCAATATGCCCATCTCTTTTACGTGTGAGTCTCTTAGCTTCGAGAACCCCAGATTTTTTTGCCATTGTCCAAGATGTCTTGTTCAGGGATGTCAGTTGGAAGGCCCGTTATTACTCCTTTACTTTGGATTTCCGACTTTGCATATTCTGTTTCTACAGACCATTTACCTAGATGGTTTATTGTTTTCAACTTTTGAGCCTGGGCAGAGTTGTGGCATCTGACAGTAATTCCCCCCCTTGTTGTTTTTTGTGACATTTTTAATGAGATTGTGACCGACAGAGTTTAGAGCATTAGCAATTTTGATAAGATTTATGCTGGCTAGTCTAACATCAGGTGAGGTTATGATAATCAAGGTTGGCTTGCATTGGGGTGTGTCATTAGTGTAGCGGCGCTTTGGTCGTCGATCAACTGGCATACCTGACCGTAGTCGGATTCGCTGGGTGATTCACTCTGGCATTCACTAGCTTGTCTTTTTCTGTTAGATTTTGAAGGTGGAGTGTCACTATCCTGAGCTTGGCTTATTAGCTGTTTCGGCAATTCAGCCGAAACAGCTATTGTAATCGTTAAAGTTTTTTTTTTTTTTTTTTTTTTTTTTTTTTTTTTAGCTGTTTCGGTTTTTCACCGAAACAGCTATTGTTTTCGTTCTGGTTTTTTTTTTGTTTTTTGTTTGTTTGTTTTTTTGTTTTTTGTTCTCCATAGGATTTGTACACGTTTGTTCAGACAATACACTTTGACACTTTGGTAAATCCGATGGACTTGAGACTTGGCATACACTTAGACAACCACCCAAGGACGGTCCTAGAAGAAATTCGTCGCGATTACATCATTCAAGGTCACGTGACTTCGCGTTAAAGGTGAAATTTTCCCCATAGGTTTTGTACACGTTTTTCTTCAGACTCTTGACTTTGACACTTTAGTAAATCCGACCGACTTGAAACTTGGCATACACTTAGAACACCCTTCTTAGATGTTTCTGAAAGAAATTCGGCACGATTGCGTCATTCACGGTCACGTGACGTCACATTAAAGGTGCACATTTTTCTCCCATTGGTTTTGTACACATTTTTGTTTAGACTGTTGACTTTGACACTTTAGTAAATCCGATCGACTTGAGACTTGGCACACACCTAGACCACCATCCGCAGACGGCCCTAAAAGAAATTTGGCACGATTACGTCATTCAAGGTCACGGGGCGTCACGTTTAAGTTTCATTTTTCCCCCATAGGTTTTGTACACGTTTTTCTTTAGACTATTGCCGTTGACACTTTAGTAAATCTGATCGACTTGAGACTTGGCACACACAAAAGACCACCACACACATATTAAAAGTAATTTTAGACACTCGAAACAGCTCTGTGTTTGTCCACAAACACATGTCTAGTTTTTTTTTTGTTTTTTTTCAGTTTCAGACTTTTCTCCATATAGTTTGTACACAGTTTTCTTCAGCCAATACACTTTGACACTTTGGTAAATCCGATCGACTTTAGACTTGGCATACATTTAGACAACCACCCAAGGACGGTCCTAGAAGAAATTCGTCGCGATTACGTCATTCATGATCACGTGACGTCACGTTAAAGGTGTAATTTTCCCCCATAGGTTTTGTACACGTTTTTCTTCAGACTATTGACTTTGACACTTTGTTAAATCCGATTGACTCAAAACTTAGTACACACCCCAACCACCTTCCTCAGGAGGGCCAAGAGGAAAATTGTCATGATGACGTCATCGGGGGTCATGTGACGTCACATTAAAGGTTCAGTTTTTAAGACCCTCTCTACCTCTGGAAGTACATGTCCGATTGGGGTCAAACTTAGTATTCAGGTATTCCAGGATGAGTTATAGACGAAAATTAAAACGTCATCATGATGACGTCATCGGGTGTCATGTGACGTCACATTAAAGGTGTAGTTTTTAGGACCCTCTATCTCTGGAAGTACATGTCCGATTAGGGTCAAACTTGGTATTCAGGTATTACGGGATGTGTTATAGACAAAAATTAAGATGATATCACGATGACGTCATCGGGTGTCACATGACGTCACATCAAAGGTGTAGTTTTTAGGACCCTCTATCTCTGGAAGTACATGTCCGATTGGGGTCATACTTGGTATGCAAGTAATCGGGGATGTGTTATAGACGAAAATTAAGATGACGTAATTATGACATCATCGTGGGTCATGTTACGTCACATTAAAGGTGTAGTTTTCCCCAAAGGATTTGTCCACGTTTTTTTTCAACCAATATATCTTTGGCACTTGGGTAAATCAGATTGACTTCAGATTTGCGACACACTTAGACCACCACCCACTTCTTACAAAACAAATTAGACACCCGAAACAGCTCTGTGTTTGTCCACAAACACATTTCTAGTTAGTATTTCGATTGTGGATTGCGGTTTAGGATTTGGTCTGAAACCTTCTTGATTTTTCTGAGATATTGAGTCCCACCACATGTCATCTTCACCTTGGTCATGTTCGTCGGCCATATTGGCCGTTCAGAATGGGCGTGAAACCCCTTAAGAAAAAAACGGGCACCCTAAACTGCTAGAGAAATGAAAGGAACCTAGGTGTATAACAAATAAAGCCCTAAAATGTGAATGTTATTATGAAATAATGATCTCTGGGTTGTAAAAGCTAAAGCCGTACCTTTAGACAGTACACATAAGCATCCGCTGTAGTAAAGAAGAAAAAAACAACACGTCCGTTCTCTTCCAAAGCTCAGCCGAGAGTCCGCCTATGACCACCCTGTTGTTGTTGTTGTTGTAGGTTTTGTTGGCACGTATGTCACATATAAATGTGCCCTTTGCGCCACTAACTTAACTATGCGGCAATCGCTGGAGACTTAATCGACCCTTGTAGTGTGGTTTGAGACGGTATCTGTCAGTGACGAAAAACTAGAAGAATCGATAGAAAAAAAAATTGTCACATCATATACATCATACGTCAGTGTACTGAGAGTGGCAAGAAACTGAGCATGCGCAAAAGAAAAAACACTAAATCAACAAAAAGGAAAGAAAGAAAAAGGGGTAAAAAGCATGGGTGGGAGGGTAGGAGGAGCGACGGCAATCTTCAGAAACATCAGTGTCACATGGTCCCTCAAGGCTGGCCGTTTCGCAGGCTGGAGCACAAGGCCCCAGCCTGTTACTTTTTTCAGTACCACATACCTCCGGGTGATGAAGGGT
Source organism: Crossaster papposus (assembly GCA_037893245.1). Lineage (NCBI taxonomy): Eukaryota > Metazoa > Echinodermata > Asteroidea > Velatida > Solasteridae > Crossaster > Crossaster papposus. The sequence continues at coordinate 1,181,233 of JBAIAA010000022.1, read as the reverse complement.
GACACTGAGTCCATCTAATCACCGACGCAGGCAATTCTCCTATAGTCCCTCTTCCATGAGCAATATCAGTAAATCAAGAGGTCGCTTTAAACAGTTAAACACAAACATTACAATTTTTAATATACTTAAGAATCTGATCGCAATATTGTTTGTGCCCAAGCAAAACTTGGAGCGTCATTTGAGGATTAGATAATCCAAGTGCCTTTTGAAGGGACTGTCGTTGGTTTTTGTATTTTATGCATTTTGTCAGGAAATGATCAACATCTTCTATGGTGTTACAAGTATCACACATTCCGTTTGGGTATTTACCAGTATAAAAAAGAAACTTTTTTCAGACCTTTGCAGACGCCCAAACGTAATCTGTGCATAATAACTTCTTGGGGGCGTTTTCGTCACCAAGTGACAAAGGAGAAGGAAGGGACAAGTTTATAATGTTTTTCTTTGTCAAGATTAGGTAAATTTTTTCTCCAATTCTCGATAAGTTTATTTTTGAGAAGATGTTTTATTTCATTATCAGAAAAGGGAATATTATGGTCAATATTGGGTTTTTGAGTCCCTAATTTGGCGATAGTGTCGACCCTTTCATTACCAGGAATTCCAGAGTGACTGGGGATCCATTCAAAGAAAACGGTGCTCCCCTGATGCTGAATATTAATAAGGGTATGTCGAATATCGCAAACCACTTTATTTGTGGGAAAAGGTTTGGAAATTTCCATAATCGCACTAAGACAGTCACTAAAAATGCAAGAAAAGAGAGGTTTCGAAGATTCGACCCATTCAACTGCCAGTAAAATAGCAAAAAGTTCAGCCGTAAAAATGGAAATACCATCATTAAGTCTAATGCCCTTGCTATACTTCATCTCTGGAATGTGAATACCACAACCAACAGTGTTAAGGGTGGGATTTAAAGATCCATCAGTGTATATGTGAAGATAATTTTTCCAAGTGTTATTAATTATTTCAATACTAATGTTACCTCATATAAACGGGATCATTTAAGACCGAAATGCGAGAAATAATTTTCGAAGAAATGAAAGGTTCATAATAATGCTAGTAGGGGAAGGGGTTGTTCAGGGGGAAGGTGGGCAATGAGATTGGGGAGGTCCTAGCTTCGAAAGGGGTTTATGGTTGGTTTGGCCCCATTTCCTAGCAAAGTAATGTTTCTGCCAGTTATCTTGATCAAGGTTATGGTTTGGGTGATTTTGATGGGATTTCAGTTTGGAGCTGTACATGTTGGCGAGAAATTAGCGACGTAATTCAAGAGGGGGGTCGCCACATTCAACACAAAGTTTAAGGAGTGGAACACCTTGGATAGCTCCAGTACAAATCTTGAGGGCTTGGTACTGGATGCTATCAAGTTTTTGTTTCATAGAATTAGAGGCAGAATTAAAGGCTTCACATCCATATTCAATAACAGGTCTGATGATAGCTGTGTAAATTTGGAACAAGGTCTTACAATCAGCCCCCCAAGAGGTACCACTGATGCATCGAGAGGAGGTTAAGTTTACGTTTACACTTATTAACAATGTTGTCGATGTGATGTTTCCATGTAAGCTTGCCGTCAAAGATGACTCCCAGAAATTTAGTGGATTGAAGGACCTGAACAGGGTTATTTTGGAGAAGAAGAGATATTTTGGTTTGTTTTTTGTTTGAAAAAAAGCACAGCGATGGTTTTAGAAGTGGATAATTTAAAACCCCATTTTTCACACCTAGAGCGGATGTCGTTAAGACTTTGTTGTATTTTTTTTCAATGAAAGGGATATTTCTATTGCTTTTCCAGATTGCAATATCGTCGGCATATTGCAGAATATTAACACTAGGCAGATGGCAATAAAGATCGTTGACGGCAATATTAAAGAGAAGGGGACTGATTACACTACCTTGGAGAACACCGTTTTCTTGAATTCTTTCTTTAGATAGGTCATTGTTAATCCTAACTTGAATTCTCCTGTCACTCAGGAAATCATGAATCCATAGAGTCATTCGGCCATATATGCCCATAGCTTGGAGTTTTATAATAACTCATTTTCTCCAAAGCATGTCATAGGCTTTTTCAACGTCAAGAAAGACGGCTAGAGTACTTTCTTTATTAGCAAGAGCTTTATTGATAGACGACTCGAGATTGATGATATGATCTTTTGTGCTTCTTCCTTTTCTGAAACCGCTTTGGAATTGAGTGAGAAGGTTTTGTGTTTCTAGGTACCACATTAGACGAGTATTAACAATCCGTTCCATTAACTTACAAAATGTACAAGTAAGGGCTATAGGGCGGTATGACAAAGTGCTAGCAGGATCCTTCCCCGGTTTAAGGATGGGAATAAGTATGGCTTCTTTCCATTTGATAGGACATTGAGAAGTGTTCCAGATCATATTAAAGATGATAATTAAGAAAGCACGGATTTTGATAGGAAGGTGTTTAATGACTGTATTGCTAATCCCATCCTTGCCCGGGGAAGTACATTCAGCACGGTCAATGGCATGATTCAATTCCTGGATAGTGAGAGGGTCGTTTATGACACTATCATTGTCATCATTAATAATAAAATCATTATCAGCTTTAATTTTATTATTTTTAAAAACACTCTCATAATTATCTGTGCTACTGACTTTAGCAAAGCTATCAACTAGCGCTTCTGTTTTTTCTTGGCCACTTACAGCATCTTTACCATTGTACTTAATGACTGGAATGCTGTTAAAGTTATTAAAGTGTCCAATATGTTTAATTTTATTCCATATTATTTTAGTATTAGATTTGAGGTTTAAATTATTACACAAATGTTCCCAGTCCAAACTTTTAGCATTTTTAATTGTTCTTCTAGCAATGGCAGCAAATTTCGTGTATGCCACCAGATCAGAGGGAGGACAGGTCTTCCTAAGTTTTTTCAGAGCATTTCTTTTGTCTTTAATAGCCTTTTCACATTTCTCATCCCACCAGGATGTGGGTTTGTTGTTATGGTTGGGATTAGTTTTAGGGATGGCGTACGACATGGCTAAGTCATGTTGTTGAATAAAAGTATTGTATGTTTTTTCTACATCGTCAGATTCATTTGGTTCAGTAATATAATTATCGCAAGCTTCTTGAAACTTGGTCCAATCGGCCTTTTTGAGAGACAATTTAGGGGTGTGTTTAAAAGAGTTCCGAAAATGGGGTGGTCAATTTCAGTGACTATAGGACAATGGTCACTCCCCCACGTGTCATTTAGGACTTTCCAGTTGCATTTTGCTGCCATGCTAGAAGAAGTTAAAGTTAAGTCTAAACAAGATAGAGAGCTGTTAGAGGTATTAACTCGTGTACCTTCTCCAGAGTTTATACAGACCAAATTATTATGATCAATTACGTTTTCGATGATCTCTCCATTGTGATCAAGTCTAGAGCTGCCCCAAAGTTGGTTATGGCCATTGAAATCCCCACAGATAATAAGGGGTTTATCAATGTTATCAATAATTTTATTGAAAGAGTTAAATTCTAGAGAGGTACACGGATTATAAATGTTAATAATATTGATTTTATTTTTATTAGTATCATAAATCTCTCCTATTTGGTATTCGATAGGTGAACTATGACCGAAATGTATTTAAAAGCAGTACCATGTTTAACAATGAAAGCACAACCACCACCTTTTTCTATAGTTAGAAGTATTATCTCTATCTTGTCTGTAAATATCATATCCAGGTTATTTATATGTTTTGTCAGCTTTAAGCCAGCTTTCCCGGATACAGATAATATCAGGTTTAGCAGGAGTCCAATAATTATTAGCTTCTTTAAATTCTTTGTTATGCGCTACAAGAGATTGTGCATTCCATTGTATTAATATTAGAGCTACCATAGCCAGAACAATCATTGCGATTTATTTGATTTGCCTTTAGATGATTGGTTAGTATTTTGACTGGGATTGACCGATGAGGAGGATGGTTTAGCTTGAGATGGTTTCGCTTGGGATGGTTTTTGACCAGGTGATTTATGTCGTTGAGTGTTCACAGGGGTCTTAGATGCCGTTCTTTGTTTACTTTGTTTACTTTGTTTACTTTGTTTCTGTTTGGATGTGGGGGTCTCTTCAGAGTGGGTGATGTATTCCACGAGCGTCTTTACTGCAGCAATTCGATCCTCTTTGTTCTTTTTGGTGTCCCAGTTCTGCATTGCCCCAGTCAGAAGCTCAACAATGTATTGTTCGTTGCAGAGGAAGTGATGTGGAACTTCCGTCTGTGTGGAGGCTGTTTCTTCTGTCTGGGTCTCAGCATCTTTTACTAGTGGTCTTGGGGGTGGCATTGTGATTCTCGGCTGCAGTGTTATGGTTTTTAGTTGTGGGTTGACTTTTGTTTGGGTGCTTGGAGCCGGTCTGCTCCAGGATTAGTGGTCACGTATCGAGGTTGTGGTGTCAAAGGAGTCGGTCTGCTTTCAAGGGTGGTTGTTACATATCGAGGTTGTGGTGTCAACTGATCATGAGAAGGTGTATCAGGACGGATTGAGATGTCACTTTTTATTACCTTCGCTGCATCGGCATATGAAATGTTGTACGAGATTCGTATTCCTTGGATTCTCTTCTCTTGCTTGATGGCGGGGCATCCTCCATAGGCCGATGAGTGGTTTTCACCACATCTGCAGCATCTAACCTTTTCCTGTTGTTGGCATTGGTCATAGGAGTGTGACCCCCCGCACCGGACACATCGTATCGAACTGCGACAGTTGTTTGCCACATGGCCGAGTCTTTGGCAGTTAAAACATCTTATGATAGGTGGGATGAATGGCTTTACCGGGAAGCTTTCGTAGCCGAGCTGAATTTTGTCTGGAAGAGTAGGGGTGTCAAAAGTGATGCATACAGATTGTTAAGATGAGGTATTTATTTAACTATTCGTATTTGTTATTTAGTTGATCAGTATTTAGTTGATCAGTATTTAAATTGTATGTTTTGTTTGTGTACATTGTACAACAAGAATTCTAAGCCAGGTAAATATCTGGGGCGAGCAGATTAAATATCTGGGGCGAGCAGATTAACCCAATTGGGGCGAGCAGTTAATCTTATGCAAATTATCAAACAATCGACAAACTTTCGAGCGACCAAGTTGCCGGAATTTACGGTACGCTAAATGGAATGTTCGTCACGGTATATAGTGGATGGACACATTATGGGGCGTGCCTTTCATCCCTCACCATCGGACGGAAAGGACCGTGAGCTGTGTCACGAGTGTGCCCGCACTGCCGGCTGTTTTTGGGGAGGTTCCCCTGGGGCACGCGCCAGAGGACCCGAGACCGGGAGTCTGCTGTCCAGTTTGTTTGTCGTCGAGTGGCTCGGCGATGTAGACAGCAGCGTCATTCTTTGCACTTTGTGCTGCCTGGTCCGGGACTGGCGATTTCGTCGGACATTGGGACTTGGATCCGAGTTATCGGATCCTGAAGTCAACCTGCTATGGGTGTGTCGTCCGACGTGCGTGACAGTTCATCGAGCATGGCATGTTAGCCGAGCTGTTAGCTAACGGAAGGACCCGTTAGAAGAGCCCTATTCCCCCCTTTTCTTGTCGCCGGGAGTCGTTGTCGCCGGGAGTCACTGTCGCTTGGATTCGTTGTCAACAGGAGTCGTTGTCGCCGTGAGCCCGGAGTTTCAACGCTTCATTGCTTTCAAACACTGAACTGTTTTGTTAATGCCAGCTGCTCGCCCTTTCATATTAAGTTCAAGCAAATACTGGTAATGTGTTTTTATTACATCAAGTCTGTATTTAATCGTATCTTCTGTATTTTTGTGTGATTAATTATATTATTAAGTGTTATTACTTCGTTTCGTTTCCACTTTGTTTTGGTTCCTTTTCTGGGGAGAGGAATGAGACTTTTCTCGCGGTAAATGTACTTGTTAGATTTGGGATCATAACACAGATAGACTCTCTTCAAGTTACCCGTCCCTTTTCCTCATAAGTCGTTTAGCATCCAGGACTCCGATTCCATTTTGTTTACAAGACTTTTGGATTTCATCGTCTGTGATGTCTGTAGGGATGCCGGTTATGACTCCTTTTCTTTGCGTGTCTGATTTTGGGAATTCTGTGGTTACAGCCCATTTGTCCAGTTGAGTGATTCCCTTTAGTTTCTTGGCTTGAGCGGTAGTATGACATCGTACGGTGATTCCACCCTGGTTGTTCTTAGCGACACTCTTGATAAGGTCTCCCCCGATCTTGTTTAGCGCCTTGGCGATCTTAATAGGGCTGATCTTGAAGAGATTTACGTCCGGAGATTTGATTAAAACCATCGTAGATTGGCTTTGGGTGTTCTGGCTATAGGTAACTCTACGTTTATGTTTCGGGCTATTTTGAATGTCGTCATCGGAGTCAGTGTATATGTCATTGCGTTTACGGCTATTAGATTGAGACTGGGAACTATTTTGAGCTTGACTCATTAATGTATCAAGAGTGGATCTGGGTTGGTCGTCATGATATACAGATGCTTGGGAATTCGTCGGAGTATTTTGGGATAGATGATCATATGAACCATCATATTCCATGTCGTCCTCATTCATATCGAGTATACATAGGCCCTACGGCCTAAGGCCTAGGATAAAGACAACAAATGAGAAAAATACACAAAAAACGACCTCTTGATTAAAAGATATTGCTTACCAGCTTATTAAGGAAGAAGTCTTTTCTTTAGGATCAGTCGAAACAAGAATTGTATGTCCAAAAGACCAACTTGACGCAGTAAAGAAAGACGCCACAAAGGGGCGCGGTTTTTGATTTTCCCGCCACTCCTATGACCACCCTTACTCACATCGGCCTTATACAGTCAGTCCGCAGCGCACTGAAAAGCCGTTCCTTTTATGTGCGATTTATGCATGGCACTTTGTGCGTGACCTCGTTTTTGAATACTTAATGAGCTGGCGACAACGCCTGGAATTTGGTCCGAAACATCTGTTTTATTCACTGGCTGTCAATATTATGTATATTTTCTTTTGGATAAGGAAACATTTTGTTATATTATCAAATCAGATTGGAAATTATATGACATTTAGAGGGTGAAATTTATAACGTAAAAAAAGCTCCCGAACCAACAAATTGACCTTTAAAAAAAGACGAATTTTGTCCACCTTCTGGCAGCGGCCACAACCCAATTTCACACTGATGTTAAAGATAATTTCATATTCTATCACAAAACTGTAGATTTGGGGTTGATTTTAACTTAGTCCAGTCAGGGCGCAGAAAATTATAACGTTCTCAATAAATTAACAAACGGAACATCCCGCCATGACAGTCCATAGTCTTCCTGCGCCCTCATTGGTCGAAAATGACGTCATTGAAAAAGGCTTCGTGGTAACGTGTAGTTCATGCACATTTCAATACGCAGTTTTTTGTGTATTTTTTTAATTGTAAGCTCAAGCGAAAATGATTCTGCCAATCAGTATTTTGTTTAATCTTTTTAACAGTGGACTGATTAAAAAATAATAATATTGACTGCGTAATACAATGTATACAGCCAAATATACACACATAAAAGCAACAAATGAAGTCGTTGTTTAAAATTTATATCTGTATTGTGAGGTTGGTTTATAAAAGAAACTGCACTTTTTATTTGAAACGTGCATGTTATTGCTTACATTAATATACCCTGTTGATGTTATACGACTTGAATACAATTGTTAAATTAAACCCTGAAATTGTAAAAACTTATTTTAATTACATCATCATGTACATGTACATAAATACAGAATGAAGAAATGACCAAAATTAGGGTTGATAATGAGATAATAAATGTTTAGCAATTAGGCAAAACATTACCAAAAATATGGCCAACATTCAAATTAAAATAATGACAACATAGTGAAGATGATAATTACCATCATCTTTGGCATAATGTTCAATGTACAAACCATTAAGATTTATTATAAAAGTAAATAAAGTTTTTTTTATCTTTGCTTGATGTTTTTGGCATAGTTTCTTTGTCATTAAATTATTGTAAATATTAAATTACAATGTATACCCGCTTCTAACATTGCAAAAACAAATGATTTTAAATAAGACATAAATTTAGTAATATAGATGTTAATGCACATAAATTATATCACTGAATAGAAATAATACAATCTGCATTCATAAAGTAATATGCTGTTTGTGTCAAATTTACATTGTAGCTCAAAACTTTGTTGGCATAGTTTTTGGCATGAAGTCCTAGATGATTTGACAAACTGACCCGACTCGACCAGACTCGGTTTCGATCTGTTTCAGCTGCACTGTGTTTGCACAACACTGACACAAAGTCATGTATATTATAAAATACAAAAACATTTAATTCTGCATGTACAAAGCACGTGCTGCATATATCCACCAGTACATTTAAATCTTCAACTATTTTCAACACTTCTTTGGAAACCCAACTCTAGATTATTTGTCCCAACATGAATCATTACAAATACAATATGTCAGGCACAGTTGTGAGGTTGATGTCATGCTGATGAAGCAGATACTTTCTAAGGCCAGAAATTGTAGTACCGCGACGAGTCACTACCTGCAAATCAACCAACTTTAGTAGTGATGTTCTCTTTGAGATACTTTGTGAGAGAATATCCAAGGACAAGAGCTTTGCCTTTGGCCTTCTGTAGAGGTTCCCGACATGCTGGCAATAGCTGCGATGGCTGCGGTGGGCATGGCCGGGTGGTGGACGGCATGACTACTACCTAGTATAAGAAACATATTGGAAGACAGAAATATGAACTATGAAGTTTAGCACAATAATAGCAGTAACTATTATTATTAAACAATTTGTGAATTTTGAACAAAAACATAGGCCTAAGTCGTTTTTATACATGAAAGAAAAATCAATTTTCTATGCATGACATAAAGGCAGAAACCTAACTTTATCATATAAATAAGCCACACAAAACAAAACAAAACAAAACAATTAATTTTGTTTCTGTTGGCTACTGTGCAATCACCATCTAGTGCATATCCAGCACATGTAGGCAGTACATTTGTACATGTACACGCATACATGTAGACACTACCACACTGAGGGCATACTTGTCATTCTATCCAATGGAGGACACTTGAGTGTGTGTGAATTACACCTATCAAAGTGAGGACACTACACTAAATTGCTGGTTGTCCATTGGTTTCATATTGATGTGCATTCTAAAGTCATCATTGCGATTGCAAATTCTAAATAGTCAAGTACTCTGACGCATCCGTACATGTATGTGAACTGACGAAACACCCTGCTTAGCTTTGATGAAGCTTCATTTTGTTCCGACAAAAGTCTTTGATGTTCCTCCAGCTTCGTGTCTGCAGTGCCACAAGACAGGATGTTTCGATGTCTCGTTTGCCAGGAAGCTTCTTCAGCAGAAAGAATTTCTGCAAACCCTTCGTAACGTCTCCCTTCTCCTCGGCAGTCCAGGGACGACGTTTCACTCGTCTCGAGTTGTTCAGAGATGCCAGACTTCCAGATGGAACACTGATAGGAGCCTGTCGAGTACCTAATGTCAAATAGGAAACAAGTCGATATCAAACACAGATATTTAGGCACTTTTAATTCAGACAGCCCGATAGCCAGATGAACAAACAAATGGACAGACAGACAATTGTTTTTTTAAAGACAGCCCGACTTAACCAGTTTGCGCCGGGATTATTTTAACATCGCCAAGCCCACGGGCGGGATTATTTTTTACGAAACTCGATCTGAAGCGGGTTCAGGCTGATAGTGCCGGGAAGCACACCCACGCATTTCCGGCCTTGCGCGCTGCTGACATACATTTCCGAACTTGAACTTGGCAGGTTTATGCGTCATTCGTTTTGAATTTTGGAAAATTTTTGCGTTTATATACGTCATCCGGCGCGAACTGGTTAAAATACAGACACATAAAAGCCTAAACTTACTGTTTTCACTGGGCACATCACAGGAATTGTCACTGCTGTTATCGCTGTCCTCGTCACTAGTGAAGCCTTCTGCAAGTCACAAAGAGCAGTTTTTGTTAGATTAATGCACACATACCCGACAGTTGGTTGTTGTCCTGCATGTAAATTCAGAAAAGTGGACTCAACTCTTGTCAAATTTCTGTGGTCTGTTTCTTTCTAATTTTTCTCTATTTCTCTTTCTTGTTCTGTAATGCAGGAGCAATAGCAAAAGAAATGCACACAAACACGTATACCATTTGTTATCATATATTGTGAACTGATAACAAAATGTTATTTCTTGCATTTCTTTCGCTGTTGAAGATGTATTAGTGAATAGTAATTACTGATCAAATATTTTTCAACAAAAGCAATAATTAATGTCTTTCTTTTGCTGTTGAGTAAATAATTTAAAACAACTGTGTCCTTACCACCAGTGACATGCAGTTCATCCAGGGATTTGCCCTGCTGGGAAGGCAAGTTTCCCCTCTCCAAGCTGAGAAAAAGTCTAGAAAGTTTGGTGACCCTCTGCACAGTATCTGGCAACTGGTAGTATTCACGATGGACACGCAAATCATGACCCATGAAGTTTGCAAGTGTTTCAAGTTGATGTTCCTTCAAGGCAAGAATTTGCGATGCGGTTGCCACGTGCTTACGAAGTTTTGTAGACCGGATGCTGGCAGCATTGTCAAGGCCCGCCATGTCTGCGTACAATCTTATACAGTCACATCCTCTTATATGACCTGTACCTCCATAAGAACATCGTGCAAACAAGTAGGTGTTGTCGTGGGCGACTCCAGCTTCATTTCTCTTCGCAATCAGAGCACTCAACCACGCCACCACCTCATTGCTGAGAAGCACAGGAACAGTTCGACCCCTCTTGCCAACTATTTCGACAACTCTGAACATCTTGCACAGATGCCGTTCAAGATCAGTCAGCAGGCATTCCCCGTTCACACTAGCTGTTGTGTGCTTCTGAAAGTCTTCTAGTTTCATTTTTGATACCTCCCCTTGCCTTCTGCGGTTGAACATAATAAGGTGGCACAGTGCGACTTCATTCAATCTCTTCCAAGCTGGTCCAATTTGTTCGCCCCGAGCATCCTGGACAAGTTCCACTTCTCTGTTGCCAGCTTCATGGAGGAACGCCGACATTTTCACAACATCAGCATTTGTCGGCAGAATTTGAGGTTGGTTGCGCTTTCCTTGGTACAGTGTTCTGTGTGCATGGGTGGATACACGGTCTCGCCAGGTCAGTTCGCACAACTGCAGAAATTCTTCAGCGTGTTGGGCTTTTTGCTTTTGGCCAGACTCTAGAGCATTTCCTTTAAGTATGAGTGCACACTTCTTGATGGAATGTCCAATCTTTAAAGCTAGAGACGGAACATCATACAACTGCTTGTCTTCATTAAAGCCAGCAATACCGTGAATAGCCTTGATGATATCATTCAGGTAGTGGGGGTGGACAAATAATTCAAGTGATGCATTTGGTTGGTGTGTATTCTTGCGGAGTTGTATGACAAGACGACCCAATTCCCGTATCTTGTTTCGGATGTAGCCATGTTGATCTACATCGTGCCCGAGTTTCGCGTATTCCCGCTTGGCTACTTCCACAATCAAAGTGTCATTCTTGGCCAGCAGAGTCACCTCATCTCTCTTCATCGGAATAAGAACCTGGTTCAACTGGAAAGACACACCGACAGGTGGAGGCTTTAACAAATCACTCTTGTGAGCAACACATCTACGCAGAGGAGTTGTGGTAGTGCTACCATGCGAGTGTGCAGGGAGTGCAGGTTTCAGTGGGCACTGGTGACGCCAGAGATCACTTCGCACATAATATCCATAACAATATATGCACGGTCCGTATGCATGTGGAGATACCTTATGATTAGGCCTATATCCTACAATAAGTGCACCCCGGCCTTTCCGAAGGACTTGGCAATTGTGCCTATGATTACCAACATTGCGGATTTTCCACAGAAGTATCTTACGGGCACTTGGGTTGGTCTCAGACGCAATCTCTACAACTTCGCTCTCTTCTTTGTGACATGACTGGAGATGACGGGGCAACTTAGATTGAGGTACTTCACAGAAAAAGCAAAAGTGTTTCTTGTCCCATTTCCTGTGCCCACTTTCATTGCTGGTCTCCATGACCGTTATGTGACCGGTCTCAGTAGCCTCGGTTGATGATCTCTGTGACTCGGCACTTGAGGCTTCATATGGAGCAGTACAAACGGCAGGTCCTCTACCAGAATCAGCCTGTGGGCCATCATCCCAAATGGAACTGCTTTGTAGACTGTCTGAACCATTTAAGTGCGGATTCAAGAAACTCGGATGGGCCACCTGGCATAGAAATCAAATCAAAATCACATTTAATTTTAAACAAATAACAATTTCTTTGGGGAGGGGTGGGAGGGCGAGGGGAGGGGTGGGTGTGTGGGGGAGGGGTGGGTGTGTGTGTGTGGGGGGGGGGGGGGGGGGGGGGGGGTGAAGGGGGGGGGGGGGGATGGTGCTTGCCAAAAACACTTTATTTACAAATTTGTTTCTGGCTTCTGGGCACCCACAGTGAATATTTGATAGGGTTCAGAAAACAAGTTCACTAATGAATCAAAATCTTACTACTTTCTATGTTGCCGGATGCAGAAAACGTTTATGATTTAGAACGAGTGGAAAAAAACCAAAACACCACTGTTATTTTCTTTCGGGGTAGACGCATATGCCTAATTGCCTCGGACTAGTTGACCCTCTAAAGGAGAGGGAGTTGGGAGTAGGGGTGGGAGGGGTGGGGTGTGGGGTGGGGTGGGGGGGGGGGGGTGAAAGGGGGGGGGTGCTTGCAAAAAAAACACTTGATTTATAAATTTGTTTCTGGCTTCTGGGCACCCAGAGTGAATATTTGGGTTCTGAAAACAAGTTGAGTGTGTGTGAATTACCTCATATGGAGCAGTACAAACGGCAGGTCCTCTACCAGAATCAGCCTGTGGGCCATCATCCCAAATGGAACTGCTTTGTAGACTGTCTGAACCATTCAAGTGCGGATTCAAGAAACTCGGATGGGCCACCTGGCATAGAAATCAAATCAAAATCACATTTAATTTTAAACAAATAACAATTTCTTTGGGGAGGGGTGGGAGGGCGAGGGGAGGGGTGGGTGTGTGGGGGAGGGGTGGGTGTGTGGGGGGGGGGGGGGGGAAGGGGGGGGATGGTGCTTGCCAAAAACACTTTATTTACAAATTTGTTTCTGGCTTCTGGGCACCCACAGTGAATATTTGATAGGGTTCAGAAAACAAGTTCACTAATGAATCAAAATCTTACTACTTTCTATGTTGCCGGATGCAGAAAACGTTTATGATTTAGAACGAGTGGAAAAAACCCAAAACACCACTGTTATTTTCTTTCGGGGTAGACGCATATGCCTAATTGCCTCGGACTAGTTGCCCCTCTGAAGGAGAGGGAGTTGGGAGTAGGGGTGGGAGGGGTGGGGTGTGGGGTGGGGGGGGGGGGGGGGGGGTGAAAGGGGGGGGGGGGGTGCTTGCAAAAAAAACACTTGATTTATAAATTTGTTTCTGGCTTCTGGGCACCCAGAGTGAATATTTGGGTTCTGAAAACAAGTTGAGTGTGTGTGAATTACCTCATATGGAGCAGTACAAACGGCAGGTTCTGTACCAGAATCAGCCTGTGGGCCATCATCCCAAATGGAACTGCTTTGTAGACTGTCTGAACCATTTAAGTGCGGATTCAAGAAACTCGGATGGGCCACCTGGCATAGAAATCAAATCAAAATCACATTTAATTTTAAACAAATAACAATTTCTTTGGGGAGGGGTGGGAGGGCGAGGGGAGGGGTGGGTGTGTGGGGGAGGGGTGGGTGTGTGGGGGGGGGGGGGGGGGGAAGGGGGGGGATGGTGCTTGCCAAAAACACTTTATTTACAAATTTGTTTCTGGCTTCTGGGCACCCACAGTGAATATTTGATAGGGTTCAGAAAACAAGTTCACTAATGAATCAAAATCTTACTACTTTCTATGTTGCCGGATGCAGAAAACGTTTATGATTTAGAACGAGTGGAAAAAACCCAAAACACCACTGTTATTTTCTTTCGGGGTAGACGCATATGCCTAATTGCCTCGGACTAGTTGCCCCTCTGAAGGAGAGGGAGTTGGGAGTAGGGGTGGGAGGGGTGGGGTGTGGGGTGGGGGGGGGGGGTGAAAGGGGGGGGGGGTGCTTGCAAAAAAAACACTTGATTTATAAATTTGTTTCTGGCTTCTGGGCACCCAGAGTGAATATTTGGGTTCTGAAAACAAGTTGAGTGTGTGTGAATTACCTCATATGGAGCAGTACAAACGGCAGGTTCTGTACCAGAATCAGCCTGTGGGCCATCATCCCAAATGGAACTGCTTTGTAGACTGTCTGAACCATTTAAGTGCGGATTCAAGAAACTCGGATGGGCCACCTGGCATAGAAATCAAATCAAAATCACATTTAATTTTAAACAAATAACAATTTCTTTGGGGAGGGGTGGGAGGGCGAGGGGAGGGGTGGGTGTGTGGGGGAGGGGTGGGTGTGTGGGGGGGGGGGGGGGGGAAGGGGGGGGATGGTGCTTGCCAAAAACACTTTATTTACAAATTTGTTTCTGGCTTCTGGGCACCCACAGTGAATATTTGATAGGGTTCAGAAAACAAGTTCACTAATGAATCAAAATCTTACTACTTTCTATGTTGCCGGATGCAGAAAACGTTTATGATTTAGAACGAGTGGAAAAAACCCAAAACACCACTGTTATTTTCTTTCGGGGTAGACGCATATGCCTAATTGCCTCGGACTAGTTGCCCCTCTGAAGGAGAGGGAGTTGGGAGTAGGGGTGGGAGGGGTGGGGTGTGGGGTGGGGGGGGGGGGGTGAAAGGGGGGGGGGGTGCTTGCAAAAAAAACACTTGATTTATAAATTTGTTTCTGGCTTCTGGGCACCCAGAGTGAATATTTGGGTTCTGAAAACAAGTTGAGTGTGTGTGAATTACCTCATATGGAGCAGTACAAACGGCAGGTTCTGTACCAGAATCAGCCTGTGGGCCATCATCCCAAATGGAACTGCTTTGTAGACTGTCTGAACCATTTAAGTGCGGATTCAAGAAACTCGGATGGGCCACCTGGCATAGAAATCAAATCAAAATCACATTTAATTTTAAACAAATAACAATTTCTTTGGGGAGGGGTGGGAGGGCGAGGGGAGGGGTGGGTGTGTGGGGGAGGGGTGGGTGTGTGGGGGGGGGGGGGGGGGGGAAGGGGGGGGATGGTGCTTGCCAAAAACACTTTATTTACAAATTTGTTTCTGGCTTCTGGGCACCCACAGTGAATATTTGATAGGGTTCAGAAAACAAGTTCACTAATGAATCAAAATCTTACTACTTTCTATGTTGCCGGATGCAGAAAACGTTTATGATTTAGAACGAGTGGAAAAAACCCAAAACACCACTGTTATTTTCTTTCGGGGTAGACGCATATGCCTAATTGCCTCGGACTAGTTGCCCCTCTGAAGGAGAGGGAGTTGGGAGTAGGGGTGGGAGGGGTGGGGTGTGGGGTGGGGGGGGGGGGGTGAAAGGGGGGGGGGTGCTTGCAAAAAAAACACTTGATTTATAAATTTGTTTCTGGCTTCTGGGCACCCAGAGTGAATATTTGGGTTCTGAAAACAAGTTGAGTGTGTGTGAATTACCTCATATGGAGCAGTACAAACGGCAGGTTCTGTACCAGAATCAGCCTGTGGGCCATCATCCCAAATGGAACTGCTTTGTAGACTGTCTGAACCATTTAAGTGCGGATTCAAGAAACTCGGATGGGCCACCTGGCATAGAAATCAAATCAAAATCACATTTAATTTTAAACAAATAACAATTTCTTTGGGGAGGGGTGGGAGGGCGAGGGGAGGGGTGGGTGTGTGGGGGAGGGGTGGGTGTGTGGGGGGGGGGGGGGGGGGGGGAAGGGGGGGGATGGTGCTTGCCAAAAACACTTTATTTACAAATTTGTTTCTGGCTTCTGGGCACCCACAGTGAATATTTGATAGGGTTCAGAAAACAAGTTCACTAATGAATCAAAATCTTACTACTTTCTATGTTGCCGGATGCAGAAAACGTTTATGATTTAGAACGAGTGGAAAAAACCCAAAACACCACTGTTATTTTCTTTCGGGGTAGACGCATATGCCTAATTGCCTCGGACTAGTTGCCCCTCTGAAGGAGAGGGAGTTGGGAGTAGGGGTGGGAGGGGTGGGGTGTGGGGTGGGGGGGGGGGGGGGGGGGGGGGGTGAAAGGGGGGGGGGGGTGCTTGCAAAAAAAACACTTGATTTATAAATTTGTTTCTGGCTTCTGGGCACCCAGAGTGAATATTTGGGTTCTGAAAACAAGTTGAGTGTGTGTGAATTACCTCATATGGAGCAGTACAAACGGCAGGTTCTGTACCAGAATCAGCCTGTGGGCCATCATCCCAAATGGAACTGCTTTGTAGACTGTCTGAACCATTTAAGTGCGGATTCAAGAAACTCGGATGGGCCACCTGGCATAGAAATCAAATCAAAATCACATTTAATTTTAAACAAATAACAATTTCTTTGTGTTATCTATAAAATATACTATCTATTTTAACACCATCACAAGCAACAACATTCGCCCTTGATGTGCAACTTAACTGACGACATACCGGTATTTATCCTCTTCATAAAAAGATATGTAATTCAAATGAGAATTTGTGTCATGTGCATTCATTATATGACTTCTAAGACTTCTAAGGCACTTAGGGAGACACTAAAATGTCTCCCTAAGTGCCACTGTCTCCTTATTACCTAAAAAATTACGCTAGTTTGTCTCCCCAAGTGCCTATTTGGAAGAATTACGCATTTCATTGGTATTCTTCCTAACCTGTCTGTTTTTAATTAATGCATTCTATGGTAATTTTCTCACCTGGTGCTCAAATAGGCAGCGTGTCACACCATCAGTGTATCGGACGCAGTACTTTCCTGATAAGAAAGCCACAAATTCAACTAATTAAACTTTAAAGAGATTACATGCAATTGGGAGTGGAATGTTGAAAAGTATTTGTTGTTTACAGATCATATATATTTTTGGTTCTGAAAGGGGGGGGGGGGGGGGAGGAATCAAGTTTAGGAAAAATGGCATTGTTTATTTACATGTGGTACATGTCATGGGGGGATGTAAGAGGGTATACAGCTGTCTTAATTTATGTGTAACAAATGGGATTCTACATTATGGATTACATTTCTTACCTACGGAACCCACAACCCTAATGTGGGTTCACGTTAACGTGAACCCACAAATTACGAGGGCATTCCATTTGTTTTCGTCATATGTCCTTTTAGAGGCTCCGCACTTACCTTTGGTGAAGGAGATTATTACGGCAGGATACCATGATGAATCTGGAGGCCACAGTGCGATTACGTTCTCCCCTTCATGATGCTGGTGATTTGTCAAGGTTCCATCAAGACGACTACTTCGTTTCATGTTTGTTATGGTAGTTCTGTCAGCCACACCTAGACTACACAACAATACAACAACAATATACCATTAAACTGATAATAAGCCACTTTGGAGTTCCGACTGCGCATGTGCACAACAAGATTCAACAATTTTTCTCAAGGAGGTCAAGTGATACAAACACGGCAGACAAATGCACACAAGGCTATGGGGGACGCGGTAACCAAATCCGCATTTTTTACATTTTCTTGTGAAATCGAAAAAAATAAATAATATTTGTTCGAACAAAAGTTTGGCCACACAAAGCGGCTGAAAACACCAAAACGTAAACAAAAATATGTTACTTAGTAACTTTAAAACACGACGATCTCTTGAAATTTGCTGGTACCCCGCTATGCTTTTGCACGCAATCGATGAAATGTTTATATCGAAAGAAAAATCGTCAAGGGAAAATGTGCGCATGTGCAGTTGGAATACCAAATTGGCTTATACAATTAAATATTAATAATTGTGGCTACTTATTTGTTTTATTATTTATACAATAACTACAATTAACTATTTCTTGTTCGCACGGTGCTCAACAACTCATGCTTGCGTTGGCAAAATAAAGCAGTTAAATTTGGTTATAACTTCTATATTATTCTGAAATTAGGCATATTCACTTCCCATATCATCCTATAGACTAGAGTAAGAGATCGAGGCCATTTAACTAAAAATTACATTACAACGTAAATGAGCACGTCATATACCGTCATCTGGGGTGACTTTGATACTCAGTGTGACTTTGATAAATCACCCCGAATGTCAAAATTGAACAACAAAGTGTCCAAAACTCTGTGTAGTTGTGTTTTTATGATAGTATTTGTCTTTTCTGTCTTCGCAGATACTGATTGAGCTCTGATGTACCGTAACAATCATGCCACGGGTCTATAAACGGAAGGCTGGGTCGAGGGGCTATCAAACCATTAAAGTTATCAGAAAACCCAAATATTTGTATTGTTTGAATAGTTTTGTAGCTTGTGTTTTTTTAAAACGAATTAAAATTATCAAAGTCACCCCAATAAGAGGGTTAATTTGATAACATAGGCTTTATTCATTGGTTATCAATGTCACCCCGACAACGGGGTGACTTTGATATTTTGTTGTGGTTTTAAAAAAAATATGAAAACACAATCTGATGAAGAAATGATTTGGTCTATTGATAGCCAAGAGGCACATTGTTATTAGTTGAAAGAATCAAGGGTGAAAACCCCATTTATCCTACTCAAAAGATATCAGAAGTGCCAAAAACTATCAAAGTCACCCCAGATGACGGGTATGTCATACTCTGCTACATTCATACTCAGTCATACTCATAGTCATACATAGCGAGTAACATGCAAGCTTCCAAATACAATATCTCTACTTACCATTTATTCCAGCTCCATGGTACACCTAGCTAGCTGCAAATGACCACGTCTTCGCATAAACTACAATATGCACTTAGGCCAAAACAACGTTATAATAGTTAAGACATGTCTAAACGAGTATGTTGTCATGTATGTACACATGTAATTGTACATACATGTTTACATTTACGTCATTTTCACACGCGCAACCAACGGAGGGCGCTATGCCATTCAGAGTAATCCCGTTTGCGTTTTTTTTGACGGGGAAAAAAATGTGCATACTGCCTCACGTCAGGTCTTATGCGTCAACCGAGGACTCCTCCCAAACGCTTTGATATTTAACCAACAGTCAAAAACGGCCACGAAAGTGCCATTTTTCACAATATTTCATACCGAGGACGCGCTCGGTTTGCAAGGTGTCCTCAGTATGTGAGTGTGTACTTACATTAAAGCCCTCCATTTGCGGTATTGACATGTACATGCACCCCTGTGTGCATAACACACGCTCTGCGTACATGTACAAGCCGAAAGACATGGCCGAAAAAGTTGAAATCGCGCGCACGAAAATCGTAACAAAATACATGAAAAAAATGTCGCCACAGGCTAAATTGTATATCAAACGAAAGATCATTGCTTCCTTTATCGATGTGTAGTAATCATTTTTGGCAATATTTGTTAGTCCAGTCAGGGCGCAGAAACTAAACACACGACAACAAATTTCCTTAAAATCATACCATAACTTCGAGTGAACAAATTTCTGCCAAAAACATACTGAATCTCGTCATATTTTATATCATTCGATTCAGAAAATCGTTCGCTTTCCACTTACCACGCCATCTTGGAGAATCACTGCTTCGTTTGCAACGTGTATCTCGTGAAAACAAAGCGGTCGAACTCTCGCAATTACTCGCGTAAATCTCGTGGCCGATTTGCGACGCCGGCCCTGCAAATAAAGTTCGGGATATGACCTCATTAACGCGGGCGCTGCGGACTGACTGTATAAATCTCTCGGAAAATTCTAAGCACAATCGTGTCGATTTGCATGCGCGTGTGACGTTGCATAATTATGTGATGTAACAGAAACTTGACCAATGAGTTAGCGATTATGCATGTAGCGTCATTCGATTATGCACGCAACATCACACGCGCATGCAAATGTACACAATTCCGCTCGTAATTTCCCGAGCGATTGTGCGAGTTAGCCAAGACGACATTCGAAGGTCATGGCGAAAGTCAAGGCTAACCCCTTACAATTTAAAAATGTTCTATATTGTTAATTTGGAAAAAAAAATAATAAAAATGCAAGGCTAACCCCTTTCAATGTTTAATTTATCTACAAAATAAAAAAAATAGGCCAATTTTATAAAAATGCAAGGCTATAACCCCTTACATTTGTTTCTTAAAGAAAAGTACATTTTTGGTCAATTTAAATAAAATTAAAAGTGAACAAAGAAATTGGCAAGGCGTTGAACCTGCGACCTCAAGAATTCCGGTCGGGCGATCTACCAACTAAGCTATCTTGCCCTATGTTGGTGGTTTTCCAAATAAATGGTCAGTATCTTTGTTCGAGGGCATATTATTAGTCAGAAGTCATAAACACCAGAATGCCGTTTAGCCAGGGATCACACCCAATTGTACGATACAACCTGGGAAGCGACATTGTGGGGATCACTCAATAAGGATACGACGTTTTATTTTATAATACTCAAATAAACCACAAGTAAAACTGAGTTTGCATTATTTGTAAATGTGCATATTCACATAGTCAGTTTCTCTTGTGTTTTTTGTGTGTAATTTTAATAAAAATCCAAGGCTATTAACTAACCCCTTGCAATTTAAATGTTTTCCCAAAAGTAATTATTTTATTAATTTTAATAAAAATACAAGGCTAACACCTTACATTAATTCAATTAATTCAATTAATTCAAAAAATTGCATTTTTGCACATTTTAATGAAAATGCAAGGCTGACCCCTTACAATTTAAATGTTTTCCAAAAAGTCAAATATTAGCCAATTAAAAACAAAAATGCAACACTAAACCCTTACAATGTTACCTCTATTTCCAATATACCGGACTTGTGCCACAGTAGTATTAGGTTTGTAAAAACGGAGTTTTAACTGCAGACCTCAATCACACTTAATAATAAAAAGATACACACAATAATTCAGTTTCATTAAAGGTTCTTTTATTGTCTAAATTTCTTGTGTATACACTAATTTACAATTTATAATTTAAAAATTCAAAAATCAGCGCACCAGGGTCAGCACCGGGGTCAGCCACCCTCAGCTTAGAGTCCAGCGAAGGGGCTATCTAGCCCGGCTATCCCGCGCACTAGGGTCAGACACCCTCAACGGTTCGGAGTGAACATCAGTGGAGAGAAAATCGTCGCGAAATTTCGGTGAGATACAAGTTGGTACAAAAACAAACAGTAAAAATGGGTCTTGAAAAGAAAAATAGAAAACAAAAATATAATAATAGATTTGTCGCTTTTGGACGCGAAGCGTCTGAAGCCAATGTTTTGACAAAAATAATGTGTAGCGCCCTCAAAAGTCAAGGCGCGAATAGTTTTAGTAATGGCGGCGCCCTTAAGCTTGGCCTGTGTATGATTATGAAACTGCGGTTAGGAACTTTTTCTTTCACTGTTTTATTTGGAGTTGAAAAGGCAACGTCAAAGGTAAACAGGTGCCTGTTCAGTATGGATAAAGTCCGTTTTTATAAAAGACGTGTATCTTTGATGTATGTATAGGTCAAAGAAACATGTTTTGGACGGTGTGGAAAATACTAGTTCTAGTAGTTGAGTACACACTACATGTAGTGTGTACTCAACTAGTATTTTTAGCCATCCACTACAGCACAGTGCACGAAACAGGTAATTGACTTTGCTCAACAATGGCTATAATTATGTGCATTTGAATCGGCGAACATTGCTCCACATTTTGAGGCCTGATTTTCTCACTTTTTTGAAAGGTAAGAACACAGTGTCTTCCTTGATCCTTAGTGCCTACTCTGTACTGGGGACAAGCAGCATTTTTGTAAGTGACCGTTTTCCGTGACATTTTGGGGGATAAGTGTGGGAGGTCATGGGGGATCGATGTGCAGACATTCCGTACAGCGGTCCAAAGGGCTCTTGCTTGGATATCACCCGACATGTCTACATGTTGAAAAAGGTGATTTTTGGGTCCGAGTTACTCGGACTAATGTTTGCCCAAAACATCCGATTTCACCCTCAAAACGGCCACAAAAGTACTCGATAAGCCATCTGAGATGCAAGTACACATCGACGAATAAGATTGTGGTACTAAGATTTACATACGATTTGAATGAAAAGTGAAATTTTAAGGTGTATTCCGCAAGCTGCATCAGACACTTTGATTTTGCATCACAGTAAACCAGACTTGCCCGTGAAACAACTTGCATTTAGGAAAACTAAAGCCATTGATCGTTCTGTTATTATGAATGACTTGGTCAGTAATCGGTTATTCCTAAATCCACCTAGTGAACTGAATGATCTGGTGTGCTGTTACAATGAGACACTGAGAGCTAATTTAGATGCTCATGCACCGGTAATAAATAAAACTGTTAATATACGACCTGCTGTACCTTGGCTTAGCGAAGAGATCAAAACATCAAAAAAACTACGTCGTAAAGCCGAGAGGAAATGGCGACTCGCTAAAAAATGAGGATGATCTTATACATTTTCGTAGACAAAGGAATCGTACTAGTTTTCTTATGAATAAGGCTCGACACAATTTTTATACTAGTTTTATTAGGGAAAATAGTTGCAACCAACGGAAACTTTTTAGTTCTATTAGCAAACTCTTAAAACCTAAAAGACAGACTACGATTCTTGGTGTGGACAATCGTGTTTTTGCCAATGAAATGGGTAAATTTTGTATACGGAAAGTGGAAAATATACATGCTAAACTCAATGAAATGACTACTGATAATTTAGGCGTTTCTCATCAAATAAGGACAAGTAGCTGTGCACAGTTTGATCGTTTTTTACCAGTCACAGATTATGATGTTAAGATTTGTGTAAACTTGGGTTCTAAGAAATCTTGTTCCTTAGATCCTATGCCAACTAATCTTGTGGTAGACTGTTTAGATGTTTTATTGCCAACTATTACCAAAATCATTAATCTGTCTCTGGTGTCCGGTACATTTCCCTCAGTTTGGAAAGAGTCGATGGTTATTCCATTATTGAAAAAAGATAATTTAAGTTCCGCTGATTTTCAAAACTACCGTCCTATTAGTAATCTACAGTACATTTCCAAACTGACAGAAAGAGTAGTGTTTAATCAGATACATAGTCACATGACCACCCATTCATTGTATCCATTGCTACAATCGGCATATAGAAAAATCATAGTACTGAGACAGCTTTATTGAAGGTACATAATGCATTTTAATGAAAATTAATTCACAATGTATATCACATTGCTTGTACTTTTAGATCTAAGTGCTGCTTTCGACAAGGTCGATCATACAATTCGTTTAGACCGTCGTTATTCTAGGATCGGGATAACCGGTATAGCATTAGGCAGGGGTCAACGGGTTCTGTTTCAAAGAGCAGTCTCTGACCGGTTTGATGTAAATTGTGGTGTCCCACAGGGGTCCTGTCTAGGACCATTACTGTTCACCATATATGCTTCTGAATTATTTGACATTATTGAAAAACATTTACCTAGTGTCCATTGTTATGCTGACGATACTCAATTGTATATGTCATTCAAACCAGGTAATATTACTGACCAGCAGCAAGCTGTTAGTAGTATGGAGAGTTGTATACACACGCCATTAGCCAATGGATGTCACAGAACAGGCTAATAATAAATGATTCGAAAACTGAATTTATTATTATTGGGACTAGGCAACAACTATCCAAAGTGAATATTTCTAATGTCAAAGTGGGCGATGTCAACATCTCACCAGTACTAACAGCTCGCAATCTTGGTCTTTGGTTTGATTCAAAGTTTAGTATGGCTAAACAAATCAGCAGTGTTTGTTCAATAAGCTTTTTTCCATATACACAATGTTAGACATATCCGTAAATTGTTATCTAGAGACACCCTTAACATTTTGGTCCATGCTTTAATAACTTCCCGACTTGATTACTGTAACAGTCTTTATTTTGGCTTACCAAAATCATACTTGGATAAACTACAACGTGTTCAGAATACAGCGGCAAGACTTGTATATGGGGCTTCTAGATACGCTCACGTTACCCCCATGTTACAGAAACGACACTGTCTTCCAATTCCAGCTCGTATTCAATTTAAAGTATTGTTATTGACATTTAAAGCATTTCATAACCAGGCTCCCAAATATCTTTGTGATCTATTAACAAAAAGGGCGAATTCCAGTTATTCCTTACAATCTCAAACTTCTAATCTGCTCAGTCTACCCATTGGAAAGATGTCAAAAACACTCGGTGACAGAGCATTTCTTGTAGCTGCACCCACTTTATGAAACCGACTGCCCCAAAATGTCCGCTCAGCTCCGACTCTTGTAGAATTTAAGCGTAAGTTAAAAACACACTTGTTCATTAGTGCATATGTATAAATTATTGATTTATAGGGTATTCGATCGATCTATGTTATCGTACTTTTTATGTGTTAATTAATAATTGTATATTTTTATTTTAACCAATGTTTTAGTTGTAATGTAAGTACACTGCATTGTTATGCGCATTTGACCATAATTTCTTTTATGGAATTTGCGCAATATAAATTATCTTGGAATAAGTACCCTTTGGAAGACCATTTTGCGTAATTTTAACAACATTAGGGAGACCATGGTCATTAGGAAGACATTTCGAGGTCTCCTTAACGTTCCAACTACAGGAAGGAGATACATTTTTTAACATTTAACAGTCCAGATCGATAGAGTAGGGTCCAAAATGAATAAATATGAAATTTCGTGGAAAAAGCTCTAGGTAAAAACGGGTTTGGTTACAATAAAGAATGGAAAATGTTGTGCACGTCATTATAGAGAGGTCTCCCAAATTTTCCATTAAATTATAATTTTCGGTTATTACTATTATCGTCGTTGTCTTCTCTCTACAAGTTTTTTTTTTTCAGGCTTGCGAGCTATAGTGCCTATAGGGCGCTTTTGAGGAATTCTTAGTTTCATTACCAGACATAATTAATAATAACAGCACACTACGTCCCTGATCCTGATAGAGATTGTTTAAAAATGCTCACAAACAGGTCAAGGATTCGTGGAAGTACCACATGTGACAGATAAAAGTCCTTACCTGTCATTGTTGACAGTATCAACACCAAAGCTGCTGCTCCGTCCATTTTCCAAGATTTTGGGGAAATCTGAGCACCAATCCTCTAGAATGTAGTTATCAACGACTCACACGCCAACGACAAATACAATGATAGGCCTACTATACGCACGTTTATAACTCGACAACAATCGTGAAGCGCCTCAACTTTAAACTAAACCGAAGATTTGCCCGATAATGCAAAGATCGAGATTTCGTTTTGGATTTATTCATCAGCGACTTAAACGACCGATACACCAACGCGACTTTAATAGGCAACTACGCATGTAGAGCACTGAGCGACGATCAGACTGACAGGAGAGAGACTAAATATATCGTCGCTCGAAATCGTATCTTATATATACGGTTCATAGTTAGCGTTCATCGTATATCGGCAAGTACTCAAACGTACGTAGTTTGCCACGTCAGCTAAGCAGCCGCGGCAGACCATAGACCAGGCCGACGTCATAGCCAACGTACATCCAATCAAGAACGAGCCTGCACTTGCGAGTAAAGTAGAAACATTTATAATTGGCGCAAGTTTACAGCACGGGTGGAGCTAACGCTAGAAGCGGGCATCGTAACAGCCAATGAGCATTCCCGAATTGTCCACTTTGAGACGAACGCGGAGATCGTGCTGATCTTTCATGAGTCTTGAGGGCATGAAGAACTGCCATAAATTCCAGAATATTTATGTGGGACGACTGCTCCTGCATCGACCATCGACCTCCTACTTTGCGGTCCTTGGGACAGGCACGACAACCCAAAATCGATGCATCCTTTTGAATGGTGGTGACATTCGGAGAGTGACAAAGAATATTGCCACTATTTTCATGCTCGCAGGTACCGAGACCATGCTATGAGCTCGTCTCTGGATTCCTGAGTGAGGAAGACTTAATTTGGACTCGTAATCGTTGTCCTGATGAAGAGCCAAGATCTGTTCGAACTGGAGGTTGCGATAAAATATAGGAGCCGTGAACACAACCTGGACTGTTGAAGATAGTCTGCCCACGAGACTGGCAATCTCCCGGACTGATGTCGAATCTGCAGCCAGGATCTCTTGGCAGTGGTTGACAATTTTGTCATCTTCTCTCGACCAAGAGACAGAGTCATCGAAGAAGAATCTATGACGAAACCCAGGTACTGGATGTTCCGTGAAGGAGTCAACGTTGATTTGCCGTGGTTTATTAAAAAACCTAGATGCTGAAGGATCGAGATCGACTGTCTCTTGAGTGTTGTTCACACGTATGGCTATTGACGAACCAAGAACTAGAATGTTGTCTAGATAATGACAAATCTGATTCCAATCGTCCAATCGTCCTTCAATAAAATATCTTTGACATCCGTGATGTTTTCCATCTTGAAATGCTGGTATGATATACAAACATATCGTCACCGTTTTCACGAAGAGGCAAATTGAGCCTTTCACGGTCTGAACAAACTTTCGAGATAATCGCTTGTAAAGTTTGTCCTTTTTTCGTTTGGCAGTTTGAAACATAAATATCCATAGAATATACACGATTAAGGTATCATGGGAAAGAAGAGATTTTAATCTTCTTAAATATAGCAAACGTTAAGAAAAATAGGTGATTAGTTTTGCAGAATTAATCAATTAATAGAATTGCCTCTTCGTGAAAACGAAAAAAACCGATACATTAGTAAATTCGCCCGTGGCTGTGAGAGTCAGAATGTATACATTTCCCCATTGCGCCCCCAATTTGTCTCTTCGTGAAAACGCTAAAAGCCACTTCGCGACCAATTCGCGCAATTCGCCTCTTCGTGAAAACGCTAAAGTGACTAAGCGCACCAAAGTGCCCTTCATAAACACGTTGAAGTCAACGCTATTTCGAATTTGCCTCTTCGTGAAAACGCTAAAAGCCACTTCGCGACCAATTCGCCCAATTCGCCTCTTCGTGAAAACGCTAAAGTGACTACGCGCACCAAAGTGCCCTTCATAAACACGTTGAAGTCAACGCTATTTCGAATTTGCCTCTTCGTGAAAACGCAAAAGGGCACTGGAGGACCAATTCGCCCATTAGTTAATTAGGTTAATTGTGATTTTAATGATTTTGTGGATGTATAACTTCACCAGGTTGTAGAAATTGCAATATTTAATCGTTTTCATAAAAAAAATTTTTTTCGATAAATAGACGATTTTTCATGAAATTCGCCTCTTCGTGAAAACGGTGACGATATAAGGGACGCATATTGATAACTGGGGGTAAATCTCCTGATTTCTTGGGAACCAGAAATAACAAAGAAATAAACTGGTCATGAACTGGTTCTTGGACAGTGATGGCGCCTCAGTTGTCCAATAATTGTTGCACCTTTTGTTCAAAATGAGTTAATTTTGTTTTAAAAAAACTCGAGAAGGAGGAATAACGGACCTGAAAAGGTGTATAAATGAATTCTATCTCATATCTGAAACTGTTGATGATCCAAAGGTCATGAGTAACCAAACTCCAACGAAAAGTAAAGAACTGAAGCCTTCTAGCAAGAGGTGCACACAAATTGGAACACAATCGAAGATGTACACAAATTACAATTATCTACAGAGGTCACGTCAGGTAAACTAGGCTTAAACCTTAGTTATTGTGTTCTCGGGATGAGACAAAACCTGCCCTGTTTATGTCTGTCGGACCATAAATCGCTGCCACCCTTAGAAAAGTGTGGATAATTACTATACACTAAACATTTTCCTCTGGTGTTGCTTGAGAAACGCCGCGAGCCTCTAGCAAAGTAAAGTATAAAGTAAAATATCTAGCAAATGTACATGTAGAACGATATGGCGAAAAAAACGCTTTTCTTTAAAGTCGAAACTCGAAGGCTTGGACTTCGTATAGGTTACCTTTGCTGCTAATTTGTAGGATTTCTCCGCCTCCTCGATGTCTTCTCCACTGCCATAGTATTAATATTCTTATTATTGTGACGGTTGCAATGCGAACCCTCCCCTCTATATATATTTCTTAAATTACGAAATCCTTTTTCTATTATTGGCAAGCGCCATCTTGGTTTGTAAACCAGTTCGCGCGCTTTCCACTTTTCGTCATTCTGTACTCAGTCGAAGACCAAGTAACACCATCTTCGATTCCTCAACAGGTAATTCACTTTACATTAATTCTCTTAGAATATTTTCCATCATTGTAACTTTAATTAACTTATATTTACAATAGCACGTGTTTACTCTTTGGTTTAATTTATATTTTTCTTTAGGCTGTTGTTTTGTTGATTTTGGAAAGCATATCCTATAGCCAGTATGACGTGACTATAGCGACTGCGTAATTTATGTACTAGAGCCTATTTCAGAATTCCTATTTCCTTATTGTAAAAGTGATTTGTCATTAACGCAGTTGAAGAAGTTCACAAATTCATTTCTATATTTTGTATAAGATTGGAAATGTACTCTATTTAGTGGTTTCCACTGTACATTTGTTACACATTCGAGATGGCGTACGCTGCCGAAATTTAGGCGCGAACCGCGATTATTGTTCAGTTGACTTATCCTTTTTGTATCCAATGTTTTGATTATTTTAATAGCATTTAGTATATTTGTTCTTTTGTATTTTGTATTTACCGATTCTGTACTCAGTCGAAGACCAAGTAACACCATCTTCGATTCCTCAACAGAAATAAACCAGCTAAAACTGAGACTCTGCCTATAGCCCGCATCATTTACGAGGGTCACATATATAAATATGGGAAAATAGTCCTGGGGCCTGTCGAGGAAGGCGACTGGTCACAATGGTATGGCATTCTTTTCTCTCTTCTTCCTGTATCTCCTACCCCACTTCGATAGTAGGGAACCATTTCTTCTTGTCCACTTGGAGCATTCATATCCATTTTCTCTGTGTTGTCCTCTCCATCTGTCATGTCTGAGGAGTCGTATTCTTGCTCCGGTTCATATTCAGGGTCATCGTCGTCATCGTCATCTGATGATTGCCGTCTTGCTAGCTTCCTCTTCCGCCCGTCTTGGATGTGTTCTTCCCGAAATCCTTGCTCTTCACTTAGATCCTTCCTAACATAGTCTCCTGTCCATTGTTCCTCGCCTCGCTGATTTGTCTTTTGAAACCCTTGTCGCTCGGGCCGTTTCGCGTCGGCTGGTTTACGCTGTTTTCCATCTGTCGAATGTTACTGTTTCCCATCCGTCAATTTCTGTGTTGTCTTTTTCCCAGAACTTGGTTCTGCTTCTTTCTTTTTGTCTCTAAACTGTTTGTTCGTGCTTACCACGTTGTCTCATTTGTTGACATCGGGTTTCTCCTGCGGCCTTTCTTGTTGTTCCTCATTTTGTTGTTTTTTCCCTGCTGCATTCATTTATTTCTACTGTGGTTTTCTGAGTCTCCTCTCCCATTTTTTTTGGAGTCTATTTGATAAGTCTCCTTCGTAGACGTTCTTTCTCTCGTTTCTGCCGAGTCTCCTGTTTCTTTTGCTGTGCCTCCTCGTCCCTTTTCCTTTGTTTTTTCTTCTCCATCTGCCCACGATTTATGGGTCCATGCTTTCATCTGGTGTCACTTCTTGATTTTAGCCTTCGTTCTCTTTGGATTTGAGCTCTTCTTCTTATGAGGCTGTGCCCCTCGCTTCTCCCTCGTTTTTTGATACCTCGCTTTCTTTTTGAGTAGTAGCCTTTAATTGCACCTCTTCATGTGTATCAGCTTGGTGTCCAACTTGTCCGCAGATTAGGCATTTTCCCTTTAGCGGGCATTTACGAGCAATAATGCCCGGGTTGTCCGCATATTCTACAGGTTTTGACCGATCCCTTGTGTCTAATCGGCAAAGTGGAAGTGCCTAGAAGAATGAAACTGGATATAGTCTGCTTAAGATTCTTGAGTAGCACACTTCGAACACCCGTTTCAATGTCTTTGTCGAATAAATGCACTTGTCGCCTAACGTTGGCTACTGTGCCGTACGGAAGTAGAGCATTCACAATAATCTTGTCCTCCATTTCATATGGCGTTTTGATGTAACAGACAATAGAGTTCAGTAAATGTACTCGCTCGCATTCCACTGACATACCGCCGAGTCCTTTCCTCGTTATTTCCAGGCATGGCAAAACTGACTAAAAAGTCACATTATACCAGCCGGTATCTTGTTCTGCAATGCAGCACACTGATTCTGTTGACCCTCGCTCCTTTTGTATTGAATCATACACGCTGTTTGGAGTAGTGTTCAAATCTCGAGCGTAGAACCTCAATGTGTTCGGTTGGTTGAGCACCGGCGCCGCCATCTTGTTGGCAGGCCCCGCCATGTTAGTAATGGCCGCCTACGGAATTCCCACGAAAGGGCTTTGCGTACAAACTTGGAGACGCACTGCAGAAGGGTCTATAAACACTAATAAAGCAGTTAAACTTATTAAGGCACACTAATACTCACTAAAAGGTGAAATTTTCGGCACTTTTGTCAGAGATCGTGCAGCACGCGTGTTTGATGAAAATGCAAGGTTAACCTCTTACAAATATTAATTTGTCATAAAAACAATTGTTTGCCCATTTCTTTTATAAAAATGCAAGGCTAACTCCTTACGAATCCTATTTTTTTATAAAAACAGTTGTTTGCCTATTGTTCATAAAAATGTAAGGCTAACCCTTACAAATCTCAATTTGTCATGAAAACAACTGTTTGCCCATTTTTGATGAAAATGCAAGGCTTAAGCCCCAGTCCCAACCGAAAGCCGGATACGCTACGGATCACCCCGGATGCACTACGGTTCATATCCAGGGTCATCCGGGGGTGGAACCGTAGTCAAACCGTGATTAACCGTAGCCAATCCGGGACCATCCGGGGCCATCCGGGACCATCCGGGGACATCCGTAGTACGCCCGGGAAGTCGAACGTCACCCCGGATTAACATCTAGCCTCCGGGGTGAACCGGGGCCATCCAGGAAGGGAGAGGGGGCGGCGGAGAACCATAGTGAAACCGTAGTGCGACCGTGATGATCCGTAGTGTACCCGGGATAAACCGTAGCATAACTGTAGTTTAACCGTGTTTATCCGGGATGAAACGAGTTTGTTCACCCACGGTTCCACTACGGTTCCACTACGGTTCCACTACGAATGACCCCGGATACACTACGGATGACCCCGGATTCACTACGGTGTCACCACGGATTCACCACGGATTCACTACGGTATTTCCCGGATGAACCGTAGTGTATACGGGGTCATCCGGGGTGAACCGTGGCACATCCGGGATGATCCGGGCCCATCCGTAGCGGAACCGTAGCGGAATCTACTAAGAACCGTAGTAGGACCGGGGAATATGTCACTTGTTTTCGATTGCCTTCCCGGACCACCCCGGATGACTCCGAATCAAACGTCTGTTTTATCCGGGGCCATCCGGGGCAATCCGTAGCATATCCGGATTCAGTTTGACTGGGGCTTTAGGCCGTGTCAGAAACGAGTGTCTAGAGCTACGGTCTACGTCTACAGCTACAGCTATACGTCTACGTAGGCGCTTAGGCAAATGGATTTCGCACGTGGCTACGGCAGAGCCTACGGCTAGTTATTGCGCCCCCAAGCGATGTTTGAATTAGTGTTTTCAAAACTACGATGTAAGAATGTACAACATTTATCGTCTGCTAGATGATACGCAATGTTTGTTTACAGCGAAATACCTGATGATATTGACGTATTTGTCGATCTGTTAGTTTCAGTTCAAATCTCAATTTATCATTAAAAAAAAAATAGTTCGCCTATTTTTATTAAAATTGCAAGGCTAACCCCTTACAAATCTTTATTGTTTATAATTTGTTTCGTTTGCTTATTTTTAATTCAGCGTTGTTTGTCGTCCGAAGATATGTTGTGTTGTTTACATTTTGCAGCAGATACATTATTTGTCGAAGATTTTCAACCCATGCATCGGAAGGCCTCAGAATCATTTCTTCGTGGTCATGATTTCATATTTGCGTAAAAATACATACATGTTTAAGAAACAAATAACAGTACAGTCAATTTAAAAAAAATGATTGTACACAAACAATATTGATAACACAACTGAAGGAATTTCAAAAGCGAAATTAATCTGTGGAGAACAATATTCTATTGCAATTTGTGTGAGGTCAACAAAACAACATCAATTATTTTCTCTAGACTACGATATTGTCCCGTATGTACATGTACATACATGTACCTTATACATATACATGTCGTGGTAACGCCGTCTAAAGGAGGACACAAACACCTACCAGGTGGGAAAGTGAGGACACTTTGGAAAAGTGAGGACACTTTGGAAAAGTGAGGACAGTAATATTCTCGTAAAGGGGGTCTAGAGGTAGTGTTGGGGTTAGGGTATAATGGAAGGAAATGGAGAGAAATACATATTAGGGTGAAGTTAAACAAATTTGGGTCGAAAACATTTTCATGGTGTGAGTATAGAGAGATTTTCGTTAAGTACACAAACCTATGGGCTGTCCTCACATTATATAGATTCGTCATGATCCCTGTACACGCACCCAGACGGGCCGTACTACACCGACTGACTAAACTTTTCAATCATGCTTTTATATAGCGCTGGCTAGCTAAGCCACTGCATTGATTTTGAGTAGAGATAATAAGAATTACGTAACGACGCATCCATTAAACCTTTCCGAGTCTAACAATATTTCCGACACAAATTTGGACCAATATTCCTCGTGATGACCCACATATTGAAAATGATAAAAATGTGTCTAGGCCGCCAGCATTTTGTTCCTGTTTAGAGTGTCTCCTATTAATTTCAAAGGCCTTACACACGCTGATCATATAGGTAAATTATATTTTGCGGTTAGAAAGGGGTGGGTGGAGTTTCTAACGGTCGACACGATAGACCAAAGAGGAGGCACCACGATTTACCATGACTAATTCAAGATAACCGGACGCCTCCAAACGAATGTCTGTTTTTTAACAGTGACTTTGCAGCGTCAAAAAACAATATAATGTTACTTTCGGTATATTGACTTACGAGAATCCGTGAAATCATAGTTTTATTCAACGGTAAACCATAAGTCTGTGTTTAAAGTAATAATAATTCTTATCTTACTTTACCAGTAGGGGTTAACCGTTCACGTTTACTCAAGCTTCCCAGCGAATTAAAACACATTGCAACCACAAAACCATCTATTGGTCAGACGGCACATTTGAAACTCTCATGACAAGACAAATAAGAAAAAGATTCATACAATCACATTTAAAACCATTTTTTGCCGACTGTCAACCGTCAAGGGTTGACCGTGACGGTCTACGACGTTGGCAGGGTGCCAACTTGACAGGTGTACATAACATGACGTCATTAAGAGTTAAGTAACATTTGTCCAACGAGACAAGTGTAGTTTTGAATGTACATTGTAGTTGATTGTTCTAGCATGGAGAAAATTTGGTGCTGGGTAATTGCAAGGCTATATAAGCCGCCGGTCGTGTAGTGTCATTGGGGCAATTGCAGAATTGGCATCATCGACATCTATCCGGGCACTTGGTCTACATTTTGGCCGCACTCGAACCACCATGGACAACAACGTGGAATTAATGCCACTGGCGGACCGTCAAGTGCGACAAGTCTACTTGATTACCTACAGCCAGGCAGACGATAGGGTCATACCAGATCGAGCGACATTTGCGGGAAAAGTCGTGCAAGCTTTTAGTCCGGTGCATGTCGTGTGCTGGTCTTGCTGCAAGGAACCTCACATAAACGGGGGTTTTCACTATCACATGGCGGTTAAACTTCAAGCTGCCATGCGCTGGCTACAAGTGCGAAATCGTTTAGCTGATGTGAACGGTATCAGAGTGAACTTTTCGTCCAATCACACCAATTATTTCAGCGCATGGCAGTATGTCATGAAGGAAGACGAACTTGTAATACAGTCACCCGGCCATCCCGATTTGACAAACGCGGACCCGCCTAGGACAGCCCCGGCCTCTAAAGTGCGTCATGACGCGGTCGTGAAGCGGTCTGCAGAAGATACGGAACAACCGTCCAAGAAAAAGCGTCGATCCCGGTTGTCGGCCTACGACGTCGGCCAAATCATGGTCTCCAAAGGCATCAAGTCACGCTTGGAGTTGTTGGCCTTTGCCAACAAACAGAAAACGATGGGGAAAACCGACCTGGCCGAGTTTATAATCAACAGGGGCGAGAGAGTTGTCAACCAAGTACTAAAGGTAACACATAGCCTATAGGCTGCATTAAAATGAACATCAAATAATTTGAGGTACACACCATCTTTGCTAACAAATTAGTGTTTTAATAAACTCAGATTTCCACAATTTTTTCATTACACTTTAGCTGTGTACATATTGATGAGGGTCGCAGAATCCCACAATAGAAACAACAACAACAACAACAATTATTATTTATACGACTCTTTGAAAATTCGTTAATAAGCCCTAATAGTATATATCTCTCGTGCTTATTTATTTTGTCTGGAAAAAGTAGAACTCCTTCGCCTGACTGTTCGAAGCCTGTTGTAAATTCATCCAGTAATGTTATTGTGTGGTTTTTTTTCTCTCTCCCTCCCCCCCCCCCCTTCCCCCTTCCCATTTTTTTTAAAGGACGCCTGGGACATGGCGGAAGCTGAACCACTACTAGAGCGATCGAGACTGACTCGACTTCAAATACTGGAGAAGTGTCATAAAGTCGATAAATGTGTCTGTCATGGCGACTGGCTGAGATGTGCTAAAGACGTTCTGCATAACAATGGTGTGTTCGAACAGACTTTTACAGAAGCAGTTGCCACGCTTCTGGACAAAGGCAGGGGAAAATATCGTAACATAATGATTACTGGCCCAGCAAATTGCGGAAAAACATTTTTATTAAATCCACTCAACAAAATCTATAAAACATTTACCAACCCAGCAACAACCACGTTTGCGTGGATTGGTGCTGAGCAGGCAGAAGTCCTCTTTCTCAATGACTTTCGTTGGACTCAACAAATGATACCCTGGCAAGACCTTCTTCTATTACTAGAAGGTCAACTTGTCCACCTTCCGGCCCCTAAATCCTACTTTGCACGAGATCTAGTTTTAGAAAATGACACCCCAATTTTTTGTACTGGGAAACATCAACTTGTGCTTGTCCAGGGTGGGGCTGTAGATGAGAGGGAAACTGAAATGATGGCTGTCCGTTGGAAGGTTTTCCATTCCACTACCAAATTCCTGAAGACCAACAAAAGCGCGTTCCACTTTGTACGCGCTGCTTTGCGTCGCTGATATTGGGTAAAGATTGATTATTATATGTATTTTTAGAATGAGAGGTTAAATAAGACAATAAGACAAATGGTACAAATGTGAGTTTTTTTAATTCCCCCCCCCCCCCCTCCCGCCCAAATGTTTTTTCACTAAATATATTATTTGCTTTACAAATATTCTCTCAACTAAACAAGTTTTACTCAAGGTCACGGTGTATTTAGATAAATTATAGGGTCTACCCTGGTGAAATAAGGAATTTAGTACATCATTACTTAAAGATAGGATACACCATTGGTAATAGCTTGAATTATCATGAATGGGTGGATTTTGGGGGGTGTAGTTTAAAGTAAATTATGTCCGAAGTTTGACAATCGTGCATGCCGAGAAAAGCACAAACAGCGTTTATTTTTAACCGGCGTCGAGCAGTTGATCTTATGTTAATTGTGTTTTTTCGCGATCGCAATTTTTTTTAAATAAAATTATATTTTTCAGAATGATTAAAGGACATCTAGCGCACTCCATTTGCTGGATGCCTCCAATCATTATTAATTATTAACTTTCAGATGATGAGATATCTTTTAATAATTAGGTAGTAAATTCTTTCGATATCTGCAAATGGTGTATTCTACCTTTTAAGTAAAGGTAGCCTCAACACAAAATCAAGACCAAGAAACATGAATTAGTTTTCCGCAATTAAGAACTGATTGTTTTTATTGCCAGATAAAATGTACATGTACTATGCTACACAACTGGTACTGATTTTTAGATATCGCTTGTTTGTTTGTAACACTTGAAGGAAAACTCTATGTTAAACAGGTTTTTTTTTTTTCTAATTACGGCAATCTTTGTCATACAATGTGAAAAGGTGGTTTTCAGCACGATTGCAAACATCTACAATTTAACTGTAGACTTCCATGTTTATGTCTATACTGTCATGTCACAAACATAGTACAATTAACAACAATCATAATTTGTTTAGATGAGCATTAGGCATTAGAGTGTTTACAAAAACAATTATATTATTAAAAATAAGGTCCTAAGTTTGTTCAGAGGTAGTATTCCTTTATAGAACTGTCCATGGTGGTTTGAAAAAGCAAATACAAATGATGATGCCAATTCTGCAATTGCCCGCCCCCTCCAAAAGTAATATAATAAAATTAAACAAAAGCAAACTTTAAAACATAATGAAATTGAAATTCTAAAACCAAACGAAAAAAACTGAATATATAATGTACATTTAAAAAAAAATGCACTTGAACAATAAAATGTACATTAATTTAAATGAATACTGGTGACTGTGTACATTTTTTTATACTTCCACTTTGTAAAATGGTTGTTGTGCTGCCCAAAAGCATCGGCCGAAATGCCAAGCAAACACTTTGGAATTTGTTGTGCGGAAACCAAGATTTATCGATTTCTGTACACGCTGTTCACTAATTTTGGTCAGGGGTTAAGCGTAACCCCCGCGCCCCCCTGTTCAGTGTTGTTCATTTTGGGCGGTTCCACTTTGTGCGCACGGACCGGCAAACATCTCCAACATTGGAAAGGGGGGAAAGGGGGGAAAGGGGGGAAAGGGGGGAAAGGGGGGGAAGGGGTGGGAAGGGGAAAGGGGGGGAAAGGGGGGGGGGGGGGAAGGGGGGGAAAGGGGGGAAAGGGGAGAAGGGGAAAGGGGGGGAAGGGGGGGAAGGGGGGAGATGGTGCTTGCAAAAAACACTTTATTTACAAATTTGTTTCTGGCTTCTGAGCACCCAGAGTGAATATTTGATAGGGTTCAGAAAAAAAGTTCACTAATGAATCAAAATCTTACTACTTTCTATGTTGCCGGATGCACAAAACGTTTATGATTTAGAACAAACACCACTGTTATTTTACTTTAGGGGTAGACGCATATGCCTAATTGCCTCGGACTAGTTGCCCCTCTGAAGGAGGGGGAGTGGGGAGGGAGTGGGGAGGGGTGGGAGGGGGGGGGGTGGGTGGGGGTGGGAGGGGGGGGGCGGGAGGTAAAGGGGGGGGGGGTAAGGGAGGGGGGGGGGGGGGGGGGTAAAGGGGGGGGGGGGGGGGGGCGGGGGGTAAAGGGGGGGGGGGGGTGCTTGCAAAAAACACTTGATTTACAAATTTGTTTCTGGCTTCTGGGCACCCAGAGTGAATATTTGATAGGGTTCTGAAAAAAAGTTTTAAAAAAATGTTATTTTATAGGTTTCCGGATGCAGACATCTTTTATGATTTGGAGCAAGTGAACAAAACAAAATACCACTGTTATTTTACTTTAGGGGTAGAGGCGTATGCCTTGCCTCAGACTAGTTACCCCTTCAAGCTCTATTCGCATTGTGAAAGAAATCTGGGGAAGCATGGATCTTTTTTTCAGTGTGAAGAGCTGGTTCCTCTGTTCCATCTTCCCTTAGTAGTAGCCCCCACCTTGCGTGGCCTCGACCTTGTGTGATATGGCGAATTGCATTAACCCCAACAGTCCTCAACCCTTCACCTGTTGGAGGATTGAGGACTTTTAGGGTTACAAAAAATAACCCAAAAGAATTAATAAAAGTTACACCTACATGTACACGCATACATGTAGACACTACCACACTGAGGGCATACTTGTCATTCTATCCAATGGAGTGTGTATAAATTACACCTATCATAGTGAGGACAGGACACTAAAATGCTGGCTGTCCATTGGTTTCATATTGATGTGCATTCTAAAGTCATCATTGCAATTGCAAATTCTAAATAGTCAAGTACTCTGACGCATTCGTACATATATGTGAACTGACGAAACACCCTGCTTAGCTTTGATGAAGCTTCATTTTGTTAAGGAATCTTCTTAAGTAGAAAGAATTTCTGCAAACCCTTCGTAATGCCTCCCTTCTCCTCGTTAGTCCAGGGACGAATTTAAGAAAATGAAAAAGAACTGTTTCAAGAATTGTACACAACCCTGCTTCTGCATTATCATTTGTTTCAAGAACAAGGACTTCAATTTTTGTTTACTTTTAAACCAAGGTTTTATCACTGGTAATGTTTAATAATGCATTTTAATAATATGGATATTTTGTTTAAAA
This sequence comes from Crossaster papposus, assembly GCA_037893245.1. Taxonomy (NCBI): domain Eukaryota; kingdom Metazoa; phylum Echinodermata; class Asteroidea; order Velatida; family Solasteridae; genus Crossaster; species Crossaster papposus. The sequence goes on along the minus strand of JBAIAA010000022.1, from coordinate 1,143,039 downwards.
AGTGCTATATTTTTAACGGGTAGAGCAGGCAGTTAGATCACTTAAAAGTAGTTTAATAAATGAGGTTCCAATTCATAATTAATGTTGGTGCTTCATACTATTTGTATATGAAATATATTTGTTTTGGGGTTCTACTTTCTAGACTCACCCTGAACATGTACATGTACACGTACTGTCTAGTGTAAACATGCTGTATGTGTTTTAAGAAGTTTAAAACAAACATTGAAACAACAACAATTACACTTTTTTATTTTTTATTAACTATTCAAAATCATTCCAAATCAGTGCACACACGCCACATATTTAAGATCGTAGCCCACAATAAGCTGTGTTGCATTTGTGGAACTCACAAATCAATTGTATTTAAACATGTGGAATTATTTGGCGAAAACAATTGTGCACATGTCTGAACCTCCTCCACCTATTGAACCATGCTGAGTCCTTTCTCTTTTTGAAATGACAATTGTGGAGGACACCTTATACATGTAGGTCAGATTGCTTCGCAGAAATCTGCAATTAGTGATGCAATTGTGTTACGCAACGCGCTACACAGGGGTTTTCTCTTTTGAGCAGAAATCTTTAGTTTTGGGACTACACCTGTTTTTTTGTAGACAATTTTACAAGAACACAATTTTTCAAGAACACAATTTTTAAAGAACACAATTTTTAAAGAACACAATTTTAAAGAACACAATTTACATACACATTCCGCAAAATTGCGAATACAGGACATTGCCTGTTGTGATCGTAGTACTAGACAAGGTCAAACGTTTTCAACAATATAATCAGGTCCACTTATAGTCCTCGAGTTTGCGAACAAATGTCGCAACATGGCATTTGATAATTTCCTTCTTCCTCTGAACATCCTGACATGTGCGTTTGCTTTTCCCTCGACTTGTACATTTGGTGCCAGATTCCGGATTGACACTCATGAAGCATCTGTAAGCAAATATACAATTTTGTTATAAGTTTGCCACCTTTGAAAAGTGCAGTTTATCTATTTGGTGAACGGTTTATTGTGTAGGTTGGTATAATTAAGCATTTTCATACATGTTATTTGACAAAAACCATGCAATTTGAAAACAAACTGCACTGTTTATGTACAGTAATCTTGTTTTTATTTGACTACGTTTTCTTATTTTAAATCAAGGAAAACACCCCTGTGTGTCCCAGGGTTCAGTAAAGCACAGAGGTTGCAATTCAGGTTGTGTAACTCTCTTAAATGAAAAGAGTTAAAAACACCACTCGTTACATTTTGAGTGGTTTCTAATATGTCTCTTCAAAGAGTTTTTGTTGTTGCACTCGTCTACATTTAAGATAGATTGAAACTTTTTTCAGTCCAAGTTTGACGTGGCCTACTTTTAATTGACCTTTAACAGTGAGGGGCGCTACGAATTTCGGGTTGGCATTTCGGACATCGATGTATTTGACATACTCCTGTATTTTTCTCGGGGAACTAAATGGTGGGGTGGGATGGAATGTGCTCCTTTCTCTCTGGAGTACTTAATTCATCATGGAATAGACAATTAGAAAATACCCTGATTCAAGTAGTGGCTAGGAACATCATTCGATATGTCACGCATTACCTCTGTATGAATTCTAATGTAGTGACAGCTTCCGCTTGGTACTCTAAATTGAGAACATAGTAGGAGCCAAACAGGAAGGCTAGACATGTGATGAAGTCTGTGGAGACACTGACGACTCTGCCTCCAATGCACAACATCTACTTCAATACACAACATCTACCTGAAAATGACCAAGTATTACAAATCAACAAGGGAATATATTAAATATTGTGACCTGCTCAATAACGTCACTTTTTTTGGCCGGGAGAAACAACCACAAACACAGCTATTTCAGCTGATTTTCTAGATACATGTATTATTATCTAGAAAGTAACCACTTTATTGACACAAACCTACTTTTGTTTTCCTCTCTTAAAAAAAGAGTGCAAAAACATGGTTAACACATCCTTGAATTTGGTAATTTCCAATATGTCACACACATTTAAAAATGCATTCCTTACCTTGCATTATCAACCTTGGTGTGTTTGGCAAGTCTGGTTCATCTTCAATCTCTGCAGCTGTAGCTGTAACCTGAAATGAAAATATACACCACGTTATCCACACTGCACTGATCATCTTGTGTTAAATGTGAATAATTCTTAATAGAATGGTTAGCATCACACCTGGGGTAATATTGAACTATTGTGTAAATGGCAAGATGTACATTGTTTTGGCCACAGGGTACAGTACTTGGTTGGGTAGCTATGTGTCCAAGAACCCCCAGCCCCTCTTTACTAAACCATTGATGATGGTAATATTTGAGCCTGTGCACAGCTGTGGTCAAAGAAATATGTAATAAGAAGAAATAGCTTTGTAGCATTTGTCAGGAATTGGATGGCAGAAAATAAACTTCATATGATCTCTTATTATGACTGGATTTAACATATGCACTCATGCCTTTTGTGATAAGGACAGGGTCCTTTGTACGGCCTACACTCACTTTCCTGCCATTGCATCGTTGTATCATTTCTAGGAGTGAGGACTTTTTAGCCATCAACAGGTTATCATTCAGTTAGGTTTTGAATTGAAGACAAAACAGTATCTTACATCAGCTAGCATGAATAGAGAATCTTCGGGCTCTCCAAAGTAGGCCATCATCAACAGAATAACTCCAGGATAAAGTACATGGTGTTCATCCTCCACATCATGAAGCGCTGGCTGTATATCGACCAAGACGTTCTTGACTTGTTTTCGAACATGTTCATTCTGGTGTTCCATGAAGCCCTGGATCCTTTGTCCTTTGCTCTGAAAGACCTCGCACAAACGCGCCACTATTTCAATACCAGTTAAGCATTTGAAGTGAGCAAAAAAGCATCTTGGGAGAAAGAGGAAAGGCCATTTTTGCTTAAGGTCACAGATGGATGGAACTGGATCTTTGCTATTTATATGCTGTCGTAGAAGATAGTAGGTTACAGACATAGTGTCATCTATTTTATTTTCTGTAGCTCCACTTGGGCCATGTTAGTTTAATAGTTCTTCCAATGCAGCACGCTTTGCCTCTAAGCTTTCTTAAGCTTTCTTGGACAGGAAGAAAGTGTGGTATGCGCATCACCGGACTGATGATCACCTGAAACAGAAAAACATGCACATTAGATCCTATACATTTTCTGTTAGTTAACGATCTTCAACAGGTTTGCAATCCAGTATTGGCCTCGCGGGTCGTGTTAGTAACAACCCCTACCGAGCCCGCATTAAATTATTTTTTAAAATAGCATTCCTTCCTGATTACTTGCGACTAATTGGGGCACTAACCCTCCTATGGTTTTACCTTTTAAAACCTTTCAAAATCTGCTTGGCAATATGAACCTTTTAAAACACTCCAGAATTTGTTGCTACTGCACAACCACACCTTTCAATACCTTTTGAAATGTATTGAAATGTATAAACATTGGGCTATGGTATACCCTTATGATAACAGTTGCTATATGCATACACGGTTGGAACTTTCAAATGTTTTGAAAGGTAGAGCTACTGCAGTATAGTTTTCCCCCTTGACATGCGTCACAACGTGACCAGTTTGTTCAGAGAGTTGTTTCACCTTTTTAAATCTTTCATAGGTCCCTTTTGTCAGACAGTTTTCTCACCTTTCAAAACCCTTTATCAGTCCAGCAAACTTGTTTTGAAAGGTCTAATAATTTTATGGCAACTGCACTGTATATATGAGAGCTAAAGAGTAAACTAAACATCATTGGTCAACAACAGAAAGTAGGAAACCATTGTTATACAATGCAGAATATTTTATGAAAAGAATGTTTACCTTTTGTTTTCCATGCACGCATCAGCTTGCGGCTCTGGACGGGCTTTAGAAGGTCTGTCAAGTCATCTTCTTCGATGAATTGTAAATTTTCGGCTCCTTCAACGCCCGACTCAGCCACCTTCTCTACGACAGTCATAAGCATGGGTTCTGGCAGTGTTGGCAACACTGCCTGAATCTCATGTTTTATAAAATCAATTTTCTGAAACCTGCAACCATCAATATATGGCGTGATGTAGTGAAATGATAGACAAACCATGAGTTTTGTACAGAGGTAGAGCGTAATAGTCTACTAAATTGTCAGCGTTGATACACAATCACTATGTATTGTCAATTAAGCAATGAACACCTAAATCTACTAAATGTACTGACTGGCATTTCTGCGTAACAAAGTAGACTGTTGAACTGCAGTTAACAAGGATCAACTCAATTTTACCAAAGACAATCCCATCGTCATTGTGACCAAGAGGTACATACATTCCTTGCTTGTATAATGTACCTTTAAACGTAACACTGTATGCAGCGACAGTGTTTTCTTGTTGGAAGTGAACATTCTCAACACAGTTCTTTATAGGATCACTGAATGAATCTACATGGAATTATAATCCCTTTTCATAAAGGAGAAAACAGAAAACTGCGCCTAAATACGCTTGCAGAAGTTGATGTCTATTAGCAAGTGTATTACATAGGTTTTTGAAGTTACGTAACTTTCTTGCACACTCTTTAAAGTACGAGTGTTTACTCTCGAATCGGAGGGCCCATATGCGAATTAGTGGTCCAAACTGAATAATGAGTTGAGAATAATGAGCAAGAAAGTGGTGCTTTGGCTTTAATGAATTTTCAGGAAAAGTAGCGTTCCTAGAACAAAGGTATTCCTCAATTAGAACTGTGAGAAATGCTATTTGATCAGCAGTAATTATTGGTGCACATATTATCTCAACAAGTTCCCTAAGTTTTAAACACAATTGCCAAACTTCATCATCCAGTGGATTTTTTATTCTTTCTCCAATCAGAAGGGGCAGCAACCTTAACAGGCACCAGTTTTGACAGGCATGCCCACCCAATTTTTCCCCGTTAATATTCACTGTGCAAGGTTTGTTGTGAGAATCACTTCCAAGGTACTTGAACTGCATAATCGTTCTGTTAAATTGTACGTATGTAAAATACTTCTGTGAATGTACAAAATGTTTGATATACAAAGCAAGATCATATGAAACAACTCCTTCAAACAAATCATGACCAAGGCATGGTGGTAAGCCTGGCTGGCAAACATGAAAGTATTTCAATCTATTGAAAATTGAGTCAAACTTGATTCCAAAATAACTGTTTTCTGTTGGGTTGTCATTCAAGTACTGAACTGCTGCTTGATAGGTCTGCACAGTCCTTACAGGACCAATTGACTCCGGTTTACTTTGGAACGTTTCTCGTGTCTTGTGTGCAATATCGACAAAAGTAGTGGCTCCTACTAAAGTTCTCTAAAAATCCACCTATATTATGAGAACCTAGATTATCACCAGATATTGCACATAATGTGCCTCTCAAAACTCTGCGTGTGCTTGTCTCCTGTTCTGTGATAATACCTTCATCCTCTATATCCCGTAGATCTTTGATTAAACGAGAGAAAATAGCCTCCTCTCTAAATGATTTGTAATCTTGCTCTCTACACAAAAGCACTAACTGCATATGATCAATATTAGATCTATTATGTGGCAAGAGATCCGCAAGAGTTACATAAACTAGTATCTTGTGCTTCTTCCTACCAGATCCCAAAGGATTCACTACTTCAAACGAATCCTGATAAAGAATCAGCGAAAGTAAAGATGGGTCTTCCCTAAGCAGACTATTGCTCAAAAATGACTTGCCATCAGACACATCCTCAAAGGTGTCGTTCTTAGAAACACGTGCGTGGGTTTCCTTGTACTGATCGTTTACAGACCTATGTTTGAATAATGCCACTAATGTGTCCTGAATGGGAATATACTGGTAAAACCTTCGTTTTCCAGATTCAGTGTCTTGACCCAAATAAATATCAATAGGCTCTATAAAATGGAACTGGGTTTTGAAGAATGTCTGACGGGTTTGGTCTGATCTCAAATCACCATTATTACATGCCCTTAAAAGATCTGCTCTGAAAAGATCTGCTATTAAGTCAGATATTTCGATTTCTCCCAAATTTAATGTAAGCAGTTTATCTTTCAATTCTGAAAACAAATGTGACTGACCAATGTCATGAATGTTTTGAAACTCTTCAATTATATTTTGAATGATTGAGGCTGGGAGTAAATACTTTGCTTGTAACTTCAGGTAAAACTGAGCCAAGCTTTTCAAATATACGTCTGGATCAACAGTGGCAGTGAGATCTAGATGTTCTTCTACAGCATTATCATCACCAGAACTGTCGCTTATGAACTATTTTGCACTGTCTACAGGTGTACTCACTAACTCAGAAGTGTCTGTGTCTTGGATTTCACGCAGTGAATCAGAAAGAAGATTGAATGCCCATTATCTGTGCCTTCGAGATAAATGAGAAGAAAATGAAGACTTTATTCTGAACTTGTTTGAACAATTTTCGAAGGGACACACAATTTCGACTCCGCTCCGAATGTGTTCTTTTAAATGAGCACAATATATTTCTAAACATTTACATTTAAAATGTGCAAACTTGACAAATTAGAGCAACGTGAGTGTCTTCGTTTACAAAATTAGCAGCACGTGTTTTATTCGAGTGATCCCTATAGATATGCGACTTAAAAGCTGCAGAATTTCTAAATTTGCGCGTACATAAAGGTATATACACAACACGGACAATCTAAATTTGCAACGTTTCGATGAAATTCCAAATGTGCCGTAAAAGCCTTCAAAGACTCACTGCAATAATCACACAACTGACACTTGAACATGTCATTGTCATGTATCTTAAAAGGCAGTACCCGATCCTAGTGTATCATTTTTTTTCATGTGTTTTTCCCCCTACTCTGCCGCTACTTTGTTCTAACAAGCCTTGCACTCGCAAACCATGCAACGATATGCCCACGGTATACCCAGTCACGGTGCCCAACCAAAATGTCTTCAGTGTTACACACAAATGACAGCCAGTATGTACAAATCAAGCTTCTAAGTTTAAACCTGAAGCTACTCGTGTCAAATAAAGACACGAGTGAATCCTGGAATGAACATACTAGAAAAGAGTGAGCATTGGTGATCATGAGAGGTGGGGTCCTGACATCACTGACTTATTTTTTCAAGGCTGATCACTCCAGGTTCAATAGTTTGTCTAGCCAGGCTGGACATTTAGCACTCCAACAGTGACTACAATGTAGATGGCAAGTCTGGCCGGCCCACTGTTGAGAAAGTATACCAAAAAATATTATAAGAGAGAGCGAGAGCGAACTATGCCATACTCAAAATGGATGCCAAAATACGACAGACTTTCAAATTAAATTGTGACATTTAAGCACTTCAAAGCTAGCCCTAGTCTATGGCCCACACAGTACTGATTGTACATACATGTGTGTACAACAAGTAGGTTATTTTGAGAAAAAAACGGAAATATCGTTTATTCGGTCTCAAATTTGGCATGCAGGTTAACTTACAATGTACCATAGCGCATCAATATTTTGCAAAAATTAGAACTTTTCCATGGCTCCTCCGTCCGCGATAAAAGCTCAAACAATATGCTGGAACACGTCCACGCAGACGTGCTCAGCTCGTCGCACTGAAAAGAGGGCAGTATTTTTCATGTATTAACTGGTGCACACGCTAGCACAGCGCCCTCTGTTGTTCGGAGCGATGAGCTGCATATGGCTCCCTATGTACTGTCTTATGTATTTCTGAAGTTTTTAGGAGTCAAACTTTCTCGAATGTCGACAGTCTACACTTGACTTAGTGTTAACGGCCTGCGTCGATGCTTGGCGGTAATGGCAACGGTAACAAGACACATTTTAAAAGAGAGCCATATACCGCCATGTTTGTAGGGCTACCCAGACAAGGTTGGACGACGTCTTCATTGCATTACGACTAACGTCCAGGGTATCAAGTTCTCCTGCCATAGCGAACAAATTTACAACAACATTTTTTCATATTTGTACTTGATGAATGAAGCAGAAATCGCGCTTAATTATGTCTTTCTTTTGTCCGAAAAAATCAGATCGTGATAGGTTATTAAAAGTTAATGTCTTTGGGCAACTTATTTACAGAAAATTAATTGCAAATCCACGCTTTTGGACGTGAACATCATGTACGAACTTTATACATCCTACGTGGTCGAGCGCGAGCGCCCCCGTGCAGCTGCGCGTACGCGTACGCATGCGTGACATGCTAGGCTAGGCTGGCCGGCTGCACGCGCCACGTAGGAAATATATGAAGTTTGTACATGATGCTCCCGTCCAAAAGCATGGATTTGTAATTAATTTTCTGTAAATTAGTTGCCCAAAGACACAGTATTACTTGTAATCACGATCTGTAATCCCGGACACAAGAAATAAATATTGATATTTTAAATATTAGGTAAAGATATTTAAAAATGTTGTTGTCAAATTGTTCGCTATGGCAGGAGAACTATAACCTGGACTCTGCTGCGTTGTACACAACGTAATAGTCTAAGTCTTGGCTAGGGATAGGCTTAGTCCGAGTAACTTGGACCCTACAATTTGCTTTTGGGCGTTTGGTCATTATCGCCAGAAAATGACCAAATGCTAAAAGGTGAATTGTAGGGTCCTATGCTCGGACTGGGGTAGGCTAGACGACTAGACCATGGACTAGGGCTAACCATTGTTCATCACAAAAGTTGCCAAAATCACGCCAAATAATTGACACAAATATTTTGTAAAAGCGCCTACCGGCTTTTCCACATTTCAAGTATGAACTGGTGAGGCTTCAATGTACCCACAATCATGTTTTAGTTGCAAATCCATGGTTCATGCACAAGACGCACCCGTGAATGCACAACGATAAGCATGATAATTCATTGAAACTCATGGCCTCGCTTTAGTCTATGGCCCCGCACTAGAGAGTCTGAGTCTGTGCTGTAGGCCATACGTATGTCCATCACTCATCAGTGCAAAAACACCGTCGACATTATTACGTGACCGTAATCCTACGTACTTCTTATATACTTGTTATTCTTACGTGAGTTCTGGTAGCGCATGCGCACTTCCTAGTTAATTGTACAGTCCCTAGTTTTTCGTATACGGTCAATATTTTTTTCGTATACACGACTTTTATACCTTTTTCTATAAGACCCTATCTAGATGAGATTATTAACCAATAATTTTAGTTAATAAAAAAAGTTTCGTAATGAAATAATACCAAAAAACAATGGAATTAACTTATTACACATTGCAAATACGCGTACATACAATAATAACCTATTCCTATTACCTACTGAACACTTACTACAAACTTAGCTATTGCCGTTGTTAGTTTTATAGTTCGCTTTTTTGTTTACGACGAAGTCACAGCTAGTTTTTTATGAAAAATGTCACAATTTTAATACAAATTAAATGTAATGTGAATTTGTTCACTATGTTTGCACAAAAATGTAATTTTGGACTAAATATCACAATTTAACATCGACTATTGCCAAAACAAATTTTCTGGGTGGTCTTCCTACGTTCCGCGCATATTGAGTTTACCTTTTCTGTGTCGGGAACCAGTTAAATCACGTAAGAATATACAAAGTACGTAGGGTTACGGTCGTAAGAATAGACGAAAAAAAACGAAATTTGTTTCCCTTATTTCATTAAAATCATTCGGTCTCAAACTCGGCATGCAGGTTCATTTATTATAGTGCATTGATATTTCGCCAAAATTTGTTCGTGGTTCCGTCTGGTGTAATTTGTCTCTAAATCTGCATTATAAAGTTTAAAAAAAATTGCGATTAATGCAAAACAATATGGCGGAACAAGTCTGCGCAGGCGTGCACAGCTTGTCGCACCAAACAACAGAAGGCGCTCTGCTAGTGCCCTCTGTTGTTCGGTGCGACGAGCTTTACACGCCGCGCCTGCGCAGACTTGTTCCGCCATTTTGTTTTGCGTTTTTGGCGATTTAAAAAAACACTATAAAACAGATTTAGAGACAAATTACACCAGACGGAACCACGGAAAAGTCCTATTTTAGGCGAAATATCGATGCGCTATAATAAATGAACCTGCATGCCGAGTTTGAGACCGAATGATTGAATACAGGTTTAACTCGTACGCGAGCCAACTCGTACCCGACAAACTCGTATGCGAGACAACTCGTACGCGAGCCAACTTGTATGCGAACCAACTCGTATGCGGTCCAACTCGTACGCAGACCAACTCGTACGCAGACCAACTCGTACGCGTGCCAAATACTTTTTTCGTTCTTAACAATACTAATCAAATAAAAACACGTCTAAAAAGATCTATTACAAAAAGTGATGTCAAACGATGTTTACGAAATTAAAACCAAGATGTATATAAATAAACAATAGTAAAATCTTACACGAATGCCTTTGGCTTTGTAAAAAGAAAAGTCTTAAGATTATTCTTAAAAACCAAAAAGATAAAACTGAAAAGACTGAATCTCATGCAACTTGTACATCGTTACATTTAATGGAATTAAAATTGTATACGAAAATGTTTACAAGGCTAAAGGTTTATATTATAATGCCAAAAAGGTTAATAAAGCCAACAATCGTACAGATTCGCCTTGGATGCCCCAGAGTACTATCTGCCTTTTTAATTGATCAAAGCCATCCGTACCCGTGAACCACAATTTTAAACCGCGTACAAGTTGGACCGCGTACGAGTTGGCTGGCGTACGAGCTGGTTGGCGTAAGAGTTGTCCCGCGTACGAGTTGACCAATATGCGTACGACTACGAGTTGGCCCGCGTACGAGTTGGTTCGCGTACGAGTTTTCGAATGATTTCCATGAACCAGTAAAACAAAACTCCCGTGTTTGTTGCACTGTTGTGATAGGCAACAACTATCTAAAGTGAATATTTATAATGTCAAAGTGGGCGATGTCAACATCTCACCAGTATTAACAGCTCGCAATCTTGGTCTTTGGTTTGGTTCAAAGTTTAGTATGGCTAAACAAATCAGCAGTGTTTGTTCAATAAGCTTTTTTCATATTCACAATATTAGACATATCCGTAGATTTATTTCTAGAGACACCCTTAACATTTTGGTCCATGCTGTAATAACTTCTTTATTTTGGCTTACCAAAATCATACTTGGATAAACTACAACGTGTTCAAAATACAGCGGCAAGACTTGTATATGGTGCTTCTAGATACGCTCACGTTACCCCCCTGTTACAGACACTACACTGGCTTGCCATTCCAGCTCGTATTCAATTTAAAGTATTGTTACTGACATTTAAAGCATTTCATAACCAGGTTCCCAAATATTTTGGTGATTTATTAACAAAAAGGGCGAATTCCCGTTATTCCTTACGATCTCAAACTTCTGATCTGCTCAGTCTACCCATTGGAAAGATGTCAACAACACTCGGTGACAGAGCATTTCTTGTAGCTGCACCCACCTTATGGAACCGACTGCCCGCAAAATGTCCGCTCAGCTCCGACTCTTGTAGATTTTAAGCGTAAGTTAAAAACACACTTGTTCCTTAGTGCATATGTATAAATTATTGATTTATAGGGTATTCGATCGATCTATGTTATCGAACTTTTTATGTGTTAATTAATAATTTGTATCTTTTTCTTTTTTAACCAATTCTTTAGCTGTAATGTAAGTACACTGCATTGTTATGCGCATTTGAACATAATTTCTTTTATGAAATTTGCGCAATATAAATTAGTATTATTATTATTATTATTATGGTGATGGACGTATGGCCTACAACACTACTGTTATAGGCCGGCTACTCGTACTCGTGGCCGTGCATTTCTCTACAATATACTCCCCAAAATATATCGCCTAAAATCACATTTTACATTTCCAGAAGCTACACAAAATCAGCACCAAGATCGTCTACAATAAAATGCGGACAAAGTATGATGGCAAATTAGTAGGGGCTAACATTCAATTTTGTAAAGTAACAGATTTAAAAACGATCTTAAAATTATGACAAAACTTACCTGTAAAATTCAGGCAGGCAGTGCCTAAAACTTAACTGTAAAAGCCCGCGAAGCGCAAGCAAGCATGCATACTGTAGATTGGAGCGTGCAGTTCGTGTCAAATTAAAAACAATAAATTTACACAAATTACAAGGGGCCTAGAACAAAAACATATACAAATATTCGAAGAAATATTAGAACTATCCATCATCACCACTAAATATTGTGACTACGAATTGAGAGAATTTTCTCTAAACATTTGATAACTAATGAACTACATGTACGAAAATGCACAACAAATGTATACACTAAAGATCGTTTGTTTTAGTTTAAGAACTCCAGTGATACAAATACGATATTCCTACAAACACATGTAGTGTTGTCTACAGTATGATACTGTTAAAATAGTTAGCAGTAATTTACTGTAAATATTACGGTACAATTGTAATTTTTACAGTAGTTTACAGCTAAATCAACTGCTCCCAACAATGCACTGTACTTTACAGTAAATTACTGTAAACAAAATATACAGTAAACTACTGTTGGAAATTACAGTAAGATACTGTCAAAATTACAGCTATTTGTTACAGTGCGATGGTGATGTGCAAAGATTGCCACGGCTTTTACAGCCAATCTCGCATTTGCAGACACAAACAAGTCTGCCATAGTATAGTGCAGCTACTACAAAGGTATCATCGGTGTCTGTTGCTGCACTAAACACAGTAAAGAAATCTACAGGTGATAGTCAGTTTCAGTCAAAGGTACTTGATACAATTTATTACGCAATGATGATGTTGGTAAACTCTGTAGAACAGATCCCACGATTATTTATTTTGGAAAAAAACCTGTATGGAAAGTTGGTCAGCAGAGATACGAGTATTATCATGATTGACATACGGAAATTGGGACAGCTAGTTGTCAAGGCCAGATTTCTTTCTCAGGACAAGCATTTATGCGGTGAAGACGTTTTGAAGAGACATAGACCACAGGGCATGGACGATTATCTTGCACCTTCTTGACGCATATCGTGAATCTATATAAATTTTACTTTAAACAACTTAGGAAGTTGTTGGGAAACTCACAAATAAAATCCCCAAACGGTCTGCGAACCAGTACTCGATTTCCCAGTTTCGATGCTTAAAAAATGTCCAGTGAACCATGACGTCATTATTTTCCAACGACCAATCTACTAGGCCCTACTGTCGTGGTGCGGCACGTTTGTGCGAATAGTGGGGAAATGGACCAATAGCGGGCGTTGTAAAATAGAGCGAGCGTAGGCGCTGTTGACACGAGCTGCTCAGATGATAGCGATTTGAAAACGAAAAAGTGTATCATGCACGGTTCAGATGCAGATTCGAGGGTTTTATTGTACTCTGAAAAGAGTTTTAAAAAATTCCACGCTTGTGTCGGTAGGTGGAAGAATGTACCCAAGCAGAAATCGCCGAAAAAGCGGAGATAATCATATCGAAAAAAAATAGAACACAGGTGGAGTTTGGACAAAAAGACCCGAACAACTGTCCTTGACAAACTTTCACAATGCCAGACGCTAACTGCAGGAAAGCTTCTGGAAGCAGCGAGGAAAAAAGAAGATCAGGCTGGCTGCTCTCACAGATTAAGGGGAAGGATCGTGTCACCACAGAAACATTGTATTGCACAGTATGCTTTCCATCCGACTCTCCTTAATACAAACTCAGCTGGAAATGGGCAAAATGTTTGTTATAACAGAATTGTGTATTAAATGTAAATCGGTACGAGTTGTTGTTCACCCACTCACATGTACATTGTTAAAGACATGGACAAATTTCAGTTTTACCGTCACGAATAAACATGTATCAAAGACTAAAGCTAAAAAAGAAATCTGGTCGTGTATATATTTTGTTCATACAATTTACATTTAGATGTTTAATCCCCCCCCCCCCCCAAAAAAAAAAAAAAAAAAAAAAAAAAATATAATACATATCAAACAATAACAATAAAAAAATGGCACTCTATTAAAAAGTTCAAATTATGGCAATGAACTAAATAATTTGTTTTGTATTAAGACATTAAAACACACCCTAATTCCTCTTTAATCGAATTATGTCTGTGTAGATTCCCTTTTGAGCAAGCAACTGCAATAAGCAATCTTTTCCCATTGAAAATGTACACAGCTTTCCAATCCTGGTCAATAGAGGGCACCCGTTATACACAGGTGATTAAAATGCAAATATTTAATTAACTGGTGAACTTGCGATTGGGGATTTTGTTTGTTTGTGATCCACATGATCCCAGCTAACAGACTGCAGTGATTCTACTTAGATTCAAGAGGTGCGCCAAGGAAATTGGATTCTGAGCACATTTTGCAGCCATGCCCTGTGGTCTATTTGGGTGGTACGCGCACGCTCCGAGCTCCTTCGACTAATAGGGTTGCCAAAAGCGCGCGCGTCGTTTTAAGGAACGCGTACAGCGTGCGCGTGGCCGGAGGCGCTACCCAAAGTGTCTTATAAAGTTACACTTGGGTTCCTCCGTTTATTCTATACGTGGATATTATAACACGGAGGCGTAGGTTTAACGGGGCTCAGGCGGGGAATTCGGCCATAGTCGCTATCGAAGAATATTGTTTTCTTCTTGTACGATCTTATGTGCGAATAGACTTGAAAAATGCTCACGTGGGTTTGACACAAAAATCATATCCCTGTGTAGATCTGACATAAGATTCTGTTTTAATTCAAAGCAAATTATTTGATGCCTCCTATCTCAAATAGTGATTACATAAAACAGTGACTGTAAAACAAACACTACAGTTTAAAGTCAATTTGAATGCCACTTGACTTTTGTTGGTCACCAAAACCGGACAAACATATATCAACGGACACGCATACTTCCACCACGCTAATGCCCGAACTAGTTATACCAATGGATGGAGTATCTTTCCAACAGAAAAAAAATGACACCAAGAACTACAAGCCTCGATTTAGGCTTGTAGTTTTAGCTCCAGACCCTATTCTGTGAGGTGAAGTCAGTGGTCCGTTCGCAACAGTAATAACTAAACCATTTCATGTAAAATTACGTAGGTAACGCTACAGGTTGTGGGTTCTGCCCGAGACTATTATGTGCGTGCCCTTAGGCACACATTGGACTCATTGCTTCTCTTCAACAAGGAGTAAATGGGTACATGTAAAGGCAGAGATGGTTATTGTGGTTGATTTAGCTGCTTTGCGTCGAAATGGCAACGTCGAGTTGTAAACTAGGGAGCTGAGATATTATTTAGAATGTTTCATGGGCCCAATGACCGGGATTATAATGTTAAGCGCTTTGAGACTTTGGTGATGAAGCGCTATATGAGCACCGCACATTGTTATTATGGTATACATTTTCTCCAAGTAAGATTGTCTCTCTATTGGTATAGGCAGTTTTTGCCTCGGAGTATTATTATATGTGCACCGCCGTGTTGTTCTCGGGCTCTGGCTTCTACAAGGTTTATGTACGGGCGTAAAACGATTGAGCGTAGAAACTGGAGCCCACCACAAGGCGCTACCGCTATTTTGGTAGTGGGTGGGCGGGGAACATATGCATAAATAATGCCATACTTACAAACCTGCAGACGGATACACTTGACCTCTTCACTATTTGCACCGCCGTGTTGTTCTCGGGCTCTGGCTTCTACAAAGCTTAGGTATGGGCGTAAAACGATTTTGCTCCAAAACCTTCAATCCTGCATCAATCTCTGCTAGAACACCCTGGAGTGCCTCCCCCCCCCCCCCCCCCAAACCCCCCATATCTCACCCAACCCTAAAACTCCTTCGCCTATGATTCCTTGAGCGATAACCGTCTTAAACGCCTCGCCGCTGGAACGCTCTCTCTGCTCCGAAGCCGGAGTTTAAAGATCTGTAGAAGCTCCCCGCGAGGTCCGCTGCTGATGATCGCTCCTATTGGCGCTCACCGCGTCCCTCGGCATCCGTACTGTGCCCTGGTGCCTCTCGACCCTCTCTAACTGCGTATAATGTTTAAAGGTACTATGTGTCGCCCACTTGCAGTGGTCCATCACTTGCTGATCCGTTGCTCCGAGGACCTTCAGGGTGGCAGCTACTCCCGCCC
Source organism: Crossaster papposus (assembly GCA_037893245.1). Taxonomy (NCBI): domain Eukaryota; kingdom Metazoa; phylum Echinodermata; class Asteroidea; order Velatida; family Solasteridae; genus Crossaster; species Crossaster papposus. Next base: position 1,127,095 of record JBAIAA010000022.1, on the reverse strand, counting down.
GACCTCCATGTGGCCTGAGTTTTCTATCGTTGAGGTCAGGCGAATCAGCAAAATACAGCTGCATGCGATTGCTTGGGGCACTACCAACGAAGGTCTTATTTGCCAATGATCGCCTGTCTGGTGTCACCGGGCGGAAAAGATATCCGTCGGTGAGATCGTGTTCCTCCTCTCCGGTCAGCTGCACCATCCTATCAACCGCACCCGCTGGGTCCATTTTATCGGCGGCCAATTTTGGGACGATTATTAAAGATGACTCTCCCTCCCTCACAGTTGTCCCTATGGTGCGGTTGAACAATAAGTCTCCGCCGTCTACCCGAGTTATTTCACAGGTTTTCGTACGACCCAGATCTCCTGCCCGCTCCCCCGCCCACCAGAGACAGAGAAAGAAATCCAAGTCTCTATAGAGCATAAAACGATCGATGAATTTTTCTCCCGCCATCAAAGTGCAAGTAGAAATTCTCCTAATTTCACCTGATAACCACTTAATTTTATCCGAAAATATTGGCACTGCTTGCAGAGGGGTGACATGCGCCTCGGCCTGCTCCAACCGTACCGCCTTCAAGTACTTTTTTACGCGATGCGATATGCAAGGATTTACGCAACCCCCATCTTGTCTCCATGGCTGCGTTCTACCGATGGAGTTAAAGTATGCTTCTAGCTGACCGACATACGAGTCCACTGTTCCAGCCGCTAACCGCCACGTACAGCCACATATCCCAAAGCCACTCTTCCCCAGATTAGCACAGCCAACACTGTGAACTTGTGTTCTCCTCTTTGCATCCCGATCAATGAGAAATTTTACGACATCCTCCGGGATCGCTGAAGAAAGGTCAACACCCTCAGTCCAATAGCCCGAACTGCTATTAACCTTCATAAACTCCTCCAAACTCCTGGCTAGGCTGCTTTTCTGCCAGAACAGAAAGTGAAATGGAGCTGCCATTAAAAAAAAAAAAAAAACAGGTTCCGATCCAACTCATTATACGCCAATATCCAAACTTGTTCACAGTCCCAAAATTGACCTCAGGAACAGCTGCAGTCGGCGATGCAACCTCAGGCTCCCCCAAGTAGACAGATAAACCTGATCCACTAGATCGCCCTGAGAGATGTAGTCATTGGCGAGGAAATGCCAGCCATTGTTAATGCACATCCGTCGGAACGCCACATTGACCGATGCAACCACCCGATTCGTGTCGTGGTCCTTCGTTTGACAAATTCCAGACATTACGAACCGGACTGCCGGAAATTGAACCCGCATTCGACTAGATGAGATTCCAAACACGTCCAGCAGGTCCTTGGATTTTCCCAAACGATCCGTACCCCTGCTGAAATCATTGATGCCTCCGTGCAAAATCGCTATAGCTGGCTCCCTAGCGCGACAAAGCGAAGCCAAAACTCTGCAAAGCGCTCCCATCTTAGCCCCCTACATACTTGTATCTTGACATCTAAAGCCGACTCCAACCAAAAGCCCTCCGAACATAGCCTTCGAACATAGAATCCGATACCAACAAAACCGCGTGCCGCCTCGGCAGACTTGGTTCTTTCGGTATACTATCACTCCTTGGAAAGTAGCACTGGATGGCCCACAGCTCAAACGGTAGACCTGTCTCGTTGCACCTGTATCCCCGTATCCCCTGTATCCCCGAATGGACCTCCAAAACGCCCGTTTGGCCAGATTCCGACAATCGCAGAGATCGTCTTGCAAAGGACTTCAAATACGGCCACCAACTCCTTGTATGTCTGTGCCTGGGAACCACTAATGTCACCACTATGTCGCCCCACTCACGAAGGAGCTTTATAAGCGCTGGAAGGAGAACAAACGGCGGGAAAGCATACAACTCATGCCCTCTTGGACAGGGTTGGGCAAAGACATTTACTCCTGAGCTTCCCTGAACGGGATATCGCGAGTAAAAATTGAGACTGCCCCCAATCTCTGCCTCTTGGTACATTTCGTCACCGTTTTCACGAAGAGGCAAATTGAGCCTTTCACGGTCTGAACAAACTTTCGAGATAATCGCTTGTAAAGTTTGTCCTTTTTTCGTTTGGCAGTTTGAAACATAAATATCCATAGAATATACAAGATTAAGGTATCATGGGAAAGAAGAGATTTTAATCTTCTTAAATATAGCAAACGTTAAGAAAAATAGGTGATTAGTTTTGCAGAATTAATCAATTAATAGAATTGTCTTTTCGTGAAAACGAAAAAAAAAGATACATTAGCAAATTCGCCCGTGGCTGTGAGAGTCAGAATGTATACATTTCCCCATTGCGCCCCCAATTTGTCTCTTCGTGAAAACGCTAAAAGCCACTTCGCGACCAATTCGCCCAATACGCCTCTTCGTGAAAAAGCTAAAGTGACTAAGCGCACCAAAGTGCCCTTCATAAACACGTTGAAGTCAACGCTATTTCGAATTTGCCTCTTCGTGAAAACGCTAAAAGCCACTTCGCGACCAATTCGCCCAATTTGCCTCTTCGTGAAAACGCTAAAGTGACTACGCGCACCAAAGTGCCCTTCATAAACACGTTGAAGTCAACGCTATTTCGAATTTGCCTCTTCGTGAAAACGCAAAAGGGCACTGGAGGACCAATTCGCCCATTAGTTAATTAGGTTAATTGTGATTTTAATGATTTTGTGGATGTATAACTTCACCAGGTTGTAGAAATTGCAATATTTAATCGTTTTCATAAAAAATTTTTTTTTCGATAAATAGACGATTTTTCATGAAATTCGCCTCTTCGTGAAAACGGTGACGATTTGATGGAAGCGCCATTAGGTCAAATGTAAAGCCCAAATCGCCACCTAATTCTCTTTGCAAAAACAACCATAGAGATGACTCAAGCCTATAGAGTCAGCTCTTGACACCTCCCTGGAGGGCCCGTCCGCCCGATTACTCTCGGAGGGAACCCACTGCAACTTTAAATCGAAATTTGCTTCTAGCGTCTAAGCAAAGATCAGCTTCAGGATGCCGACGAGAGCGGGTGACCTTGCTCTCAAATAGGTCCAAGTCTGATATAGACTCTGGGAGTCCACCTGCACGTCCACCCTGCGGTCCCAAAGGACATCGATGACAGAAAGAAGTACGAAATACAGAGCCAGCGCCTCTTTGTAGCAAATGTCGGTATCTCTTTGGACCTTCGGTGGCCAGTAATCCCCAAAAGTAACGTCCCTGCCTCCGAGGGACAACACTCCTCCCCACCTAAAGCCAGACGCGTCAGAGCATAGCTGTAATCTCAAATGGGGCTCCGGCCTCCATGGTATCGGCTCCGAGAGTGAATCTGTGAACCTCCAAAAGAGTACTTCATCCCTTACCGGCTGCGGCAACGCTACTGACTCCGAGTTATCATTCAAATTGGACATGAGGTGACAGTATTCCCTGGTAAATAGAGAAGCGGCAGGGAAAACCAAGGCAAAACTTTGACACTTCCCTACAAATCGCTGCAGAGCCTTAAAACTGACCACATTCTTTGACACAATTTCCTCTCTGACCCCTGCAAAGAACAACTTCTTCTTATCCGGTATCCAAAAAGACAATGTCTTGGAGCATATACCCAGACCGAGGTGCACCATACTGGAAACTGGTTTAAGGTGACTTTTCTTCAGATTTACAAAGAACCATAGATGAGACTGCATATAACACACTACATACAAAGCTCTGGAAGCTCTCATGTATGCGGATTCCACAGGACCGCCACCTAGACTCTTTCAATAAATACAAAAATAGGCATAAGGTATAAACTCAACTCAAAATGTTTCCGCTTCCTCCTGCTTCTCCTATGAAGCGGTCATCTATCCAGATCTCAGTATGTATTCCACTATTCCTTAGCCATGTTGAGAGACAAAATCCAATGGAGGAGTAGATATGTGCGCTGTGCTTAAAGCCAAACGGAAGTATAGTATCCACGAAGTAAAACCCCACCCATTCAAACCCGCAAAGGGTCCTTGACCTCACCGTCAGCATAACCTGCTTATATCCCTGCGCGTCGTCTGTTCCCGATAAAAAAACCTCCCTTGTCAATGGACCTGACAATTTCACCCAGAGGGATTAAGTTAAACGGGGTGTCTTTACACCACAGGTTTGGGCTCTTCATCGATAAAACTAGTCTGGGTCTAGTAGGCTCCACGGACAGGGCATTGACACATCTTGGAGGCACGGCCTCGTTCACTGGACCCAACAACGCCACTGAGCCCTCCTTGATCCGCTTCATTATGGTTTCATTAATGAAGTGAACAAACTCCTCACACACGGGGGCATTCACGAAATACATAGGGGGAGGAACAAAAACTCTTCCACGGTATGAAACTTTAAAGGGCTGGACGAAATCATATAAGTCCACTTTGTTTATCGTTGTATTTCATTCATTATCCATATATTATTTTATCACATTGGACATGCTTTCCCTTTTCTTTTTTTCTTTTTATTTTCATCCTCACGCTACGTTATGGGTTTGATTTCATATGATCAGATTTGTTGTATTTCATTTAACTCCATTTTACACATGACATACTATTTTCTAATAATCTCCTTACACTCACGTGCAAAATGACCTCTATTTTGACATCGGTAGCACAAAAGGGGGCCCCCCTCTGGAAACAACTCCCCGATACTGTCTAAAACCTCGTCTACTGAAACAAAAAGATGGCCTGCCTCTAAACCACTGTGTGGAATCCCGGGCCCTAACCTGAGTATCTACTGGTGGTGACCCAAATCCCAAATGCTTCCTTGCAAAGCGAAGACGTTTGTCGGAGTCCTCCCCCGTTATAGATTTATAAATGCACATTGCTATACCCTCCACCCTTGCGTTCACATGCTTTGAGCAGTCATTCAGCAGCTTTGTAAATAACTGCTTCTCATTCCAATTATCCGACGTAAGGGGAGCAAAGTCTTCAACGTACTTCCGTAAAAGGGACATTATATAGGCCACGTTACGATCATATCCTGTCTCCATGCAAGCCTTCAACAACTCGAGACGCAAAGGTTTGTGTACTTCCAGAGCGGATTTAGCCTGCATCCACACAAATACAAAGGACCTACATGCACTCAAACCATATATCCCTTGCACGGTACATTTGTTTTCTCCTTAACGTGTTTATTCTCCGTTTCATTGCCAACCTTATAATTACGAATATTATAGTTACTACCTTTTAATTCAAGGCTTTAATTCCTCTTTCTCTTTCTCTTTCTCTTTCTCTTTCTCTTTCTCTTTCTCTTTCTCTTTCTCTTTCTCTTTCTCTTTCTCTTTCTCTTTCTCTTTCTCTTTCTCTTTCTCTTTCTTTTTCTCTTTCTCTTTCTCTTTCTCGCTCTCTTTCTCTTTCTCTTTCTCGCTCTCTTTCTCGCTCTCTTTCTCGCTCTCTTTCTCGCTCTCTTTCTCGCTCTCTTTCTCGCTCTCTTTCTCCCCCTCTTTCTCGCTCTCTCTCTCGCTCTCTTTCTCGCTCTCTTTCTCGCCGCGTGTGTTAAAATGGAAACTGTCCAGTGAAACTAGTCAAGATATAGAGACCGCCCGGGCCGTAATGGACAGGTGAATACGGTGTATATAGTGGGGCAGCGAGGGTAAATATGTGGGTGAATTGTACCTATCTGCTGATAATGTTCAAGTCTCTCTCCCCCTTCTCTCCCTATTATGGACATGATCTTCAATAATTAGTGGCGGCGCCAGACCGTACCATTATTATTTGCAAGTGGGAAAGGAGGGGAAGTGAAGGTAAAGATTTTGTTTTTGGAGGGGGACAAAACAACAATCAAAGGCCATGGACATAATTGGCCGCGTTTGGGCGCTATTCACAACATCCATTTATGTAAACGTAGCCGCATTTCAAGACCACTTCTGAGTGTTTCACTCTTATACGGTTTTTACTTTTACCAGTCTCTGCTTTTCTGTTTAATTTTGTCTCAGTTTTACTATATTCCCTCGTTTTTTTAATTGATTTTCTTGAAGAGGAACAGGAGAGGGAGGCCAGGAATGTTGGCCTGTGGTTCCATCATTGTTAACTGTTAATAGTTTATGGAATTATTGTTCTCACCCCTGTACCTAACTTTCATTATGTATATTAGTTCATCTTATTGTTTGATAAACCATATTAGGTCAATGCTTATGTATACTTTTTCAATTTCTGAATTTGCGATCCCAATTATTGTTAAAGCCTGCTGAGGAGCTGTAGGGGTAGGCATGTGTTAATTTTCAGTAATTTTACCTGTTTGTATTTGTAGGCTTGTAGATGACTTTGATCTGAAACTTCTCCGTTACACCAAGTTTGGCAAAGGGTTTCCAAAGTCACAAAACATGAGCCCAGATGCGTTCATCCAGATAGCTTTACAGTTCACGTATTTTAGGTAAAGTGTGTTAATAACCTTGTCGGCCTACATTTTTTGTAGTTTTCAATTTTATTGATACCGTCAATATTATGACATCACGATTTTACATGCTCAGACATGATGGGTGACCCAAATAACGGACAAGCATACTTCACTACCCCGAGGACATACAAAAGTATATAATTATACTAATACATAGCAAATCTTTATAGAAGAAATAGACATTCCACCTGTCACCTTACGAAATTATTCTTACCATCGCACTCATGAACATTCATTATTCGTGAGAAAACATTCACAAATCGTTTCTTGCAATTGCAGTATTGAATTAAATGTACTATACCGCTACTATGTTTCTTGAATTATCAGGATCTACGGCCATCTAACGTCTACGTACGAGAGCGCCTCCACGCGGCGGTTTTTAGAGGGCAGAGTGGACAATATTCGAGCCGCGACTGTCGAAGCTTTAGAGTTCTCGCGCTCCATGGTAAGAGATCGCCTGGCGACCGTGAGTGTAGGAGGCTTTGTCATGCTCAACCTGGCAATTCTTCTTTAGCAAAACCAGGGTTACAAACCCAATGTTCAGAATGTTCTGACTGTTATTCAGTTGGTTTTTGCTATAATAATTCTTATTATAGGTGAAATAGGCCGCATTTCTTGTTGAACGACGCCATGTTGTAGGTACCAATAGACATATAGTAAATTCCTGTCACGTGATTCTCTTTCAGTTTTAATTCACACTTGTGTTCAGCCGTCTGAATTATTGTGATAGTCTATTGTACGTCTGCATAATAACAAGATTACAAAGGGTCCAGAATGCTGCAGCTAGACTTATTACCAACACATAACACATAACACCAATATTACATCAACTAAACTGGTTACTCTGTTTTATACATGATTAATTTTAAAAATATTGTATTTACATTCAAAGCCATTCACGGTCTTTCGCCAAGATACTTATAGGATCTTGCTATCGTTAAGAACAAATCCATATATCGTCTCGGGTCAGCGAAAAACGGACTGTTTTTAGATTATCCTAGCGATAAGATGTTATCCTCACTTGGTGGCAGGACCTTGAATTTTGAAAAAAAGTGTGTTTATCCTGTAGGAATATGTAAGCAGGCGAATTATCGTTGAATCAGTTTTGATTATACCCGAAAATGACCGTAGCAATATCGCCCACTTTGGACAACACTGAGTATAGTGTTTTTAAAACTTCTGAAAAGGAAAACAATTATCGAATAATTGTGTTTCACACGATGTTTTCTCTTCAGAATATATTAGGCCAAGGCTTTGACTGTCATCTTCTCGGACTCCGCGAACTCTCGTGAGAGCTAGGAGAGCCAATGCCAGAGATTTTCTCGGACGAAGCGTACCGAAGGAGCAACTACTTCAATTTAAGCACGAGTCAGGTATGGTTTTAAATGATATCTGAAATCCTCCATACGATTACAAAGATCACTAAGGAGGGACATGCATGGTGAATGAAATATCTCTCTTTTTGGCTAACTCGTACGTACAACTTGTACGTACATATATATTGTACGTACGACTTGTATCTCGTAAGTACGACTTGTATCTCGTAAGTACGACTTGTATCTCGTAAGTACGACTTGTATCTTGTACGTACGACTTATATCTTGTACGTACGACTTGTATCTCGTAAGTACGACGTGTATCTTGTACGTACGACTTGTATCTCGTACGTACGACTTGTATCTTGCACGTACGACTTGTATCTTGCACGTACGACTTGTATCTCCTACGTATCCTACGTACGACTTGTATCTCGTACATACGACTAATGAATTATAAATTTATGTCAAGTCACCTCATTTGAATCACCTTCTAATAAACGGTCGGAAATAGCCATAGGCCCTATTCAAAGATGGCGGACAAACTTAATTGTCGGCGTGCTTCTGTTAACGAATGAGGAGCCTGACTTCCGGTATAAGTTGTACGTACGACCTATACCGGTAAGTCGTACGAGTACGACATAGGTCGTACGTGTACGACATGTAGGTCGTACATGTACGACATAATATGTTACGTGTACGACTTATATGTCGTACGTACGACATATAGGTTGTACGTACGACATATATATGTACGTTATAAATCGCACGAGTTACCTTAAGTGAGAGATAATAAGTATTTTCACCATGTCCTTAACACATTTTCGTAAAATGTAAACCTTTCATAGAAAGCTGCTTCGTTACAAATGACGCATCCAAACTAATTGGCAGTGGCTCATCGACTCCAACCAAATCAACAGGGTTTTATAGTTAGGGTTGTGGCTATGGTTCGTTAAGGCCGGCTTACCACAAGCGTTTCATTTCAAGCCACAGCCAAGTCAATTCAGACATGGCCTAACGCTTGCTTTGTTGTCACTTCACAATGGCCAGGTCCTGACGAAACTGGACACTTTTATGTGTTATGGCGCCGTGGTACCAGACGGCTATGGCGCCGCCTACAATACCCACGAAGACTACATTCTCTTTGCGATCGCGTCGTGGAAGAGTTTCCACACTACATTCTCCGAGGTCATCTGCGACAAACTCCACAAGAGCCTGAATGATATGCACGCGTTATGCACACGCATGTCGCTCAACAACAATAACCACATCGTAAAGTAACAGATCATGGCCTGACGCTTCTCACTTTGACTGAGACCCAAAGACGTGAAAACATTATGTTGAAAAACGTAAAAAGTAAACAATACTTATTATGTCAATTTTTGTTTAGAAAAAATGATGGCAATTATTGGGATTGTTTTCCGTTGTATGTTTTTGTTTCTTCACAGCGATATAGTGGCGGGAAAAAAGGCGTTGTTTCATCGTATTTAACGAGTATTTATTAATAAGAAGAACGGTAACTGATCAGACATATGGACTTCCATTTTGGATCGCCCTGTATAATAAATAATTTTTGTCATCCATTTGTTTGGACTGTTTTAGACGAGAGAAGCAGCTGACAACATAACGTGCGTGTAGACTATGACATAATGACGAACAAATACCATTTCGTAGTGAATTCTTAAAAGAAAATGCAGTATTAGTAGGCGAGAAAGGCGAATAATACTTCAGTGTAACGTGGAAGGTGGCGGCGTCTCTAAACAACTACATTTACTCAGTTCTTTCCCAGGTTATTAAATAATGAAACTTTTCTGACCTACAAAAAAACTGTCATCTGTGACCGGGAAATTGTAGCCCAGGTTCGATTCTCGGCTCGGACCATTATGAGTATACAGTTGTTCGTCGATTTGCCACCAGGGCTTTTCTCCGGGTTGTTTGGTTTTCCTTCCTTGACATTAGGTTAGATATGGGTTGTATATGACAGCAGCCTTTACACTCCTTCGAGTCGACCACGTTGTAGCCGCGTCCTTCGCAATTCAGCACTCTATCTGCGAGTATAGGCGATCAGCCTCCGAAGTATTATAATGCACACATGTATACATTTTATAGACTGACAATAAGGCCACATGTGCACATCTCTGTGCCCCGAGGGCGAGTATAGTGCCCGGTCGGGCACTATACGCAAATGCCATGTACTAGCCTGCATTGTATATAATTATTGAACCCCACGTGACCATGTTTCAGCCAAACAGGATAGTGAACCAGCAAGAGGTGTGTTATAAACAAAACATAGTATGTCTATATCTGACCCAGTCATTTTTCGAGTGTTATATTATAACTATAATGTACATGTGTAATAACAACCACGGATACAGTATTTTATGAGTATTTTCTTTTAAAGTTGGTGTGTCTGTACTTTTAGGAATTTGCACCCTGAAAATTTGATGTTCATATTAAATTGATAATTGTGTAGCATAGTGTTTGTTTATAATGGCTTTCGAATAAGACATCGCTTTGGAATAAGGAGCATCCCGCTCCTAATTCGTGGAGGGCATAGAAGGGCGACCTTTCGACTGCGTGATGACCAACCACTGATCATAGCCACTGATTGGTAATGTATACAGCACAACGCACATTAATTAATTGTATTAATAATTACTCGACGTTGCTCAATTTTTTCGTGCAATGTCTCATTCAAAAGCTCATAACAAATACAAAGCTAGAAAATGTTCTATTCAATTTGAACACAGATTTTGTTTAAGGTTCTACCCTCTAAATACACAGACACACCAACTTTAACATTTAACCTGCAATAACCGAATCCCATATTATCTGTATAAAGCAGAACAAACAGTATTTATTGTAAAATACAGATGTATGTATAACTAAAAGATATGTAATTGATTATTATATATAGTTATAACGTTTTATTGTTCATGTTGCATTTCAACAGTTAATTTTAAATATTTTATTGAGAACAGGATTGAGAACAATTAATACCAGGCTACACTTAGTCTGTAGATGAATACGGAACCTTTATCGCAATAAATCATGACACAAAATTGATTGAAGTGTTCAGTATTTTGTTTCTTCTTTTAAAAGACGATAGCCCTTTTATTTAGCATCAAGGCTAGCGGTCGGTCAGTGTTGATTCTGACGGTTTCTTTCCGTGTTTCACCTTAATTGTTCGTTGTAATCATTTCCAACGGCTAGAGATGGACATGCAAATTTGGTTTGAAACGGATGAAAAACTAGTGTACAAAATACGTAAATGTTATCACAGTTAATAGTCGATATCACGTACTCTAGACTATGTATGTTATTGTTCGTTAGCAACAAATAATTATTGGTTTTAAAAGAAATGACTCGAAAACTCCTTAAAGGAATGAGATTCATAATAAAAAAAAGTCTGAAAATTAATGTTTGATAAATGCATATCTTTCTATACTAATAATGCCTTTCTCCGGTATTCAACAATTTGTTTATTTTTGTTTTATCAGCAGTGACGCCATGTTGCACTTCCAGTTTGCGCCGACTTCAAGTGTTAGCACAGCAGAATATGGACAATGATCCGTCCAGGTGTTGAGGTCAGTGCTTAGCGCTGGTAATCGATGGGTCACGTGTTTACCAATATACATTCATTTCGAGTGTGCTTCAGCGAGCACGAGTTGACAAAAACAGACCTCCAAAAATCATCTGGAAAAACGTAAGTTACCAATATTTGGCCGTTAACCTTTTCATCATTTGGTACATTATAGGTTTATAATTTATACTGTATTAGTAATACTCCAACATTGAATAGATTAGACACTTTTTCGTATGTGAACAAATTGTCATTTTTGCTATTGAGTGTTTGCTAGGGTTATGCATCATAACGCTATATAGGATCATCCCAGCTATCCATGCTATCATCCATGTCACGTTATGCATTATAACGCTGCAGGATAATCCTATTCCTAGCTTTACCGTGGTCAAGTTGTCCAAGCTCCATGTAACGTTATGCATTATAACGCTATAAGATCGTCCTATAGCTATCCCGTCGTCGAGTTGTCCAAGCTCCATTCAACGTTATGCATTATAACGCTACAGGATAATCCTAGCTACCCCGTGGTCGAGTTGTCCTAGCTCAATGTAACATTACAAGGCTCACATTGCTGCATACCAAAACGTGAATCCAAACACATAAGTTCCACAACAATTTGTATAGCGATGATACTCCTAACGACGAAATGCTCTTCCAAAAGGACGATAAATTACAAGGGAATGCGCACTGTTGCACAGTTCTAATCAAGAACGAAAATCCGGGTGAAAACTCGACGAAAAAAAACATACGTCTGCATTGTGCGTGTCAGTGTCAATGCTTCCACTTCTCAACATTGAGATTTTCTTACATTTGTTTGGATCAGCAGCTGCATTGATCAGATTTCACGAAACCTTGCGCAATGGTGCAAATCTTCTTGCGCCACTTTGTTTTAATGCGCAACATTTTGGTTTGCAGGGGATTGTTTTGTCTGTTCGCTGACTCTCTTAATTGCGTTTTCATTAAGAATATTACGACTTGAAATTACACACGAGTCTACAGTACTGGTTGCAGCCACTCCACATAGACTTGTGTGTAATTTTAAGCCGTAGCCGTGCTGATCCATGGAATTTGTTACTTTCTCGTCATGGTAATTTGGAGACGAATTGGGAATGTACCTCTTTTTTACCAAATGGTTTCACGTTTGAAATAAAACGTAATCGCAACATTTTTCTTTGAATAATAACCGAAAGAAACATACATCATTTTGCGATGCTAAACACTTTCTAATTTATTTCTGAATTTCCTTCACCTCAAAATTAAAACAAATGTAAATACAGTTTACACAGCTGCTGTAAACAATTAACAGAGAGACGATAAATAATAATAATAACTGTTATTAACAAACAACGTACCTGGCGACGAACCGAACACACTCGTATACACGGTTATGTTATATTTTTAGAACCGTATTTCGTCAAACATAGAGAAGAATATTGCCGTTTTGTCAGTTATTGCCGTTGTGTTAAGCGGAGGTACTGGTGCCAGTATTAAGTTAGAGACCTATCTTGACATGAATAAACTTCGACTTCGACATGAGTGGACATTCGAATTGGGCACATTTTAGTTATTTTGTTTTATTTTTTATTAGCTGTTTCGGCAACAGCCGAAACAGCTATTGTAATCGTTAAGATTTTTTTAGCTGTTTCGGTTTTTCACCGAAACAGCTTTTGTTTTCGTTAAAGTTTTTTTTTTAGCTGTTTCGGCCTTTCAGCCGAAACAGCTTTTGTTTTCGTTAAAGTTTTTTTTTTTCTTTTTTTTTTTCTTCTTTTTTTTGGCTTTTTCGCTTAAAAGCGAAAAAGCCTTTCTTTTCCTTCTGTTTGTTTTTTTAGCTGTTTCGGCACTTCAGCCGAAACAGCTATTGTAATCGTTAAGATTTTTTTTTTTTTTTTTTTTTTTTTTTTTTTTAGCTGTTTCGGCACTTCAGCCGAAACAGCTATTGTATTCGTTCTGATTTTTTTTTTTTTTTTTTTTTTTTTTAGCTGTTTCGGCATTTCAGCCGAAACAGCTTTTGTTTTCGTTAAAGTTTTTTTTTTTCTTTTTAGCTGTTTCGGTTTTTCACCGAAACAGCTCTTGTAATCGTTAAAGTTTTTTTTCTTTCTTTTTTTAGCTGTTTCGGCCTTTCAGCCGAAACAGCTTTTGTTTTCGTTAAAGTTTTTTTTTTTCTTTTTAGCTGTTTCGGCATTTCAGCCGAAACAGCTTTTGTTTTCGTTAAATTTTTTTTTTTTCTTTTTTTTCTTTTTTTTTTTTTTTTTTTATTTGTCACTTTTTCCCATAGGATTTGTACACGTTTTTTCTGCCAATACACTTTGACACTTTGGTAAATCCGATCGACCTGAGACTTGGCATACATTTAGACAACCACCCAAGGACGGTCCTAGAAGAAATTCGTCGCGATTCCGTCATTCAAGGTCACGTGACGTCATGTTAAAGGTAACATTTTCCCCATAGGTTTTGTACACGTTTTTCTTCAAACTGTTGACTTTGACACTTTAATGAATTCGATCGACTTGAGACTTAGCATACACTTAGAACACCACTCACAGATAGTCCTGGACGAAATTCGGCACGATTGCGTCATTCAAGGTCACGTGACGTGACGTTAAAGGTGTAATTTATTTCCCCATAGGTTTTGTACACGTTTTTCTTCAGACTATTGACTTTGGCACTTTGGTAAATCCAACGGACTTGAAACTCGGCATACACTTAGAACACCAGCCCCAGATGTTTCTGAAAGAAATTCGGCACGATTGCGTCGATCAAGGTCACGTGACGTGACGTTAAAGGTGCAATTATTTTCCCCATAGGGTTTGTACACGTTTTTCTTTAGACTATTGACTTTGACACTTTGGTAAATTTGATCGACTTCAGACTTAGCACATACCTCGACCACCATCCCCAGGAGGGCCAAGTGAAAAATCGTAATAATGACGTCATCGTGGGTCATGTGACGTCACATTAAAGGTTTAGTTTTAAGGACCCTCTATCTCTAGAAGTACATGTCTGATTGGGGTCAAACTTGGTATGCAAGTATTCCAGGATGTGTTACAGACGAAAATTAAGACGACATCATGATGACATCATCGGGTATCATGTGACGTCACATTAAAGGTTCAATTTTCCCCATAGGATTTGTACACGTTTTTTTCAACTAATATATCTTTGGCACTTGTGTAAATCCAATCGACTTCAGACTTGACACACACATAGACCCCTACACACACATATTATTGAAAGTAACGTTAGACAATCGAAACAGCTCTGTGTTTGTCCACAAACACATGTCTAGTTTTTGGCTTTTTCGCAATTTTGCGAAAAAGCCTTTGTTTTTGTTCTGATTTTTTTTTTTCTTTTTTTTTTTTTTTTTTCTTTTCTTTTAGTAACCTAAACCCCATAGACTTTGTACACGTTTTTTCTGCCCGTCACTTTTAATCGAAAACAAAGTCGTATTTACATAAAACTTAACCCAGGTGAAGACCCCATAGTGAACTCGTGTCTCGCAGAAATACGTCATGGTGACGTCATCAGGGGTCACGTGACGTCATCTTAAAGGTGTTATTGATTTAATCTTTGAAATTCAATAACAAATCAACCGCAAAAGACCGAAACTTAATTGTTGTGGCAATAGATAGAATAATCCAGGATCTTGATTTTATCTCGCGTGCGTGAAATCACGTGACCCTTCCTTCCGGTCTAAACCGGAAGTGCCTCATAATTTGAAAGTGAAAAATGATATGAACTTACTTTCAACGATGTTAGTGTCTGGCTACAATATATTTTTCCAAAAAAAATTGGTGACGTCATAACATGTTATAGCGCCCTCTAGCGGCAGTTTGAATAATGGTTAAAATGAATAATCTGTTGATGTGTGTGGCGAAGTTTGCTGAAATCACTTTATAACCGGTGTATTTAATCAGCTTCATGCTAGAAACAAGTTGACGGGAAGAAAAAATTATGACGTCACCAGACCGGAAGTTAGAATGAAAAGACTCTTTTTCCTTTGAAAATTCCTAAAAAATTAAACTTGACAGATACAATCTTGATTTTTGCTGTACAGGTTAATGTAAAAGTAGTTCTCGAACTTCCCTGTGTTTTGGGGCAAAAAACGAACTTGAACATACCCTGCGGCACCCTTGAAATGTAATCGTTTTGGCCTAGGTGCAAAAAGCATTGACCCCTTACGTGTGCGTGCCACACGTATAATATACATGCTAGTGCATGTACGTATACACCGATAGTGCATTATGTATTGAGCGAATGTATCACCACTGACATCGTTCGTGCAAGCACATTTACGCTCACCCAAGATGACACTAGCCGCCAACCTGTGAAACAGGATGACGTCATCAAGTTGCCCATGAGGAAGGGCGCCGCGTACGACAGGTAGGTAAACACGCTTTTGGCTACGCAGAATCCAACCCCGTAGACTTTGTAAACGTTGCTTGCACAATTCAAAGCACTTTTAACGGAAAAACAAAGTCGTATTTCCATAAACTCGACCCAGGTAAAGACCCAATAGTGAACTCCAGTCTCACCGACATACACCACGAGGAAGACGTCATCAGGCCCACGTGACCTTATCTTAAAGGTGCAATTGATTTAATCTTGGAAAATCAATAAAACATCAACCGCAAAAGACCGAAACTTGAATTTTGTGGCAATTAATCGAATAATCCAGGATCTTCATTTTATCTCCCGTGCGTGAAATCACGTGACCTTTCCTTCCGGTCAAAACCGGAAGTGCCTTATAATTTGAATGTGAAAAATGATATGAACTTACTTTCAACGATGTTAGTGTCTGGCTAGAATAAACTATTCAAAAAAATTCCGGCGACGTCATAACATGTTATAGCGCCCTCTAGCGGCAGGTTGAAAATGGTTAAAATGATTAATCTGTTGATGTGTGTTGCACAGTTTGCTGAAATAACTTTATAACTGGTGTATATAATCAGCTTCATGCTTAGAGCATATTGGGAAGGAGAAATATTTATGACGTCACCAAACCGGAAGTTACAATAACAAAATCCTTTAAACTTTAAAAAGTCGCTTAAAAATCAACCGCTATAGATATAATCCAGATGTTTGCTTCAAATAGCAAAGTTAAGACTGATCTCGAGTTTCTGTTAATTACGTCACAATGACGTCACCAAGTGTCAGATTACAAGCAACCAAATATTTATAAATTTAATCTTTGAAAATCAATATAAAATCAACTGTAAGAGATCTGATTTAGATTTTTAAGGAAATTGATAGATTAATCCATGGTCTTCATAATTTGTATTACATGCAAAAAGACTTGACACTTCCTTCCGGTCCAAACCGGAAGTGCCTTATAATTTAAAAGTGGAAAACGATGCTAACTTACTTTCAACGATGTTAGGCGCTGGCTAGGTTGTAAGTAACAAAACAGTTAACAGTGACTTCATAAAATGTTAAAGCGCCCTCTAGCGTCATGTTGACAAATGTTACGTCATATTACGATTATATTTGAATTATTACGTTTTTAGACGTTGAAGGCATATCTCAGCAACGGATCGTGTTAACATAACACCTCATTTTGTGTTGTTAAGGTGATAGATAGTTGCACACAAAGTTCACAAACGTGTGACGTCATCGTTTTAATCAGTTTTAATTCATTTTACTCTGTTTAAATTAACTTAAATTAGTTTTCAATGATTTTAAATTGTTTTGATGGTTTAAAAGTTCAATTTTTAAAATATTTAATAAAAACAAATTGTGAATGCGAAAAAGCCCTATGTTCTGTTCCTCGAACAGACGTAGTTCTAGTTTTTCCTTTTTTTTTTTCCACTTTCAGTGTTTTTACCCATAGGATTTACACACGTTTGTTCTGCCAATACACTTTGGCACTTTGGTGATTCCAATCGACTTGAGACTTGGTGTACACTTAGACCTCCACCCACAGATGGTCCTAGAAGAAATTTGGCTCGATTGCGTCATTCAAGGTCACGTGACGTCACGTTAAAGGTGAAATTTTTACCATAGGTTTTGTACACGTTTTTCTTCAGACTATTGACTTTGGCACTTCGGTAAATCCGACCTACTTGAAACTTGGCATACACTTAGAACACATTCCCCAGATGTTTCTGAAAGAAATTCGGCACGATTGCGTCATTCAAGGTCACGTGACGTCACATTAAAGGTTCACATTTTTCTCCCATTGGTTTTGTACACGTTTTTCTTTAGACTATTGACTTTGACACTTTTGTAAATCCGATCGACTTGAGACTTGGCACACACTTAGACCACCATTCACAGACGGCCCTGGTAGAAATTCGGCACGATTACGTCATTCAAGGTCGCGGGGCGTCACGTTAAAGTTTCAATTGTTTCCCATAGGTTTTGTACACGTTTTTCTTTAGACTATTGCCTTTGACACTTTAGTAAATCTGATCGACTTGAGACTTGGCACACACAAAAGACCACCACACACATATTGAAAGTAATTTTAGACACTCGAAACAGCTCTGTGTTTGTCCACAAACACATGTCTAGTTTTTTTTTTTGTTTTTTTTTTGTTTTTTGTCACTTTTTCCCATAGGATTTGTACACGTTTTTTCTGCCAATACACTTTGACACTTTGATAAATCCGATCGACCTGAGACTTGGCATACATTTAGACAACCACCCAAGGACGGTCCTAGAAGAAATTTGTCGCGATTCCGTCATTCAAGGTCACGTGACGTCATGTTAAAGGTAACATTTTCCCCATAGGTTTTGTACACGTTTTTCTTCAAACTGTTGACTTTGACACTTTAATGAATTCGATCGACTTGAGACTTAGCATACACTTAGAACACCACTCACAGATAGTCCTGGACGAAATTCGGCACGATTGCGTCATTCAAGGTCACGTGACGTGACGTTAAAGGTGTAATTTATTTCCCCATAGGGTTTGTACACGTTTTTCTTTAAAATATTGAATTTGACACTTCTGTAAATTTGATCGACTTGAGACTAAGCACAGACCTCGACCACCATCCTTAGGAGGGCCAAAAAAAAAATTATCAAGATGACGTCATCGCGGGTCATGTGACGTCACATTAAAGGTGTACTTTTTAAGACCCTCTAACTCTGAAAGTACAAGTCCGGTTGGGGTCAAACTTGGTTTGCAAGTATTCGAGGGTGTGTTATAGACGAAAATTAAGATGAATTAATTATGACATCACCGGGTGTCATGTGACGTCACATTAAAGGTTCAGATTTCTCCATAGGTTTTGTACACGTTTTTCTTTAAAATATTGAATTTGACACTTCTGTCAATTCGATCGACTTGAGACTTAGCACAGACCTCGACCACCATCCTTAGGAGGGCCAAGAAAAAAATTATCAAGATGACGTCATCGCGGGTCATGTGACGTCACATTAAAGGTGTAGTTTTTAAGACCCTCTAACTCTGAAAGTACAAGTCCGGTTGGGGTCAAACTTGGTTTGCAAGTATTCGAGGATGTGTTATAGACGAAAATTAAGATGACGTCATGATGACATCGCCGGGTGTCATGTTACATCACATTAAAGGTTCAGTTTTTCCCATAGGATTTGTACACGTTTTTGTTCAACCAATATATCTTTGGCACTTTGGTAAATCCGATCGACTTTAGATTTGGCACACACTTAGACCACCACACACACATATATATATAATAATGAAAGACATTTTAGACATCCGAAACAGCTCTGTGTTTGTCCACAAACACATATCTAGTTTTTTTTAGCTGTTTCGGCCTTTCAGCCGAAACAGCTTTTGTTTTCGTTAAAGTTTTTTTTTTTCTTTTTTTTTTCTTTTTTTTCTTTTTTTTTTTTTTTCTTTTTTTTTTTTTGTCACTTTTTCCCATAGGATTTGTACACGTTTTTTCTGCCAATACACTTTGACACTTTGGTAAATCCGATCGACTTGAGACTTGGCATACATTTAGACAACCACCCAAGGACGGTCCTAGAACAAATTCGTCGCGATTACATAATTCTTGGTCACGTGACGTCACGTTAAAGGTGCAATTTTTCCCCATAGGTTTTGTACACGTTTTTCTTCAGACTATTTAATTTGACAGTTTGGTGAATCCGATTGACTTGAAACTTAGCACACACCTCGACCACCATCCCCAGGAGGTCCAGGAGAAAAATCGTCATGATGACGTCATCGTGGGTCATGTGACGTTACACAAAAGGTGCAGTTTTTAAGACCCTCTATCTCTGGAAGTACACGTCCGATTGGGGTCAAATTTGGTTTGCAAGTATTCGAGGATGTGTTATAGACGAAAATTAAGATGACGTAATTATGACATCATCGGGTGTCATGTGACGTCACGTTAAAGGTGCAATTTTTTCCCATAGGATTTGTACACGTTTTTCTTCAAAATATTGAATTTGACACTTCTGTAAATTCGATCGACTTGAGACTTAGCACAGACCTCGACCGCTATCCTTAGGAGGGCCAAGAGAAAAATAATCAATATGACGTCATCGCGGGTAATGTGACGTCACATTAAAGGTGTAGTTTTTAAGACCCTCTAACTCTGAAAGTACAAGTCCGGTTGGGGTCAAACTTGGTTTGCAAGTATTCGAGGATGTGTTATAGACGAAAAATAAGATGACGTAATTATGACATCATCGGGTGTCATGTGACGTCACATTAAAGGTTCAATTTTCTCCATAGGTTTTGTACACGTTTTTCTTTAGACTATTGAATTTGACAATTTGGTAAATGCGATCGACTTCAGACTTAGCACACACCTCGACCACCATACCCAGGAGGGCCAAGGGGAAAATCGTCAGGATGACGTCATCGTGGGTCATGTGACGTCACATTAAAGGGGCATATTTTAGGACCCTCTATCTCTGGAAGTACATGTCTGATTGGGGCCAAACTTGGTATGCAAGTATTCCAGATGTGTTATAGACGAAAATTAAGTTGACGTCATGATGACGTCATCAGGTGTCATGTGACGTCACATTAAAGGTGTAGTTTTCCCCATAGGTTTTGTACACGTTTTCCTTCAGACTATTGACTTTGACACTTTGGTAAATTCACTCGACTAAGCATACACTTAGAACACCACCCACAGATGGTTCTGGAGGAAATTTGGCACGATTGCGTAATTCAAGGTCACGTGACATGACGTTAAAGGTTCAATTTCCCCCCCCCCATAGGTTTTGTACACGTTTTTCTTTAGACTATTGACTTTGACACTTTCGTAAATTTGATCGACTTGATACCTAGCACACACTTCGACCACCATCCACAGGAAGGCCAAGAGAAAACTCGTGATGATGACGTCATCGTGGGTCATGTGACGTCACATTAAACGTTCAGTTTTTTTAATAGCATTTGTACACGTTTTTTCAAGCAATATATTTGGCACTTTGGTAAATCCGATCGATTTCAGACTTGATACACACTAGACCACCACCCACATATTGAAAGTCATTTTAGACATTCGAAACAGCTCTGTGTTTGTCCACAAACACATGTCTATTTTTTTTTTCTTTTTCAGCATTTTCTCCATAGGATTTGCACACGTTTGTTCAGACAATACACTTTGACACTTTGGTAAATCCGATAGACTTGAGACTTGGCATACACTTAGACAACCACCCAAGGACGGTCCTAGAAGAAATTCGTCGCGATTACGTCATTCAAGGTCACGTGACGTCATGTTAAAGGTAAAATTTTCCCCATAGGTTTTGTACACGTTTTTCTTCAGACTCTTGACTTTGACACTTTGGTATATCCGACCGACTTGAAACTTGGTATATACTTAGAACACCACCCACAGATGGCTCTTGAAGAAATTCGGTACGATTGCATCATTCAAGGTCACGTGACGTGACGTTAAAGGTGCAATTTTTTTCCCCATAGGGTTTGTACACGTTTTTCTTCAGACTATTGACTTTGACACTTTCGTAGACTTGATCGACTTGAGACTTAGCACACACCTCGACCACCATCTCCAGGAGGGCCAAGGGTAAAATCTTCATGATGACGTCATCGGGGGGTCACGGCACGTCACATTAAATGTTCAGTTTTTAGGACCCGCTATCTCTGGAAGTACAGGTCTGATTGGGGTCAAACTTGGTATGCAAGTATTCCAGGGTGTGTTATAGACGAAAAATAAAATGACATCATGATGACGTCATCGTGGGTCATGTGACGTCACATTAAAGGGATTAAAGGTTCAGTTTTTAGGACCCGCTATCTCTGGAAGTACAGGTGCGATTGGGGTCAAACTTGGTATGCAAGTATTCCAGGATGTTTTATAGACGAAAAATAAAATTACATCATGATGACGTCATCGTGGGTCATGTGACGTCACATTAAAGGGATTAAAGGTTCAGTTTTTAGGACCCGCTATCTCTGGAAGTACAGGTCCGATTGGGGTCAAACTTGGTATGCAAGTTTTCCAGGGTGTGTTATAGACGAAAAATAAAATGACATCATGATGACGTCATCGTGGGTCATGTGACGTCACATTAAAGGTCCAGTTTTTAGGACCCTCTATCTCTAGAAGTACATGTCCGATTGGGGTCAAACTTGGTATGCAAGTATTCCAGGATGTGTTACAGACGAAAATTAAGATGACATCATGATGACATCATCGGGTATCATGTGACGTCACATTAAAGGTTCAAATTTCCCCATAGGATTTGTACACGTTTTTTCAACTAATATATATTTGGCACTTGTGTAAATCCAATCGACTTCAGACTTGGCACACACATAGACCACCACACACACATATATTGAAAGTAACGTTAGACAATCGAAACAGCTCTGTGTTTGTCCACAAACACATGTCTAGTTTTTTTTTTTTTTTTTTTTTTTTTTTTTTGTCACCTTTTCCCATAGGATTTGTACACGTTTTTTCTGCCAATACACTTTGACACTTTGGTAAATCCGATCGACCTGAGACTTGGCATACATTTAGACAACCACCTAAGGACGGTCCTAGAAGAAATTCGTCGCGATTCCGTCATTCAAGGTCACGTGACGTCACGTTAAAGGTACATTTTTTCCCCATAGGTTTTGTACACGTTTTCCTATAGGCTATTGACTTTGACACTTTGGTCAATCCGATTGACTTTAGACTTAGTACAAACCTCAACCATCATCCTCAGGAGGGCCAAGAGGAAAATCGTCATGATTACGTCATCCGGGGTCATGTGACGTCACGTTAAAGGTGCAGTTTTTAGGACCCTCTATCTCTGGAAGTACAGGTCCGATTGGGGTCAAACTTGGTATTCATGTATTCCAGGATGAGTTATAGACGAAAATTAAGATAACATTATGATGACGTCATCGGGTGTCATGTGACGTCACATTAAAGGTGCAGTTTTTAGGACCCTCTTTCCCTGAAAGTACATGTCCGATTGGGGTCAAACTTGGTATACGGGTATTCTGGGATGTGTTATAGACGAAAATTAGGGTGACGTCATGATGACATTATCGTGGGTCATGTGACGTCACATTAAAATTGTAGTTTTTAGGAAACTATATCTCTGGAAGTACAAGTCCAATTAGGGTCAAACTTGGTATTCAGGTATTCCGGGATGTGTTATAGACAAAAATTAAGTTGACGTCATGATGACGTCATCACGTGTCATGTGACGTCACATTAAAGGTGTAGTTTTCCTCCTTAGGTTTTGTACACGTTTTCCCTCAGTCTATTGACTTTGACACTGGTAAATTCCCTCAACTCCAGACTTAGCATACACTTAGAACACCACCCACAGATGGTTCTGGAGGAAATTTGGCACGATTGCATAATTCAAGGTCTCCTGACATGACGTTAAAGGTTCAATGTTCCCCCCATAGGTTTTGTACACGTTTTTCTTTAGACTATTGACTTTGACACTTTCGCAAAATTTGATCGACTTCAGACCTAGCACACACTTCGACCACCATCCCCAGGAGGGCCAAGAGAAAACTCGTGACGATGACGTCATCGTGGGTCATGTGACGTAACATTAAAGGTTCAGTTTATTTTTAATAGCATTTGTACACGTTTTTTTTTTAAAGCAATATATTTGGCACTTTGGTAAATCCGATCGATTTCAGACTTGATACACACTAGACCACCACCCACATATCGAAAGTCATGTTAGACATCCGAAACAGCTCTGTGTTTGTCCACAAACACATGTCTATTTTTTTTTTTTCTCCTTCAGACTCTTCTCCATAGGGTTTGTACACGTTTTTTGTTCTGGCATAGCACTTTGGCACTTTGGTAAATCGGATCGACTTGAGACTTGGCATACACTTAGACCACCACCCACAGATGATCCTAGAAGAAATTTGTCACGATTACGTCATTCGTGGTCACGTGACGTCACGTTAAAGGTGCAATTTTTCCCCATAGGATTTGTACACGTTTTTCTTCAGAATATTGAATTTGACACACCTCGACTACCATCCCCAGAGGGGCCAGAAGAAAAATCGTCACGATGACGTCATCGTGGGTCATTTGACGTCACATTAAAGGTGCAGTTTATAAGACCCTCTATCTCTGGAAGTAAAGGTCTGATTGGGGTCAAACTTGGTATGCAAGTATTCCAGGATGTGTTATAGACGAAAATTAAGATGACGTCATGACGACGTCATCATGGGCCATGTGACGTCACATTAAAGGTTCAGTTTTCCCTATAGGTTTTGTACACGTTTTTCGTCAGACTATTGAATTTGACACTTTGGTAAATCCAATCGACTCGAGACTTAGTACACACCTCGACCACCATCTCTATGAGGGCCACAAGGATAATCGTCATGATGACGTCATCGTGGGTCAGGTGACGTCACTTTAAAGGTGTAGTTTTTAAGACCCTCTATCTCTGGAAGTAAAGGTCTGATTGGTGTCAAACTTGGTATGCAAGTATTCCAGGATGTGTTATAGACGGAAATTAAAATGACGTCATGACGACGTCATCGTGGGCCATGTGACGTCACGTTAAAGGTGCAGTTTTTCCCATAGGATTTGTACACGTTTTTTGCAACCAAGATATATTTGGCACTTTGGTAAATCCGATCGACTTCAGATTTGGTACACACATAGACCACCACTCACATATTCAAAGTCATTTTAGACAAGCGAAACAGCTCTGTGTTTGTCCACAAACACATTTCTAGTTTTTTTTTTTTATTCTTCAGACACTTTTCCATAGAGTTTGTGCACGTTTTTTCTTCTACCAATACACTTTGGCACTTTGAAAAATTCGATGAACTTGAGATTTGGCACACAGTTGAACCATCACCCAAGGATGATCCTAAAACAAATTCGTCGCGATTACGTAATTCCTGGTCACGTGACGTCACGTTAAAGCTTCAATTTTCCCCCATAGGTTTTGTACACGTTTTTCTTCAGACTATTGAATTTGACACTTTCGTCAATCTGATTGACTTGAAACTTAGCACACACCTCGACCACAATCTCCAGGAGGGCCAAGAGAAAAATAATCAAGATGACGTCATCGCGGGTCATGTGACGTCACATTAAAGGTGTAGTTTTTAAGACCCTCTAACTCTGAAAGTACATGTCCGATTGGGGTCAAACTTGGTTTGCAAGTATTCGAGGATGTGTTATAGACAAAAAATAGGATGACGTAATTATGACATCATCGGGTGTCATGTGACGTCACATTAAAGGTTCAATTTTCTCCATAGGTTTTGTACACGTTTTTCTTCAGACTATTGAATTTGACAATTTGGTAAATCCGATCGACTTCGGACTTGGCACACACCTCGACCACCATACCCAGGAGGGCCAAGGGGGGAAATCGTCAGGATGACGTCATCGTGGGTCATATGACGTCACATTAAAGGGGCAGATTTTAGGACCCTCTATCTCTGGAAGTACATGTCTGATTGGGGCCAAACTTGGTATGCAAGTATTCCATAATGTGTAATAGACGAAAATTAAGATGACATCATGATGACATCATCGGGTGTCATGTGACGTCACATTAAAGGTGCAGTTTTTCCCATAGGATTTGTACACGTATTTTTCAACTTATATATCTTGGGAAAATTGACAAGTCCAATCGATTTTAGACTTGGCACACACATAATGAAAGTTATCTTAGACATCCGAAACAGCTCTGTGTTTGTCCACAAACACATGTCTAGTTTTAGCTGTTTCGGTTTTTCACCGAAACAGCTTTTGTTTTCGTTAAAGTGTTTTTTTTTCTTTTTTAGCTGTTTCGGTTTTCCACCGAAACAGCTTTTGTTTTCGTTAAAGTTTTTTTTTTTCTTTTTTTTTTTCTTTTTTTTTTTTTTTTTTTTTTTTTCCACTTTCAGTGTTTTTACCCATAGGATTTACACACGTTTGTTCTGCCAATACACTTTGGCACTTTGCTAAATCCAATCGACTTGAGACTTGGTATACACTTAGACCTCCACCCACAGATGGTCCTAGAAGAAATTTGGCTCGATTGCGTCATCCAAGGTCACGTGACGTCACGTTAAAGGTTTAATTTTCCCCATAGGTTTTGTACACGTTTTTCTTCAGACTATTGACTTTGGCACTTCGGTAAATCCGACCGACTTGAAACTTGGCATACACTTAGAATACCACCCCCAGATGTTTCTGAAATAAATATGGCACGATTGCGTCATTCAAGGTCACGTGACGTGAAGTTAAAGGTGCAATTTTTTTCCCCATAGGGTTTGTACACGTTTTTCTTTAGACTATTGACTTTGACACTTTCGTGAATTTTATCGACTTCAGACTTAGCACATAACTCGACCACCATCACCAGGAGGGCCAAGGGAAAAATCGTAATAATGACGTCATCGTGGGTCATGTGACGTCACATTAAAGGTTTAGTTTTAAGGACCCTCTATCTCTAGAAGTACATGTCCGATTGGGGTCAAACTTGGTATGCAAGTATTCCAGGATGTGTTACAGACGAAAATTAAGATGACATCATGATGACATCATCGGGTATCATGTGACGTCACATTAAAGGTTCAATTTTTCTCCATAGGATTTGTACATGTTTTTTTCAACTAATTTATCTTTTGCACTTGTGTAAATCCAATCGACTTCAGACTTGGCACACACATAGACCTATAGCACACATATTGAAAGTAACGTTAGACAGTCGAAACAGCTCTGTGTTTGTCCACAAACACATGTCTAGTTTTTTTTCTTTTTTTTTTCCACTTTCAGTGTTTTTACCCATAGGATTTACACACGTTTGTTCTGCCATAGCACTTTGGCACTTTGGTAAATCGGATCGACTTGAGACTTGGCATACACTTAGACCACCACCCACAGATGATCCTAGAAGAAATTTGTCACGATTACGTCATTCGTGGTCACGTGACGTCACGTTAAAGGTGCAATTTTTCCCCATAGGATTTGTACACGTTTTTCTTCAGAATATTGAATTTGACACTTCGGTGAATCCGATCGACTTGAGACTTAAGACACACCTCGACTACCATCCCCAGAGGGGCCAGAAGAAAAATCGTCACGATGACGTCATCGTGGGTCATTTGACGTCACATTAAAGGTGCAGTTTATAAGACCCTCTATCTCTGGAAGTAAAGGTCTGATTGGGGTCAAACTTGGTATGCAAGTATTCCAGGATGTGTTGTAGACGAAAATTAAGATGACGTCATGACGACGTCATCATGGGCCATGTGACGTCACATTAAAGGTTCAGTTTTCCCTATAGGTTTTGTACACGTTTTTCGTCAGACTATTGAATTTGACACTTTGGTAAATCCAATCGACTCGAGACTTAGTACACACCTCGACCACCATCTCTATGAGGGCCACAAGGATAATCGTCATGATGACGTCATCGTGGGTCAGGTGACGTCACTTTAAAGGTGTAGTTTTTAAGACCCTCTATCTCTGGAAGTAAAGGTCTGATTGGTGTCAAACTTGGTATGCAAGTATTCCAGGATGTGTTATAGACGGAAATTAAAATGACGTCATGACGACGTCATCGTGGGCCATGTGACGTCACGTTAAAGGTGCAGTTTTTCCCATAGGATTTGTACACGTTTTTTGCAACCAAGATATATTTGGCACTTTGGTAAATCCGATCGACTTCAGATTTGGTACACACATAGACCACCACTCACATATTCAAAGTCATTTTAGACAAGCGAAACAGCTCTGTGTTTGTCCACAAACACATTTCTAGTTAGCTGTTTCGGCACTACAGCCGAAACAGCTATTGTATTCCTTCTGATTTTTTTTTTTTTCTTTTTCTCCTTCAGACTCTTCTCCATAGGGTTTGTACACGTTTTTTGTTCTGGCATAGCACTTTGGCACTTTGGTAAATCCGATCGACTTGAAACTTGGCATACACTTAGACCACCACCCACAGATGATCCTAGAAGAAATTTGTCACGATTACGTCATTCGTGGTCACGTGACTTCAAGTTAAAGGTACAGTATTTTCCCATAGGATTTGTACACGTTTTTATTCAGAATATTAAATTGGACACTTCTGTACATCCAATTGACTTGAGACTTAGCACAGACCTCGAACACCATCCCCAGTAGGGCCAAGAAGAAAATCGTCATGATGACGTCATCAGGGGTCATGTGACATCACATTAAAGGTGCAGTTTTTAAGACCCTCTATCTCTAGAAATACAGGTCCGATTGTGGTCAAACTTGGTATTCATGTATTCCAGGATGTGTTATAGACGAAAATTAAGATGAAGTAATTATGACATCATCGGGTGTCATGTGACGTCACATTAAATGTTCAATTTTCTCCATAGGTTTTGTACACGTTTTTCTTCAAAATATTGAATTTTACACTTCTGTCAATTCGATCGACTTGAGACCTAGCACAGACCTCGACCACCATCCTTAGGAGGGCCAAGAAAAAAATAATCAAGATGACGTCATCGCGGGTCATGTGACGTCACATTAAAGGTGTAGTTTTTTAAGACCCTCTAACTCTGAAAGTACAAGTCCGGTTGGGGTCAAACTTGGTTTGCAAGTATTCGAGGATGTGTTATAGACGAAAATTAAGATGAAGTAATTATGACATCATCGGGTGTCATGTGACGTCACATTAAAGGTTCAATTTTCCCCATTGGTTTTGTACACGTTTTTATTCAGACTATTGAATTTGACACTTTGGTCAATCTGATCGCCTCGAGACTTAGTACACACCTCGACCACCATCCCCAGGAGGGCCAAGGGGAACTTCGTCAGGATGACGTCATCGTTGGACATGTGACGTCACATTAAAGGTTCAGTTGATAAGACCCTCTATCTCTAGAAGTACAGGTCCGATTGGGGTCATACTTGGTATGCAAGTAATCGAGTATGTGTTATAGACGAAAATTAAGATGAAGTAATTATGACGTCATCGTGGGTCACGGAACGTCATATTAAAGGTGTAGTTTTCCCCAAAGGATTTGTACACGGTTGTTTTTCAACCAATATATCTTTGGCACTTGGGTAAATCAGATTGACTTCAGATTTGCGACACACTTAGACCACCACCCACTTATTACAAAACAAATTAGGCATCCGAAACAGCTCTGTGTTTGTCCACAAACACATTTCTAGTTTTTTTTTTTATTCTTCAGACACTTTTCCATAGAGTTTGTGCACGTTTTTTCTTCTACCAATACACTTTGGCACTTTGAAAAATTCGATGAACTTGAGATTTGGCACACAGTTGAACCATCACCCAAGGATGATCCTAAAACAAATTCGTCGCGATTACGTAATTCCTGGTCACGTGACGTCACGTTAAAGCTTCAATTTTCCCCCATAGGTTTTGTACACGTTTTTCTTCAGACTATTGAATTTGACAATTTGGTAAATCCGATCGACTTCGGACTTGGCACACACCTCGACCACCATACCCAGGAGGGCCAAGGGGGAAATCGTCAGGATGACGTCATCGTGGGTCATATGACGTCACATTAAAGGGGCAGATTTTAGGACCCTCTATCTCTGGAAGTACATGTCTGATTGGGGCCAAACTTGGTATGCAAGTATTCCATAATGTGTAATAGACGAAAATTAAGATGACATCATGATGACATCATCGGGTGTCATGTGACGTCACATTAAAGGTGCAGTTTTTCCCATAGGATTTGTACACGTATTTTTCAACTTATATATCTTGGGAAAATTGACAAGTCCAATCGATTTTAGACTTGGCACACACATAATGAAAGTTATCTTAGACATCCGAAACAGCTCTGTGTTTGTCCACAAACACATGTCTAGTTTTAGCTGTTTCGGTTTTTCACCGAAACAGCTTTTGTTTTCGTTAAAGTTTTTTTTTTTCTTTTTTTTTTTTTTCTTTTTTTTTTCCACTTTCAGTGTTTTTACCCATAGGATTTACACACGTTTGTTCTGCCATAGCACTTTGACACTTTAGTAAATGCGATCGACTTGAGACTTGGCATACATTTAGACAACCACCCAAGGACGGTCCTAGAAGAAATTCGTCGCGATTACGTCATTCAAGGTCACGTGACGTCATGTTAAAGGTAAAATTTTCCCCATAGGTTTTGTACACGTTTTTCTTTAGACTCTTGACTTTGACACTTTCGTACATCCGACCGACTTGAAACTTGGTATACACTTAGAACACCACCCACAGATGGCTCTTGAAGAAATTCGGTACGATTGCGTCATTCAAGGTCACGTGACGTGACGTTAAAGGTGCAATTTTTTTCCCCATAGGGTTTGTACACGTTTTTCTTCAGACTATTGACTTTGACACTTTCGTAGACTTGATCGACTTGAGACTTAGCACAGACCTCGACCGCCATCCTTAGGAGGGCCAAGAGAAAAATAATCAATATGACGTCATCGCGGGTCATGTGACGTCACATTAAAGGTGTAGTTTTTAAGACCCTCTAACTCTAAAAGTACAAGTCCGGTTGGGGTCAAACATGGTTTGCAAGTATTCGAGGATGTGTTATAGACGAAAATTAAGATGACGTAATTATGACATCATCGGGTGTCATGTGACGTCACATTAAAGGTTCAATTTTCTCCATAGGTTTTGTACACGTTTTTCTTCAAACTTTTGAATTTGACAATTTGGTAAATCCGATCGACTTCAGACTTAGCACACACCTCGACCACCATACCCAGGAGGGCCAAGGGGAAAATCGTCAGGATAACGTCATCGTGGGTCATGTGACGTCACATTAAAGGGGCAGATTTTAGGACCCTCTATCTCTGGAAGTACAGGTCCGATTAGGGTCAAACTTAGTATTCATGTATTCCAGGATGAGTTATAGACAAAAATTAGATGACATTATGATGACGTCATCGGGTGTCATGTGACGTCACATTAAAGGTGCAGTTTGTAGGACCCTCTATCTCTGGAAGTACAGGTCCGATTGGGGTCAAACTTGGTATTCATGTATTCCAGGATGAGTTATAGACACAAATTAAGATGACATTATGATGACGTCATCGGGTGTCATGTGACGTCACATTAAAGGTGCAATTTTTAGGACCCTCTATCTCTGGAAGTACAGGCCCGATTGGGGTTAAACTTGGTATGCAAGCATTCCAGGATGTGTTACAGACGAAAATTAAGATGAGATCATGATGACATCATCGGGTATCATGTGACATCACATTAAAGGTGCAGTTTTTCCTATAGGATTTGTACATGTTTTTTTCAACCAACAATATTTTTGGCACTTGGTAAATCCGATCGACTTCAGACTTGGCACACACTTAGACCACCACACAAATATTGAAAGTCAATTTTAAAAACCCGAAACAGCTCTGTGTTTGTCCACAGACAAATGTCTAGTTTTCTTTTTTTTTTTCTTTTTTTCCACTTTCAGACTTTTTTCCATAGGATTTGTACACGTTTTTTCAGCCAATACACTTTGACACTTTGTAAATCCGATCGACTTGAGACTTGGCATACACTTAGACAACCACCCAAGGACGGTCCTAGAAGAAATTCGTCGCGATTACGTGATTCAAGGTCACGTGACTTCGCGTTAAAGGTGAAATTTTTCCCATAGGTTTTGTACACGTTTTTCCTCAGACTATTGAATTTGACACTTTGGTAAATCCGACCGACTTGAAACTTGCCATATACTCAGAACACCACCACCAGATGTTTCTGAAAGAAATTCAGCACGATTGCGTCATTAAAGGTCACGTGACGTCAAGTTAAAGGTTTAATTTGTCCCCCATAGGTTTTGTACACGTTTTTCTTTAGACTCTTGACTTTGACACTTAGTAAATCCGATCGACTTGAGACTTGGCACACACATAGACCACCATCCACAGACGGTCGTAGGAGAAATTTGGCACGATTACGTCATTCAAGGTCACGGGGTGTCACGTTAAAGGTTAAATTTTCCCCCATAGGTTTTGTACACGTTTTTCTTTAGACTATTGACTTTGACACTTTAGTAAATCTGATCGACTTGAGACTTTAGTAAATCTGATCGACACACAAAAGACCATCACACACATATTGAAAGACACTCGAAACAGCTCTGTGTTTGTCCACAAACACATGTCTAGTTTTTCTTTTCTTTTTTCCCTTTTTCTCCTTCAGACTTTTCCCCATAGGGTTTGTACACAGTTTTCTTCGGACAATACACTTTGACACTTTGGTAAATCCGATCGACTTGAGACTTGGCATACACTTAGAGCACCACCCACAGATGGTCCTAGAAGAAATTCGTAACGATTGCGTCATTCATGGTCACGTGACGTCACGTTAAAGGTGAATTTTTTCCCCATAGGTTTTGTACACGTTTTCCTTCAGACTATTGACTTTAACACTTTGTTAAATCCGATCGACTCGAGACTTAGTACACACCTCAACCACCATCCCCACGAGGGCCAAGAGGAAAATTGTCATGATGACGTCATCGGTGGTCATGTGACGTCACATTAAGGGTGCAGTTTTTAGAACCCTCTATCTCTGGAAGTACATGTCCGATTGGCGTCAAACTTGGTATAGAGGGATGCCGGTATGTGTTATAGACGAAAATTAAGATGATATCACGATGACGTCATCGGGTGTCATGTGACGTCACATTAAAGGTATAGTTTTTAGGACCCTCCATCTCTGAAAGTACATGTCCGATTGGGGTCAAACTTGGTATTCAGGTATTCCGGGATGTGTTAAAGACGAAAATTAAGATGATATCACGATGACGTCATCGGGTGTCATGTGACGTCACATTAAAGGTGTAGTTTTTAGGACCCTCTATCTCTGGAAGTACGTGTCCGATTGGGGTCAAACTTAGTATTCAGGTATTCCAGGATGAGTTATAGACGAAAATTAAGATGCCATCATGATGACGTCATCGGGTTAAAGGTTCAATTTTCCCCCATAGGTTTTGTACACGTTTTTCTTCAGACTATTGAATTTGACAGTTTGGTAAATCCGATTGACTTGAAACTTAGCACACACCTCGACCACCATCCCCAGGAGGTTCAAGAGAAAGCTCGTCATGATGACGTCATCGTGGGTCATGTGACGTCACATTAAAGGTTCCGTTTTTAAGACCCTCTATCTCTAGAAGTACATGTCCGATTGGGGTCAAACTTGGTATGCAAGTATTCCAGGATGTGTTACAGACGAAAATTAAGATGACATCATGATGACATCATCGGGTATCATGTGACGTCACATTAAAGGTTCAATTTTCCCCATAGGATTTGTACACGTTTTTTCAACTAATATATATTTGGCACTTGTGTAAATCCAATCGACTTCAGACTTGGCACACACAGACCACCACACACACATATTGAAAATAACGTTAGACAGTCGAAACAGCTCTGTGTTTGTCCACAAACACATGTCTAGTTTTTATTTATTTTCCCCCTTCTTTTGGGGGGTTGGAGGGCGGGGGTGAGGGGGCGGCAGGGGGGGGGGGGACTAGGTGGATAATGTACGTCCCAACATACATTTGTACGTTTAAACTCCTGAGACCAATTTTATGGAGTGGTTGAGCGCAATAAAATGCTTAGCACAAAAAAGTCTTGCTTAGTAAAACATATTATCAGTTCATGTGCTTCTCATGCTAACAAAAACAAGCAGAATACCAGTATACATCACCTGAACATTATGCCAGGGAGAAATGTTCACGGTAAGCATTTTTGTGTGTGTGCTGAGCAGCTACCTGTAAATTGCCCCGGTGTTCGCCCTTCATCTTTTAAGAATGGTAGATCACTTTGTGTAATACGTTTGTGTGATTGCTTACAGTTCACAAACCACATGTACATGGTTCAATGTACAGGTACATTAGTTGGATATGTGGGCAGAACGATGTTGTTTGCCCACAATGTTAATAAATACTTAACAATGACCTACGTTTTTATGCATTGTATATAATTGGAGATGAAAACTGTTGAAGATACCTCACTTTGGTCCTGAAAACAAAAACACACAAACAATTATTAGTCTAAAAAGGACCTGTGAAACCGAAAATAGGCCACTTTGGGAGCAACAAGTATGATTTTCAACATAATGTCATTATTGTCCAAAACTAATGCTTCCGTATCGAGCGTGTAAGTTGACCTCGAGAACGTACGAGACTTTACGAGAAACCTAACATCCGGGCAACTCGAATATGAGCTTTAACGTGTAAAGCGAATAGCGTTTTTTGTTAATTATTTGTTTTGACGCTTATTTTTACTGAAAGGTAGATAAATAATCATTTTCCGGATATTTGCAAATGGTATACCTTTCCTTTAAATGTGATAGTCGTTCATTTCGAGTAAAAATTGTTTTAACCCAACGTGAAAAAAAGGAATATAGGCCTATAATCAGAAGTAAACAAAACTTACGGTTTTGATAACAGATTGGTTTGTCCATCCTGTCGTTTATGCGTTGTCGTAGCAAGTTGTTCGGCTGGAATGCAGAACAAAGTGATATCATGTTATTATTTATTTATTTATTGATTTGACTATAACCAACACAATACACACAGTATTACAAAATAAAAATTCGAAAACTAGCTGAGAAGAAATAATAACACTTAAATACAGAAAATCACGAAGAACATGAAAAACAGGGCATGAACTTAAAAGGTCTGGGAAAGAAACATTCGCATTTTCAGTTATAGAACGTGTTAACATCAAATTGAAATCTGCGCAGACTCGTTCACTACTCCCTCCGTATACCCATCACTCTCAAAACTTGTATTAAAACTTAGTTGTTTAAAAAAGGTTGGTTAACATTTTAACTCACAATGCTTAGTCATTGGTCAAAATGACCGGAACATGTCATTTTGACCCGGAAAGGACTGAGCAATTTTCGATTCAGATTTCTGAGTCAATCCGTTGTCAATGTAGGCTATAGTTTGTTTTGACTAAAATAATATTTGTGGCTCACGTGATGCGTTTGTCGTAGTAACCTCGGCTACAGGTGGACCATTTCGAATTGCCTCCGAAGTCTAGGAAAGGATTCATGATATGTCCTTTTGGAGAACATTCGTTTTTCGGACTGTCATGGTCCATTCCCAAGCTGTAATCAGTGCCAAAACAGAACAGACGTACAAACGAGGGTTGAAATTGTAAGATTGAAATTATTACAATGTTTGTATTGTGTAATTCGCCGAATAAAATTAGATTCACTTGTTTATGTCGTAACACCTATGGGGGAGAGAAAAGGGGGACAGAGAAGAGGGGGGAAGGGGGAAAGGTGAACAAAAGTTACCTGGTCGTGTAAAGTCGATGTCGATGGTCCAGTGCGGGGGCAGAGGGGTGGGGGTACCTAGGGGCCGCTGTTCACGAAACCGATGTACATTAACATAAGGCCGTGTCCCAATTACTTGATTGTGGCTTGAAATGAAACACGAGTCTACGGTAACGGCTGCAGCCACTTATTATAGACTCAAGCCACAGCCACTAATTCGGCCAAGGCCTTGCTTCCCTAAAATGTTTGTTCTCCGTTTTAATGTATTTAATGCATTCCACCGTTTTAAAGTTACAAGTTTAAACGAGACTGAACTCACTTGTGCCCAATCTCGTGTGCAGCGGTTATCGTGGCGTAAAGAGAACCAAATTCGCTGAGGGCAGTCGCCCCAAGATCACTACCACATTTTCCGAGGTTGGCAAGCCCTAGAAGTCCTGAATCACCATCTCTCCGTTTGATGTCAAGTCTGCGATAGATTCAAATAAAGAGAAACAAAATCACAATTTTAGCAATTGAGCATGACATTTAAAATATTGGTTAAAGACATAATGGTTGGCAAATTGGTTGGCTTTAACAATTTAAAAAAAAATTACTTCCAATTTGATAACTATAAAAACACGCACGTACACATTCGTGTCTCGTCATACATTACTCGTCAGGACCCGCTATTGTTCCCTGTTTGTGTTCCTTAACAAATCACATAAGGTTTGTACACGAAATTATCCCACGAACTAGGGCTCACATACACCCCATTGTCATAATTCCTCGGTCGTATAGAGTAACCTAATCAATACACACATTATATGTTAACACCAGCAATCGTGGACACCCCCCCCCCCCCTTTGTTGTCGCTCTTTTGTTTATACTTCTCCAGGAGGCCTCCCATAGGTTTTGTATGCGATTTTTTCACGCGCTGTGCGATTCTAGCTTCACTGGGTCTCGCTTGTTTCTATTGGATTTGTGCATGAATTCTTACCCCGTCAGGAATACAGCGTTGTCCCAATGCTTTTCACCTCTGTTATTGTTTCTTTTTTGCCAAACGCGGCACTTTATAAAGTATCGTAGGCCAACAGTACTGCTCTTCAGTCCACTCTGAAAGAGAAGAGAACCAAATCAAGAAATGGATGTAAAGAACTGCTTAGTGGTGTCATAGACTAGTTATCTAATAAATTCTAATTCGGTATTACAGATTAAGTAATATTACATTATTACACAACGGAGAACATTTGGGTTTGGGTGGATCAATAATGCTTTTGTGCCCGAACCTAGGGGCACACAAAGAAACAGACATAAAATAGATTTTAACAGCATGAGTGTACGTGCAGGTGCTTTTTAATACGAAATATATTTAAAATTAAGAGTTACGAATATGCGTCAATAAGTTAAAATTTGTTGTGTGTGGGT
This sequence comes from Crossaster papposus, assembly GCA_037893245.1. Lineage (NCBI taxonomy): Eukaryota > Metazoa > Echinodermata > Asteroidea > Velatida > Solasteridae > Crossaster > Crossaster papposus. The sequence continues at coordinate 1,090,796 of JBAIAA010000022.1, read as the reverse complement.
TTTTTTGGGAAAAATATTGTTCAATTCCATGTTATGTGTCAAAAACAAGCTAGGGCATTGTTTAAACGTTACGAGGAAAATACATTAGTAATTCATTTTGCAAAACAGATTTTCACACTGATATACAAAATATACTTCCAAACCTACGGAATGATGAGTGTATGTCAGAAGTGTTTGTTTTTCTGTTTGCTTTTTGTTCTGATTAGTTTGTACAAGTGTTCACCCGAGGCCTACCTCCGATGCGCCAAATATCTTGACATATGTCAGTTTAGGTACCAGAGATGTTCCTCTGAGCGAAGGCAGTTGCAAGACATTTGTCACCTTAAAAAGGATGAGAAAAAAAATGTAAGACAAAAATAGAAACAAAATCAAACCCAAGGATGGACCGATGTTATGACGTAGCTTTTATAGCACAGCTGTTTCCGTCTAAATCATGGAGACCGTTAGCAGTGAGAAGTTTTACTCAAGAGGGAAACAATCCAAAAATTGACCAACCAAATTATTGATCAAACGCTCACTTGTTGTACAATTATCAATGACTCCTAAAACTTCCTGTGAAATTATTCCTTCTGGCATACTCTCATTTGTTAGAAAATAATAGAAGTAAAAGAAAAGCGTCCCAGCATTCACAGCATTCACAGAGCTAAAACCTGCAGATCGGTTGCCAAGCATAATTCTTTAGATTCTGAGAACGTTTGCTGCTTCGAACGATAAAAATGCACAACTGACAAATGATATACTCTAAGTTTAATATTAGTGACGTAACAATATTAATACTCATGCGCAATACATGTCATGAAATATCGATCATCGTTCAGTACACTTTCCGCTAAGTAGTTCTCCTAACTGTTGAGCATGAAATTTACTGTGAACGAAACAAACAAACCATTTTGCAGTCCATATTTTTTTTTTTTTTTTTTTTTTTTTTTTTTTTTTTTTTTTTGGGGGGGGGTGGGAGTTGGGGGGGGGGGGAGTATTTTCCCCCTGTCTTTGTTTATATTATTGGCTTTTTCGCAAGTGCGAAAAAAGCTTTTGTTTTTGTTCTGATTTTGTTTTCTTTTTTCTTTTTTCTTTTAGTAACCTAAAACAAAGTCGTATCCAAACAAAACTTAACCCAATTAAAAAGTGAAGACCCTATAGTAAACTCGTGTCTCGCAGACATACGTTATGGTGACGTCATCATGGGTCACGTGACGTCATCCTATAGGTGTAATTGATTTAATCTTTGAAAATCAATAAAAAATCAACCGCAAAAGACCGAAACTTGTTATTTGCGGCAATAGAGAGAATAATCCAGGACCTTCATTTTATCTCGCGTGCGTGAAATCACGTGACCCTTTCTTCTGGTCTAAACCGGAAGTGCCTTATAATTTAAAAGTGAAAAACGATATGAACTTACTTTCAACGATGTTAGTGTCTGGCTAGATGTATTTTTCCAAAAACAATACCGGCGACGTCATCAAATGTTATAGCGCCCTCTAGCGGCAGGTTGACAAAAATTGTTAAAATTAATAACTACGAATTATTACGTTTTAGACCTTAAGCCATATCTCAGCAACGGACCATGCTAAAATAAAAAATATTTTCTATTGGGTTGGTTAGGTAGTTCACCAAAAGTTTACAAATGACGTCATCGTTTTAATCACTTTAAATTAACTTCAATCTGTTTATATAACCTAAATTCGTTTTGATTACCTTGAATCTGTTTAAAATTCCTTTTGAATTGTTTTTAAGAAAACAAAATACAAATGCGAAAAAGCCCTATGTTCTGTTCCTCGAACAGACGTAGTTCTAGTTTGTCTTGTTTAGGTGACCATGGGTGTTTCGTTTCGAAACTCACCGCGTTGAAGAGCGCGTTAACGCACGTTGTTGCAGAAGCGGTCGATCCTTTGGCCGCAGTGTAGTGTTTATCGGCAATAAACCCTAGCTCCAGATATTTCGTCGCCTGCGTGTCAATTGGCAGGACTGGTGGTTCAGGTTCACCCTGGTCCGGCAAAACTGGTTCTTCTGAGGAAAATAGAAGGAAAGACCGAGTCTTCCATTAATACACTTCAATCATTGAAAATAAACGTGTGGGATTATAGTATTAATATGTCCCCTCGGCTTTCATAAGCCGAGATGACAATCATGTAGATGCGAGAGCAAAATCAGCGACAAATTTGGGTTCAATGCCTGAATTTTAAGCTATGGTTGGCCATGCCTAGAGATAGTGACACTTCTAGTAGACATTTAACAATTGTTGACTGCTGTAATATGGGATATGACGTTTTTAACACCCGAGGGACGCATAGCACCCAAGGCGAAACCTACTTCCGAATCTCCCAAAACTCTGCATTTGTTTGTTCTTTGGACAAAAAAGGTAAACGGGTGTATTACCAACAGTTCCGCAGAAATCCTCGCTTCCGACTGGCACGTTCCTGTATGCGACGTGCGGGTGACCGAAACCAACATCTCTCTTGAAGGCATGTTCGTTATCTAGTCGCTCGATGTAGAGAACACCAAGGCCGCTATTGCGATGTATGACCGCCATCTTGGACGAACAAAATCAGTAAATAGGCTTAGGTCAATCAGTAAATGGGCTCAGGTCAATCAGTAAATGGGATCAGGTCAATCAGTAAATGGGCTCAGGTCAATCAGTAAATGGACTCAGGTCAATCAGTAAATGGGCTCAGGTCAATCAGTAAATGGGCTCAGATCAATCAGTAAGTGGGCTCAGGTCAATCAGTAAATGGGCTCAGGTCAATCCCAAATAGTTCATCAACCAGGAGCCGAAACGCCGTCCGTGGGTTAAACGTCTTTTGTTGTATAAATGTGGAGATTATTCCTGCCTGCCAAAGTGTGCTTTGGTTAAAGAATTAAGCTTTTGCTAAGCGCTTTTAATTAAAATTGCTATATAGTTTGTATCTATTCAGCCAACTGTACATCCTTGCTTGACTTACCAAGCCGTCGCAGGTGGTAACCGAAGCAAGCGAGCGCTTTTCACCAGCGACCTTCCCGGTGTAGATGCAGTCAGTCCGCAGCGGCACATTCTGTACGCCCTTATCGGTGTAGATCTCAACCTCGAGCCCAGGGGCATAATTGCTGTCGTCGTGATGTACAAGGAGGGTGAGCGTCTCTCCAAAGGCATCGACTTCGAGTTCGAGGAACTCGACGGCTGTGGCGCCCTTTCCTACACTCCTCTTACCTTTAGCTTCCACTATGTATGGGTACACGATCTCGTATTCCGGGGCTGTATATGAAAGACAAGGAAATGATTTCGACCATACTGCACCAAAATCCTGTCTTATAGGTTATATATTGCTCTAAGCATTTGGTCACGGTGTCGCATCCGTTCGAAATCGAGATTTATAGATTTGTAGATATTCTAACATTTTATGATGTCCTCCACCTAATCTTCAATACGCACAATATCATCGTTTATGAATTACGCTCATTACACACTCGGCTTTTCGTTTTGATAAAGTGACGGATCTCTATGCTTCACTTACTCTCATTGGTTTAACACAGATTCACGACTGGAGTCGAGACCACTCAGCGCTCGAGCCGGAGCCCACGGTCCCCGAGTGAAGCCACGAGGCATTTTAGCACTTGTCTTATGTTTTTATTTTATTTCTCGATTCTTGCTACCCCTCCCGGGTAGCGACATTCCAACCAATCACAAACGAGATGTCGGCATACATTATACTAACGAACTACGCCATCCCATGTGCATGTGTGTGTAAGAACATAGGCGCGCGATTTTCTTTGAAAAAAAATCAGTTACTGCATGTCAGCTTATTGAAACCGTTTATAAATCGTTTGGGTAAGAGTTGCATCCACGTCTTTTGCAAAACAAATTCGAATTTATGCCAAGAAAATGTTCCTTCCAGACTCTTGTTTTATTAATAGAAGTCCCGCTGGAACTTATTTAAGCATATGAACTGAATTATGTGCTATACTCATGTCTTTTTTCATAATTGTATTATTTTAACCCACCCTCTTAACAAATGGACAAAACCTGAAGAAATTCGAGTTGCTATTGGCTATTCTTCCACCGCGCTAATTATTTGCATAACAGTATTACACAAAAAGTATAAAAGTATAAAAAGTATAAAAATCCAAAACCGCAAAATCAAGTGTTAAAAGGCCACGTTGCTGGCGCAACTCCAGGGCGCTAAGTGGTCTTGGCTCCAGTCGCCACAGCTGCACAGCCACGATGGCCTTGGCGAAAGGCTACGTGGCCTCCACGATTTACGTTTTGACAAAGTAATGTTAGTGTTTTAAAATATATACAATTCATAAACGCGCACGCTGCACACCAACACAATGCTACATCATGTGACCAAGTAGAAATTTCGTTTGAACGAAGTGCACATAACCTTTAGTAATTAATATCTCCTTTAAACATGATTTTATGAAAACAGTGAATTGGTTTGGGTTATTTAAACTGGGCTATCGCATCAGTAATATGTTTCAATACTGGGGGAGAAATGCGCAAAAATGCGATTTGACAAATCGATCGACTTCAAGGCAATTTGCTCAAAACTAGTTTTGGCTATGTACATGGTTGTGCCACTTCATCCAAACGGTGTGCATAATGCTATTGGGTACCTTCATCGTGGCTTTCAACACCAAAGTAGCGCTGAAGCTCCTCCGTACTCATTGTATTGTCTTTGTTAAGCTCCTGTGCAGGAACAAAACCCCAAAACAGCGACGAATTAGTATATAGTTATTTAAGAATTGTAATAATTTGTTTTAAACATTTTGTAAACAGTTATATGATAGATGAAAGCAAGGCAGCCTCAGGAAGCTTGAACTAATGTCGTACAGGGATAATTGTTTAATTGTTTTTATAAAAGTATGGAATTTTGCACACGGTCATAGTATGTTACGAGATAGTATGTCTTTTGAGGAAAATATAAATATAATAACAAGCAATTTTCAAACTTTTCAAAATGGCTGTCGTTGCTTGTTGATCTGCCTATATGCTTTGTTTTTTCAAAGGACAAATCTGCGATGGCCTAAAAGCCAAATATTATTTCTTATGACACCGTACTGTGACGGTGTGCCAAATTTCATTTGAACAATTTTATCCTATTTTGGCACCGATCTGCCAAACTATACCCGTCAAATTTTGTTTTAAGGGGTCTTGGGAGCCGTCGATTGACCGTAAACTTGTAGCGTCTTCGATTACTTACGCAGCGCTTCATACTTGTGCCGTAAAATCCGGCAAAGTTGCACATGCGCAATTTCCTCAGAAACCTCTGAAAATTGATTCCTGTCCAAAGCGCGGGGCCTTAATCGAACTGATTGGATTTCTAAAAAAAAACGAGGTAGAATCGTCGAAAAGTTGTTTTTTTTTAATATAAGTAGGAATTGCTTGCTAACTTATCTAAGACCCTTGTGGGGGGTCCCAAATCATGCAAGTTTGTCAAAGATGACGCTAAGCTGGTCATTATGTAGGACAGTGTACAAAGATGACACTAGATTGGCCATCCAAGAAAAGGTGCAAAGGTTTGCCTTCTAGGACAATTTATAAAAACGACACTAGGTTTGCCATCTATAGGACAATGTACAAAGATGACACTATAGGTTTGCCATCTATAGGACAATATATAATATGACACTAGATTTGCCATCTAGGACAATGTATAAAGTTGACACTAAGTTTGCCATATAGGACAATGTACAAAGATGACACTAGGTTTGCCATCTAGGACCATGTATAAAGATGACACTAGGTTTGCCATCTAGGACAATGTATAAAGATGACACTAGGTTTGCCATCTAGGACAATGTATAAAGATGACACTAGGTTTGCCATCTATGACAATGTATAAAGATGACACTAGGTTTGCCATCTATGACAATGTATAAAGATGACACTAAGTTTGCCATCTAGGACAATGTATAAAGATGACACTAGGTTTGCCATCTAGGACAATGTATAAAGTTGACACTAGGTTTGCCATCTAGGACAATGTATAAAGATGACACTAGGTTTGCCATCTAGGACAATGTATACAGATGACACTAGGTATGCCATCTATGACAATGTATGAAGATGACACTAGGTTTGCCACCTATGACAATGTATAAAGATGACACTAGGTTGGTCGTGCAACAAATGCCGACATAATAACCAAGGATGTGCAAGGATGCACAAAACAAATGACTTACATTAGGCTCAGAGTAGGCCACGCAGGCCAACGCCACAAGCACGACAAACCTCAGCATCATTCTGCAGGCGTTGATTCGTCGGAATGGCGAAGTGTGGCCATTTGCGGACGTTTTAAAGGCTAAGGTTGGGCTTGCTCGGTACACAAACCGCCAGCGTTTATACGCAGCGAGACAAATAACAGACGTGCCTTGTGGCCTAAAAGGGCGCTTTGCGGCACCCAACGGGCGCTCACCACAACCCTACCCACATTACTGAAAAACAAAACCCTTCAAGTTTTCGAAAAAAAGAATGCGCTTGCCGCTTTTGAGAGTTTTTAATTATTTTAAAGTATACTTCAGCATTATAGTTTAATTATACACTTGGGGCCCAAACTAACAATTATTCAGTCAATATCCGAATAGTTATTCCTTAACAATGACGAGGGGACAATTTTAAAAAAACATGTCGGCACACAAATTTGCTTAGCACAACAAGATTTGCTCAGTAAAAATAGGTTACCAGCATAAATCATCTGAATACCAGTCATAAACAATAAACATCACCTAGACATTTTATTTGTAAACCTGTTTTTGCAAAGGAAGGAGGTTCATGCTAAGCAATTGTTTGCGTGCTTACATGTTTTATGAAATTGGCACCTGCCGTACTTTCAAAGAAAGGTAAGAATATGCTGGTATTTACGTCTGTGGATATTTTGAAACCCAAGGGTTATGCATGTGTCTATGTGTACGGTTTGTTTGCCGGCACACCATCGGAAAACAAATTCATTCGTGAAGAGGTTCGATTAAAACCCGGACCGTTGGCGAGAAGGTTTGTTTATGTTTCGATATGTTGTGTGTTATAATTCCATCAATTGCAGTTGTTCTTATAGTAATGTATAGAAAATACATATGCAAACAATAAAAGCAAATCCCCTTCCCCTAAAAAAAAAAAAAAAAAAAAAAGGTTTTTAATAATGAAAAAAAAAATTAAAAAAAATCGAAAATGGTAAATTTGAGAGACATCTCTGTAGAGACGTGCACAAAAATGTTAATTCTTTACTGTAACCTAAGTTTTGTAACCAAAGAACAAGGAGATCGATCCTCTGGTACAGACGGTTCGGGTATACAGTGGGTACATAACAAAGAAATGCAATAATACTAATACAATACACAAATTATTCAAATAACAAAATTAAAAAAGTTATTTATTTTACGTTTCCATTTTCACAACGGCCGCGTTGTAGTGTTTTTCAAGTCTCGTTTCTGTTAAACCAATTCATTAACTCCAAGGTTGTGAGTAATTAAGTGCCAAGGCATTCGAAATAACATTAATTTTGAAACCCATTGGTTTCAGTGGAGTGGCACTTTTTGCGGGTATGGTGTATTAGTCTGGCGCTTGTACAATGTCAATGCACTAAGGCCATGTCTAGACACCGTGTGCATACAGTACATGTGCACTGACTGAATGTAGTTTGGTAGAAAACGGCACAAATATGGCTCCGAATTTGCGCTAAAGTTAACTAAAGTTTCATGTCATCATGCATGCATCCAGTCCGAACTGGGCCCAATGTCTTGGCTCTGCTTACCGTTAGCGAAAAATCCTTGCTTACTATAGCAGAAAATGCCGTGCTTACGGTAAGCGTATTTTACGCGTTAGCGAGGAATTTTGTACATATTTTGTGCATTTGTACATATCTTAAGGATTATGTGCTTACAGGGTTAGCACTGCTCGTGCGGTTAGCACAAAATGGTTATTGTAAGGGCGGAATTCTGTGGTTAGCAGACCCAAGGAATTGGGCCCAGGTAGCGCGCGAAATCTAGAGGTCATGCATTGACCCCTGAGACGGAAAGCACGTGATCAAAATGTAGGTTTACATATTACGTGCTGTCCGCACTATACCTTTCAGCGACGTTAAACATAGGCCCTACCCGTAACTCCTCATCCGCTACACGCTAGGCCTAACCGACGATCGACACTTGACAATTTGTATTTAGTTGACAACAGTCTCCGTAGGTTAAACAAATAAATGAAATGCGTACACTCCCTTAGACTTCGTCTTTGGCTCCATCATTATGTGCATTGCCAAACTGCATGAACGAAGCCGAATGGAGACATAGCCGAGGTTTGTAAAACGGCCTACCGACTCGGGTACTATAGTTTCACCAATGTATTGGATGTTATAATTATTTGTTACACGTGATGCAGTAAATGATGTTTTGTGAGGTACATGTTATACCCAGTACGATATGAGACCGAGGGACTCACCCTTTAGTCTCTTAAACATATACACTATCTAGACTATTGTTACCTAACGCACCCCCCACCCCCCCCCCCCCCCCTCTCTAAACCTAAACAAAAGAAGAACCACCACAAAGAAGGGGGAATGGAGAGGGTTCCCTCCGTCTAATATATTGCTTCATACGGTACATGTACGTTAGGCTAGCCTTGATGGGAACAGTTTCGCCCGTTGAGGCGCTTGTGAAGCGGGTGTAGTTTTAGGATTGTTTGGCTGAGCATTATTTTGTTTTACAGACGGGCGCTATATAAATCTTAACTTATTATTAGTATTATTAAGAAAGCCTATGGAGGTAGAGTAAGTAGGTTTGAGAGAGGAGGAGGCACGGGTATTTTTAAGTGGCAGGGCCTTTTGGGAAGTTTGGGTATGTGGAGAAGCAAGATTTGTGGGGAGGGGGGGGGGGGGGGACCAGTGCAAATCATCGTCACAGTCATGTCCAGTTATAAAATTAAAATAGATTCATGATTCCTGACAAATATAGATTATCGTTCGTCTATCTGTTCAGTTTGTTACCATCTTATTGTCTATAAACTTTCGTATCCCCTCGTGCCGAGTTTGGCAAGGACTGGATCTTTAAACCCGTCGGGGATCGTCTGATCGTCTAGCGTATCATGAGGTACGTTTAGAAACAGCTATGGACTTCAGGTTTGTGACGTTATAAATAACAATGATAGACAAGTCGAATGATTTGCACTGGCGTTCTTTCGTAATTTTCGAGAGTCTGCGGGGCCGTTCATCTATCTTTTCCTCTCTTCTGTTTTTCTCTTTCTTACTACAACTCTTTTCTTCTTTCTTTTCACGAACGTTTTCTCAATTTGTCGACGCCTATTTTTATTTACCATTATTAAGTTTGTTATATCTTTATAAATAATTAATCAAATATTTTTAATTTCGATAATTCTTGAGAACGAGATACGTCTAATATTATCGAATACTTGTATTACTCTGATGCTTTATTGATACGCGCCAACGATTGTTTTTAACACGCGCGCATGTGGAGCGCATATGGCTAGAATGATGATTCAAATTCCTGCGTCACGTTCACACTTCGCCCCTAGCTGCCATCGATGTTATACGCCTTTCTCTGCGTACTAACGCTATAACGCAAATTGACCAACTGCAAGGTATTTTTATGTTTACACTTGGTTTTTCTCTCTCTCTAACACCACGTAAAAGTTCGTATGGGGTAGGTCGTGCAGTCTCGAGACGAAACCTACCCATGGTCTGAGCGAACTGCACCTGACGAGGTCTCGTTTTTTATACATTTTTATACATTTATGGTCTCCGTGTTGAAATTTACTAAAATAGACTGGTAAGAAGTTTTACACGCCGGCATCTTCAATACCTATACTAACCTGAACTCTGTAAATATTCCGTTACTTTAATCAGTTTGTTTCTTTACTGTCCTGATAAATACCCGCGCTGCGTCCTTATGGCCCAATGTATATTTTTCGCAATATTCCAAAGTTCCCTCCATTTTTATATAAAACATTAAATCCTACAGCTGCCATTCACTAACACATCAAGGACCATTAACAAGATGGCTGCTTGGAAACGCCTGAACGCTTGGAAGTTGGCCTACAGAAAGTCCTGCTCCACTCCATTCGGCAGATACATCAACCAAGTTCACAAAGATTGCATTCGTATAATTATTTCTTTTTACCCTAAGACTCTCGACATTATTTACTACTCTCGGCCTTATTTACCCTAGGACTCTCAACTTATTTCCCTTAAGACTCTGGCTTTATAGACCATATGACTCTCGGCTTTATTTACCCTAGGACTCAGTATTTGATTTCCTGATAATAACACGTCACTGTACAGTTATAAAAATAAAATAAATTATTGATTCCAGATATCAGATAACAGATTATCGTTCTTCTGTGTGTTTTAGTTTGTTACCATTTTATTGTATATTAATGTTCGTATCCATTCAATTATGCCCAAATTTATTTAGAATAAATGTTGTTTACGCTGTATATAAACAAACAAACAAAATTAATTTGAACACAATTAATTTCAAAAAAGGAATCTGGCCTATCTATAACCTTTGTCTGGTACGCATCTTTGTACTTACTAATAACCTGTTTTCCCACTATCTATCGCTTATTGCCGAGTATGATATATGACTAAATCTTTTATAATTGGTCGTCATGCTCATCAAAAGGCAATCCTAGAGAGGTTTAAAACTCCTTGTTTCCACAGTGATAGATTTAACGTTTGATATTTCGTGAGGTATATCTAGGATATGTAAACCTTATGTTTACTCCGATCTTAACGATAACCAAGTTTACGATCAATACATAATATGTATATGCTGGTTCTAGCGCAGCGTTTCTTCTGGTCATCGAGAGTAAGGAGACCTTTCCTCTTTATTTTTCAATCATTTCTACCCTAATATTACACTTCCTTCCTCATTACAACCTACCTTTTTACTGTCCCTCCATCCACTTTTTTCTTGTTTCTCCTTCCATTTCTTAACTCACTTCTTTCAGCACAAACCAGATAACCATTTTTGAGTCCAACTAAATAAACTAAAACGCTATCGTAATAATAATAAATGGTTTCTAATAAATATCCCCCCAGCCAAAATGTTTTGTCCCCTCCATTCTTTCCTCCTAAAAATTATCCCCTAACCAAGACGATTCGTCTACCAAGATGGTTCATCTACCTTATAATCCCCTCTAAAAATATCCCCCTAGCTAAATCGGTTTGTCCACTCCATGTTTCCTTCTAAAAAAATATTCCCTTAGCCAATATGATTCGACTACCATGATGGTTCATCTACCTTATATTTCCTTCTAAAAATTATCCCCCAGCCAAAATGATTTGTACACTTCATTCTTTCCTACTAAAAATTATCTCCTAACCAAGACGATTCGTCTACCAAGATGGTTCATCTACTTTATAACCCTTTCTAAAAAATATCCCCCTAGCCAAAATGGTTTGTCCACTCCATGTTTCCTTCTAAAAAAATATCCCCTTAGCAAAGATGATTCGACTACCATGATGGTTCATCTACTTTATATTTCCTTCTAAAAATTATCCCCCACCCAAAATGATTTGTACACTTCATGTTTCCTTCTAAAAAATATACTCCAACCTGATGGTTAGTCTAGCCCCATAATTCCTTCTTAAAAATATCTTCCAACCTAATAGTTAGTCTAGCCCCGTAATTTCTTTATAAAAAAATAAAAAATAAAAAATAATAAAAAATTAAAGGATTTATCTAACTTGATTGTTAGTCTAGCCCCGTGGTTCCTTATAAACAAATATCCTCCAACTTGATAGTTAATCTAGCCCCGTACTTCCTTCTCAAAATATCCTCCGATTTGATGGTTAATCTTGACCCATAATTCCTTCTTAAAAATATCCTCTAACTTGATGGAACGTTGAAGTACTTTCGTTTTATAATTATACCTTTATTTTCTACTCAAAATGTATATTACAAATGGCCCTGATAACTCGTCACATGTCCAGTTATAAAATTAAAATAAATTAATGATTCCTGACAAATATAGATTATCGTTCGTCTTTTTGTACAGTTTGTTACCATCTTTTTGTCTATAAACTTTCGTATTCCCTCGTGCCGAGTTTGGCAATGACTGGATCTTTAAACCGGTCGTCAAGCTCGTTAAATGGCACTTCCCGAACGGTTTAAACCCCCTTTCTCCACGGGGATCGTCTGATCGTCTAGCGTATCGTGATGTACGTTTAGGGACAGCTATGGACTTCAGGTTTGTGGCGCTATAAATAATAATTTGAGGGTAAATTTGTTTTGGGGAAGCGAGAAAAAATAGTATTTAGTCAAAGTTTTTTAACTACACGAAGACAAAGGAATGTCCACAGTACGTATGTAAGGTAAAGCTAGTTGCACAACATGTGGTTTCTTACACATCCGCAACAGTTGACAACTTTCCGGCTGGAATCACGAATACACCCAAAGAGCGGGATTTTTTTAAATTGTATTTTTTAATTTTTTTATTTATTAATTGTTTTTTTGGGGTTTTTTTTTTTTGGGGGGGGGGGGGAGGTGGGTACAAGAATAATTAAAAACGCACAGTTTGTTAAAGGGATCGTATACGTTTGGTAATTACTCAACAATTAATGGCAATACAAAATTACTTGGTATGAAGTACAGCAGCTTTGGATAGTATAATGCATTTTTATAAACTTTTCACTTCGAAGGACTGCGGTTATGGAAAAAGATATCACTTTTTATCCCCAACAATTTGAATCTGAGAAGCGTTACTGCAGTGACGTTTCTCAGATTGTGTACACACACAGAAAAAAATACACAGGTTGTGTAAAATTTTACATAATTGCAATGTGCTATACGAACCTGCTAATAGTTATGTAAAACTTTACACAACAGGTGTTAGGTAAGGTTTTGCATAGAAGTTGGGTACAATTTTACTTGGAAAATAGGTAATTAAAGTTACCTAATATCTTGGTAAAAACAATTAGGTAAAATTGTACAAACTAAAAATGTTTAAAAAATTATTCAGACACTTCGACTTTAGATTCAGTAGAATGTACAAATACTATACGATAAGCCTGAATGCTATACGATAAACCTAACTACATGTACTACACTACTACATATATAACACTACATTCAATGACTTACTAACAACGTGTCGTGGTTCGAATTTATATTACGCTTATTCCCGCCATGGTGAAGTCACGGTTTCACCACTAATAATTCGTGTTAAAATACAAAAAAGAGATTTCATATACAATTTGTGTTTTACTTATGTTTGCACAAATCAAAATGTTATCATTGATTCGTTAGAATAATTACATATTTCGGTCAGAAAAGTGCGTTTTTAGACAAAACGCCACAACTTAACATGACTTTTGTGAACACAAATTTCGTGAGTTCTGATTGGTCAGTTGATGTGTAATGAATTAACATTTTTCCAACATTAACATTGTACATGTATGTTGTGTAAATCGCAAGCACGTGTGATTTGTACCCCTTCATCTAGTAATATTTACACAACGCATAACGTCTTACGTATTTGTTTTGTAAAACTTACGTTGCCAATGTACAATCTTGACCAAGGTTACACAACTCTTGTAAAAAACGAAATTACATTTAAAACAAGTCAATTTAAACTTACATAATAGTTGTGTATTTTCTTTTGGCAACATTTTACATAAATTGTGTATTATTTTACCGAACTTTTTTTACCGGCTTTTTTTTTACCATTCATTCTGTGTGTGTATTCCAATGCAGATTATTCTTCCTGCGTGGACATAACCGCTCCAGATTTTCGGCAATATCTCAAAATCGCTACAACCTTTTGAATTTTTTTTTTTACAGGTTAGTTCTATGGTATATATATATAACTATAGGATCGGAACAAACAGTGGGTTCCAATTATCAAACGTATACGATCCCTTTAAAGGATGGTTGTGTGGATGTTTATATCTTACTTTCAAATGCTCTTTTTGATGAACATCATTTTGTTGAAAACGCATTTTGTAGCCCAATACGCCGTATTCTTGGCCGCATGAGGGCGCTGTAAGACGCCATTTTCCGGGTACCCCAAAACAGTCAAAATCGCGTTTATTGAAGTAGTTTAAGTAACTTTACTTATATCTAAAAGTTGAATATTAGAACAAAATACATTTTGGAGCTGTAAGATTATTTAAACTGACGTGAATTATCTCCTAATCACTTTTAATTATACCCCTAAATACCGTGAGCACAGCGCCCTCTACGTTTAATAATACGGCCTATTGGGCGATAATTCCAGAACATAGTGCCCCTCTAAGTTAAACAAAAAACCTGTGTGTGCGTTCTCTTTCCTGTCATCGGTCGTACCACAATAATACCTCTCTTATTTCTGTATACCCAACACGATATTAGACCGAGGGACTCCTCCCTAATTCTCTATACCTATACACTGTAAACATATGAAAATAATTACTTAGAAACCACAACATTCCGCAATCACAATGACCACCACAAAGGAGGGGGTTCCCTCCGTCTTATATCTTGTAAATATACAATTTTGTTGTCATTTCGGGAACAACTATTTACCATTTTACCCCACAACACTAAGTTGTTATATATGTAATATAGTTTGATAGTCAAATTGAGGACCCTAGATCTAAAAGGGGGTTAAGTCACAAACTTGTGAAACTGTAGTTAGTGTCAGTTTATGCTTCAAGAAGGATCACTACGCCCTCTATTGACATTGTATAGTTCATTGATGTGGTAAATCATGTGTAAGAGTCCCTGAGAGGTACAACCTCAGGGGGTCAAGTCCACACATGGACATAATGAAACCCCGGTTTTTGCATTTTCTCAAAATGCACTCCATGTGACTTAACCCCCTTTTAGATCTAGGATCCTCAATTATGATATTAAACTGTTTTTAAGGCAAACACGCATCAGTGTCAGTTAACAACTATAAGGCGGGAAGTCGCTTCGTGAACATTTATTATTATTATTATTATTATTATTATTTCTTTTTCGGCAATGAAACCGATGATTCCTCAAAAGGGCCCAAGGCACTGTAGCTCGTAAGCCTGAAGAAACCAGTAGGAGGATGAACGAAAGGCCAGAAACACCGGGGCGAGCCCCTTCTCTTTAGCGATAAGTGTGACAGGGTTCTTTTATGTGCGTGTCCAGGTTGGATATACATGTACACTATACACTACACACACACACACACGGGACCTACGGCTTTACGTCCCATCCGAAGGACAAAGCAATGGTGGTTTAATTGCCTTGCTTAAGGACACACGTGTCGACACCGGGACTCGAACTCACGCTCTCTGAAAACAGAAAACAGAAAACAGAAAACTATGGTGGCCCTGAAGGGACTACGCAGATCGTGAATATTGACGTCAATATTCACGATCTGCGTAGTCCCTTCAGGGCCACCATAGAAAACCAAGCTCTTAACCGCTCGGCCACGACACTCCACATTTAATTTTCATTATGCGCGCAAACTTCGTGAAAAAGGAAAGTTTGATTTCTCTGTGGCTGATTAATAGTGACATATTTTCATATTTCAAGCGCGCGAACAGCGGCCTATCGAGATAGGTCACTTCGTGAAACGGAAAATCTGATTTCTCTGTGGCTGATAGTGACCTATGTGGGCATGCGGCGGGGACCTCTTTTCCTAAAGTCTATGGAGCTTCGATATATAATCTGTTGGTTTTTGTTATATTAATTTCATTGTAATCACAGATTAAGCTCTTACGAACCGGGATCCCTGTCCACACGGCATTCTGGTGTTTATGAATTATGACTAGCGCCCTCCAACAAAGATACTAACTATATTTAGGATACCGCCAACATAGAAAAAAGATATCTCAGTTGGTAGAGCGCTAGACTTGAAGACAAGTCGTTAGATAGTCGTGTTTAATCCGTGAATTTCAGTCGAAATTAATCGGCACGGCTGGTTTAAGACTAGTAACGTGCCGAGTTGCGACAGATCTAACGACTTGATCAATACGTTCTCGCACCGTTATTCATATATGCGTGCAGCGCAATACATATGCAATGTATTTCTGCGGTGAGATCCAATGGCGCGCTGCTATGCAAATGTTGACTCGTCCATTCCGTTACATGGGGAGTTCTTCTCAATACTTTGGGAACATGTTTCTAGATCTGGTGATGTTTAACGACCAACACACTCAGCTAGGTCAATTGCGTGTTGCAATAAAATATATCATTGTGATACACTTGATTTATTTGAGTTGTGTATGCTCTATTATTACCTTTGTAATGTTACACAATACAAATTACGAACCCTTGAAGTAATGAGAATGATCTACGTAAAAAAGAATAGTATCTAAACACCTCTTTTAACCGCATGTGTTGTACGAGATCTGTGAAGGTGGTTTAAAAACACTGCCGGCGTACATGTACACACGTTCGTGCTATAGCGCACGACCGAGAAAACGAATTTAATATCGCAGGAAACGAAGTTAATATCACAAAAACAATCCAGTTTGATGAGGAAGACTTAGTTAAACATAACTATAACACCCAAGAATTACATGTTTACGCCAAGTTTAATGCTAAATAGACCTATTTTGGGGAAAAGATACAATGCAGTGCAAAGTCTATGGGAAATGTCGGACAAGTATTTTCAAGATTTTTACTTTTTTATTTCTTTATTTTTTTATTTTTTTATTTTATTTTGGGGAGGATAATTCCACATCATAACTTTATGCACAAACCATAGGAAAAGGCAAAACGACATTTTTTGAAATTGTTGATTTAATTTTACATTCAGACAATAAAAAAGTGCCAGTTTTATGATAAAATTAAACAGAGAAAATGTCAGTGTGCTTCATGAAAATTCAATTGGCACATTAATTGGTTTGTTCGTGGGGTACTGTGTCACTCTCGACGGTACGGTACGGTACGGTACGCATGCACGATACGAATTTCGCACGATACGAAGGCAACACTTCACGGCTCGCTATCCTATCATATCAATGTACATGTACGCTCGACCTATCCAGTTTGTAGAGATCAGTGGTACCGGGTACCAGTACAATACGCGAAGCAGCGTAGAATACATGCTCTATAAGCTGCTCATACATTTTTATCCCCTCTGGAATCTGAACCAATCAGAGTGCTCGCATAGAATTCGCTAGCGATTGTCATAGGTTGTGTACAAAACTGAAAACGAATTGTCCAAGTCGGTAATTTAACTTCGAACTCTGCACATTGGGAACGAGGCAACCGCAACCTCCCCCGTGTACATACCGACTGGACCGCTATTACCGACTTGGCACCAAGTCTAGTAGAGCGCCGGTCCGGTATTCGAGTCGCAGTTTCGAGTCCCGCCTTGCCAATTTCTTTGTTCACTTTGAGATTCACCCAAATTTACCTTTTCAGTTTCCCCTTTGTGTTTTTGTTTGTACATGCATTGTTAAACGTAACATTTCGACGCCGCGTTATTTAGCAAGGATGTATATTAAATGTACGAACATCTGTCGTTCCTCATATCGTCCCTCTGCAATAGATATATATTTCTTTTAGCAAAAAAATCAAGGATTTCAGGATCTATACAAAGTTCTTGAAAACAAAATGTTCGTACGTGAGTAAACGTGCGCGATCGCATTATTGGCAAATGCACAATTAATTGCCGAACTATGGCCAGTCCACATTCACAAAGAATATGCGATTAAAATTCACGATGTTGCACGAATCTCTGGCAATATTTGTGCGGACATTTCGCGACACATGCGACACATGCACACTTTTCGCGCATATTTCGCGAATAATGAACGTCGTGCGACATTCATGCGACATTCGTACAAAGATGTCGCGCAATTATCTTGCGAACAGTTCGTGAATAGCTCTAGAAATTACCGGACGAACTTCGCTGCTTTCGCGAAGACATGCGCGAGACATTCTCCAAACTGTCGGAATCTGTTTGGGGTTTCACGAAGATTTTGCGAACTTCACGCACGTCGTGAGTTATGGCCCTGTCACACCCGAACGTTTTAGGCCAACGCGTGAGTAACGTGTTGGAATTTTGGCAACACGCTGGCAAACGCTGACCAACGTGGCACCATATCACAGGTTCTGTCCGTATACACCGGTGTTCCACTTTTATTCAGTGTTTATACTAGTGATCTTCCATGTTGTATTGCCCCAAACCGCAACTTATTTATGTACGCTGATGACTCCACATTAACGTGTAGCTCCTCAAACCTCAATATAATAGAAAGTAGCTTAAATACAGTTCTTACTAGTTTTCACAACTGGTGCGTAAGAAAAAAGCTAGCATTAAATGCCACCAAAACAAAAGGCATGCTTATTGGTGGTACAGGGCAGAAAATATCAAATGTTGACTTAAATGTATGCATTGCTGATAGTCGTATTGAAAACGTAAAGTCTTGTATTTTAGTTTGGGTGTAGTTATTGATGAAGCTTAGGGCCCACATGTAGAATACCTACATTGTTGTATCTAAATTAGGTATACTAAGCAGATTCCGCAATTATGTTCTTCAAAAAAGCCTACACACAATATTTGTAAGCTTAGTTATGCCAACATTATTATTAATATAATGTTGTACTACGTGAGGAGGGAGGTATGTTTCACGGTGAATGTCTCAAAACAGCCGCGCGGATAATCCTTGTATATTCTTGTTTTTAAAAGTCTTAACAAAATGACTCTTTTGTACATGACAAATATTTTTACACCACTTACAGTTATTCGCGAAACAAGGCAATCAACCCATACGGCACTGAAAGTTTCTTTGGCCAAAAACTAATGCTACGCCACAAGTTTCGCTGTGAGTGATGCAAATATTTGTAATAATCTGCCCGAAATAAATACAAAATAAATAAAAATAAATAAAAATGTAAATTTAAATTTAAAAAAAAATTATTTAAATTTTTTAAATTAAACAAAAAATAAAAAATTGCTGTTATTATATTTAATGATGTATGCAGGGCCCTATGAAAACCATTTAAAAAAATGTTTGGGCACACCCTGGGTAAGAAAGGTAATAAATAAATAAATATATAAACCTGCTTGGGTAGTTTGTCAACATAGTATTTCGCATTGAACCCATGTTCGGCCCTTTAGGACATGCTGCATCATCTATAAAGTATGAGCGCCAACTTGTGCCCTGTACTTGTAAACGTCTGGCAGATTCCAGATATTTACACTTTTGGGGACTTTCATGTACGGTTCAACTGTATGGCAAGCCAAAGCGGAATTTATTCAAAACCATATTCAGTTTTTGGCCAACACAAACAATATCATGCAAGGCTAATATTTGTTCGTGCAAAACCTAAAATGTATTGCAAGACACACGCAAAAATGTGTTCAAAATCTAAAATGTTCGTGCAAGACCAACAATATCCTGCAATATGAAATCTTGCATGCAAGGCCAACATTTTCCTGCAAGACCAAATTTTACATGCAAGACCAAAATTTGCCTGCAAGACCAAAATGGTTGCCTTTTCCATCTGTTACCACACGAAATTACTTCATTTCAAATGCAGAGTTCTACGTAAATATGGAAAAATATTCAACAAAAAAATACCATCAGTTAGATAAATGTCCATTCTTAAATGTTTTATTGTATTTTTAACTTTTATTTTATTAACTCAACAAAGCAATTAACAAATACATACATATTTATAATTGTTATTATTCAATATGCACAAACCTTTCAAGGATTTTCAATTTAGATACAAACTTGTGCACAGTATTAGGAGCAATGGCCCATGAATTGTGTTATGCACTGGAGAGGTATTATTTCTGCCGTCCCGGTCATTTAAAAGAATATTTTAAAATAGGGTTTAGATAATTATAATAATGCAGGTTTGTCTACTAAACAAATTCATTTTTTAAATTCTAGAATGTTCAAACCTCCAGTATAGTACTGGCAATTGTATTTCGTGAATTTGACATTCATAAAGAGGACCGGAGTAAGACTTATTCTTTGACTTTTAGATATTGTAAGGAGGTTAAAACATAAATCTTCCAGTATACAATTAACATGAATTCTTTAATCCTAACTCCCTACCCCATTTTTCTTACACATAACATGAATCCTACAAATTCGGATCGTTTATTAATCATAGACTTAAACATTTAGAATTTGTGCCATGGAGGTAGAATCCTACGGTATAACCAATTGCCAAACACAGCAGCTATACTTTAAACTCAAATATAACAATTTATCTTAGCAAAAAGTACAACTATACGAATACTTACATTCGTGGTATCCTGCGTCATGTTATCAGTTGTTCTGAACCAACTGTACTCGGCTCTATACACTTTGCAAGCAGGTCAAACCCTGTGCTGGGTAATTTCCATCAATGAATGGGACATTTATAATATGCAGCCAAGCACGACATAATTGTCGTCTTAATTAGCATGGAAGTTAATAATCCTCATAAATATGTAGTGTCATAACCCCGCTTTACCAGCATCATAACAACCAACAACATCTTGCCAGGGTGCATTACGGAGATCGTCTGTAAATGCATCATTGTCTATATTTTTTAGACATCTAACATTTATTGAACGACCTTTTTTGTTGTTTTCCAACTGTGTAGTCCATTAACAAGATAATGATCACTAATTAGGACTGGTAAGACACCACAGTCCTTTATGAGCTCTGGGTGGGAACTCAAAATGAGATCGATGGTAGTTTAAGTGGACACAATACTCTCCAATAGTTTACACGGAACTGTTTTAAAGGTGCGGGGTGGGGGTGGGTGGGGTAGGGATGGGAGTACCGCCAGTGTCGCCCATGCCCTTGAAAATCCGAAAGAAGGGGTGGGTGGCTGGACCTCTTTTGTTGATAAGGGCGACCCCGTTTCCACCAACTGTACACAACATGCGAAACAACCAATAAGTAGTCCAATGCCATATCACGCCATGTCGTCCATATCACGCCATACCAAGCAGCAGGTGAAACACGCACCTCTATCTTTATATGGAACGCGCATGAGGCACACGACATTACAATATCTAGAGGGGTTTTTCTCGAAACACGAGGTAAAATTGTTAAACAAAATTGTAGAAAAAAATGAAACATTTGACTCGTTTTTGACTTGTTTAACCGAAAGGTATTTTTATGAATGGAAATACAAATGTGGCTGGCCGGTATTAACCAGTTCGCGCCGGAATTAATTGTATATTGTCCGGATCCAGGCGCCTGATTATTGTTCACGAACTTCGAACCGAATCGGGTTAAGGCCGGTGTGAAAGGTAATTTTGTCAGACTTACCAGGCTGTGACCCGGTAAATTTGTCTGGGGGACCCATTTAGCTAGGTATTTCTGTCCCCCTCCAGGTACTCTGTCCCCCTGCACAACGTTAAACGTGTCCCCCTGGTAAATTTGTCCCGTGTGTGCAACGTCACAAGCCTAGCACCCACTAGACGCAACAACCAGCTGTCCACTGTAGTACAGGTTCCCCCTTCCAAACTGAATGACTTGGCTTTTCTCCTCAGGGCCTTTTTTATTCAGGCCTGGAGGGTGTTGTACTGAAGACAGGAACTCTATAAGTCGCTGCACCTCCTCCACAAAGTCGGCCATGACGACAACATGCGCTATACGTACGTACGTACTGTGGAGAAAATCGCCAGGATGCTTATTTAATGAGAGTTAACTGAATTATTATTGTCTAGCTTAATATCCCAATTCTTGAAACTGTGTTTATAACTGACCCTAGCCTAGCTGGAATCTTGAAGTTCATCTGCATGTAATAACATTTGTTGAATTTATGTTTTGATCTTATTTTAGTCATAATTCCTCGGGGCTGAACTTCCAGCTGTTCTTACGCTGACTCCACGTTGTGTTGATGCTGAATTTACTGAATGAACGTATTGCATGCCGTACGTATTGTACGTATACCATACGTGCGTGCAACACAACTGTAAGCCAGTACACACACATGCACGGTTGTGTTGTTACGAGCTACCGTAGACTGTTGTGTTATCTGGCCAATCATCGCTTTTGTATTAGATACGCGTGCCGAGCATGGGCAGGGCGCGTACGCATTGTGCCTATACATTCCGCTGATTTCCGGTTATTTGGGTTCTGTTCCATCGGTGGTTGCCGATATTACCTGTGATATCACCCCAACATTTGAATAAGTCTAAATATTAAAAATATTACCTTGTTATTACCCAAATTACCTGTGTGATAATGAAATTGTTATCTATTCCTTAACATTTGTTTTTTTTAATATAAGGATATAATTGATCCTTGAGACCGACAGGATCTGTTTCTGATGAGAAAAACTCGACAAAGTCCAAATATAACCGTTATTACCCTGTTGAAACCAACATTTTACCGAGGAACAACATAATAATACAGGTAATAATCCTACCGAGTGGTTGAAGAGAAGATCGTCTCCCTCTATTTTAGAAATCTCGCACGTCTTCGTCCGTCCAAATTCTCCAGCCCTAACGCCTAAGTTGCCACATCGTGTACTGCTATAAACAAGATATGTCGGGGCCAGAACGCAGGCGCAAAGTTGATCTTAAAACCACATGTAGCCCGCGGTGAAGCTTTAGGCTGCCCCACAAAGACAGGTGGGCGTCATCTATTAGATCATTTTGCATAATGTAATCATTTGAGAGAAGGACACAGCCAGTCTCACTGCTTATGGCTCTCAGGGCCTTGTTGACCATGGCTACGGAACAGTTTACTTTCACCAGCTTGGTTTGGCAGATCGATGACGAAATGAAGATACAGTCTGGAAACTCTACCTGAAGCCGGTTACGCGAAATACTCTTATGACCTCTCTCGCTCCCGCCTGGTAATTTGTTAACCTGCTGAAATGGTTAATTCATTCGTGTAAAACCACTGCATATTGTGCATGCTGTCGGCATGTAGCTGCCACCGCTCTTCATAATGGTGCAATCTTAACACCCCAGTTAGCAACCAGCTGCACATTGAGATTTAAGGGCAAGCTGAAACATTTAAGGCCCCTGCCCCTGGAGTCCGACACGAGGAGGACATTGTTGAGCTCAGGCGGCAGAATTTCCACCTGATGCTTACCGAGACATGAAAAGGCCCAGAGTTCAAAGGACAGGCCATATACATTATTTGTCGTGTAACCCTGAACTGATAGTAGGAGACCAGCCTGTAGGTCCCGTGATCCCAAATTCTGGGAACAAAGGTTTGAAAGTGTTTTTGTTTTCCCTGATGTTAATGAGCACGAGAAACTAAAACTTGACTATGTGGCATGGCGTAGACTTTTGACATTGCAAATAATCTCTAGCCGTCACAAGCCAACACACAGGGTTAAACGAGGTGGGTCAAGAAAACGGAGACATGTCCATCGTCCTCTCACTGACATGAATACATCTGGTCGGCCAATTATGCCATAACGACTTAGCTCACATCAACCCCATCAGATCACAAGCGAAATTATGTGTCATGAACATGCAATCACTCTGGAATAAGACTGTAGAGTTTGTCGACTACGTCATTGAAGATGACTATGATATTGTTGCACTCTGTGAAACATGGTTAAAACCAAATCACGACATGATAATTGGAGACCTGACCCCCACTGGATACAACGTTCAACATACTCCGCGCCTGCATAAAACTGGAGGTGGCGTTGGTATCCTAAATAAATCCAATCTGCTTGTCAAAACTAAAAATACTGTCACAAAAATATCATTTGAATCTATTCATGCAGAGATATCAAGTAATTATCGTTCTGTACATCTGGCTGTTATCTACCGACCACCCAACACAAAAGACACACAAGGACAACGAATACCTTTCAGCGTGTTTATTGATGAATTTAGTGAGTTGGTTGATGATTGTTTGCTTCATCAATCTGACGTCATTTTCGTTGGAGACTTAAATATTTGGACAGATGATTCGAACAATCCTGACACCAAATCATTTCAAAACTTGCTCTCTTCAAACGGTCTTCAGCAACATGTTACTGAGCCCACCCATCGTGGTGGACATACCCTTGACCAAATTATAACTCGCAATATTGATCAGGTAGTGAGTAATGTCCATGTACGCCCAGGCCCCTCGGACCACTTCGCTATTTGCGGGAATCTAATGCTGGAAAAACCACCCCTCCCTCGGAAATCAATCACTACTCGTAGACTCGGAGACATTGACATAAGAACGTTTTGCCGCGATCTTCACTGTTCGCTATCGGAGATAGATACTACTGGTGACGATCTTGATTCCTGTATACTCCACTATGAATCATCTCTGCGGGAGTTGCTTGGTAAGCACGCCCCCGCTAAAACACGCATTGTTACCATTAGAGAGAGATTTGTTCTACCTCACGAATGCCAACTAAGTCAGAAGTTGCCAGATGCCTCAATAACATAACCAGGATCATGCAGAACAATTTCGGTGCGATTTTTGGCAATCTTATAAGGTAACTTTTGGATCGGAAAATGTTTGACTTGTCGATTGAGCAGGAGCTGGCCTGTGTGGCTATGGAACCGTGATTTCGAACAATAAGAATCGACCAGTCTCCATTGTGCATTTATCAACCGTGACTAAACAATGGGTTGGTGTTTTCTTCCCCCATTGTTGGTTGCTTGGCTTCTGATATGTGTACCAGAAGCGTTGCCCTGCGGCGTTCTCAGTACCCAACATTTAAGACAATGTTGACAATGAACACCAAGTGGTACAACAGCCAGATCCAAGATGCTAAATACCAACGAAGGCGTCTAGAGCGCCGGTGGCGCAGGTCAAAGCTCGAGAGTAACCGTGCATCATATCGACGGCAACACACTCTAGTGAAGCGAATGATTACTGATGCCAAGAGTCGGTACTACTCGGATGCTGTCGCCATGTGCGCAGGAGATCAGAAGGGGCTTTTCCGGATTGCAAATACTCTACTACATAAAAATCAAGCTCCTGCACTCCCAAGGTGTTCTTCAGACCAGACTCTTGCCAATAAATGTCAACATTTTTTTATTGATAAAATTGCAAAGATCCGTATAAGTGTAGAAGATGAAATTCAGTCTAGTGATAAAGGTTCTCATTGTATTTCTTATTACATGTCTACTTTTAAGTTAGCTTCAGTTGATGAAGTTAAAAAGACTATAATGGCATCTCCAACAAAACACTGCGAGCTTGACCCCATACCCACATCCTTACTAAAAGAGTATATTGATGTCCTCGCTCCTTTCATCACGTGCCTGGTCAATAGGTCTCTCATATCAGGTTATTTCCCTAGTAGCCTCAAACTTGCTTATATCAAGCCGCTGTTGAAGAAACCAAATTTGGAAAAGGAGGAATTTAAAAATTACCGTCCTGTGGCAAACTTGAAATTTCTAGGAAAAATTATTGAAAGAATTGTGTCTACTCGAATACTGTCAGTCATTTCCACCAATGCCCTGCATGGTCCGTTCCAGTCTCCCTACAGAAAAAAAACACAGTGTTGAAACTGCCTTGCTTCGTGTAGAAAATGACATATTGCGTTCCATGGATGGTGGCCAAATTGTAGCACTGGTCTTATTAGACCTTAGTGTCGCTTTCGACACCGTAGATCATACCATCTTGCTCGATAGATTGGAATCCATGGGCATTGGTGGAACTGCCTTAGAGTGGTGTAAATCCTACCTTGACAACCGGAAACAATGTGTTTGTATTGGAGATTCGATTTCGGAAACATCGGTTCTCGATTATTCAGTGCCTCAAGGGTCAGCTCTGGGTCCGCAATGGTTCACCATCTACACCTCTCCTATCCGGCATATCATTGAGCGCTTCAAAATTCAATATCACATCTATGCCGACGATATGCAGTTGAACCTCCCATTCAAACCTGTGCAGCAAGTTGTTGATGACAACCTTGTCTGCATTGAGGCATGTATAATCGAGATCCGACAGTGGATGAAAGCGAATTTTCTCAAATTAAATGACGACAAAACAGAATTCATGCTCATAGGGTCGCAACAACAACTGAACAAGGTCACTGTTCATCACATCACCATAGGAGGCTCGAATATCACCCCAGTTAAACATGTTCGCAGTCTCGGTGTCACAATGGACTCTACAATGTCATTACAACCACACATCTCACACATTTCAAAATCGACAGCAAACAATCTCAGAAACCTCAGTAAAATCCGTAAACATCTCTCGAAAAAAGCGACAGAGCAATTGGTACATGCCTTCATTACCTCTCGTTTAGACATGTGCAACTCTCTTCTCTTTGACATTCATCAACAACAATTGAACCAACTCCAAAGCAAACAAAATACCGCAGCACGCCTTATTACACGCACCAGGCGTTTTTTTACACATAACTCCTGTAACGCAACATCTTCACTGGCTTCCGAATAAATTTAGAATTATGTACAAACTTATGCTTCTCACTTATCGTTCACTACATAACAGCTCTCCTTCGTATTTGTCCACATTACTAGCTCCACATCATTCTAGTCGTTCTGGTCTCCGGTCTGCAAATCAACAACTCCTTGCTGTACCGAGATCTTACAGGTCCTGGGGGGACAGATCTTTTCGAGTAGCTGTCCCACGTCTGGGGAATAGTCTCCCTATTACCATCCGATCTAGCACATCTCTCAGCTCATTCAAATTGGTCCTAAAAACACACTACATGTACTTTAATCTAGCCTACACCACCAAATGAATTATCCTGATCGTCAGACTTCAAGTAAATATTGTATATTGTTTGTTTGTTTTTGTTTTGTTATATGTTTTTTCTGCTGCAGCGCCATGAGCGCCTTATTTTAGGTGGATGTGTGCGCATTATAAGTATTCATTATTATTATTATTATCCAGAGGGTTTGGCTCACATAAGCTAGGGACACTAACGGGTTTCCCGGATATGTCCACCCAACTAAGGACTTCCTTCCCTCGCTTTGCTGCTTGGGCTGCGAAGGGATCAAAACACCGAATACAAGACCTCTCCCGCGCGTGACTCTTCAGTACTGCCAAGTATCGCAAAGTTACTATTAACAGGGTATGAACATTATATATTTGTGCCCCTGAGAAAGGACAAAAGGGACAATAACAGGCCTCGAATTACACGGCGGCCACGACGGCCAGTGCCGTCGATGCTCTTGCAACTGGCCGTGGTGCCCCTCGAAAAAATATCCTTTTCACGGCCATAATGTCGTGCCCTTTTCCCCTGTTGGCCGTCGTGCCCTTTTTATGAAAGTTAAATATTTACTTGTGTTAGTTTTCAGCCTACGATGCATCTTGTGCTTGTGACGTGTTTTAATGTATATCCAGCGCAATCCGCTCGAACGAGTCCAAGGAAGTTGCACTAGCGTAAATTGTTTACGTTCAACGCATTCGCGCGCGACTCTCTCGGCACCCGTTGTACACGAACACCCGACGTCTTTAAACATCATTCGATTATGCACGCAACATCACACGCGCATGCAAATGTACACAATTCCGCTCGTAATTTCCCGAGCGATTATGCGAGCTAGCCAAGACGACATATTCGAAGGTCATGGCGAAGGTCAAGGCTAACCCCTTACAATTTAAAAATGTTCTATATTGTTAATTTGGAAACAATTTAATAAAAATGCAAGACTAACCCCTTTCAATGTTTAATTTATCTAAAAAATAGGCCAATTTTATAAAAATGCAAAGCTATAACCCCTTACATTTTGTTAAATAAAATTAAAAGTTAACAAAGAAATTGGCAAGGCGTTGAACCTGCGACCTCTAGAATTCCGGTCGGGCGATCTACCAACTGAGCTATCTTGCCCTATGTTGGTGGTCTTCCAAATGGTCAGTATCTTTGTTCGAGGGCATATTAGTCAGAAGTCATAAACACCAGAATGCCGTTTAGCCAGGGATCACACCCAATTGTACGATACAACCTGGGAAGCGACATTGTGGGGATCACTCAATAAGGATACGACGTTTTATTTTATAATACACAAATAAACCACAAGTAAAACTGAGTTTGCATTATTTGTAAATGTGCATATTCACATAGTCAGTTTCTCTTGTGGTTTATTTGTGTAATTTTAATAAAAATCCAAGGCTATTAACTAACCCCTTGCAATTTAAATGTTTTCCAAAAAGTAATTATTTTGTTAATTTTAATGAAAATGCAAGGCTGACCCCTTACAATTTAAATGTTTTTCAAAAAGTCAAATATTAGCCAATTAAAAACAAAAATGCAACACTACACCCTTACAATGTTACCTCTATTTTCAATATACCGGACTTGTGCCAACCGGTAGTATTAGGTTTGTAAAAACGGAGTTTTAACTGCAGACCTCAACCACACCTAATAATAAAAAGATACACACAATAATTCAGTTTCATTAAAGGTTCTTTAATTGTCTCATTTCTTTTGTATACACTAATTTACAATCACAAACAAATTCAAAAATCAGCTCAATGGCTGAATGCTTATCCATAGTACAATGTTATATAAAGGTATAACATACAATTATATGTAAAAAAAAATATAACAAAAAATAAAAAAATTACACATTCTTTGCATTATAATCGCGGTATCGTAGGCTGCCTATGAGGGCATCCTCTAAACGTAGACCACGCCATGACCTTCGAATAGGACGTCTTGGCTAACCAACAATCGCTCGGAAAATTATTAAGCATAATTGTGTCGCAATTGCATGCGCGTGTGACGTTGCGTGCATAATTACGTGACGTAACAGAAACTTGACCATGTTACGTCACGGGATTGTACACACAATGTCACACACACATGCACATTTTCGAACGATTAAGTTAGTAAGCCAAGACGTTCTATTCGAAGCTAAGGGCATAGTCACGTTAGGCGTTAGAGGGCGCCTGCATCGGCGGCCTACGGAGCGCTGCATACCGCCATTAGGACGTCTTGCAGCCAGGACTTCATGCAGTTTGCAATCTTTGGCTCTTAAAAAACAGAAATGTTTGGTATCTTTACTGATAACTTCTCTAACTACAAGGTGTCTCTCAAAAAACGCAGCAGTTGCTAAAGCCGTGATTATAGGAAAACCCAATATCATAACCGTACATAATAAGAAAAAACAACAATGTAAGTAATTTTCAACGATCAGTCATTTGAATGATCGTTAAAATTACCTACATTGGTTTTTCTGTTTTCTTCTAGACGACAAACCAGATGAAATAAACAAGGGGGGACCAGTACAATCTTTAATCCATGTAAGCTTTTTATAAGGCCAAATCATGAATATATTGTTT
Organism: Crossaster papposus; assembly: GCA_037893245.1. Taxonomy (NCBI): domain Eukaryota; kingdom Metazoa; phylum Echinodermata; class Asteroidea; order Velatida; family Solasteridae; genus Crossaster; species Crossaster papposus. The sequence continues at coordinate 1,061,712 of JBAIAA010000022.1, read as the reverse complement.
CTTATCCTCGTGTGGATCAATTTTTTGCTACAACAAAAGTTTTTAAATAAATTAAAAGTGACAAAAATCTGAGTCATATTCACATCGGCACTTTTCTACCAATCCTAATTCTTATTTTTTTTATTAGTGGAGTCTAATTATTATTATATGATACGACCCTATAACCAAAAATCATCTGGACTAGAAACTAGTTTTGTTTTTTATCTGGCCTAATCATTCGCTAGGTTATTTTTGAAATGAATGTAAATGTTCCTGTGTGCTTTAAACACCATTTGAGTACTTAACTCTTCTAGCTTATAATCTGGAGGATGTATACTTTTTGGGTGAGGGGAGTGTTATTCCTAGCACCAGTGAGGGGTTAAGCTCCCTCTACTGCCCCAGCCAGGTGTAGCAGGGGGGTGTACCTGAATCACTGGGCCCTTTCAATTTGTGTGGAAGGGTCCCATCGACTAAAGAGTAATCTGAAGTCGACCACCACACCTCGTCGCTTGGGGTGTAAAATACAAGGCTGGGTCTACCTGCTTATTGAAACATATTCGTCAATAGTAAGCAAACTGCGAATCCGAGTTGGGCCTACAGCAAGGTCCATCTAGCAGTCATTGTGTTAGAGAACAACAGAGTCCAGCGAAAGGGCTACCTAGCCCGGCTATCCCGAGCACTAGGGTCAGACACCCTCAACGGTTCGAAGTGAACATCAGTGGAGAGAAAATCCTCGCGAAATTTTGGTGAGAGACAAGTTGGTACAAAAACAAACACAGTAAAAATGGGTCTTGAAAAAAAAAATGAAAACAAAATATAATAATAGATTTTTCGCTTTTGGACGCGATGCGTCTGAAGCGAATGTTTTGACCAAAATAATGTGTAGCGCCCTCAAAAGTCGAGGCGCGAATAGTTTTAGTAATGGCGGCGCCCTTAAGTTTGGCCTGTGTATAAGCCAATTTGGTATTCCAACTGCACATGCGCACATTTTCCCTTGACGATATTTCTTTCGATATAAACATTTCATCGATTGCGTGCAAAAGCATAGCGGGGTACCAGCAAATTTCAAGAGATCGTCGTGTTTTAAAGTTACTAAGTAACATATTTTTGTTTACGTTTTGGTGTTTTCAGCCGCTTTGTGTGGCCAAACTTTTGTTCGAACAAATATTATTTATTTTTTTCGATTTCACAAGAAAATGTAAAAAATGCGGATTTGGTTACCACGTCCCCCATAGCCTTGTGTGCATTTGTCTGCCGTGTTTGTATCACTTGACCTCCTTGAGAAAAATTGTTGAATCTTGTTGTGCACATGCGCAGTCGGAACTCCAAAGTGGCTTATATGATTATGAAACTGCGGTTAGGAACTTTTCCTTTCAATATTTCATTTGGAGTTGAAAAGGCAACGTCAAAGGTAAAAAAGGTGCCTGTTCAGTATGGAGAAAGTTCGTTTTTATAAAAGACGTGTATCTTTGACGTATGTATAGGTCAAAGAAACATGTTTTGGACGGTGTGTAGTGTGTACTCAACTAGTATTTTTAGCCACCCACTACAGCACAGTGCACGAAACAGGTAACAGCCGTTGACTTTGCTCAACAATGGCTATAAATTATGTGCATTTGAATCGGCGAACATTGCTCCACATTTTGAGGCCTGATTTTCTCACTTTTTGGAAAGGTAAGAACCCACTGATACTGTTAGTGTTAGTGTCTTCTTTGATCCTTAGTGCCTACTGAGTACTGGGGACAAGCAGCATTTTTGTAAGTGGCCGTTTTCCGTGACATTTTGGGGGATAAGTGTGGGAGGTCATGGGGGATCGATGTGCAGACATTCCGTACAGCGATCCAAACAAAGGGCTCTTGCTTGGATATCCCCCGACATGTCCACGTGTTGAAAAAGGTGATTTTTGGGTCCAAGTTACTCGGACTAATGTTTGCCCAAAACATCCGATTTCACCCTCAAAACGGCCACAGAAGTCCTCTATAAGCCATCTGAGATGCAAGTACACATCGACGAATAAGATTGTGGTACTAAGATTTACATACGATTTGAATGAAAAGTGAAATTTCAAGGTGTATTCCGCAAGCTGCATCAGACACTTTGATTTTGAAAAATAGTGCATGCCGACCGTACCACTATAATGCCTTGGGGGTGCTAAGCGATGTCACAGGTCATTTTACACAATCGTTCTACCAAACGTAATTGATAGGCCTTATGGAAGATAAGAAATAAGGGAGCAATTGCAGAATACCCCGCCACGCGAAAGCAACCCCCTAAATACCGCGGATACCGGATACGGGGTGGATCGTAAGCGAATAGCCAAGGAGAAGAGTGATCACGAGAGGGCGCAGTTTTCCCCCAACATCCGGCTTGTGCGGATACTTGGTAGGCCCGGGTGGGCCAATCACGCACGCAACGCAAATGAATAGAAGATTTCGTAAAAACGACTAAGTCCAAAGGAGGTCCCCCAGAGGCGGATACGCGGATACGCGGATACTCGGTGGGCCCGGGTGGGCCAAACACGCACGCAACGCAAATGAATAGGGGATTTCGTAAAAACGACTAAGTCCAAAGGAGGTCCCCAGGAGGCGGATACGCGGATACGCGGTGGGCCCGGGTGGGCCAATCACGCAAGCAACGCTAATGGATAGGAGATTTCGTAAAAACGACCAAGTCCAAAGGAGGTCCCCCCAAGGCGGATACGCGGATACGCGGATACGCGGATACTCGGATACTCGGTGGGCCGGGGGGGGCCGGGGGGGGGTGGAACAGGCAGGCACGCACGCAACGCAAATGAATAGGGGATTTCGTAAAAACGACCAAGTCCAAAGGAGGTCCCCAGGAGGCGGATACGCGGATACGCGGATACTCGGTGGGCCCGGGTTGGCCAAACACGCACGCAACGCAAACGAATAGGAGATTTCGTAAAAACGACTAAGTCCAAAGGAGGTCCCCAGGAGGCGGATACGCGGATACGCGGATACTCGGTGGGCCCGGGTGGGCCAATCACGCACGCAACGCAAATGAATAGGAGATTTCGTAAAAACGACTAAGTCCAAAGGAGGTCCCCCCAAGGCGGATACGCGGATACGCGAATACTCGGTGGGCCCGGGTGGGCCAAACACGCACGCAACGCAAATGAATAGGGGATTTCGTAAAAACGACTAAGTCCAAAGGAGGTCCCCAGGAGGTGGATACGCGGATACGCGGATACTCGGTGGGCCCGGGTGGGCCAATCACGCACGCAACGCTAATGGATAGGAGATTTCGTAAAAACGACTAAATCCAAAGGAGGTCCCCCCAAGGCGGATACGCGGATACGCGGATACTCGGTGGGCCGGGGGGGGGGGGGGGGAGTGGAACAGGCAGGCACGCACGCAACGCAAATGAATAGGGGATTTTGTAAAAACGACTAAGTCCAAAGGAGGTCCCCAGGAGGCGGATACGCGGATACGCGGATACTCGGTGGGCCCGGGTTGGCCAAACACGCACGCAACGCAAACGAATAGGAGATTTCGTAAAAACGACTAAGTCCAAAGGAGGTCCCCAGGAGGTGGATACGCGGATACGCGGATACTCGGTGGGCCCGGGTGGGCCAATCACGCACGCAACGCTAATGGATAGGAGATTTCGTAAAAACGACTAAGTCCAAAGGAGGTCCCCCCAAGGCGGATACGCGGATACGCGGATACTCGGTGGGCCCGGGTGGGCCAAACACGCACGCAACGCAAATGGATTGGGAATTCCGTAAAAACGACTAAGTCCAAAGGATTTCCCCCAGAGGCGGATACGCGGATACGCGGATACTCGGTGGGCCGGGGTGGGCCAATCACGCACGCAACGCAAATTAATAGGAGATTTCGTAAAAACGACTAAGTCCAAAGGAGGTCCCCCAGAGGCGGATACGCGGATACGCGGATACTCGGTGGGCCGGGGGGGGGGGGGGGGGGGGGGAGTGGAACAGGCAGGCACGCACGCAACGCAAATGAATAGGGGATTTTGTAAAAACGACTAAGTCCAAAGGAGGTCCCCAGGAGGCGGATACGCGGATACGCGGATACTCGGTGGGCCCGGGTGGGCCAAACACGCACGCAACGCAAAAGAATAGGAGATTTCGTAAAAACGACTAAGTCCAAAGGAGGTCCCCATGAGGTGGATACGCGGATACGCGGATACTCGGTGGGCCCGGGTGGGCCAAACACGCACGCAACGCAAATGAATAGGGGATTTCGTAAAAACGACTAAGTCCAAAGGAGGTCCCCAGGAGGTGGATACGCGGATACGCGGATACTCGGTGGGCCCGGGTGGGCCAATCACGCACGCAACGCTAATGGATAGGAGATTTCCTAAAAACGACTAAGTCCAAAGGAGGTCCCCCCAAGGCGGATACGCGGATACGCGGATACTCGGTGGGCCCGGGTGGGCCAAACACGCAAGCAACGCTAATGGATAGGAGATTTCGTAAAAACGACCAAGTCCAAAGGAGGTCCCCCCAAGGCGGATACGCGGATACTCGGTGGGCCGGGGGGGGGGGGGGGGGGGGGGGGGGAGTGGAACAGGCAGGCACGCACGCAACGCAAATGAATAGGGGATTTTGTAAAAACGACTAAGTCCAAAGGAGGTCCCCCCAAGGCGGATACGCGGATACGCGGATACTTGGTGGGCCCGGGTGGGCCAAACACGCAAGCAACGCTAATGGATAGGAGATTTCGTAAAAACGACCAAGTCCAACTTGGTCCCCCCAAGGCGGATACGCGGATACGCGGATACTCGGTGGGCCGGGGGGGGGGGGGGGGGGGGAGTGGAACAGGCAGGCACGCACGCAACGCAAATGAATAGGGGATTTTGTAAAAACGACTAAGTCCAAAGGAGGTCCCCAGGAGGCGGATACGCGGATACGCGGATACTCGGTGGGCCCGGGTTGGCCAAACACGCACGCAACGCAAACGAATAGGAGATTTCGTAAAAACGACTAAGTCCAAAGGAGGTCCCCAGGAGGTGGATACGCGGATACGCGGATACTCGGTGGGCCCGGGTTGGCCAATCACGCACGCAACGCTAATGGATAGGAGATTTCGTAAAAACGACTAAGTCCAAAGGAGGTCCCCCCAAGGCGGATACGCGGATACGCGGATACTCGTTGTGCCCGGGTGGGCCAAACACGCACGCAACGCAAATGGATTGGGAATTCCGTAAAAACGACTAAGTCCAAAGGATTTCCCCCAGAGGCGGATACGCGGATACGCGGATACTCGGTGGGCCGGGGTGGGCCAATCACGCACTCAGCGCAAATGAATAGTGTATCATAAAACGTCCAAAGGAGTACCCCCTAAGCGGATGCCCGGATACTCATTGTGGAGATATTATTTAGGTGCATAATTAACCAATTAAAATGGATAGAGTCCCTAGTTAATTGTATACAGTCCCTATTTTTTCGCATACACGACTTTTAATTTTTGTTCTATACAACCCTATCTAGATGATATTGATTAGGTTCATAATTAAACAATAAAAATGTATACAGTCCCTAGTTTTTCGTATACACGACTTTTATACCTAGTTTTTATAAGACCCTATCTACATGATATTATTTAGGTGCATAATTAACATAAAAATGGATACAGTCCCTAGTTAATTGTATACAGTCCCTAGTTGTTCGTATACACAGCGTGTATACCTTTTTATATAAAACCCTATCTAGATGATATTATTTAGGTGCATAATTAATCAATGAAAATGTTAAAATAAATGTCTACAGTCCCTACGTTGTTGTATACACGACTTTTAAACCTTTTTTATATAAGACCCTATCTAGATGATATTATTTAGGTGCATAATAAACCAATAAAAATGGATACAGTCCCTAGTTAATTGTATACAGTCCCTAGTTGTTCGTATACACGACTTTTATCCCTATTTTCTATAAGACCCTATCTAGATGATATTATTTAGGTGCATAATAAACCAATTAAAATGGATACAGTCCCTAGTTAATTGTATACAGTCCCTAGTTGTTCGTATACACGACTTTTATCCCTATTTTCTATAAGACCCTATCTAGATGATATTATTTAGGTGCATAATAAACCAATAAAAATGGATACAGTCCCTAGTTAATTGTATACAGTCCCTAGTTGTTCGTATACACGACTTTTATCCCTATTTTCTATAAGACCCTATCTAGATGATATTATTTAGGTGCATAATAAACCAATAAAAATGGATACAGTCCCTAGTTAATTGTATACAGTCCCTAGTTTTCCGCATACACGGCGTGTATACCTTTTTATATAAAACCCTATCTAGATGATATTATTTAGGTGCATAATTAATCGATGAAAATGTTAAAATAAATGTCTACAGTTCCTACGTTGTTGTATACACGACTTTTATACCCTTTTTCTATAAAACCCTATCTAGATGATATTATTTAGGTTCATAATTAACCAATAAAAATTTATACAGTCCCTAGTTTTTCGTATACGCGACTTGTATCCCTATTTTCTATAAGACCCTATCTAGATGATATTCTTTAGGTGCATAATTAACCAATACAAATTGATACAGTCCCTAATTGTACACAGTCTCTATTTTTTTTGTATACACGAGTTTTAAACCTTTTTTTATATAAGACCCTATCTAGATGATATTATTTAGGTGCATAATAAACCATTCATAAATACCTGGGACAGTTTAGGCATTCCTATTGGTCGAGAGCCCGCCACGTGGCCGGTATTAAACGGACGATAAAGACATTTTTTTCCACTAACGTAATAATTAGGAATAGATCTTTCATTCCTGAAAGTTAAATAAAAATCCCTCGGTACATCCTCTGGATATTTGACCTTTTTTTTTGAATTTGTTTTTGAAAATGGTTTCTGCCAATTCTCAATCGCGAAAGTTTACGCCTGCCTGTACTGTACGAATCTGGCTTTGCGGACGTTATATGAATCACTGAATTCGGGGAGCGCGCGAGCGCGGAGCAAATTTGTACGTGTTTCAATGGTGTGCTTCGAGTTAGCGATCTATACGTGTTTACTCTATGAGATGTTCGACTCGTGAGCGTGGAAGAATGAATGAGATACATTTCAACGTTGGTGGCGCACTTTTTTGGGACCCCTTCCGCCCCCCCCCCCTGATCTAACTTAACTTCGAACTCTGCACATTGGGAACGAGGCAACCGCAACCTCCCCCGTGTAGCGAGTGGACCGCGCGCTATTACCGACTTGGCACCAAGTCTAATGTTCATAGAGCGCGCGCATGGTTTGCCGGGTGTTTATTGAGAGCAATAAACCGTGACCGCGTATCCGCGTATCCGGATACGGAGTGCATAGAAGTGTGGCGGGGTATTCTGCAATTGTGCCGAAATAAGTATCAAGTTACATTTCGTATTTCTATGGACAAAATTCATGTCAATACAGTTGGCCACGTATTAACAATAGGGCCTATGATAAAATAATAGCAGAGTTATTGTTAAATGAAATGACCTAAGCCGTGTTCGCACTGGATAAACATTTTGGGTAATTTGACCATGACGCCGGGTAACATTCCGATGGGTTAATCTTCCCACTGTCCGCACTTGGATTTAATTGACGCGGGTAGAATTGCCGGGACGATGGGTAAACTATAACCAAACTGGCTCCAAAACAATAAAGGGGGCGCCCTGCGTGACCTATGACTGCGACTTGACGACCGGATCGTCTGTTCCCGACGCTAGCTCTCAACATTATTTTCTTACATAATGGGTGATGGAAGATTTAACCGAGACGTCGCGTCCGCACTGGATTTTCTGGCTCGGTTAAATCTTCCTGGTCAATCTTCCTGGGCACCTTTGGCTCGGTTAAACTTCCCACGCGGCGTGGGTAAGTTACCTGTGAGGAAAGTTACCCAGGCTGTCCGCACTGGACTTGAAATGGGCAAGTTACCCATTGGCTCGGTTAGTTTGCCCAAATTAAGTCCAGTGCGGACAGGGCTTTTAATAAACAAGTTTATTTCACCTAAGCAATTTCATCTAGGTCAAGACGCTAGGAGTAGGATTATAGTCCAGGGAAAATACTTAATTTTCTTTTGTTGACCCCACACAAATTGCAATAGAATATTTTTCACCACAGTGCACTTCTATAAGCTCTCTAGAATAACATACTAAAAATATCAACAAATCCAAGTGGTGGAAATATGACTAATTTGCATAAATCGTTAATCCCTGCCGCGTAATATATTTATTCCTATATTTGGGTATATTATTATTAACATTTTTTTGGAAAAGTTTATTTTGGTGATTCTACATATCCTTACTTCAATAACATTTTCTAAAGCATACAATGTATACACTGTAAGTGACTGAATAATTATGTGATCATAGTAATTATCCAAAATGACAACTTCATGAACCCATAAACATGCGCACATTTACACTGTCTCCAGATATTATCAAGTAGTCAGTATCGGTGAGCTTCAAATTCACCAAGTTGCTTACTGGCACAGTTAACATATTAACCAGTTCGCGCCAGGATTATTTTACTATCGCCGAGCCGACGGGCGGGATTATTTTTAACGAAACTCGATCCGAAGCGTGTTCAGGCCGATAGTGCTGGGTAGCACACCCACGCATTTCCGGCCTTGCGCGCTGCTGACATACATTTCCGAACTTGAACTTGGCGTGTTTATGCGTCATCCGTTTTGAATTTGGGGAAATTTTTGCGTTTATATACGTCATCCGGCGCGAACTGGTTAAAACCTTATGGAAAATCATATGAACAATGATAACATTGTGATATTTAGCCCAGCAAACAAAAACTGGGGGAAAATGGTGTGTCCATAAATTGTGCGAAAATGTAGTTAAAGGGTTGCCTTATACCCCAGTCACAATTAAAGCGGAGCCCGGGCGGCGTGGGTTAGGGTTATTTGGCTTTGCGCCCGCCCGACGTGTGCCGGACATCGGCTAGGCATTGACCGATTTATTGGCGATCAGTTTGCGATGCGAAACGCCGCACCAGGTTTTAAGTCCGAGTTAAAAGTAACTCGATGCCCGCCCGATGCCAAAAAATGACCTGGCAGCCGCAAGGAGTCCCGTGGGGCCCCGGCCGAAAATGCCTAGAAATCCGCCGTAAACTAATCGCAAACCCATCGCAAGCCAATTGTGACTGGGGTATAACATGGGAGACTTGAACAAGTTCAAGGAAATCCCCACAATAAGAAGTCAGTCACTTATATGCTCCGTCTCATTGTTACACACATATACATTCGGTTTATGCGCATTAGGCATAGTGTGTGCTTGTAGTATTGGAAGCATCGAACAGATAAGAAAACTGTTATTATTCTTTGAAGCCACAGCACGATCTCTCCAGTCTCTTTAGTCATTTAATACTCGTAGTCGTACCAGTATTTTCACGTTTATAACACCTTATGACAGTTTTTAACACCTCGCCCATGTCAATTGAGGTTTCCTACCTTCATGCCTCACTCACAGATACAGCTTGGTTTTAATATTTTATAATTATAATCTAAATACAGTTAAAATGAACTTTTATTTTAATCCAACTCTGTAGTGCTGGCTCTTTGGAACAATACGCGCTACGCTCTACGCGCACATCAGCATACATTTACACACAAATACCGCACCATGGGTACTACTTTGGTTGCTAATGGTATAGTACCATGGTTGCTATGGCTATAGTACTTTTGGTCGTGCACAGAAAGATAGTAAAAATAGAAAATACCATGCGACTAGCACTCGGTCAATCAAGAAACAGAGTCTGTGGGTATACTCATGCATTTTCATGCAACCGAAAAAATATATGATGGTTAAATAAATTGTATGTTATACAGAAACAACTGAAAAAAAATTGTCAAAAATGACCCCATGTACAGAACACCCCGTACATCAACTTAATACTTTTCTTATCAGGACGACCTACAAATTGTCAGTTTACATTATGTATTTACCTGACCTTTTCTGTTTGTGTTTTCTATTCATGTAATTTAGTGTCATACTACTAGCTGTACGTGATAACCCCATCGTTTGTCAGTCATGTCTGCAACTACAACCGAGGTATTCGTCGGGGCAGGTTTGTGGGGCAGTGCAGCCGCCAAATATTGCTCAGAGTGGCCTGGTATCTTGGTTTGCCTTATCAGACCCAGTGAACCAGTCACGAAGAGGTATGATTTTTGTTTTCCACTCGAGATTTAAAGATATGATACACCATTTGCGAAATCGCAACATTTTACTACCAAATTATTAGGAAATATCTGACTTATTTGTAGGTAAATAATGATTGTAGGCATCCAGCAAAAGAATTGCGCTAAATATCCTCCAATTGTTCTGAAATTGATATTTATATAATAACAAAAACAGAAACAATATAAGAACTACTGCCTGACGCCGGTTGAAAACAAATGTCGTTTTTCTTGCTTTTCTCAGCATCCATGATTGTAAAACTCCAGACAAGTCAGTTGAACAATGTTTACTACAAAATACAACCCCCAAAAATTTACCCATTCATGATAATTCAAGCAATTACCAATGGTGTTTACCTTTAAAATCTTTGAGAGGGGCACATTGTCCAAATATATCCAAAACCTCAAAAATGTTTTACTTATTGTCAGTTGTACATTTTTATTGTTTGAAAGCCGCAAAAGTTCTCAAAAATCTAATTAAAAGAAAGGTGCTTGAAAACTAAACTGACGAAGGTTTAGTTCTGTGGATGCTATATATACCAAGAAAATAATATTTTTAGATTTGAACCAATAATATTTTTAGATTTGATATTGAACCAACTGCTTAATAGAAATTTCAAAAAAATGCATCTCTGGGACACATCTTTAGACTACTTCAAAATTCTTGAAAATGACAGCATGCCAGAGAGTTTATAGGGTCATTATTATGTTTACATAATTTGGTGCAAGTTCTAGTACTACAACACTGGATCATGAATAATTGCAATTATATCTTCTGGTTATTTTTTTAAGAATTATGAAAGCCGGTCTGTATTTGATGAGGGACGAGTATTTAGTGGAATCAGCAGAAGTTTTGAATCAGGAGAACTTGGCAGACGAGCAGCTCAAAGGTTCAGGGATATTGAACGATTGACAGGTGAGAGAGAAATGCACGCACGTGTGAATGCATGTGCGAATATTTCACGCGTACTGTGAACCTGTGAACCATTGACGTCTACAAGATGCGGGAAGAGGTTACGGATTGTAGACTTGCGCATGCCGAAAGTCTGTTTTGCCCTTTCTGCAAGAGCTTTTGTACGGAGCTCTGGAAGTGCCATCCGACTTGTTTACATCCTGACATATTTTATCTCAGGATGACGACATAATAGAGGCAAAATGACGACATCCTTTGATATTTGTTCGCGTAATGGCGACATCCTGAGATAATATATCGCGGGATGACGACATCCTGAAAGTACGATGACGACATCCTGAGAAAATATATCGCGTGATGACGACATCTTGAAAGTAGGATGACAACATCTTGATATAAAATATCGCGGGATGACGACATAATAAGGGCAAAATGACGACATCCTTTGATATTTGTTCGCGTAATGACGACATCCTGAGATATTATCTCAGGATGTCGTCATCCCACTTTCAGCATGTCGTCATCCAGCGATATATTATCTCAAGATGTCGTCATCATACTTTCAACATATCGTCATCCCAAGATATATTATCTCAGGATGTCGCCATCCTACTTTCAACATGTCGTCATCCCGCGATATCTTATATCAGGATGTCGTCATCCTACTTTCAACATGTCGTCATCACGCGATATATTATCTCAGGATGTCGTCATCGTACTTTCAGGATGTCGTCATCCCGCGATATATTATCTTAGGATGTCGCCATTACGCGAACAAATATCAAAGGATGTCGTCATTTTACCTTTATTATGTCGTCATCCTGAGATAAAATAGGTCAGGATGTAAACAAGTCGGATGGCACTTCCAGAGCTCCGTACTTTTGAGGAAAAATGGGGATAGGATTATCTTCTTTTTTTTTTTATAAAGAGGAAACATTGAAAAGTCCAGAATCAATTTGAGGTTAAAACAAGTTTCTGGAAGTGAGAAAAGTGACTATTTGTTAGTCAAAAATGTTATTCATCTGAATAATACGGAAAAATATGGAAGTGCCATCCGACTTGTTTACATCCTGACATATTTTATCTCAGGACGACATCCTGATATCCTTTGATATTTGTTCGCGTAATGGCGACATCCTGAGATAATATATCGCATGATGACGACATGCTGAAAGTAGGATGACGACATCCTGAGATAATATATCGCGGGATGACAACATGTTGAAAATAGGATGACGACATCCTGAGATAATATATCGCAGGATGACGACATGTTGAAAGTAGGATGACGACATCCTGAGATAATATATCGCGGGATGACGACATGTTGAAAATAGGATGACGACATCCTGAGATAATATATCGCGGGATGACAACATGTTGAAAATAGGATGACGACATCCTGAGATAATATATCGCAGGATGACGACATGTTGAAAGTAGGATGACGACATCCTGAGATAATATATCGCGGGATGACGACATGTTGAAAATAGGATGACGACATGTTGAAAATAGCATGACGACATCCTGAGATAATATATCGCAGGATGACGACATGTTGAAAGTAGGATGACGACATCCTGAGATAATATATCGCGGGATGACGACATGTTGAAAATAGGATGACGACATCCTGAGATAATATATCGCAGGATGACGACATGTTGAAAGTAGGATGACGACATCCTGAGATAATATATCGCGGGATGACGACATGTTGAAAATAGGATGACGACATCCTGAGATAATATATCGCGGGATGACAACATGTTGAAAATAGGATGACGACATCCTGAGATAATATATCGCAGGATGACGACATGTTGAAAGTAGGATGACGACATCCTGAGATAATATATCGCGGGATGACGACATGTTGAAAATAGGATGACGACATGTTGAAAATAGCATGACGACATCCTGAGATAATATATCGCAGGATGACGACATGTTGAAAGTAGGATGACGACATCGTGGGATAATATATCCCGGGATGACGACATGCTAAAAGTAGGATGACAACATCCTGGGATAATATATCGCGGGATGACGACATGTTGAAAGTAGGATGACGACATCCTGGGATAATATATCCTGGGATGACGACATGCTGCTGAAACTATGTAGGATCCTGATTAGATCAGCAATACGGAAGCTTAAAGTGACCATCCGCGTTTCCGCGTTTCTGAGATAATTTATCTCAAAAAGACGGAATACTGATATAAAAATATGTCTTTCCGTGATGTCGTATCTCGGAAATATATCTTTCCTAATATCGTATCTCAGAAAGACGTCTTTCTATGATAATCGTATCACAAAAAGACGCCTTTCCATGATAATCGTATCTTGGAAAGACGTCTTTCCAGGATATTAAATCATATCTCTCAAGAAGACGTCTTTTAACGAAATACTACGGTGGTCCACAACTGTCACGACCAAAGTCAAAGCGTCAAGGCCAAAGCAAAAGCGTCACGGAAATAGACAAATCCTACCATACGGATTGATTAAAGGAAACATGTAATACGGATTTTGTTTGCTTAAATCAATAAAGTATAATGTTGACAACAACATTATGTGTGTGGTTGTGTTTATTTTCTGTGATAAATGGGACAAAATAATTTTTGAAATTGTTGTCAAACCACTCCGCCCCTCAAAGGGAAGCCTCATTAACATAAAACCTCGCAAGGGGTATGACAAAAATCGAGGCAGAGACTCGCCGCGCTGCTACCCGGCCTATCGTATGCTGACTGCGAGCATTGCACCAAGTGTCCATCTTTACATGTTTTTTCATTCTGAAACGCGGAAACGCGGATGGTCACTTTAAGCTTCCGTATTGCTGATCTAATCAAGATCCTACATAGTTTCAGCAGCATGTCGTCATCCCGGGATATATTATCTCAGGATGTCGTCATCCTACTCTCAGGATGTCGTCATCCCGCGATATATTATCTCGGGATGTCGTCATCCTACTTTTAGCATGTCGTCATCCCGCGATATATTATCTCGGGATGTCGTCATCCTACTTTCAGCATGTCGTCATCCCGCGATATGTTATCTCAGGATGTCGCCATTACGCGAACAAATATTAAAGAATGTCATCATTTTGCCTCTACTATGTCGTCATCCTGAGATAAAATATGTCAGGATGTAAACAAGTCGGATGGCACTTCCAGAGCTATGTAGAAAAACTCTCATATCAAAGTTTTGAATTGTAGAAGACCACTTATTTAGGGCTGTGGAGTGGCATTGTGGCCGGGAGCATTTAATTTGTGGTCTGCTGGTAATTCTGCAGGTTGTGGGTTCGATTCCAACCTGGGGTTGTGCGTGTGCCTCTGCTTCTCCCCACCCAGGCGTAAATGGGTACCTGTGAGGGCAGAGATGGTCATTGGAATAGCTTCTTTGCGCCGAAATGGCAGCATCGAGCTGTACTTTGTATACTCCCCCGGGAGCTGAGATGGTATTTGGAATATTTCACTGTACAAGTACCTGCTATTATTATCGAGTGGAAAATGGCTGGGAACCGGTCAACAGCCATTAATCACATGACACCTTAAATAGTTGGTTACCTATCATTTTCTCTGTAGGGATACATTTTTACAGGGACGTTGGGGTGTTGTGGCTGACTGCACACGATGGTTCCCTCGGCCGTAAGCTACTCGATGGTGCCAACAAGACAAGGATCAGTGTCATCATCTGAGCCCGCGGAAGCTCCTTTTTGCCCAGCAGACCTTGGCTCAGCGCCAAGGATGCAGAATATTGGACGACCTCGTTGACGATCTATCACATCGTATTTACACTAGCCACCGAAGCCGACAGGACCATCAATGCTAAGAAAGTCTTGCTCCGCACTGGGGCCTCAACTGCTGTGGGAGACATACTACCCGCTGGGTTGCAACTTGATATAACGGCCAAGTCTCAAGTCGTGGTGCTTCTGTAGTTGATAGAAGATGACAGGGACAGGCTCCAGGGCATGCCTTCCTTAGACGTCCATGAGGGAGAAACGGACTTGGGACAAGACTGCTACATTTTGCCACCGATTCCGTACCCAAACGGTAAATATTACCATGTATATGTGACTAATGAATGTAATCATTAAGAGAACAGGCCATTAGATAATCTAGCTGGATTTTGACATCTTTATGAGTAAACACAATCCTCCCATGTCTAGCCTAGTCTGGTTCCTAGACTTCAAATGGTGTCCAGTATTACAACGAGCAGCGAATCTTGCGTACCTCCTGAGATTCCCTCTTGAGATATGCAAATGATATGCATGACGTGTATAGGTCTGAATCCCGCCTTGTAAATTCAAAGTCACAACGGTAATGTTTGTGCGCAACCAACCTATAGATTTCAAAATGGGAATAGCTATAAAATAGCTATGAATGGGAAAATAGCTATGAATTTCCAATTTAGTAATAAAGAGCTTTGATTCTTACTGAATTTGGATTTTGAATTCTTACTGAATCTCTGGCAAATACAAGTACCAATAAATATTGCTCAGACCCAACCATTTGACTTATGACTCAGACTCGGACTCTACCTGTTTGATTCAGGACTCGCACTCAAGACTCGACAGTGGTGACTGGGACTCTGACTCAGACTCAATGTTTGGTGACTCAAACCCAAGTCTCCCCCAACTCACTTGCTGCAACCAAGTGAGAGGAGAACTTGTGCTTGGCGTCTGCGCTGATCATTTGTTAGTCCCAATGAAACCACCCTACTATTCCTATTGAATACATGTAGCTAAATTTTGTTTTCTTTCCCCAAATGTTTTGTAGGTAAGTGGTACCTGAAAATAGGTCACGGTAAAGTGGGTGAGAAAGATATGACAACTAAGGAGCAAATGAAGGCCTGGTACTTTGGTCACGGTGATCAACCAACGTCAGATAGACTCCTGCAGTGCCTACAAGGCATAATTCCTGGTAGGTGATCCGCGGGACTCCATCGATCTTATTACTGTGTAAAAACTATAGATAACAATACAAATATTTGTAAAGCGCACGTATCCAACAATACTGGCGCGTGTCACTACAATATTATTACCCCTGCTCATTGTGCACACGAAACATTTCAAATACCATCTCGGCTCCGTGGGGAGTATACAGCTCGATGCAGCCATTTCGCCGCAAGGCAGCTACGACACGTCCTGTGAGCTTTTTCACAAAACACATTGGCGCGTCGTAGGTGTAATTTAATGCGAGGAATCGTAGTGCCCCGTTATATTGAGCGCCGTCACCACAAAACTAGTCAATAATTACTATCGGCAGGTTTTACAAAACGGTGGGATAAAACAAAAGTCAATCACAAATTTGTTACAAGTATATCCAGTGAAGTGCAGCATATTGAAATAGAACGAAGCATCCATTCAAAAATGTGACATGGTATGTCAAAACCAGGCGGAATTGGGCTGTGCTACGAAAGGAGAAACAGCTACAAAATAATGTGGGGTGATTTTCAGTGATTTGGGGAATTTACATTTTTTTGTGGTGCTATTAATATGTTTCAACTGTTATGTAAAAGTTTCAATTAACTTAATTGACAAAGCATTTTGTGTAATACAAAACTCCAACTTGAAAGGTCTCTTTCTCATTTTTTACATTTCAGACAATGTGATTTCAAAACTGTATATCTTTACTTTGGAATATTCAATACAAAAAACGCAAGGTGGCATTTAAAAGAGCAAGGGGTGCATTTTACTAATATTGCAGAAACTCAAAATTGACTTCTTGCCCCAAAATGCCTGATTTTGACATACCGCGTCACAAATGTTCGTCCTATGTTTTCGTCGCCCTTTCATCAAGTTGCCGTGATTGTCTCTGGATATTAAACCGAAAAAGATGCGACACTTTTTATTACCGTTGCAGATCTGAAGCCACTTTCCATTCACACCGATACTTGCGTGACTACCACCACACCTACGCGGCTACTCTACTGCGACATGGTCGGCCCTGGGCTTGGCGTGCTCGTTGGCGGTAACGGGGTCGGGGTCAGGTGCTCGGATGAGATCAGCCACATGGCAGCTAACATGATACTGAAGGGAGAGTGGGACTATGACATGCCGAGAGAGAAGTTTAGAGTGAAGTGAAAACCGAAAACTGAGAGGTCATGATGCTCATACTTAAAATCCCAGCAATCTTAGAATTGCTAACTAACAAAGTATCAAACGCTTTATACTTGCAGTTAATTGCACAGCCGAATGGTTTATAACAATAGAGTTTATCATGTGCACGTACAGTATAGCCATTTAATTTATACCAAATAGAGCAAATGCTAATATTCTACCTTACTTTTTTATTTATACAGATGCTATTAAATGCTTACAAATTGGGAATTGAAGCAAAATATTATATTTTGTATTCATACATTGACTTTAGCTGGGTTTGAACCTTGGACCTCCAGTTACGCTGCACTGGTATCAGTATATCTGAACATTTTATTAAAAATGAATATTAAAAACAGTAAATTGTATATTTAAAAAAAACATTTGAAACAACATAGAATGGGTAAATATGTTTATTCAGTAACGATATGTTTATATGGCGGACATGTATGAACATTTAAAGGACTAGGATACACCATTGGTAATTGCTTAAATTATTATGAATGGGTGGATTTGGGGGGTTCGGTTGTATTTTATAGTAAATATCGTTTTAACTGACCTGTCCGAAGTTTTACAATCATGGATGCCGAGAAAAGCAAGAAAAACAGCATTCTTTTTCAACCAAAGTCGGGCAGTTATTATTATGTTTTGTCGCATTCGTCAGCGGGCGATTGTGAATTTGTTTAAACAATTCTGAACAATTACACGATATCAACCGCAATCATTTTGCTGGATGCCTAGAATCATTTGTTTTCTTTCAAATAAGTAAGATATTTATTAGTACGTCGATAGTACATTGTACAACTAATTAACTGCATTAAATCGTATTGAAACAAGGTTTAGAATTAAACACCAAATGTATTTTAGCTATTGCGACAAGTGTCGAGTGTGGAATAAAAACATACGCAACCTATATAACAAGTTCTATTCTTTTGATTAAATTGTTTTTCATGTAGTTTTTATGTCGGTTGGTAAGGTGTTTTGAAACTTTTTATGGAGATTAAATAAGACGCTTAACAAATATTGATTATTATGACATTGAATATTATTTCTTTTTAATACGACTACTGTTTCAGCAATTATTTATTATTTATTCGGGGTAAAGGAGGAAGCCACTGAATGAGGTGCGGTGATGGATGGAACCACTAGACGCCCTACCGCGCATGGTAAGCCCCACCGTGTCTCCTCGCTGCAGAACCAGCACCGCGCTCCCAGACACCTGCTCATTGTGACTTGAATCAGTGCTAAGGCCAGTGACAACATAGTCGTCGTTCTTCCGGAGATGAACGTACAGGCTGCTGGAATAATATTTGTTCACAGAAAACGTAAACACGTAGGTGCCCGGCACAGTACACGTGAACGTGCCGGTCCCGAGATCGAAGCTGGTACCCGGCAGAAGCGTCTCGGTCTGCTGGAAGGGCAAACGGGTGTCGTGACTCGTGGAGATATCAGAGGTGCTCGTCCTCACCGCGGTGAATGCTACCCGCTGGTTGGAGTCATCTGGTGTCTCCCCTGGCTCACCCTTCTGACCTTTGACACCAGTCTGACCAGGAATTCCGACTACACCCTGCAGACCTTTCGGACCTATCTTGCCGGGCTGACCTATCCCATCGTCACCTTTAGGCCCAGCGTTCCCAAGTGCTCCCCGCTCACCCATTGGACCGATTGGCCCGATATCGCCAATTTGACCCGGTTGACCTGCGTCGCCCTTTGACCCCGGCTGGCCGTAGGGTCCCATCGGTCCGACCTGCCCATTTAAACCTGGTATACCATGTGCGGCAACAGGACCCTGGCAGCACATCGGACACGCCTGAGACGCTGGAACATCACCGTCCGTCGCAACCGGCCCAGTGACGGAAGCTCGGAGCTTGACAGAGTTACCCAGAAGGAGGGCGATTGAAAGAACGGTTGCCACCAAAATCTTCATTCTGTATAAATTACCAAAAGTAGACAATATGAATCACAAAAGGGACTAATTATTAAACAGAAAAAGAATTTAAAAAAATGAATTAAAAGGTTCTCGGGTAGAGCGCATACAAAATAACTTCAGATGTTCGTTTTGGTCGGTTTGTATAAAGCGGCAAATCAAATTTGACGGAACAACTTTTTTGAGGAAGAGTGTCATACGGGTTTTGAATCAAGCTATAAAGTAGGGCCAAATCCCACCACTCCTCTTCTCCAGAAATTCATTATATTTGCACTTTAATTTCGTCCGCAAACATCGTCGAGCTCAACTCTTGATTCTCAATTTCAAAAATTACAAAGGGATTTGATTAAAGTTGCAGTATAATTTTAATTAGAGCATTGCGATTCGTCGTAAATTAATGTGTGGTTTGGGTATTTTGCTTTGTTTTTATTTTAATAGATTTAGACGCTGTTGTCGTTGCATTTTGTTCTGTTTACTATCAAACGTTATGGTTATTTTTTTGTATTTAAATGACCAAGAGTCTTAAAACAAACGACAAAAAACAACAAAATTTGTTATTTTTTTATTTAATATCGAAAGCCCCGTGAAACGAATTTCACAATTTTAGGAGGAATCAGAAAGGTATACAAATTGCAATAATACTTGATCTAGAATGGCATTCATTGATAACTATTTTTTTTAATTGAGAATTGAGCTAGGCGATGTTCGGGGACGAAAGTGTCGTTATAAGAATGTGTGATACTAGTGTTAAAATAACTGGGAAAGATATAATATCCTGACTGAAAAACTCTGTAAATACGGTAATATTTAAGAATTTGTCTCGCTGATTGTTTAGCTATAGCTCCTCACAATTAACCAGTTCGCGCCGGGATTATTTTAACATCGCCGAGTCGACGGGCGGGATTATTTTTAACGAAACTCGATCCGAAGCGTGTTCAGGCTGATAGTGCTGGGTAGCACACCCACGCATTTCCGGCCTTGTGCGGTGCTGACACACATTTCCGAACTTGAACTTGGCGTGTTTATGCGTCATCCGTTTTGAATTTGGGGATTTTTTTGCGTTTATATACGTCATCTGGCGCGAACTGGTTAACGATACGTCAATGGTTTTGTGGCGATGTTAAAAAATATAACGTTATTTGTTTATTTGTTTTTAATACAGTAAGGCCTACCTTGACGTGGTGTTCTTAATCAGAGCTCAGCCGCCGGGAAGAAATCTTAGTGACTGAAGTTAAATGTCACCTGAAAATAATACAAAAAAACAAACACCTTAACTCACAACAAGTCTCTTTATTTGTTTATTTTAATGTATTTTTACAGCGCTTTGAGGCTGTTGTCAGCGTAAAGGCTATAATTTGTTTGTTTGTTTGTTGTTGATGTTGTGATATCATTATGTTTTATCAAAGCGAGCAGCTGTCCCTAAAAAGAAAGTAACAAAGATGATGACAAAATGGGGAGATAGCAAGGGGAGTCTGTGGATGCAAAGAAGGAATACAATACATTTGACGTTTGCTCCAACCCTTTTAAATAAGACTTATGCCCTAAGGGTTTGCATGGAGTGGTGAAACAAATCAATAGGATGGGATGCTTGCGCTAACAACAGTATGGGTTGTGGATGGTGCCGAGTTCAGTGGACATGAGGTGGAAGATTCTGGAACAGGATACGCGGCAGATTCTGACATGATGCTAAACGATGCTTGGTAGGATGCTGGGGTAGGCTGTGTGTGCTCATTAAAGCATGTCAGAAGGATGGTGGAACAGCCTGAACATCAAGCACAGTATCAAGGGTATAGAGTACCGAATTGTGACGTCAGTTGTCCTAGCAATGGCTCCAGACATCGACTTGTCGACTGAAACGTCCATTGCAAAAGCACAGGGAAATGGTTGAGTAACTTTTGTGTGGAGCCAATTGCCTTGGCAACAGACAAAAGATGACGTATTGACTTCGGTACTCTATACATGTATAGGGGACCCCAAGTACATGAACGGCCTTTTACAACCATTTACATGGACAGCGGAGCAGAGAGTCAAAATATAATCTGACACAACTTACTCTATTCACGAGTTTTGTTTAAAACATACTTTTGTAAGAACCACTAATCAAGAAGGAATACAAACATTAATTTCATCTCAAGACTTGAAAAGCCTGTTTCCATCTGTCACAGAACCTTACCTTGTAAATCTCGTTCTTGCGTTCAGGTCTCTCTCTGACTGTCCTGCCGAAGGCGAAGATGAGTTGCGATCGTTGTGAGAAATAAAGCGTGCGCTCCTGCCTTAAAAAACTTGCCAGTGATTTCCTAAGCAGTGACTGAGGAACGTTGCCCGGTTTGTAATTGGCCCCTAGCGCACTGTCAATCACACACCACTGACTCGTTTAATATTCATGATGTTAAATGCAACTTTCAGTCACCGACACTGTGAAATGAACACATCTTATTGGTTGACATTTTATAGACGTCGATGACACGTTCAAACGCGTGGCCCCTAGTGCGCTGTCAATCACGCACCACTGACTCGTTTAATATTCATGATGTTAAATGCAACTTTCAGTCACCGACACTGTGAAATGAACACATCTTATTGGTTGACATTTTATAGACGTCGATGACACGTTCAAACGCGTGGCCCCTAGTGCGCTGTCAATCACGCACCACTGACTCGTTTAATATTCATGAGACGGAAGTTACGTTTATGTCGCTTTCAGTCACCGACACTGAAATGTGAAATGAACACATCTTATTAGTTGACGTTTTATAGATGTCGATGACGCGTTCAAACGCGTGCTTCGTGATTGACACTCACAACTGACCAATGAAAGAAAGACAGATGAGATTCAAAGGTTTGCATGGCAAAAAGGCAATACATGAACTTAAACCACGTTTACGTGTAGCGGTTCGCAATTTTTTTCCTCGGCAGCTGGGTAATGCTAAACATATAATCATGAAAAGAACAATGACAACTGATCTATTATTAACAAACTCTAAAGAACCCCTGTCCTTAACTAACTCGCCAATAGCCTAGTTTGTATAGAGAGATGGGCTATTAATCGAAAGGTCTCTGGTTCGAATCCAGCTGTTGTTAACGTTTACCAATTTTCTTGAGAAATATCTTAACCAGAGGGCAAGGCTAAAGGAAAAACCGGGTAAGATAGATAAGTGCCTTGAACAATATTGTATTGTGACTTCCTTATTGAAAGACCACTCGAACCACTGACTTGTACGTTTACCGGTCGTGATTTGTTCAGTGTTCAGTTCGTGTTGTATATAGAGCCCCCTTTATGAAACAACTCCAGCCACGATTATTATTA
The DNA here is from genome assembly GCA_037893245.1 of Crossaster papposus. Lineage (NCBI taxonomy): Eukaryota > Metazoa > Echinodermata > Asteroidea > Velatida > Solasteridae > Crossaster > Crossaster papposus. The sequence goes on along the minus strand of JBAIAA010000022.1, from coordinate 1,039,310 downwards.
AAGGGAACCTATTAATACAAAACATCATGAAAACAAATTGTCGAGTTCCATATCTCTACGCTCTACATCAAGTTTTAAAAATACTGTTCTGCAAATTTTTTGAAATTGATTTGGATGTTAACGCATTTACTGGGTTTAATGCCAAAGCCGCTTGAACACTAAAGTTATCATAATGTGTTTAATGTGTTTAAGGGGGGGGGGGGGGGGGGTCTTCATTATAATTATTATTTTACTTAATTGATTTAGCTCAAGACATGCATACAATTATAAATGGTTTAAACTCAGGTAGAATGTTTAACTGGTTTATTTGGGAGGCGCCCCGGAAAAAAAACAATGGAGTCTAAACTCTTTAACTGAGCAGGGCATTGTTGTGCTAAGCCAATTTATTGTTCTTAGCAGCTCAATGGAAATGGCTCCTAGAGCTTTGGAGGAAATACAGACCGGAAATGAAGTCACGTACCTGACAAAACAACATGAACTTGGTGAACCCTGCACATGCGGCCCCTGCACATCCGATTTACTCCAACGGTGACTCAGACTGGTTCGTCGCGTCGGGCGGTCTGTTCTTGACACGCAAAACTCGGTTGTCGCGCTCAAACGCGACCCAAGAATCGTGCACTCGGAACAGGATCACACACCACCTATTATTCGGGGTTTTACACAATCGAGTTTCGCGAGTCAAGAACAGACCGCCCGAACCCAGCCTATACGTATTGACCAATCTCATCTCAGCCACGATAACCAACCATACATGTACATGTACTTGCAACAGACTTGCAACAACCAATATATGTTTACATATTACATTTTTACATGTTTTATTCTTGCTGGTTTACGGTCACACACGCCGGGATTCACCACTTGAAAAATAGCTATATACAATACAATTCTTATACTTTCAGCTTGTCTATATGTTTATGACCTACACAATGTTTGAATATTATCATATGTTTTGACATTCAACTCAATTCGCTTTTACAAACTTAAATATTTTCTTTGACTAGCAACGATTCAGTTATTTGTACATTACAATCTGCATAACGTGGGGATGTACACTTCAATATATAAACTTTTACTTCCGATTTGATTGGAAGCGTATTCCCCACAAACCATCATAATAAGATACTATAACCTTACATTTCTGTGAGCATTTTTTCTCTATCACTGTGAACATATAAATAAACTGTAAAAGAAACTCGAAAATTTCTTTCTTTAACTCCTAAACCGGGACATTTAACATAAACATGGGTAAGCCATATTGACTATCTTTACAATGAACACTTCGAATCGTTAACGGATGCGGTATTGGTAATCATCCCAACAAATATCTTTACTTTTTACAGCGTTTGCTGCTATCCCTGAATAAATTTCATGGAAATGTTGTAGGATTGGAAACAATTAGGAATTTATCAATATTTAATTGAAACAGGCAAAAAACGGAGATCAAAACCTGGGATTTATTTGGGTTCAGAAAAAAGATGCTCTAAAAACTTTCCCGTCTGACCCCCGAAGGCGATCGAGCGCTTGAAAAAGCGAACAAGCTCGAAGATCAAATAATAAATCCAAACTAAGCACTTCCAATTCTTAGTATTTAAATAACATACACGCACCTTAAAGGACATTCCTCAGCACCCTTCGTGGACCACTGCACACTAATCCCTGATGTGCATAAGACACGCACCATTTCCAATAACCGTGCGATCTCACACTTCCGATGAGATAATAATTCTCTTTTCTACCAGTGCCAATGAGAATTTATCACCCCCCAATCTTGTTTAGCGCCTTGGAAATCTTAATAATAGGTCTAATTTTGGAGAGTTTTACGTCCGGGGAGTGATTGTTAACAAAAAGTATTAATTTGTGGTTTGGAGGATTTGTTGTTCCCCCAAGGGAAACAAAAACAACCAGACTTGCAACTCAATGTGCTTTATTGTGCGAGGCAGAACTGGGCACAGTGGAGAAAATTGCAAAATAATACATAATTGGTGTTTTATTTTTCTTCAGATTTATTGATATTTGTAATCTTTGCTATGTCTAATAACTATATTTGATTAAGAAATAGTATGGAAATAGTGGAATGAAAGAGTTTTTATAGGGAAAATAATTAACATTTTCCCATATATCATGTACAAAACTCAACATTTCAAAGTTCTTTTTCATAACATTATACCTTAGCGACATATTAATAAATGTGAACTTTAAACATCCATAACTTGTTCACGGAATGTCCGATTGAAGCACAACATACAGCATTGTAAGGATAATTGTATTCTCTTTTCTTAACGAAAACCCTCATTTTAACCTCTGCCCATTTCTGTCTCATTTTGCCAGAACCCCTCACTAATGAGCCCATAACAAATGTGTGGTATAATGGCATCCCAGCTGCTATGGACTGGGGGTGAGGGTGGGGTAGATACTTCTGCAGGGAATTGGTTATCATGATGTTTTCATGATTGATCATAACATCATGAGTACCGATATGCACCCTCGCATCTATCAGTAGATTTGTCACAGTATTAAGTACCTTTTATTAACATGCAATTTAACTAACAATTTCATTAATTGCTTTTTATTTTATCAATGTAAACATTCATTTTGATATGTTTTTATTGCTTTTTAAGATGGGAAACTGGGTAAAACAAAAATAGGAGGTGCGTTTTTTGTGGTAACAGCCGATGTATGCAGTAACACGTTAAGCTGCTCATCATACGAAAGAAAAAGAGGCATCGGTTAAATCTGAAGCATTTAAATTTACAAAAAGGTGAATAACAAATGTTTGTAGAAGTCTATTTTTGCAAATTTTCAATATGAAGTAGTCTGGTGCCAGGAGAGAGCAATCGGTATTACCCACCGTTGTATCGACACCAGACTTCAGGCTGGACTTTATTTGTACATTATAGGAAACAGTTGAAATTACTTTAGCTGTCATCACTGACGCCACAACGTGAACATTGCTCTAAAATGCAATTTTACCAGCAATTTTTTGTTTAACCTTTCAAATTACTTCTAGAAACAAATGGGGCGTTTTAGGTATAAACTCTGGGAGAAAATGACCTTATTTGGTTTCATCTTGTGTTTTTCTGATAATAATAAATTTCTCATTGATTTTAGATATCACATGCAGTCAATTGTTTTATTTGTAATTTATGACCATTTATTCGCTGAAAAAAATAAAACAATTTTTTTAATAAAAATTCAAAAAGTCAAAATATAGTCAATTTTAATAAAAATGAATATTATGTCGCCAAAAAATAGTTATATACATGAATGCAAAGCTCACAACGTCAGCTTTCAATTAGTATATAATAGAGCTCCATGGCCCCTTCGGTTCTGGAGATATGACATGTTTGCATATTGATTACTTCCTTGGAGTTCAAAATAAACAAATGAGAAAACAGCGCTGTATGCTGCGCGCGTAGGCCACCAATGCGGGCGCCCTCTGATGTACGCCGTAGACCACGCTATGACCACCCTTACTCACATCGGCCTTATAGTCTCTCGGAAAATTATAAGCACAATCGTGTCGATTTGCATGTGCATGTGACGTTGCATAATTATGTGATGTAACAGAAACTTGACAAGTGAGTTAGCGATTATGCATGTAGCATCATTCGATTATGCACGCAACATCACACGCGCATGCAAATGTACACAATTCCGCTCGTAATTTCCCGAGCGATTATGCGAGTTAGCCAAGACGACATATTCGAAGGTCATGGCGAAGGTCAAGGCTAACCCCTTACAATTTAAAAAGGTTCTATATTGTTAATTTGGAAACAATTTAATAAAAATGCAAGGCTAACCCCTTTCAATGTTTAATTTATCTAAAAAATAAAAAAATAGGCCAATTTTATAAAAATGCAAGGCTATAACCCCTTACATTTTTTTCTCTTAAAGACAAGTACATTTTGTGGTCAATTTAAATACAATTAAAAGTGAACAAAGAAATTGGCAAGGCGTTGAACCTGCGACCTCTAGAATTCCGGTCGGGCGATCTACCAACTGAGCTAATTTGCCCTATGTTGATGGTCTTCCAAATTGTCAGAATCTTTGTTCGAGGGCATATTAGTCAGAAGTCATAAACACCAGAATGCCGTTTAGCCAGGGATCACACCCAATTTTACGATACAACCTGGGAAGCGACATTGTGGGGATCACTCAATAAGGATACGACGTTTTATTTTATAATACTCAAATAAACCACAAGTAAAACTGAGTTTGCATTATTTGTAAATGTGCATATTCACATAGTCAGTTTCTCTTGTGGTTTATTGGTGTAATTTTAATAAAAATCCAAGGCTAACTAACCCCTTACAATTTAAATGTTTTCCCAAAAGTAATTATTGTGTTAATTTTAATAAAAAATACAAGGCTAGCCCCCTTACAATTTAAATGTCACATATTAGCCAATTAAAAACAAAAATGCAACACTACACCCTTACAATGTTACCTCTATTTCCAATATACCGGACTTGTGCCAACCACTAGTATTAGGTTTGTAAAAACGGAGTTTTAATAATCAATCACACTTAATAATAAAAAGATACAAACAATAATTCAGTTTCATTAAAGGTTCTTTAATTGTCTAAATTTCTTGTGTATACACTAATTTACAATCATAAAAAAATTGAAAAATCAGCTCAATGGCTGAATGCCTATCTATAGTACAATGTTGTATAAAGGTATAAAATACAATTATATGTAAACAAATTACACATTTTTGGCATTTTAATCGCGGTATCGTAGGCTGCCTATGAGGGCATCCTCTAAACGTAGACCACGCCATGACCTTCGAATAGGACGTCTTGGCTAACCAACAATCGCTCGGAAAATTATTAAGCATAATTGTGTCGCATTTGCATGCACGTGTTACGTTGCGTGCATAATTACGTGACGTAACAGAAACTTGACCATGTTACGTCACGCGATTGTACACACAACGTCACACACACAGGCGAATTTTTCGAGCGATTAAGTTAGTTAGCCAAGACGTTCTATTCGAAGCTAAGGGCGTGGTTACGTTAGGCGTTAGAGGGCGCCTGCATCGGCGGGCTACGGAGCGCTGCATACCGCCATTAGGACGTCTTGCAGCCAGGGCGACGCAAAAAGGGCGACGCAAAAAGGGCGACGCAAAAAGGGCGACGCAAAAAGGGCGACGCAAAAAGGGCGACGCAAAAAGGGCGACGCAAAAAGGGCGACGCAAAAAGGGCGACGCAAAAAGGGCGACGCAAAAAGGGCGACGCAAAAAGGGCGACGCAAAAAGGGCGACGCACGACGTTTAGAGTGGCATATATAGAATTCCATAGTTAGCAGCGAGCATGGGCGAAAATGTCATGGGTGTGCTTCCCGATACATTCGGCCTGAACCCGCGTCGGGTCGAGTTTCGTTATTAAAAAATAACTCCGCGCCTCGGCTCGGTGAATGTTACAATAATCCCTGCCCGAACTTTTTCTTGTTGTAATTTGTGGTTTGGATGTTTTTTTTGTTCCCCTTAGTGAAAACAAAAACAACCAAACTTGCAACTCAATGTGCTTCAATGTGCGAGGCGGAACTGGGCACAGGGCATAGTGGAGAAAACTTCAAAATAATAAATAATGGGTGGTTTATTTGTCTTCAGATTGATTGATATTTGTAATCTTTGCTATGCCTAATAACTATATTTGATTAAGTTCTTTTTCTCAACATTTTACTTTTGCGACATATTAATAAATGTGAACTTTAAACCTCCATAACTTGTTCACGGAATGTCCGATTGAAGCACAACATGAGGTATTATAAGGAGAATTTTATTCTCTTTTCTGATACCCAAACACCCTCATTTCAACCTCTGCCCAGTTCTTTCTCATTTTGCCAGAACCCCTCACTAATGAGCCCATAAAAAAAAAAAATTGTGGTATAATGGCATCCCAGCTGCTATGGACTGGGGGTGAGGGTGGGGTAGATACTTCTGCAGGGAATTGGTTATCATGATGTTGTCATGAAAGATCATAACATCATGAGTACCGATATGCACCCTCGCATCTATCAGTAGATTTGTCACAGTATTAAGTACCTTTTATTAACATGCAATTTAACTAACAATTTCATTAATTGCTTTTTATTTTATCAATGTGAACATTCATTTTGATATGTTTTTATTGCTTTTTAAGATGGGAAACTGGGTAAAAAAAAATAGGAGGTGCGTTTTTTGAGGTAACAGCCGATGTATGCAGTAACACGTTAAGCTGCTCATCATACGAAAGAAAAAGAGGCATCGGTTAAATCTGAAGCATTTAAATTTACAAAAAGGTGAATAACAAATTGTTGTAGAAGTCTATTTTTGCAAATTTTCAATATGAAGTAGTCTGGTGCCAGGAGAGAGCAATCGGTATTACCCACCGTTGTATCGACACCAGACTTCAGGCTGGACTTTATTTGTACATTATAGGAAACAGTTGAAATTACTTTAGCTGTCATCACTGACGCCACATGTGAACATTGCTCTAAAATGCAATTTTACCAGCAATTTTTTGTTTAACCTTTCAAATTACTTCTAGAAACAAATGGGGCGTTTTAGGTATAAACTATGAGAGAAAATGACCTTATTTTGTTTCATCTTGTGTTTTTCTGATAATAATACATTTCTCATTGATTTTAGATATCACATGCAGTCAATTGTTTTATTTGTAATTGATGACTATTTATTTGGTAAACAAAATAAAACAATTTGTTTAATAAAAATTCAAAAAGTCAACATTAATATAGTCAATTGTTATAAAAATTAATATTATGTCGCCAAACATGGTTATATACGTGATTGCAAAGCACACAGCGTCAGCTTTCAATTAGTATATAATAGAGCTCCATGGCCCCTTCGGTTCTGGAGATATGACATGTTTGCATATTGATTACTTCCTTGGAGTTCAAAATAAACAACTGAGAAAACAGCGCTGTATGCTGCGCGCGTAGGCCGCCAATGCGGGCGCCCTCTGATGTACGCCGTAGACCACGCTATGACCACCCTTACTCACATCGGCCTTATAATCTCTCGGACAATTCTAAGCACAATCGTGTCGATTTGCATGCGCGTGTGACGTTGCATAATTATGTGATGTAACAGAAACTTGACCAATGAGTTAGCGATTATGCATGTAGCATCATCGATTATGCAGGCAACATCAAACGCGCATGCAAATGTACACAATTCCGCTCGTAATTTCCCGAGCGATTATGCGAGTTAGCCAAGACGACATATTCGAAGGTCATGGCGAAGGTCAAGGCTAACCCCTTACAATTTAAAAATGTTCTATATTGTTAATTTGGAAAAAATTTAATAAAAAAGCAAGTCTAACTTCTTTCAATGTTTAATTTATCTAAAAAATAAAAAAATAGGCCAATTTTATAAAAATGCAAGGCTATAACCCCTTACATTTTTTTTCCCAAAGAAAAGTACATTTTTGGTCAATTTAAATAAAATTAAAAGTGAACAAAGAAATTGGCAAGGCGTTAAACCTGCGACCACTAGAATTCCGGTCGGGCGATCTACCAACTGAGCTATCTTGCCCTATGTTGGTGGTCTTCCAAATGGTCAGTATCTTTGTTCGAGGGCATATAAGTCAGAAGTCATAAACACCAGAATGCCGTTTAGCCAGGGATCACACCCAATTGTACGATACAACCTGGGAAGCGACATTGTGGGGATCACTCAATAAGGATACGACGTTTTATTTTATAATACTCAAATAAACCACAAGTAAAACTGAGTTTGCATTATTTGTAAATGTGCATATTCACATAGTCAGTTTCTCTTGTGGTTTATTTGTGTAATTTTAATAACAATCCAAGGCTATTAACTAACCCCTTGCAATTTCAATGTTTTCCCAAAAGTAATTATTTTGTTAATTTTAATAAAAATGCAAGGCTAGCCCCCTTACAATTTAAATGTTTTCTAAAAAGTCAAATATTAACCAATTAAAAACAAAAATGCAACACTACACCCTTACAATGTTAACATTGCCTCTATTTCCAATATACCGGACTTGTGCCAACCGGTAGTATTAGGTTTGTAAAAACGGAGACCTCAATCACACTTAATAATACAAAGATACACACAATTATTCAGTTTCATTAAAGGTTCTTTAATTGTCTAAATTTCTTGTGTATACATTAATTTACAATCACAAAAAAAATTCAAAAATCAGCTCAATGGCTGAATGCTTATCCATAGTACAATGTTATATAAAGATATAAAATACAATTGTAATGGGATGAAATTGCAGGCCCCCCTTTTATTTTTAAACTCTTAGTTTACCTAGTCCAGCTCGGACTAGGGAGAGTCTAGGGGTGGGTGGTTGGCTGGTGGTGTGTGATGAGTGAGTGATTGGTAGCAGGCTATGCAATCAATCACGGCGCGTTGAGGAAGGGCTGTCCAGAGGTCGGTGACCATACCCAAGAAAGTGTTTGGGCAGTGGCCACTGGACTCCGACAGAGGAAAGTTGTTAGAATTAATCTCCCAAGTTTCTTCAGTTTATGCGCTTTGCCTCTGTCGGATATCTGCGTTGGATTGCGCCAGCCCAGCTCATCAACATACACAATTATATGTTCATTCCCTGTCCTGCTCTAGGTGAGTTTGATTTTACTTTTGTCTTTCTTATACTCCTAGGCTTACGAGTTATTCTTTAAGTTTCTGAAGTAAAGATCAGATTGTAATTTTACATTTAATTTGAACAATCACTGCATAGTTTCTATTGTGTGAAGATAGTGTTTTAGATTTTGATTATTGAAGCCCTAGAACAGAAGTTACTTTTTGTTTATAAACTCTTATTATGATTGATAATTGTTGAATTGTTGCTTTCCATGTTCTTTTAACTTTTGAATGCTTGCAAAGTGTGAATGACATTTTGCCACAGTGTCATTTTGCCTTGAACTTGATTCATCTAATGTTGCTTTAATATCTGCATTATTGTTGTATTATGAGAAAGGAATACAGTACTCTTTTAGAACACATTTCGAGATGCACTGCATTCTCTAATCCTGGTTGCATGTAGTCTTGGCCAAGACCAAGCTCGCCCGTTCATTTGTTCCGCGGCGCGCCGTCCGTATTATCTGGGATTATTGAGGGCGCCCTTTATTATCGCCATATTTCCTGGATCTCTTCCACTAGCTTGGTCTTAGTCTTGGCCAAGACCAAGCTAGCCCGTTCATTTGTTCCGCGGCGCGCCGTCCGTATTATCTGGGATTATTGAGGGCGCCCTTTATTATCGCCATAATTCCTGGATCTCTTCCACTAGCTTGGTCTTGGCGCATCGGTCACGTGAACCCGGAAAATTCCGAGGACATTCCAAGCATAGCTCAAATAGCTACTCGCCCCCGCATGCGCACTAAGTCGTTTTTGTTTAATGTGGTGTTCGATTATTATAGTCTGGTTCCCAGACCAAATATTTCTGACTATTTGTGATTTTTCATTTATTATTTAGCCGTTAATGTCACGTGACCAACAACTGGAGGAATTGCTTAACGTTCGCGATGTTCGAGTGTTTCCAGGTTTTTATAAAATAAAACTCACATTAGCAAAGGTCAACACCAGACGAAATGCCTAAGACTATCACAGTCATTGTAGTCATTGTGCTATTTTTTTGGAAAGAGCCGTTAGAATTTGAATTGTTGCGTCGTCATAGCTACGCTGCTTGTATCGCGTCATTATCTATTTTGTTGTCGCCGGCTGCTACCTGACCGGACGTGTAAGAAACCACATTTGGCTATACGTCTAAATTGTAGTGTAGGTCAGGTAGCCGCCGGCGACAACAAATAGATAATGACGCGATGATACAAGCAGCGTAGCTATGACGACGCAACAATTCAAATTCTAACGGCTCTTTCCAAAAAAATAGCACAATGACTACAATGACTGTGATAGTCTTAGGCATTTCGTCTGGTGTTGACCTTTGCTAATGTGAGTTTTATTTTATAAAAACCTGGAAACACTCGAACATCGCGAACGTTAAGCAATTCCTCCAGTTGTTGGTCACGTGACATTAACGGCTAAATAATAAATGAAAAATCACAAATAGTCAGAAATATTTGGTCTGGGAACCAGACTATAATAATCGAACACCACATTAAACAAAAACGACTTAGTGCGCATGCGGGGGCGAGTAGCTATTTGAGCTATGCTTGGAATGTCCTCGGAATTTTCCGGGTTCACGTGACCGATGCGCCAAGACCAAGCTAGTGGAAGAGATCCAGGAATTATGGCGATAATAAAGGGCGCCCTCAATAATCCCAGATAATACGGACGGCGCGCCGCGGAACAAATGAACGGGCTAGCTTGGTCTTGGCCAAGACTAGGTTGCATGGTCAAAGTTGCTATTTCCTTAGTACACGTCTCGAGAGGCACTGTATTCCATTTAAAGTCGATTTACTTGAAGACTAAAGGTTACTCTTTAGATTCTTATTGTCCGCAGTTTGTCCTTGGGTTGTCCCATGGTTTGTCGAAGACCAGAGACTTTACTACAGCCTAAGAGTTGTATTGATCGATGGCTCCCACCTGTTGCTTGTTAGAAACAACTTATTCCTGGTAGTACTTTTTAGATCGTTTATGATCCTGACAAGAGACAACGAATAGTTTTGTATTTGTTTCATTGATTTTAGTTTTGTGCGTTTATCTTTCTTTTGATTTACTGAAACTAAACTTTTAGTAGGTAATTATTTTGATCATAGTTTTCTCTATGGTTTGATATATCTTTGATTTTACTTTCTTTTTTACTTGTTTAATTTTTAGCATTTACTTTTAGTTTAGATTTCTTGAAAGTATACTAAATCATTTTTTGTATTTAATTGTTGCTTAAAGGAAAGCAATTCTTGTGTTCTTCATAGTTTGTCGAACAGCCTTATATCATGGTAGCGATGAGTCATTGTTCCATGAAATGTCCTAGCTTTACCACAAACTATGCAAGAAGTGTTCCTTAATGGGTTTTTAAGTAGCAATCATCGATGGTCCATCATTTAGCCTTGGGCCCTGGTCTGTTTAGCAGACCACACTGACCGGCGTAATAGGAACATTCCCCAGTCATTTATGTTTCACATTTTCTTTATTTTCAAGATGAAAGGTTTCCTTCTTGTTAAAGGACGATAGGTTTTAGTATTAAGTATTTAATTTTAGTGTATTTGTGTTTTTGAATGGCATAGGATTACTTGTAGACTTGGCCACTGGACTCCGACAGAGGAAAGTTGTTAGAATTAATCTCCCAAGTTTCTTCAGTTTATGCGCTTTGCCTCTGTCGGATATCTGCGTTGGATTGCGCCAGCCCAGCTCATCAACATACAAAATTATATGTTCATTCCCTGTCCTGCTCTAGGCCGAGTCAAGAGAGCCAGCAGGACAGCAACACTCCAAGTTCCTCTGGGCTGATCCCAAGGCAAAAGATAGCCAGCAGGACATCGTCTTCTTTTTCACTCCACCCTCTGGTTGTTACGAAAACAATAATCCTGTTCCCTGATCAAGGACAAGGAACTGTTTTCGTACCCCTTCAAGCCCTCATCATCAACTCCAATGCCCCCTAACTGCTCCACCGGAAGAACTTTTGCATCATCATCATCATCATCTTCGTTTATCTTCCAAAGTTCCAGTCTTCACGTTCGTCTTCTTCAAGTGCGCCATCGTCTACACCCACCCAGATAGGCCATTCATTCATTTCTTTTATATATATATCTACATTGTATTCAATTAACTTGTGTCGTATAATTGCTTTCTTCTTTTATATTTGTCGAGACCCGCCGGGTTTTTAATTTTGCTTTTAGTTGAGATATTTAATGCATAATATGCTCATCTAATGTTTACATACAGCGTTGTAAATCGCCTCTCCCTTTTTTCGTAGTCGGGAAAAGAATAAACATACTTTCTTTCTTTTTTACAAGACCATTCATTAAATTCATTATGTACCAGCACAGCGTGCGCTAGCCGCACACAAACCTGTTACATAATTGGCGCCCAATGTGGGGATACGCCGTATTTCTTTTTCCATTTTGACATTGCCGGACTTATTGATTTTACTTTTGTTTATTGCTTCTGCCATTTTTAATATGTATTTATTGTTTTCATGTGTACTTTTGTTGCACATGATTGGTTGCAGATCATTTCTTGTACTTAACTTTATTTTTTCATAATGATGTCCTCTGTCTTAGTGGCTAACATTCCGCCACACGCCTCCCTAGAGCAGGTACGGTATTTTCTAAACAGGGCGGGTGCAATCCGCAGCATCAGTGAGCTGTCCCATTCCGGGAGTGATTATGGCACATATGTGTACTGCCATTACCACTCCCCGGTACAGGCAGCTCACGCTGTCCAGTTACTAACTGGACATCCACTCCTCAGTGACCACCCTCGCTTATTGCAACCGTACCGCCAACCACCACCCCCTGGAACCGACCCTATACCTATGGCTTCCCTAATCCCCTCCCCTAAAAATGTTCTTCGAACAACTTCTCCCATCCCTATTATTCATCCTCCAACTCCACTCCTACCCCGCCCATATCCTATACCCAACCCGACTACCCCTTCATCTTCTTCCATTCCTTTCTCCCAACCCCAAACTCTCCACCCAGCAATCTCTCCTAGCCCGCCAGCGATTTTTGCAGCGCAGCAGCAAGCACCGCATCCGCAGCCTCTGCCACAGCCCGCGCCGCAGCCACAGCCTCTGCCACAGCCAGCGCAGCAGCTACACGGACATCCTTATTTTAATCCTCAGCCTCCATCTCTGGGATTTTCACCGCTTGCCGCCACACATACTTTTCCTGCTCCTTATCCTCAGCCCCCAGCTGTGACACACCTCCCAACGGGTTATGTCCAGCCCCCAAGAATATCTCCTTTCTTTGGAGAGGTGTCGTCCAAAGGACAGGGCGTTGACTTTGACTCCTGGAAATTCGAAGTTGATTCCTTGCTCCGCGACGGCACATACACCGAGCGAATCCTGGCCCCATATGTCCGCCAATCGATTCGTGGAGAGCCGCCTCAAGCTCCTTGTCTATGAGGCATGCCGTCGTGGTGGCCTTCCTGCGGCCTCCATGGACGTTGTGCTCCGGCAGATATTTTGGCGTGGGCTTCGTGAACAACAGCTAAAAAATGTCTGCCGGCACAAGAAGGACGAGGTCACTACCTTTGACCATCTTGTGCGGCTCGTTCGCATGGGCGAGCAAGAGTTGGTGGCTAAACGCCCAACGAAGGACCTCCCATCTGGCACCCCCCGCCCGACTACGAATCCTGACTTTAAGGATGCCCTCTCCACAATCACATCTTCCCTGGATGAGCTTAAAGTTGCTCTGACGGCCACCCCAGCACTCCCTCCCATGCCGCCTCCTTCTCCCTTTCACAATTTTCCGATGACATCAACCACTCTTCCCCCGCCAGCCCGATTTGAGTGCTACAAATACAAGTGGGACACATTGCGCGCGGTTGCCGAAACCCCCCTAAGCAACCCAAATCCATGCCGTTAAACAAGCACCTGCCTCCACAGGGGGTGATGTGGCAGGCAGCTCCACCGACAACCCCAGCGGCCTCCACCCCACACCAATAGTCCTAACTCGTTTGGTTGGTAATGCCAATGAGACGGAGGCATGTGTATCAGGTGCAAGATGCCTTTGCCTTGTTGACACTGGGTCCCAGGTGACCACTATATCCCAATCATTTCATACTAAACATCTTTCCTCAAATCCTATTAAGCCCATCAGTAACCTTCTTCAAGTTCATGGTGCTGGTGGCGCTTCTGTCCCTTTCCTAGGCCACATTGAAGTTCAAATTTCTTTCCCTTTCCGACTTCGTAAGGAGCCTGCATCCTACTGGGCACTTGCACTTGTTGTACCGGGCACGGCCTACCATGCCAATGTTCCCCTTTTGGTTGGTACGAATGTTATTGCTCAGTGCAAGTCGCATTGTTTTCAATCATATGGGCCACGATTTTCTCAGAAGGTGGCCCTGCCCAATGCCTTGCAACTTGCACTCAACAATCTGTCTGCACAGGACAAATGCAAGAAACAAAAACTTGGCGAGGTACGAACAGCCGGTGACCGGGTTATAACAATTAACCCAAATGAAACTGTTGTCGTTCGTGGTTTTATGAAGGCACACCTCCAAGCGATGCATTTGCAAGTTATTGTTGAACCCGCAGAGGGACATGCCCTACCTGGCATGTTGGAAGTCCTTTCTACAGTCCTCACCTTGGACCGCGATGTTCAACATAACTCTGTTCCTATTGCAGTCCGAAATGTGTCACTAAAACAGTGCACTATCCACCCACGAACTGTTTTGTGCAAGTTGGAGCATGTTGATTCAATTTCTCCTCTTGACTCCGAAGACGAATCACCAACAATTCACCCCACAAGCGACTGTACCGAAGAGAAAGATGACTTCTTGCGTGTGTTCGATTTCACTGAGTCACCGATTAGTGCAGATAATCTGACTACAGTCCAAAATTTCTTGAGACAACGTACTTCTGTGTTCTCGCTCCATGACACAGATTTGGGACGCACCAACACTGTCCGACACGAAATTCAGTTGACCAATGACACACCCTTCAAAGAACGGCATCGCCGAATTCCCCCTGCTCAGTATGATGAAGTCAGACAACTGATTAGGGACATGCTCGATGCTGGGGCAATCAGGGAATCCCATTCCCCTTGGGCATCCCCTGTTGTCCTAGTAAGGAAGAAAGATGGTAGTCTGAGGTTTTGCATAGATTATCGGAAACTGAACGAACGTACAGTACGAGATGCCTATGCACTACCTCGCATTGAGGACACATTGGATGCCCTCCATGGCGCAAAATGGTTTTCCTCATTAGACTTGAAAGCTGGGTATTGGCAAGTTGAGATGCGAGAAGAAGACAAAGCAAAGACAGCTTTTACAACCCCACTTGGGTTCTATGAAGCAAACCGCATGCCTTACCAACGCCCCAGCGACCTTTCAGAGACGCATGGAACGCTGCGTGGGTGATCTCAACTTGAAAACATGTTTAGTCTACCTAGACGACATCATTGTTTACTCGAGTACTTTTGACGAGCATCTCCAACGACTTGAGTCAGTACTCACACGGCTGCAACAGCATGGTTTAAAGCTGAAGCCGTCCAAATGCCAACTCTTCCGTTCCTCCGTGAAGTACCTCGGTCATGTGATCTCAGCAGCAGGCGTTGAGACGGACCCAGATAAAACTGCTGACTTGAAGACTTGGCCAGTTCCCAGTAATCACCATGAAGTTCGGTCCTTCTTGGGATTTGCTGGGTACTACCGACGATTCATCGCGGGGTACTCAAAAATAGCCAAACCCCTTCATGCCCTTACTGTGGGCCTCCCGATGAAGAAAAGTGGTGGTCGGTCACACAAATCCAAACCCCCTCCTTTCACCTGGACCCCTCATTGTCAACATGCTTTTGAATGCCTGATCACACAGCTGACGGAAGCACCTGCCTTGGCGTACGCTGATTTTAGTAAACCCTTCATCCTGCATACTGACGCCAGTGTCATTGGTCTTGGTGCAGCACTGAATGTGTTGTTGCTTATGCCAGCAGAGGACTCTCAAAGAGCGAAGCAAACTACCCTGCCCACAAACTTGAATTTCTAGCTCTGAAGTGGGCGGTGACCGATAAGTTCCACGACTACCTATATGGAACCAATTTTAGAGTGGTAACGGACAACAATCCCCTCACTTATGTCCTTACTACTGCTAAGTTGGATGCCACTGGACATCGTTGGCTTGCTGCCCTGTCTGCTTATAATTTCACGTTGGAGTACAGGAGTGGCAAACTCAATGGTGATGCAGATGGTCTGTCACGCCGCCCCCATTATGAGACCGCAGCTAACTCACAGACTGTTTCTGTTGAAGCTGTAAATGCTGTAGTAGGATCGCATGGTGTATACCATGCCGACTCAGCCGGGTCACAAATCCCACTAGTAGAGACTTTGGCAGTGCAGAGCACAGCCATCTTACCAGATCTTGATAATCCTCCACTATGGCCAGGACAAAGTCCGATTCCTCAGGTGTCCACAGAGGAATGGGGGCGGTATCAACGGGAAGATCCCATTATTGGGAAAATCATTCAATACAAGGAGGAAGGGAAATGTCCCAAGGAAAACAAAGACGTCACGAAAGCCGTGATGTTGTCGCAATCCTGCGGGATTGGGACAAACTAACGTTTCGGGATGATGTCCTTTACCGCCAACGTACAGAAAAAAATGGCGGTAAAATTGTCCAACTTGTGCTTCCCAAGCTGTACAGGGATGTTGCTTTCCGTTGTCTTCATGATGAAGCCGGTCACTTTGGCCGTGAGCGGACTCTCGACTTGATCCGCTCTCGGTTCTTTTGGCCCTATATGGCTTGTGATGTTGACAACAGGATCCGTTCGTGCCCCAGATGTATCAGACGTAAGATGCCACCAGTTGCTATGAGGACAGCCCCATTGGTAAGCATTACGACTTGTGAACCAATGGAACTGGTGTGCATTGACCATCTTTCCCTCAAAACAACTGGTGGTTCGCAAGCAGATATTTTGGTTATCACCTACCATTTTAGCCGCTATGCGCAAGCGATCGCAGTGCCAAATCAAACAGCTAAAACCACCACCCGTGTATTGTTTGACAACTTCTTTGTCCATTATGGATTTCCTGGCAGACTCCACTCTGACCAGGGAAGAGGTTTTGAGTCGGATGTTATACACCAGTTGTGTAAAATAACCGGCATCACTAAGAGTCGAACATCTCCATATCATCCCCAGGGCAATGGCCAAGTGGAACGTTTCAATAGAACTCTACTTATGTTAGGTACACTGCCAGAAGACAAGAAGTCAGTGTGGAAGAAGCATGTGGCCCCTCTTGTCCATGCCTATAACTCCACAAAGAATGATGCGACTGGTTTCTCACCATACTTCCTTATGTACGGTAGACATCCAAAACTTCCAGTCGATATCTTTCTTGGTTTAGAACCCAGAGAGTCTGCCAAAGAAACTCAGGGCGAGTATGCACAGCAACTGAGACAACGCCTTGCTGATGCATACAGACTGGCTTCTAGTCACTCTGAATAGGCCAGCTCCCGCAATAAGGCTCGTTATGATATACATACGAGAGCTGCCATTCTCCATCCCGGTGACAGAGTTCTGGTTAAGGTTGTCGCTCCCACTGGTAATTACAAGATTGCTGACCGATGGGGAGAACATCCTTACAGGGTGGTTCGACAGGTAAACCCGGATATTCCTGTGTATGTTGTGCGACAGGAGCAACGTGGAGGTTCTACTCGAACACTTCACAGGAACTTGCTCCTGCCCTTTAACTCTTTGCCACTCCCTGTGCCTACTTCCACTGAAGCTACAGTGAGCAAGGCAAAGCAGGCACAGGAACCCCAACCATCTGAGTCTGGTTCCGAATCGGATGCACCCATAGCAGAAGACTCAGTGTCAGATGACGATGACCCCTCTACTAGTGGTCCCCAGGTCCCCTCTAGGCAAAGTCCCCGAAGGACTATAAAGCCCCCGAACCGTCTTGGCTTTTCGCTCCAACTTCATGAGAGCACCCCAGAATGGAAGGAAAAGGCGGAATTTCTCCAATCCTTCATGACTAATTTAGGTTCAGAGGACAATAAGGATGCATGTGTTGCTGCGATGTTAAATTTTATCAGTGCAACATAGAGCGATCATTGTTTTAATTTTTTCTAGGCATGCCATATACTTACGCGAATGGAACTGCGTAGCGATTGTTTAAACTTATGTCGGGACGACATTCGGAAAGCGGGCGTGCGTGTAATGGGATGAAATTGCAGGCCCCCCTTTTTTTTAAACTCCTAGTTTACCAAGTCCAGCTCGGACTAGGGCGAGTCTAGGGATGGGTGGTTGGCTGGTGGTGTGTGATGAGTGAGTGATTGGTAGCAGGCTATGCAATATATCACGGCGCGTTGAGGAAGGGCTGTCCAGAGGTCGGTGACCATACCCAAGAAAGTGTTTGGGCACTTGGCCACTGGACTCCGACAGAGGAAAGTTGTTAGAATTAATCTCCCAAGTTTCTTCAGTTTATGCGCTTTGCCTCTGTCGGATATCTGCGTTGGATTGCGCCAGCCCAGCTCATCAACATACAAAATTATATGTTCATTCCCTGTCCTGCTCTAGGTGAGTTTGATTTTACTTTTGTCTTTCTTATACTCCTAGGCTTACGAGTTATTCTTTAAGTTTCTGAAGTAAAGATCAGATTGTAATTTTACATTTAATTTGAACAATCAATGCATAGTTTCTATTGTGTGAAGATAGTGTTTTAGATTTTGATTATTGAAGCCCTAGAACAGAAGTTACTTTTTGTTTATAAACTCTTATTATGATTGATAATTGTTGAATTGTTGCTTTCCATGTTCTTTTAACTTTTGAATGCTTGCAAAGTGTGAATGACATTTTGCCACAGTGTCATTTTGCCTTGAACTTGATTTATCTAATGTTGCTTTAATATCTGCATTATTGTTGTATTATGAGAAAGGAATACAGTACTCTTTTAGAACACATTTCGAGATGCACTGCATTCTCTAATCCTGGTTGCATGGTCAAAGTTGCTATTTCCCTAGTACACGTCTCGAGAGGCACTGCATTCCATTTAAAGTCGATTTACTTGAAGACTAAAGGTTACTCTTTAGATTCTTATTGTCCGCAGTTTGTCCTTGGGTTGTCCCATGGTTTGTCGAAGACCAGAGACTTTACTACAGCCTTAGCCTTGGTCAAGGCGAGTTCGTCGTTATCCGTCCGTCGTTATCCGTCCAGAAATACACTGTGCGCGCGCCCCGCATATGCTGCTAGCTTGCGCCCCATGCAAAGATACAGCGCGAACAGCGACCTCATACGGCCACTATTTATGCAAATCTACTGAGGCTACTTTTTCGCCTTGGATCATTGGGTTTTTGAAATCTTATGTTTTTCCTATATTTTGCGCCACATTTGTGGCGCATGACCAGTATGCGAATACAGATAAGTATAGGCGGGGCTAAGATGTGGAGTGTCCAATCACAACGCGGTTGAAACCCGACGTCATCAAATTTGATGCAGCATGACATTTAAGACAAAATGGCAGATATTCAGCGTCGTCTTTCGTCTGAAGATCTGTTGTGTTGTTTGAATTTTGCAGCGAAAATATTATCCCTCGAAGATTTTAGACCCGAGCAGCAAAAGGCCATTAGAATCCTTTCTTCGTAGTCTTTGTGAATTTGCCGACAGGTTATGGGAAATCCGTCATTTTTCAGGCAGCCTGAGCCCCATTTTGCTCGGAGCTCGCACGTACGGCCAGGTACTCAGCGTCAGTTTTCAGCGTGTTCGGTCTGTTTCTTATCGCCGCATAATCGGCATTAACCCAGGCATGCTGGTCTGTGCGTTATCGCCACATTGTATGGTCCAAGCATGGTCCAACGCTGTGGGGAGAGGGCACGTTTACGGCTGCAGAACCAACCTTCAAGTGATCGCAATATCGTAATTTAAACAGGGACAAGTGTCTTATATCCTCAATAACTCCTCAGATTATTTTCTTGGCAAAATTCAGCCGGCAAGGCATTTAATTATCAGAGTTCCGCATTTTACCGAGCCACGGTTTTCAGATCAGCTGGATTAGATGCGTGCGATATAATGTAGGGCCGAGTTCGACACGTTTCAATAGAGTCGCGGCCTTCTCCAGTCACCGTGGTTGAAAACTTAAAACTAAGCAGCTAAACACAACTAGTTTTGACCAAAACATTGTCAACATTCAAGAAAATACCCAGCAAAACGAGCGAAAATAACTGCGACCCTCACCAATCAAGCAAGACAGTTCAAATCTTCATGTCTAATTCATACAAGCCTTCGTACAAATCACTCAACTTTCTCCGATAAAATATGTCAACGATGGCGGTGTTCGTAAACACTTGCGAGCTAGCTATGACCTTTCACCGCTAGCTCAAATTATGCAGTTTCTACGCAACGATCGACCAATAAGAAAACGACTATAAAGGTCAGCTTAATCTATTAGCATAATGAGCACCGCCCCCAAAACCTAATGATCCAAGGCGTTCGAGTATCCTCAGTTAGTTTGCATATAATAGTGGCCGCGTGAGGTCGTTGTTTGAGCTCCGATTACCGCTGCGCTGTACGTACGGCCGGACGGGTAACGATGAACGCCTTGACCAAGGCTACTACAGCCTAAGAGTTGTATTGATCGACTCGATTCCACGCCAACTCGATCCCACGTCAACTCAATTCCGCGTCAACTCGGTCTCAAGTCAAATCGCTCTCAAATCAACTCGGTCCCAAGTCATGTCGGTTTCATGTTAACTCGGTCCCGAGTTAAAACTCGGTTCCACGTCAACCTTTTGATGGGATTTATTTATTTATTTCCTTTATTTACCCAGGGTAAGCCAAGTCAGTAACACGACTGGTTTTCATTTGTGTCCTGCGCTTTAAAATACAACCATTTTTAACATTACTTAAAAAGTAATAGGGCCAAATAAAACAAAAAACATGTTTAGCGTCACCGCATGCTTCACTTTTGGGGGTCGCCTCCTTTTTTCTTCTTTTTTTTTCTTTTTGAAAAAAAATGATAAATTTGACCATTTTGGAAAAAAAAAAAAAAAAAAAAAAAAGAGAAAAAAAAATTAAAGATAATACAAATTTTAGACTTTAGCATCACTGTGTACATGCTCTGGAAATATATTGTTATATATTATATATTGTCTAATAGGAAGGCTAGGGTGTGACGTGTAGTCGTGTACGGTGCATACTTGATCGACCCACATGAAATTTGATTTTTAATCGTGGGTGAAACGTGTGTCGGGCGGCCATTTTGAAGAAAAAAAAAAGAAAAAAAAAGGGCCTCCTCCTTCCTTTTTTGAAAAAGGCATGACGCTAAACATGTTTTTTTTTTTTATTTGGCCTAACAATATAAAATAACGACAGTGAAATAACTATAAACATGTTAAATAAAAACAATACAACGGATAAAATGCTGATAAAACAGTAAAAATAGGAATAAGGATAAGAATAAAACAGCTTTGATTTAAAAGCAGTATTGGTACAAATGTATAAAATGCATAAAAACTGCAAGGAATTATACAAAAAAACAAAAACGAAACTTACAAAAGTTTAAAAGGTACTTTTTTGTTATTCCCCCCTCCCAAAAAACTTATTTGGATTGTACTTGAATTACTCAAAAACTAGTGTTAGGATGTGAGTTAGGGTTAGTGTTTGGGTTAGGGTATAACATAGGGTATATTATACCCTAACCCAAACACTAACCCTAACCCACACCTTTGCGAGTGGATGTGGCGACAGCGCCACCGAAACTTGAACTTGTTCGACAGGAATTTGGCGGACATTGCGGTGTACTGGCCACCAAACTGAGCAGTTTATTAAATGTTAATCAAAGCCAAGTTTAGTTTGAGTTGATGTAGAAGACGTATTTAAACTTGTATTTCACTTGTTTTCACTTTCTGTTTGAATTTATAGAAGTTTGAGTTAATAATTGTTTGGCGGGGGAATAACAAAAAAGTACCGTTTAAATTAAAAATTAAGCGGTTAAGAATTCAAATAGCTCAGTTTTAAAAACAGACATGGATTCAATTTTTTTCGCATGGTTAGGCAGATCATTCCATATTTTGGCTCCAGAAATAGCAAAACTTGAGCGCAGGCTTTCTTTCTTGGCCATGGGAACCCTCAGAGTAAGATTGTCATTTCGCCTTGCACCGCTATTTGTTAAATGAAAGAAAAGGTTTGCCATGTACTCTGGGCATAACTCATGTATGCATTTGTACACTAGAATAATTTTTTTTGAAACAAATTCTCTCGGCAAAAGGCAAGCAGGGTTGGCAGGGCAAGCAGGATTGCCCCATTGCAAGAACAAAACCCTGAGAGAATTCAACAATGAATACAAACTAAAGATTCGCGTGTGTCGTGTCACAAACGCAGAGTGAAGGCAGCTATGTATGAGACACGTTGATGTCGGACCCAACAAATCACGGAAATCAACGTATTAGTGGACAGCTGTTAAAGGGATCGTATACGTTTGGTAATTGGAACCCACTGTTTGTTTCAATCCTATAGTTATAGTTACTAACTTGTACAAATTTCATTTCAAAAGGTGCTAGCGATTTTGAGATGTTGCCGAAAATCTGGAGCGGTTATGTCCACGCAGGAAGAATAATCTGCATTGGAATACACAATATGAGAAACGTCACTGCAGTAACGCTTCTCAGATTCAAATTTGTTGGGATAAAAAGTGATATCTTTTTCCATAATCGCAGTACTTCGAAGTGAAAAGTTTCAAAAAATGCATTATACTATTTAAAGCTGCTGTACTTTTTACCAAGTAAGTTTTTATTGCCATTTTTTGGGAGTAATTACTAAACGTATACGATCCATTTAATTCTGTTTTTAAAGATGATATGTTGTGGTATTATAAAGATGGGTAGGTCTATATCTTGTATACGTACATGTACAAGTAAATTCAGAATTGCTAACGTCAGCATTTAGGAATTGGAAACTGCACGAATACCGACTTCATTTAGCGGGGATCAATGTTCCTCGTACCCCATATAAATCCCTCCTATATATAGTGCAGTTGCCATAGAGCTGTCAGACCTTTCAAAACCTTTTAGATTTCCTAGACTGAAGGGTTTTAAAAGGTGAGAACACTGTCTGACATAGGAACATATAGGAACACGTAAACGATTTTGAAAGGTAAAACAACTCTCTGAACAAACTGGTGTGAGGAAAAAAAAAATCTTTTAAGTTACCTGGACTAAAGAAGGGTTTTAAAAGGTGAGAAAACTGTCTGACAGAAAGAACTTATGAAAGATTTCGAAAGGTAAAACAACTCTCTGAACAAACTGATGTGAGAAAAAACACCTTTCAAACGGTTTTGAAATGTGTAGTAGTGCAGTAGCAACAAATTCTGGAGCGTTTTGAAAGGTTCATACTTATTTATAGCCATTTTGCCCAGTAAGCAGATTTTGAAAGGTTTTGAAAGGTAAAACCAAAGGAGGGTTTTAAGTTAAAATATAACCCATGGAAATGTGAAGATTGTAAGTGTATGTGTCAATAACATCTAACTTACGTATTTGTGACGTCACACCACATGAAAGCGAAAGGCGGCATTGCACTGTGTGATGCTAGGCCTAATCAATGA
The DNA here is from genome assembly GCA_037893245.1 of Crossaster papposus. Classification (NCBI taxonomy): domain Eukaryota; kingdom Metazoa; phylum Echinodermata; class Asteroidea; order Velatida; family Solasteridae; genus Crossaster; species Crossaster papposus. Next base: position 1,016,173 of record JBAIAA010000022.1, on the reverse strand, counting down.
GACAAGCTTTAAATGAAAAAACAAATATTGTAAACAAAAAGTATTTACAAATTCTCCCTACAGTAACTTCTGATATAATGACGTCATTCATACGAAATTCAATACGGTTGTTTGAAGAATATAATATTGGGACAATTTAGTCAACAATTTTTTTTTTAAAGGGAATGTGCCTTTTGTGTTTACTATACTTTTCAGATATTGATTGATTTGGGGGTTAGTAAAATTATGTTAGCAAATTGTTACACTGACTTATTTGACGCTTTGGGTTAGTAGGGGCTGGGAAACTCAAGAAAACCAATCGTGTTCTTGTAGTCAGTTACCCTGGCCTAACTTCAAATGGGAGTCAGGTTGGCGTAGCGGTTCTTTCCTCGCCTTCCACCACTATGAACCGGGTTCGAACCCCGCCTGGGCCAATATGTGGATTGGGTTTTCAGTCCCTGCCTGACTCCGTGGGTTTTCTCCAGGATATTCTTCTGGGGTTTTCCTCCCACCTCTAAAACTGTACCTTCTTCTCATTGTCTTCTCTCTACTGAGGGCCCCAAATGATCAGCTCCTGCTGGATGGGTTACCCTCATTAAAGATAGTTGTAAATAAATAAATAAATAAATAAACAGAGCGATGTGTAGACATTGGGAGATTGTAAGGTCAGATATTCAGTTGTATCCCTTCACAGATATGTAATCATTTTAACAAGAAAACGTGGAGTGTGTGACAAAGTAGAAGCAGTATTTGAAGAAAAAGTCAGTTTCTCCAACTCAGGTCGGCAACCTACCGTTGGAAATTAATACAAAAATACAACTTTACTTGTAAAATACATGTCTGCACACAGAAGCCATTATTTCACAGGATGTCATAGACTGTCATTCCCTTACAGGCCAGTCAAATATTTTGTGATAATTTGTGACCCGCTCCTACGAAACCCGACATAAGTCGCACAGGCTATTTCGAGATACAGCTCGTCAAAGTTGAAATGGGTAAACAAATCTGGCAGACATCGATTTTTGTTTTTCGTTATTTTTGTATTCTTTATATGTATACTTTAACCCTCAGTTAAACAAAATCAACTTTTTTGATGAGAAAGTACAAAATCATGCATTTATTGAGGCAAACTGTGTCCTAAAAGTGGTAATTTATCTCCCAAATACGTCAAATTTTCAATAGATTATCAGAAATTGGAAGTACATGTATGTATGGTATAAAAGTGGTTTTGGTACCAAATGAAAGCTGAAGTTGTGTACTAAATGGAAATGACAATATCTCACTTTAAAACAAAAACACTTATGTCTGGTTTTGTGGGAGCAAGGGACGATTTCACGAAAAACTAAGATCCATCTTAGGAAGACTAACTCATCCTAACTTGCATTGGATCTATTGTAAGTTAGGAGGAGTTACTCTTCCTAGGATTGGTCTTAACATTGGTGAAATCGGCCACAGGTCACATTTGGTCATTTATTATTTGTTATGTTTGCAAGTGTTGTACGTTCCTTTTTAAATTACAAACAAATCACATCCGATAGATGGCGCCCTTTGGGGTGACGACGATGATGACGTCATCACCACCATTCTGTCGTTCATCAATGCCCACTGCTGCAATATACTTGCCATTTTTAAGTTATATTAAATGTTCATTACACTTGCGGTAACACCGGAATAACATTGTCAAACGACATTGTGCCTGGTGTGACGGTCTCGCTCGATGTGCTAACTTGTTTTTCGATTGGAAGGTGTTGATTCAATGCGTATGCGCGAATTAAGTTGCGCAGTAGCGTGTATTTTCACCAACTGTTGTTGTTGTTGTAACATTTATTTCAATGTCGCCATTACAATATATACGTACAATCTTATATAAATTACCAAATAATTCAAGAAGTTGATCGAAACTATGTATACACACTAAGTTAAATAAAGAAGCGATATTAAAATTAAGTGACAACATTTAGGTATAAGGTTAAGCGTATAACGCATTTGTGCCCTAACCTATGGACCGACAAATATACAAACAGGAAAGCCACACACAGGACAACAAAATACAACGAAAAGACAGACTAGTGTGAGACAAGGCAGAATTATTAGTTCACAAATAATACCAAAATTACAAGTACAAATCAAGGAATCGAGCTTTTAAATTCTTAACAAAGTTGGTACTTGTTCGTAGGTTATTCCTAGAGGTTACAATGTTGCCCGCTAGATCATCAGGAATATACGTATTGTAGAAAGTGTTTGTATTTTCCCCTTTTTTGAAATGGTATAGTTTAAAAAAATTTGGCCTATAGCACTTACTCTAAACCGGTCTTACTTTATTTTTGTATTTTTGTTTTGGTAATCGGTTTATTTCTAAAATCACATTGCAGCCAAAGGCTGAATTACATGAAAGTTACAATATTAAAAGTTACAATCTTAAAACTCAGACAATCTGAGACAAAAATACACCGACATGCACAAGAAAAGACAAACAGATAATAAAAGTAGATAATTCTCATTTGATTGATTACATTTGGAAGATAAACTTAAAACAGAACAGAAGAACATAATTATGGTGGACTGCGAGAGAGAACAATATTGCACTATTTTCCATTCAGCAACCCAGTCATGTAAGGCAGAGGGCTTGTCCAGAATCTGGTAGTGTTACACCTGTAAGGTTTGAATTTAGGTTGATTTCTGAGCGACATTGATGATCTGTACTCAGAATGTGGAAACCACTCAGAGAACTGCTGAGAGGAGCAAGCTTTTGTTGAAAACAATTTGCTCTCGCCTTACATGAAGAGGTTCCAGTTTCAGTTTGGTTAGGGATTCTTAGTAGGATGTGTGCTGTATACCGAGGATGTATCTACAGACACGCCTCTGGATCATCTCAATTTGATTACTTTGTCTCTGAGTAAGACCCGCATGCCATAATAGAACTGGGTACTCAAGTACTGGCCTGATATAACTTTTTTTAAATATTATAAGTTCACGATCATTGAGCCCTACACCTTTTAATATACGCAGCATGAACATTTTCTGATTTGCTTTACACTCTGATTTGTATACACTCTACCTGGGAATCCCACTCCGTACTCCGTACTCCGTACGCATTGTGTATTCTTTACACAAGCAAGTAGCAGCCGCCAGCGTTTCCGGTAGTTTTTTTTCACTTGCAGCAGCGTTTGTAAAGCCACGGTTGTTTGTAAATAATAGTGTTGACAACACATCGGGTTATCATAGAAATTCTGGTGTTAAGACAAGGGTTACTATTAAGGAGTTTTTGCGCCAACTGAACGATTATATGTGACTTGCGGGGTGTGAAAAGTCGGATGTTAAGACAAGGGTTACTAAGATGTTGTTGTGCCAACTGGAAGGAAATAATGTGTAATTTGGGCGCGAGATGAGGTCACGTATACTTGGGAAGTATTCCAACACATGTTACAGGGTACTGTGTCCACGAAAAATAAACCTACACCATGTTCACGCTTAAAACTGAAGTGTTGAACATTATAAGTGCGCGGTCAGTGTGCTCTTAGTAAAATAAATAATAACATTAGTTCTTATCGCTTTAGACGCCCACAATGTTGGTGTATCAAAGCGCTTTACAATTATTATCCATGTTCACCAGGAACGAAACCGTTTCTGCAGCAGCTCGAAATTAGCGCATGTAGTCTCTACCTTCACATGTACACATTACTCGTGGGTGGAGTGAGCCTGTAGCAAAGTGTCTTGCCCAAGAACACAAGCACCATGTTCCCTGCCAGGGTATACCCAGCACGATATGAGACTGAGGGACTCCCCCCTTAGTCTCCCATACCTATACACTCTATAGACTATTGTTACCTAACCCAGCCCCCCCCACCCCCCCCCCCCTAAAAACCTAAAAAGAATTCCTGAAAAACCACAACATTCCTCAAGGACAAGGACCACCAAAAAGGAGGGGGGGGGGGGGGGTTCTCTCCGTCTCATATCGTGCTGCATATGTGCCAGGGTTCGAACCAACGTACCATCGCACAGGAGTCAAACACCGTAATCACTGAAACCACTGGGATTTCAACCATTAAACTTATGAGTTCAACACATTGAGTGTTGAATTCATCAGTTGTATGTATGACATTCCAACTTTTAAAGAGTAGTCACTGACCGCACACAATCAGGTTGATTCAACACTTCAGTTGTAAGCGTGTACGTGTACATACTTCCAATTTTATGAGGATTTTATTTCGATGTATTTGGGAGATAAATTACCACTTTTAGGACACAGTTTCCCTCAATAAATTTGACTTTTGTATAGAAATCATTTGTTTGTATACATTAACTTCACTGTCAAATTTGTCCCGCAAATCATCCTTTCCCTAATGACTAACAAAACGGAACATCATTCTGTATTTGAGTTTAAATTTTGCGCTCGTCATACACATTTTGTTTATTTTTAGGGATTTATTACAGCACGGATATTCTCATGAATGAACTCATGAAATTTGGAAACAATTAACCCAAAAATGTCAGTATTCATCGGTAATTTCCGGTTTTGATCGTCCCTCTGTCGCGGGTCACCACTCATGAATTATGCATTTGATTTGACCTGGTTTGGAAAATGAAACATGCGCACAAGTTTATGTCGCTTTACCCACTAGTGGCCAAAACAGAGGTGACAAACACCTCAAATCCGTAGCTGAGTGTCTACCGCACGTATAGACAATGTGCCCTCTGTTTACATCTGTATTCAAATGTGCCTGGCAGTATGCGCACGCATCATGTTTTACATAAATTTGTTTAAGAGATGACATCAGAGGTCACATAATTCAAAGGCGATCTGACCTGCAACGTCACTCTTCAAGCAAATTGTTATGTAAAACACGATGTGTGCGCATACTGCCAGGCACATTTGAATACAGATGTAAACACGTGACGTCAGAGGCCACATCGTCTATATTCGTGCTGCCAAGTTAATTGTTTTTCCTGGTATCACACAGGTCACGCTCATCAGCTTTTGTTCCTAAACATGACGACCGGTTCAGTCTTTTCTTATTCTTATTTTGGTTTAAATAGGTATATTGTTGCTCTGTATTTAAACGTAGTAGTAGTCTTTTTGCAAGCAGAGATTTTTGTTGATTATATTTTGGTTTTTGTTTTTTTAACTTCCTGTTTTTTTATATAGAAAGTTAGACGTCATCTGCTCGACCGAAACTTTGCACGCATCTCTTTGTACAGCAATGACCCTCAAAAACGGCCTCAAGTTTCACAAAACCTCGCGTACATTTTAAACGGAATATTTCATAATTTCGGATAGAACGGATTATGAAACTACACACTCTAAGCTTCAATATCATATATACATTGTTATAATCAAGGCTAAGATAACGAAGCACTAGTTTAAGTTTCCCGGGGAAAAAACTCATTTTCTCCATGTACTGCCGTGTAAAATCGCACTTTTGTATGTCTAACGTGCACCCGAGTCAGCTTCACATAGGCGTAGCTCGAGAACCAAAGGTCGTTGAACTTTGGATAGAACGGTTGTAAATAGCTGACGTCATTAGCTTTCTAGTGATATAAGACACAACCTGATTGGATACATATAAGCAAAGCACTATTAAAAGAAAATAGTCTCACCAATCACGCATTTTCTTACAGCTGTGGTCACATGACGACCTATTACCCCCATTTTTATTAATGGAATGTTCCAAAGCTAAGTCTCCGTGTGTGTTGTGTGGTTTAGAGGTCATCTCTCCTTGGCCTCTGCACACAGCTGACCACACAATAGATGCACAGGGCATTCACTGAGCTTTTGCTTAAAATCAGGCAAAAGTTTTCATTATGGGAGTGAAACCAGCGATCTCATTAAACCCTTCCAATAGAGTGCACATCATTTCGATTCACAATGGTTGATTTTTGCCTGACACGGTCAATGTTTCAATATGATTTACGTTCATTTTCATGGCAATTGAGCATAACATGAACACACAATATATGAATGCAGAATATTATGATGAGTTTTATTGGAAAACTATTTTTAGTGTATATTTTCGGAGCCTAACTGTGGGAAAACAACCGAGAATAGAAATGTTGGGACTTTTATGCCACCGTTTCGCCTATTTTATTCATTAGTAATGTTAATAATGTGCGGTGCTTATATAGCGCTTGATCACCAAAGTCTCAAAGCGCTTAACATTATTACCCCGGTCACTGGGCCCATAAAACATTCCAAGTACCATCTCGGCTCCCTGGGGAGTATAAAGCTCGATGCTGCCATTTCGGCGCAAAGCAGATAAATCAACCTCAATAACCATCTCTGCCCTCACAGGTACCCATTTACTTCTGGGTGGAGAGAAGCAATGAGTGACAAAGTGCCTTGCCCAGGGGCACACGCACCATAGTCCCAGGCAGGACTCGAACCCACAACCTGTAGCTTTACCTACAGATTACAAACGTTGGTGAAATATCACATAGACTATCGCAGCAAGTAGGTTCATTCGATTTTAAGCCGATACACAGGCGGTACAATATGTGACCTTCTCCCACGAAATCAGAATAAAGTTGACCTTTTGATATTTTGAGATATTGGTATTTCCAGATTGCTTGAATTCTTAGCTTTAAAATGATATATAATTTACTGGGTAGGGTATTAACCAGCGGTCAATACACACATCAAATTAGGAATAGTTAAGAATTAATTTCGCTACATTTTACTTCTTGGGTACGCTCAGTAAATATTTTAAAAGTTACATTCTAAGTTCAATCAGAAAATGAAAGAAATATAACATACCTGTAACGAGAAAAAGACAAAGGGAGACACTGATGAGTTGGCTGAAATCTCTGTGGACTGTTATGTCTGGGATCTGAATGATCACCAGAACAAAGATGTCTAGTCAAGCCCCAGTGCCTCTAGAACATGTTGCGCAACATGTGACTCTAGTCTACGGCTGTTTCATGTGGCTAAAATCGTTACTCATGAAACAGCCACTACTTGCAATAAACAATGGTTAATTAATATTTTTTTAAAATTTAACGAACATGTTTGAAAATACTAAAGCCTTTATTGTTTGGAAAGACAATTCTGTATTCAAGTTTTCGTCGATTTTCGTTTTTGAAAAACAGGAACGGAACCATACATTTCCGATTGCAACAGAATTCTCGTAAATTTCGCATCATCGCCCGTGGGACCGGAAGAGATGGAAATAAGACGAGTCGAAAGCATAAATCTTCAAGTTTGTAGAAAATGAGACATGTTGCCTCAAAACATCCCGAAACAGTCAGGGTCACCAAAAAGGTGCACGTATTCTAAATACCAAGTATTTGTATACCTCATTTCACAAGCCTCGTCAAATCAAAATATAAAAACACTATTATTCGACACACAAAAATAATACATTTTAACTTAACACCCCACGTTGGCTCCACACTGCTGCGAAAACGGCCCCTTTCCGTGGAGCACCCCTCCACGCTCGCAAAAGCTTCGTGGATGCCGTTTATTCCGAGAAAACAATAAATGTAAACACCTACCAATACACATTTCCAAAAACGCGTCTCTGAGCAAGTTTGTTTAAAAGAATAACTTGGTTGATTACTTCTGTGGGTATTTGCAATCGGAATTCTATCCCGTTTAACACAGCCTACTGCATTTGGGGCCAAATTGAACACCCGGGTGAGATTTGTACACACAACTATTGCATTATTTCCATTTTATTCTTGGCACAAACAGAGTTCTGTGTTTATACGGGCCTTAAATGAAACGAACAAGTTTCTGATTTTGAGGGTGTTTTTTGTTGACAGAGGGAGACGTGAGGCTTGAGGGAGCTGACAACAGCGCCCTCCAGGGACGAGTAGAGATTTTTCACAATGGTGCCTGGCTCTCCATCTGCGATGCATCATGGGACACGAGAAAAGGCGATGTCGTCTGCAGACAACTCGGTTCGTATTTGGTTACCAAAAAGCCACAAATTGCACCTACGCAAAACACAATAGGCCGTATTATTGAACGTTGAGGGCGCTGTGCTCACGGTATTCAGGGTATAATTGAAAGTGATTAGGAGACAATTCACGTCAGTTTAAATTTCCTCACAGCTCCAAATTGTTTTTCATTCTAATATTCAAGTTTTAGATAAAGTAAAGTTACTAAAACTACTTCAATAAACGCAATTTTGCCTGTTTTGGGTACCCAGAAAATGGAGTCTTACAGTGCCCTCATGCAGCCAGAAATACGGCGCATTGAAATTGAACCACGGCTGATGGGATATGCTGAACATTAACTGTCGCAAAACTATGTAGACTACATGTGACATTTACCGCGTATCATCTCTAATTTACTAAATGTAGGATACACCATTTGCAGATATAGAAAAATATTTACTACCGAATTATTAAAAAATATCTTACTTATTTGAAAGTAAATAATGATTGCAGGCATCCAGCAAATTGATTGCGCTAGATATTCTGTAATTGTAACGAAATACAATTTTATTTGAAAACAAATTACGATTGCCCGACGGCGATCACAAAACAACAAGAACAACTGCCTGACGCCGATTGAGAACGAACGCTTTTTTCTTGCTTTTCTTAGCATCTATGATTGTAAAACTTTGGACAAGTCAGTTAAACGATATTTACTATAACCCTCCTCTCCCCTCCCAAATAGAATCCACTTATTCCTGATGATTTAAGCAATTGGCAATTGTGTCTAACCTTTAAAGACCATGATTCAAGAGAGGGGGTAAATTGGGGTTTAGGTTGAAAAAGCAGAGCCTCAAAAGGTTTGATATTATACCTGGTTCCATTTTCAATCTATATAATGACCGTGTGTTTTCAAATGAATAGGTCATTGTGTTTTGCGTTTGAGGCGCCTTGTAAGAACTCTTTAAATTTGACTCTTGTTACGACTACTGTCTTCAAATTTACTGGGAGAATGTTATTTTCTTTGAAGGATTTTCGGGAGGTGCAATGTCGACGGAAAGGAGCGTCCTCTTTGGTGAGGGGATATCAGATTCCTGGCTGACCGATATTACGTGTACAGGCAGCGAGAACAGTCTATCGGAGTGCACGGGTTTGACTTACGGAACGGGCACGTGCTCGCATGCCAACGATGGTGGCGTCCGATGCTTATGTAAGTAGATTATGATATAATAATAACAGGGATGTAGTCGAGTCCATCACAAGTACCTGCAAGTCCATCGCGAGTCCATCGCGAGTCCATCGCGAGTCCATCGCGAGTCCATCGCGAGTCCATCGCGAGTCCATCGCGAGTCCATCGCGAGTCCATCGCGAGTCCATCGCGAGTCCATCGCGAGTCCATCGCGAGTCCATCGCGAGTCCATCGCGAGTCCATCGCGAGTCCATCGCGAGTCCATCGCGAGTCCATCGCGAGTCCATCGCGAGTCCATCGCGAGTCCATCGCGAGTCCATCGCGAGTCCATCGCGAGTCCATCGCGAGTCCACCGCGAGTCCATCGCGAGTCCACCGCGAGTCCATCGCGAGTCCATCGCGAGTCCATCGCGAGTCCATCGCGAGTCCATCGCGAGTCCATCGCGAGTCCATCGCGAGTCCATCGCGAGTCCATCGCGAGTCCATCGCGAGTCCATCGCGAGTCCATCGCGAGTCCATCGCGAGTCTATCGCGAGTCCATCGCGAGTCCATCGCGAGTCCATCGCGAGTCCATCGCGAGTCCATCGCGAGTCTATCGCGAGTCCATCGCGAGTCCATCGTGAGTCCATCGCGAGTCCATCGCGAGTCCATCGCGAGTCCATCGCGAGTCCATCGCGAGTCCATCGCGAGTCCATCGCGAGTCCAACGCGAGTCCATCGCAAGTCCATCGCGAGTCCATCGCGAGGGCAAGGGCATTCCTTTGTCATTGTTCATCCAGTTACTTGTTACTGCCTTTATGAAGGGACTTGTGACTGGCTTCACGAAAGGACTTGTGAACGGACTTGCAGGGACTCGACTACAACCCTGAATAATAATACTAATATAGGCAATTTATAACGCACCATTATTCACCCTAATGAGATGATCAGAACGCAGAAAACAAAAACAAACACCAACAAACAAAGAGAACTGAGAGACAACTGATAAAACGTGGACATTTAAAGTGACCTGTCACCACAATGTGAGAGTAAAGTCGGAAATTTGAAAATTGAGATATTGATATTTTCAAATTCGTGAGGAAGAGAGCTTTCCAATGGTATATAACTCTTGGGGGTTTCATTCATTTAAATTAATTTATAGCGCTCAAGAAAGTAATGGGTTTCACAAGACGTATTTGTGAGATAACTTACTTAATAAACATCTTAAGCAAAACACTAAAGATTGCAAAACAGGACAAGTAAGGTTCGGTTAAGCATAGCAACGGCTATGTTCTAATCATTATTTCTTTTTGAAACTTTCCACACATATGAACTATTGTACAAACAACAAAATATTAAAATTTCGCAAACGTTGGACAGTTACGAAGATCTTATTTGCATATTTAATTACTGTGTTAATTAGACCACTGATGGACTTTAATCCAAACACTAACTACGGAAACACCACGCAAAATCGCGTAATTTGAGAGGTTTTCGATCATCTGATTGCACTTAAAAATGGGAATATGTAAACGAGGACTTAGGCTTTCCAAATTATGCAAACTCTCAAAATTGACCACCCCGTCATATTTTGACTTGGGATGGCCATATCTCAAAATCACATTGTGCGACTTTACTATCATATTGTGGTGACAGGTCACCTGACAATCAAATGAACGAATGAGTTACCGGAATGCCACTTGCAAGAGCTAGATCTTCATAGCACATTTGAACTCTCGCAGGGTGGAACAGTAACGAATATTCTGAGGAAGTTTGTTCCATAATATCGGCCCAGCATGAGAAAATGAACGCCCCCGCCCCATGTTTTATTTGTTTTAGGTATACAAGCAAAGAAGAATAGAAAGATCTGAGGGACCTGGAAGGGTTGTAACAAATGGTCAAATCAGAATTATATTTTGGGGCAGCACCAAGTAAGCAATGGAGAATAAGCAAAAGTAATTTGAGAACTATTTGAAATTGAACAGGCAACCATTTATTGGAGTGAATGCAAAACTGGAGTTAGGAGTTGTTACGATCTGTCGCTATACAAGCAGCTCAGCTGCGTGCCAAACGGCAGCTTCTAGGTATTGTGAATCGCTCGAATTAATTACATGTGTGCCAATATTGGTGCTTTTATAACATGAACAATTGATTTGCTATGTATGCCGCTGCACGGTACTAACGGATGTCCAAACTGTAAAATGTTTATTTACCCTTAGTCAGGTTTCTTATGTATTTTCGTTCAATTATTGTGTAGATTTGCTAAACTATACATTTTTGGAAACGTTAGAATATACTTAACATGAAAACCAATGTTCACATTTGCTCTTAGGTTCTTTATGGCGGCCATCTTAGATTTTTTTGAATAGCATTTTGATGATGTCACACATTTTTCACAATTGTGCGCATTTGTCTATGACCCAATAAACATATTACAAAAAGGATTTTGAATTTATTATGTTCTGTTGGTGAGATATGGCTTTAAGGTCCAAAAATGTAACAATCATAAAAAGTCACACGATGACGTCATCATGATGTCACTTCAATTTATATCTATAACACATCCCGACATACCTGCATACCAAGTTTGAATCCAATCGGACTCACACTTCCAGAGATATAGAGCATTGACAAAAATAATGGACCTTTAATGTGACACCCAATGACTTTTCATGTGTCACGTCACATTAAAGAACCATTTTTTTTCAAAAGAACCTAAAAACAAATGTAAACATTGTTTTTTTCTGTTGAGTATATCCTAACGTTTCCAAAAATTTATAGTTTAGCAAATCTACAAAAAAAGTGAACGAAACTTTCAATATGTACATTATGAACCTGACTACTCCCTCCTTGTCCTAGACCCGATGTACGAAGGGTGCTTTTCATCTTCAACCACCGGTCCCCGCCTTGACGTCTTTTGCGACTAACAGTGACGCCACAGACATCGCGTGGTGCCTGGGCAGGTGCCGCGTTGAAGGGCATACGTTTGCTGGCATGGCAAAAGGCACGCGATGTTCTTGCGGTAGCTCGTTATCAGGTAGCGGCAGGCAAGGAAACTCTGGATGCAACGTGGCATGTGCGGGAGACGTGGACGAAATATGCGGCGGTATTGTAACGGCATCTATTATACAGAAGTGAGTTTTGTCGGTGGGGGGGGGGGGGGGGGGTGTTAAATCAGTTACCTGACCAAGACCTACATTGTTTTTGTGTTTGTGTTTTGTTTTGGTTATTGTTATCCTGGTTTATATGTCGACTCTTGTACCAATAAATGAACCGTACCTTTGCCTTTAAAGGGATCGTATACGTTTGGTAATTACTCCAAAAACGTATTGCAATACAAAATTACTTGGTAAGAAGTACAGCAGCTTTGGGTAATATAATGCATTTTTAGAAACTTTTCACTTCGAAGTAATGCGGTTATGGAAAAAGATATCACTTTTTATCCCCACAAATTTGAATCTGAGAAACGTTACTGCAGTGACGTTTCTCAGATTGTGTATTTCAATGCAGATTATTCTTCCTGCGTGGACATAACCGCTCCATATTTTCGGCAATATCTAAAATCGTTACCACCTTTTGAAATGACATTTTTACAGGTTAGTTTTATGATATATATCTATAACTATATAAGATTGAAACAGTGGGTTCCAATTACCAAACGTATACGATCCCTTTAACATTCCAAAGGAAAGAAAAGTTTAACATCAGATCGGTTTTTTTAGATTGCACAAATGACCGAAATACCTGCTCATAAATGAATTAGAATGACCGAACACGCTCCTGCAAATGTTGAATGTTGTTTTTTGAATTGTTAAATTGGATGGTTATTTTATTCAATCGAATAACACAACAGTACATTTGCTTACGGTCATATAACGAAACCGAATTACCATTTTCAGCATCATTAGATTTCGCGCGAAATAGAACGTCGCAGTGGGTATAGCTGCCCCTTTGCCGAAATTGACCGGGAAAACGTATACTAAACACCGAAGGCGTTTGTACACGAACTCTTTCTAAATGTGCAGGAAACAAATGGCACGTTTTTGGTTGTGTTTCTATATAATGTTTTAAAGCCCCTTTACACAGGATAGCGATCTTTGTGCCTCCCTTGTGCGATTACAAAAAAAATTGCCAGGTCGCCGTTGGAGTCTCAAAGGAGGCAGAGTGGTTGCCTAAAGCCGTGTTCCTATGGGACTTTTTCTTCCGCGGCCACGCGGAAACTTACCGCGGCATTCCTTAGCGTGAATCTACCACGCGTTCCCACCTGGAATAATATTCCGCGACGGAACGGTTCATTCACTGTTCGAGACTGGCAGAATGTCACACATTGCGGGCGCTGTGCACAGTCACCTTTGACCTATGCGGGATATGACGTGCCTGTGACGTATTTTTCGCGCGCTGGATTCGTCGGCCACAAAATCGATCAAATCTGCCATGTTTCTAACTAGTCAAGTAGCGAAACTGCAGCAACTGGACGAGATTGAAAAAAGCGCTGACCGTATTGCATCCTACACACGCTGCGTACGGTACGATGATATACCACACCGCCATCAATGCAAACGAGACAGGGAACCATACTACCATTTTCGCGCGAGTTCTGTGTATAGTTGTGACGTATACAGGAAGTGTTGTTTGCATAGCGTTTTACAGCGTGGTCGTGGTAGGTTTACAGCGCGGAGCGTTCCCATTGGACTTTTTAGCGGCCCTGATAAGTTACCGTGGCTGCGCGGAAGTCTTCCGCGACCTCTTTCGACCTGCCAGTTTAACATCACGGTCGCGGTAAATTGACAGGGAGGTCAGTTTACCGTGCGTCCCCATTGAATTGAATTTTGTCATTCTAAAGAAAAGTCGCGGTACTCTAACAAAATTAAGTCCAATGGGAACATGGCTTTAGTCATTCAAAGGTGGTACACAGGAGGTTCAGACATCCCTAAACGCCATGGTCGCAGCAATTTTTTTTAAACATGTTCAAAACAGTCGCACTAAGGTCGACCAGGAATTTATTGCTCAAAGAAGCCAGAATAATGGTTCAAGCATTGCCGTGGTTGCAGAGCGGAGGCACAGCGGTTTCCCAATGGTCGCGCTCGTAGATCGCCATCAAAATGGCAGAAAATTGCATTTTTGGTGGTTCAAGGGAGGCACAAGTATCGCTGGAGCAGTTACATAGACACAGGATGTTCTAAGTTTAGTCGACCATCTAGCTTCTTGCCAAATGTCTGGCGCTCAAAGGTGGCACAAAGGTTGCAGCCCTGTGTAAAGGGGTCCTATGGTATCAAGTGCCTTTCATCCAAAACTTGCTGCATTGGTTTGAGGGAGCCAGGAAGGACAGATACTACATAAAGAAAACTGTTGTTGAATGGTGGCAATAATACACTTTTTTTTCATTTCATTTCAACATGGTTTATTACAAATCACGAATGGCAGCCACAGCTGAATTGCACGTGATTTATATTTAAAAGAACAATTAGTTATGCCTCACATATAATTAGATAAAATTCCATAATACAACAATGAAATATATAAAATATTCAAAATATTTAAAATGTTTAAGATGTAAACATAATGCACTACTTAAAGTTTTACACGTTCAAAACTGACGGGTTAATAAGTTAAAACATAGGAGTAAATGATGATTTTTCTTGCTTATACAGAATTATACAAATGTAGAAGATGGGGAATAGCACTATTCTGCATTCGATTGGTCGTACACCTAAGTTCCGGTAGTGTTTTTGAATTTCTGAGGGTTCTTTTATTTTTAGGATGAGGAGGAATGAAATCTTTAAATTGGTCAGTTTGTTTCAATGTTTTTTTCAATAAATGATCTGCATATAGTTTCTCTTCTTTGTTTTAAGGAGGGAATCCCAAACCTTTGCCGCATTTCAGAATAACTACTATTATAACCACAACCTGCAATTATTTGAAGCGCCCTTTTTTGAATGCAAGATGGTTAGGCTGAGCAATAGTTAATCCTCCATCCCACACTGGAGCGCCATATTCAAGAATCGGTCTAATGTGGCTGTTGTAAAAAACAAGCAAATCTTCAACGGGTAAACAGTGGCCTTTAAGAACACGGAGCATATACAGTTTTCTACCAGAGCGTTAATACTTATACTCATAAGAGCCATAACTTCACTTAAAGGTATGATACGCCATTTGCAGATATCGAACAATCTTTCTACCAAATTATTAAGAAATATCTTAGTTATTTGAAAGTAGATAATGATTGTAGGTATCCAGCGAAATTGTTGCGCTAGATATTCTGTAATTGTTACGCAAGCAAAGAAGAAAAACTGCCCGACGCCGGTTGAAAACGAACGCCGTTTATCTTGCTTTTCTCAGCATCCATGATTGTAAAACTTCGAACAGGTTTAACCCTTGGACGAACGGAGGGGCTCATCAGTGAGGCACGTTTGTAATACTTTTGTGTATTACTAGAACGAAGGAAACAAATTGTATTACTACGGCATCTTTGGGCCAATTCCGCTGAATCTTTTTTTCTAACTAGCCTCCCCTCCTGTGAATGCTGTAAATTCATGTTTCACACAGAGTTCGTTCACCTTTTAATTTAGGCTCGAGCATATTCCAGCTCTTAGCTCAGCCCCATTCATTTGTTTAGAAACCTAATTTATTTGTGTATAGAAAGCTAGCCGAATGGTTGCAATAGCTGTACTTCGAAACTATACGGCTGTTTGGTATCTCAGAATGCTATAATATTTGGTGTGTCCAGAAAAGGTTTATCGATATGCTCATACCATTATACAAACAATTGTGACCCCCAAACACAGTTCTTTGCTTATTACATGCCTCTCGCGTGAGCCCCGAAGTGTAATCCTGCCAATTTCTGGGGGTCGGTGCCTCCGAGGGTACGATTTTTACCATAAAATACAACCTCCCAAATCAACGCATTCCTGATAATTCAAGCAATTACCAATGGTGTATCCTACCTTCAACTGCACATGTACTAATTTGACATCGTCAAAACAACATGGTCAAAACATATTTATTATTATTATTATTATTATTATTTATTCGGTCGTGACATTCATAATACAAACATGTACATTCGAAGTAAGAAAAGACTTACATCATCAAAAACAATCAAGATGAAAGATAAATGGTACATGTATAACAGATACCAATCAAACATAATAAATGTATAAAGGTACGGTGGGGGAGAGATAGGGGTGGGGATGATAAATGTATTGAAGGGGAGCAGAATGTAGAAGGGGGAGTGGGAGGGAGTTCACTGCAGAATAAAGACAATCTAATCTAAGATGGCCAGGATGAACAAAAGTGAAAACACTGTGACTCGGAATCCTGCCCATCCAATCTTAGGTTGGTAATATACACAAAATAAACTATTAAATACAAGTAATATGAGAGATTAAAAATAAATCTGAAAAATCTGAAAATTTATATATTTTATGTGCTATAATTCAGGGCAATATATGAATAATTAAATAGATAAATACATAAATAAATATCTGCTAAAAACAGTAAGAGAATTTAAATGAAAATCTAAAAGTAGCATTACAAAAATAAATCAATATGAAACACATAACATACAAACAAGCTGAAAACGCATTACAAAAAAGACAACACACACAAACCAACAGACAATTCATAACAGATACCATAAACATGCAAACAGACAAGCAAAGTTACAGTTATACGAACAGCCAGATACAAACGGAACATTGAAGTGAACGTGGTGTTGTATCATTTTTCTTTTGACTAGCAAGATGCCGCGCTTCGCGCGGCACCTGCTAGCTGGGTGAAATCGTAACTTATAGATACACCTGGGGTGCGTTTCACTCCAGCGAACGTTGCCAACGTTGGCCAACGTTAGCGTTGTTCGCGTGAGTGGAACGCAATGTGCGCCAATTATGTTGGCCAACGTTAGCGAAAACGGCGAACGACATTCCGAGCTGTTCGCTGTTGGCCAGTGACGTATTTTAATGATGGCGAAGCGGTTAGCAGACGGCAGGGTTCTTTTCACGGTTTTTATTTACGTTTTATACTTTTCGTTATAAACGGTGGATTGTTTTGAGCAGTCACAGGGATCTTTTAAAGAAAAATAATGAGTTGGACAAAAAGCAGCGAACCAAACGATGTCACTTTCACCGGGCGCCGCCATTTTGAAAACGTAGTTTTTAAAATATCGTTCCACTCCCCCTAACGCCAACTCAAAACGTTGGCGAACGTTTGCGCAAACAGTTCGCGTAAGTGGAACGCACCCCTTGTTGACGTCTTAAAAACATAATGGATTGTATGACAAACAAATCGCGAAACTTAGCGAGTAGAGTACCAGCTAGAAAGTATTTCGAGCGCACGAAATTATTTCGAGCTCACGAACAGATATTCTTGGAGCGCAAGAAGTCATTTCGTGGCCACGACAACATTTCGAGCTCACGAAATAAGTTATTTTGAGTGCACGAAATAAAATACTCAAATTATTTCGTAACGGTGATTTTTATTCGTCATATGTCCCTTTAGGGGCTCCGTAGAATACCATCGAGTCTGAATAACAAACAATCTTTGTAAAAATACTTCCCGACGTTCGAACTAATAATACTCAATAGGCAGTCCATCTTCGCTTGCATGCTGCCTGCGTCTCGTTATTTTTTAACAGGAATCGTACGGGAAACAATACGAACCAATTCGGGATTTCTGAGTTTACATCATCGTGAAAATCCTGATTAAAAAACCCAACAGGCCGGCCATCTGACAGTGCGCCCTCAACTGACGTAATGCAGTCACGTTTCTAATTTGCATATTCATATCCACCATCGCCCTACAATTTCGCGACATTTTTGCGGGATCAAAGTTGAAATTGAGGCAATAGCGATATGTTTCGGAGTGTTTTTAGACACATAATGTTGTAATATTTAAGTATCGACAATGTGAAGTAAAGAAATTTGCCCAAAAGGCAACACGAAAGGAATAAATCATTTTTTAACGTTCCCAAGCTGTGACTGAAACGTGGTAGACGCGCACGAATTCGAAGCCGGCGCTCAACTGGTATTATGTTTACTCCGCAATAACCAAGGAAGTATAAATCGGGGCACCAGCTCAAATAACACGTGACGGGGCCGCCCAATCGCGAAAAAACAAACTCGGCACCAACTCGGCCACCGCGCAAGCAAGGCGGATACAATCAATTTGCGAAGGCTTCGCGTAACGCATGTAGCCGCCGCTTAATCGCAAACAGCCAACAATTCGGCAACCGAGTTACGGCAGTACGATTTCGGGAAGGCTTCGGCCCGAACTCCGGGCAAGGACATTGCAAAAATAACGCAATAGTTCACGCAAAAAGGCCCGCAGACATCGACAGGCAATCGAAAAGCGATTACGCGTTTATCGGTAACGTCCGTTTCTTTTAAATCTCACCACGGACGAATACGATTTGTTTTTAAATTTTATTCCCCGGGGGATTCCCCGGGGGATTCCCCGTCGCGAACGGTCCGGCACCCCGCCGCACCGACGCCGGCGGCACACGCGCGCGGCGACGAGTCGCCCGACCAAAAGCCAACATGGCGCCAACCACGCGCCAAGATGGCGCGGCCCTGCGTTCCAAGATGGCGGCGCCCAGGGACAAGATGGCGAATTTAACATCTTTTATAGTATAGACTAGCAGGATGCCGCGCTTCGCGCGGCACCTGCTAGCTGGGTGAAATCGTAACTTAATATAGATACACCTTGTTGACGTCTTAAAAACATAATGGATTGTATGACAAACAAATCGCGAAACTTAGCGAGTAGAGTACCAGCTAGAAAGTATTTCGAGCGCACGAAATTATTTCGAGTTCACGAACAGATATTATTGGAGCGCAAGAAGTCATTTCGTGGCCACGACAACATTTCGAGCTCACGAAATAAGTTATTTTGAGTGCACGAAATAAAATCCTCAAATGATTTCGTAACGGTGATTTGTATTCGTCATATGTCCCTTTAGGGGCTCCGTAGAAGACCATCGACTCTGAATAACAAACAATCTTTGTAAAAATACTTCTTGACTTCCGAACTAATAATACTCAATAGGCAGTCCATCTTCGCTTGCATGCTGCCTGCGTCTCGTTATTTTTTAACAGGAATCGTACGGGAAACAATACGAACCAATTCGGGATTTCTGAGTTTACATCATCGTGAAAATCCTGATTAAAAAACCCAACAGGCCGGCCATCTGACAGTGCGCCCTCAACTGACGTAATGCAGTCACGTTTCTAATTTGCATATTCATATCCACCATCGCCCTACAATTTCGCGACATTTTTGCGGGATCAAAGTTGAAATTGAGGCAATAGCGATATGTTTCGGAGTGTTTTTAGACACATAATGTTGTAATATTTAAGTATCGACAATGTGAAGTAAAGAAATTTGCCCAAAAGGCAACACGAAAGGAATAAATCATTTTTTAACGTTCCCAAGCTGTGACTGAAACGTGGTAGACGCGCACGAATTCGAAGCCGGCGCTCAACTGGTATTATGTTTACTCCGCAATAACCAAGGAAGTATAAATCGGGGCACCAGCTCAAATAACACGTGACGGGGCCGCCCAATCGCGAAAAAACAAACTCGGCACCAACTCGGCCACCGCGCAAGCAAGGCGGATACAATCAATTTGCGAAGGCTTTGCGTAACGCATGTAGCCGCCGCTTAATCGCAAACAGCCAACAATTCGGCAACCGAGTTACGGCAGTACGATTTCGGGAAGGCTTCGGCCCGAACTCCGGGCAAGGACATTGCAAAAATAACGCAATAGTTCACGCAAAAAGGCCCGCAGACATCGACAGGCAATCGAAAAGCGATTACGCGTTTATCGGTAACGTCCGTTTCTTTTAAATCTCACCACGGACGAATACGATTTGTTTTTAAATTTTATTCCCCGGGGGATTCCCCGGGGGATTCCCCGTCGCGAACGGTCCGGCACCCCGCCGCACCGACGCCGGCGGCACACGCGCGCGGCGACGAGTCGCCCGACCAAAAGCCAACATGGCGCCAACCACGCGCCAAGATGGCGCGGCCCTGCGTTCCAAGATGGCGGCGCCCAGGGACAAGATGGCGAATTTAACATCTTTTATAGTATAGACTAGCAGGATGCCGCGCTTCGCGCGGCACCTGCTAGCTGGGTGAAATCGTAACTTAATATAGATACACCTTGTTGACGTCTTAAAAACATAATGGATTGTATGACAAACAAATCGCGAAACTTAGCGAGTAGAGTACCAGCTAGAAAGTATTTCGAGCGCACGAAATTATTTCGAGTTCACGAACAGATATTATTGGAGCGCAAGAAGTCATTTCGTGGCCACGACAACATTTCGAGCTCACGAAATAAGTTATTTTGAGTGCACGAAATAAAATCCTCAAATGATTTCGTAACGGTGATTTGTATTCGTCATATGTCCCTTTAGGGGCTCCGTAGAAGACCATCGACTCTGAATAACAAACAATCTTTGTAAAAATACTTCTTGACTTCCGAACTAATAATACTCAATAGGCAGTCCATCTTCGCTTGCATGCTGCCTGCGTCTCGTGATTTTTTAACAGAAATCGTACGGGAAACAATACGAACCACTTCGGGATTTCTGATTTACATCATCGTGAAAATCGTGATTAAAAAACCCAACAGGCCGGCCACCTGACAGTGCGCCCTCAACTGACGTAATGCAGTCACGTTTCTAAATTTGCATATTCATATCCACCATCGCCATACAATTTCGCGACATTTTTGCGCGATCAAAGTTGAAATTGAGGCAATAGCGATATGTTTCGGAGTGTTTTGAGACAGATAATGTTGTAATATTTAAGTATCGACGATGTGAAGCAAAGACATTTGCCCAAAAAGCAACACGAAAGGAATAAATCATTTGTTAACGTTCCCAACCTGTGACTGAAACGTGGTAGACGCGCACGAATTCGAAGCCGGAGCTCAACTGGTACTATGTTTACTCCGCAGTAAACCAAGGAAGTATAAATCGGGGCACCAGCTCAAATAACACGTGACAAGGCCGCCCAATGGCGAATAACAAACTCGGCACCAACTCGGCCACCGCGCAAGCAAGGCGGATACAATCAATTTGCGAAGGCTTCGCGTAACGCATGTAGCCGCCGCTTAATCGCAAACAGCCAACAATTCGGCAACCGAGTTACGGCAGTACGATTTCGGGAAGGCTTCGGCCCGAACTCCGGGCAAGGACATTGCAAAAATAACGCAATAGTTCACGCAAAAAGGCCCGCAGACATCGACAGGCAATCGAAAAGCGATTACGCGTTTATCGGTAACGTCCGTTTCTTTTAAATCTCACCTCGGACGAATACGATTTTGTTTTAAATCTTATTCCCCGGGGGATTCCCCGGGGGATTCCCCGTCGCGAACGGTCCGGCACCCCGCCGCACCGACGCCGGCGGCACACGCGCGCGGCGACGAGTCGCCCGACCAAAAGCCAACATGGCGCCAACCACGCGCCAAGATGGCGCGGCCCTGCGTTCCAAGATGGCGGCGCCCAGGGACAAGATGGCGAATTTAACATCTTTTATAGTATAGACTAGCAGGATGCCGCGCTTCGCGCGGCACCTGCTAGCTGGGTGAAATCGTAACTTAATATAGATACACCTTTTTGACGTCTTAAAAACATAATGGATTGTATGACAAACAAATCGCGAAACTTAGCGAGTAGAGTACCAGCTAGAAAGTATTTCGAGCGCACGAAATTATTTCGAGCTCACGAACAGATATTCTTGGAGCGCAAGAAGTCATTTCGTGGCCACGACAACATTTCGAGCTCACGAAATAAGTTATTTTGAGTGCACGAAATAAAATACTCAAATTATTTCGTAACGGTGATTTTTATTCGTCATATGTCCCTTTAGGGGCTCCGTAGAATACCATCGAGTCTGAACAACAAACAATCTTTGTAAAAATACTTCCCGACTTTCGAACTAATAATACTCAATAGGCAGTCCATCTTCGCTTGCATGCTGCCTGCGTCTCGTTATTTTTTAACAGGAATCGTACGGGAAACAATACGAACCACTTCGGGATTTCTGAGTTTACATCATCGTGAAAATCCTGATTAAAAAACCCAACAGGCCGGCCATCTGACAGTGCGCCCTCAACTGACGTAATGCAGTCACGTTTCTAATTTGCATATTCATATCCACCATCGCCATACAATTTCGCGACATTTTTGAACGATCAAAGTTGAAATTGAGGCAATAGCGATATGTTTCGGAGTGTTTTTTAGACACATAATGTTGTAATATTTAAGTATCGACAATGTGAAGTAAAGAAATTTGCCCAAAAGGCAACACGAAAGGAATAAATCATTTTTTAACGTTCCCAAGCTGTGACTGAAACGTGGTAGACGCGCACGAATTCGAAGCCGGCGCTCAACTGGTACTATGTTTACTCCGCAATAACCAAGGAAGTATAAATCGGGGCACCAGCTCAAATAACACGTGACGGGCCCGCCCAATCGCGAACAACTAACTCGGCACCAACTCGGCCACCGCGCAAGCAAGGCGGATACAATCAATTTGCAAAGGTTTCGCGTAACGCATGTAGCCGCCGCTTAATCGCAAACAGCCAACAATTCGGCAACCGAGTTACGGTAGTACGATTTCGGGAAGGCTTCGGCCCGAACTCCGGGCAAGGACAATGCAAAAATAACGCAATAGTTCACGCAAAAAGGCCCGCAGACATCGACAGGCAATCGAAAAGCGATAACGCGTTTATCGGTAACGTCCGTTTCTTTAAAATCTCACTTTTAAATCTTATTCCCCGGGGGATTCCCCGTCGCGAACGATCCGGCACCCCGCCGCACCGACGCCGGCGGCACACGCGCGCGGCGACGAGTCGCCCGACCAAAAGCCAACATGGCGCCAACCACGCGCCAAGATGGCGCGGCCCTGTGTTCCAAGATGGCGGCGCCCTGCGTTCCAAGATGGCGGCGCCCAGGGACAAGATGGCGCATTTGTCATCTTTTATAGTATAGACTAGCAGGATGCCGCGCTTCGCGCGGCACCTGCTAGCTGGGTGAAATCGTAACTTTAGATACACCCTGTTGACGTCTTAACAATACAACATAATGGATTGTATGACAAACAAACCGCGAAACTTAGCGAGTAGAGTACCAGCTAGAAAGTATTTCGAGCGCACGAAATTATTTCGAGCTCACGAACAGATTTTTTCGAGCCCACGAAGTCATTTCGTGTCCACGAAAACATTTCGAGCTCACGAAATAAGTTATTTTGAGTGCACGAAAAAAACTCAAATTATTTCGTAACAGTGATTTGTATTCGTCATATGTCCCTTTAGGGGCTCCGTAGAATACCATTGACTCTGAATAAAAACAATCTTTGTAAAAATACTCCCGAATTCCGAACTAATAATACTCAATAGGCAGTCCATCTTCGCTTGCAGCTGCCTGCGTCTCGTGATTTTTAACAGGAATCGTACGGGAAACAATACAAACCACTTCGGGATTTCTGATTTACATCATCACGATTAAAAAAACCAACAGACCGGCCGTCTGACAGTGCGCCCTCAACATACGTACTGCAGTCACGTTTCAAAATTTGCATATTCATATCCACCATCGCCATACAAATTCGCGACTTTTTTGCACGATCAAAGTTGAAATTGAGGCAATAGCGATATGTTTCGGAGTGTTTTGAGACAGATAATGTTGTAATATTTAAGTATCGACAATGTGAAGCAAAGAAATTTGCTCAAAAGGCAACACGAAAGGACTAAATCATTTTTTTAACGTTCCCAAGCTGTGACTGCAATGTGGTCTACGCACAGAAAATTCAGGCCGAAAATGAAGCTGGCGCTCAAACTCCGCATTAATAACCAAGGGAGTATAAAGCTCAAATAACACGTGACGGGGCACCAACTCGGCCACCGCGCAAGCAAGGCGGATACAATCAATTTGCGAAGGCTTCGCGTAACGCATGTAGCCGCCGCTTAATCGCAAACGGCCAACAATTCGGCAACCGAGTTACGGTAGTACGATTTCGGGAAGGCTTCGGCCCGAACTCCGGGCAAGGACAATGCAAAAATAACGCAACAGTTCACGCAAAAAGGCCCACAGACATCGACAGGCAATCGAAAAGCGATTACGCGTTTATCAGTAACGTCCGTTTCTTTTAAATCTCACTTCGGACGAATACGATTTTTTTTAAAATCTTATTCCCCGGGGGATTCCCCGTCGCGAACGATCCGGCACCCCGCCCCACCGACGCCGGCGGAACACGCGCGTGGCGACGAGTCGCCCGACCAAAAGCCAACATGGCGCCAACCACGCGCCAAGATGGCGCGGCCCTGCGTTCCAAGATGGCGGCGCCCAGGGACAAGATGGCGAATTTAACATCTTTTATAGTATAGATAAAGCGGAAACTAGCAACAACGACGGTGCGAACGGTGGATACCAGACGTCCCCCAAATTTCCAAGCCCGTGTATAAGTGGCGACGGCTTTGCTGGCCCGATCACGATCGCGATACCATCTCCTTTCAATTACGCCGTAGTTTCTTTCGCGTACTTCAAACTCGCAACTGGGGACAGCGTGACGCTACAGGCGGCCGGCGCCACGACCGGAAACTATCCAGGCGGAAGCGTCGGTGCCGTACCCGACACCTGGATTTCAATGTCTACAGCCACCAGCTTCGATGTGCGTTTTACAGTTGGAAGCAGTTCCCCAGGAAATACAGGATTTGCCTTGGTGTATAGAACATGCATACTCCTAACAACACTATTGTGTTCATTTTTATCAGTTCATTTTATCATCAGGGAGTCAGGTTGGCGTAGCGGTTCTTTCCTCGCCTTTCACCACTATGACCCGGGTTCGAACCCCGCCTGGGCCAACATGTGACCTGGCACCACGAAATAGGTGGAAAGTCACACAAAAATTGACATTACAACATTTTTAGATAGAAGAAGTCCTAAGCTTTCAAATTATGTATTGTGTGTTGCTGTAGCTTATTCGTAGCCGCTGCCCTACTCTTTTTAAATAACTGAAGTCATGCTCCCTTGTTTTGAGAAAACAGAGTTCAAAGTCTGTGAATCGTGCCAACTATACTATCATTCAGTGCAATTCAGCCACTAAAAAGCACACTTTAGAGTTTTAATTGAGCTATACAATTTGGAATATGATAAAGAACGTTTTTTTGAAACTCGAAACCGACCTCCCACTTGAAAAATGAACATTTCGGCCAGTAACTAGTTTTGGACTTGTGCGACTTTTCGCTTATTTCGTTGTGCCAGGTCACATATGTGGATTGGGTTTTCTGTCCCTGCCTGACTCCGTGGGTTTTTTCCCAGGACATTCTTCTGGGGTTTTCTTCCAACCTCAAAAACGGTACTTTCTTCCCAATGACTTCTCTCTGCAGGTTTCTTCAAGCTTACGAGCTACAGTGCCGAGAGCGCTTTTGAGGGATCCTTGGTTTCATTACCAGAAATAAATAATAATAATAATACAAAATAATAATAGTAATGTTTTTAAATGCAGGCAATTTCAAATTGAAAAACAGTTTATTGATGCCTGGAGTGTCTGCTGATCAGCGACGGCCACAGACTCTGCCCCCCACGTTTTATTTATTTATTTACTGTTGTTTTTATGTTTGCCCTTTATGGAGTTCTGCACTTCATTTATTTCATTCCACATGTTACAGAAAGCTAAACTGGACTATAAACAAATACAATTGCATCTCATTTTTGATACATTATAACATAGTAAAAAACCAAAGAATGTCACCCTTAAAAGAAAAACAGCAACAACGTGTTTACAACATTTCAATTCAGGGGGGGGGGGGGACTGAAACAAAAAGTTAAAAGTAAAAGACTAAACAAATTCTTCTCGTTCTTAAAATACAAGGCATTGTTCTTATTTAAAAAGCTTTAAAGGGGTCCTATACGTTTGGTAGATACTCCAAAAAAATTATTGGCATTACAAACTTACTTGGTAAGAAGTACAGCAGCTTTGGATAGTTTGAACCATTGCTATGACGTCACGCTATTGTTAAAAGTGTGGATTCGTATCTAAGAATCAACGCTTTGAACAATAACAGTGGATTCGTATCTACGAATCTTTAGTAAAGTGTGGATTCGGAACGGTTTTTATCTTGCCTACATTTGTAACAATTACGAATCCACGGTTATTCAATTCCTCAACCCTAATCCAACCCTGATTACGTAAGAGCCTCGAGAACCTCCTTTAGGCCAAAAAACAAACAAAACATGTTTGTCTTTTTTTTAGAAGGAAGGAGGAGGCCTGTTTTTCTTTCTTTTTTAATAGCCGCTCGACACATTTTAA
This sequence comes from Crossaster papposus, assembly GCA_037893245.1. NCBI lineage: Eukaryota > Metazoa > Echinodermata > Asteroidea > Velatida > Solasteridae > Crossaster > Crossaster papposus. The sequence continues at coordinate 989,837 of JBAIAA010000022.1, read as the reverse complement.
TATGGGTCATGTAGTGAACATGTCACGCCCTATCTTTCTATTTGAAATTAAAACATGTCTCACCCACGAATAAAAATCAAAATTCATGTGGGTCGATCATGTATGCACCATACACGTCACACCCTAGCCTTCCCATTAGAAACAAATATATGTTCACAGCATGTACACAGTGATGCTAAAGTCCAAATTACGATCTTAAAATTGTATTATCTTTTTTAATTGGCTTTTTCGCAATTTTGCGAAAAAGCCTTTGTTTTTGTTCTGATTTTTGTTTTACTTCTTTTTTCTTTTTCTTTTTAGGACCAAAATGCAATAGACTTTGTACACGTTCTTTCGTACAAGCACTTTTCATAACAAGTCGTATCCAAACAAAACTTTACCCAAGTGAAGACCCTATAGTGAACTCGTGTCTAGCAGACAGACATCATGGTGACGTCATCAGGGGGTAACGTGACGTCATATTACATTTATTTAATCTTTGAAAATCAATAACAAATCACGCGCAAAAGACCGGGACTTTAGGTTTATGGCAATTGATAGGATAATCTAGGATCTTCATTTTATCTCGTGTGTGAGAAATCACGTGACCCTTCCTTTCGGTCCAAACCGAAAGTGCCTTATAATTTGAAAGTGAAAATGATATGAACTTACTTTAAACGATGTTAGTGTTTGGCTAGATGTACTTTTCAAAAAAATTACCGACGACGTCATAACATGTTATAGCACCCTATGGGAGCAGGTTCTAAATTAATATTTAGTTGATGTGTGTGGCGAAGTTTGCTGAAATCACTTTATAATTGATGTATATAATAGCTTCATGTTAGAAACAATTTGACCGGGAGAAAAAAATATGACGTCACCAGACCGGAAGTTAGAATGAAAAGTTAGACTTGAAGCCATCATTCAATTGTATGTGATTTATTACGTTTTAAGACCTTGAAGCCATATCTCAGCAACGGATCATGCTAAAATAAAAATAATTGTGTATTGGGTTGGTTAGGTAGTTCACAAAAAGTTTACAAATGTGTGACGTTATCGTTTTAATCACTTTAAATTACCTTTAATCTGTTTGAATAACCTACATTCGTTTTGATTACTTTTAATGTGTTTAAAATTCCTTTTGAATGGTTTTTACGGGGAAAAAAATGCGAAAAGGCACTATGTTCTGTTCCTCGAACAGACGTAGTTTTAGTTATTATTATTATTATTGTTTAAAGATAATAACATTTATTATTTTTGTGAAAAAAAAGAAAAGGAGGCGGCCTCTAAAAAAAGAAGCGGGCGGTGACGTTAAACATATTTTTTTTTTTAGTTGGCCTTATGTAAATTACGTCTATGGCCACGATACATGCATGCCTTTTCATCTCCACTCAACTGGTTAGTTAATAACAATACTTCTTTTGACGCAATGGTTTAAGTCAGAGAATACACTCGCAAGTGTGGATTCGTATTTAAGAATCCACTCGGCGCTTCGCGCCTCGTGAATTCGTAATTACGAATCCACACTTTCTCGTGTATTCTCCTATACATAATGCATTTTTTGAAACTTTTCACTTCAAAGTACTGCGGTTATGGAAAAAGATATCACTTTTTATCCCCACGAATTTAAATCTGAGAAGCGTTACTGCAGTGACGTTTCCCAGATTGTGTATTCCAATGCAGATTATTCTTCCTGCGTGGATATAACCGCTCCAGATTTCCGGCATTATCTCAAAATCGCTACCACCTTTTGAAATACACTTTGTACAGGTTAGTTTTATGGTATATATCTATATCTATATAGGATTGGAACAAACAGTGGGTTCCAATTACCAAACGTATACGATCTCTTTAAAAGAATGAGTATATACTAAGTCTGTTTATTTATAAATACAAAACGCATTTCAAGTTCCGTATAAAGTGAGGGATGATAATTGTGGTCGGAAACAGTTTTAAAACCATCTTACAGCGAGTGTTCCAGATTTGCCTATAAGCATTTTGCAAACACTAACCCCTGCGACGCGCCGCCATCTTGTTTATACACCAACATACATCGTACTATTTTCGATAGTCGCTTGTATTTCGTGTATACCCCCAAGCTGTTTTGGTTTATGGCTTTATATGTTCACACAGCCCTGTATCATAGGTCAGAAACCCAGAAACCAGCTGGTGTTGTCGAATAAGGCAAGACAACAATAGCACGATTGATTGCTTGGGAAGGTCTCGCGGTGAAATCCAGCAAAATTATTGCCCTAGATATCCTTTAATTATTCTGAAAAATATAATTTTATAAAGAAAAATTCGCGATCGCCAGACGGCGATTAAGAAAAAACAAAAATAACATAAAAATAACTGCTCGACGCCGGTTGAAAACAATCGCTGTTTTTCGTGCTTTTCTCGGCATCCATGGTTGTAAAACTTCGGACAACTGGGCCCAATTCCATAAAAGCATTCTAACTTAGTATATTACTAGGTTTTAGGATTTCAAATGCCAAGTTGGTTGCTTGCTAGCATTCAACTAAATCGCATTCCATAACATCATTCTATGAAACATTCTTACTATACTTGCTTGCAGCTTGCTATAATGTTGTGGGGTTTGCATAATCGCCAAAGTACACGGTCAGTTTGAGTTAACAATAGGGAAAGAGTTCAAATCAGGTCATGCTGTGTGTTGCATTGTCAATGCATTCCTCACTATTGTTTTTGGGCCATAAAAGTAATTCATATTTTCTGTGAATAAAGATAAATGTTGTAAAATCCCCTTGTGAAAAGTTTTAGCCTCATTGGTCATTTCATGTCTGAGAAAAAAAAGCGAAAATTTTCTGAACCATTTCTCATTTGCACCAACGGATTAATTATCGTCTCATGAGACTAAAACTAATTGTTTTACTCATTTCTCAATGACTATAGCATTTCAGGCAAAACTATTCCATGGGAAGTTTTCGAACATCATTATGTTTATACCATGTAGGCTATTTTGTAAATATGTAAACATTTGTGGTTTTTTAGATTCCCAATAGTAAGCTTGGCCTTTAAAAAACAACGGGTTTTTTCACGAAGAGGTTTCTGTGACAAATGCATTATTCTTTAATTTTCAGTTGGACGATTATGCCATCATGTGGACTTGCCCTCCAACGTGCCATATGGGTCTTACAGTAGCCCATTACCAATATATTACTACAGTGATCAAGTTGAAGTAACCTGTCAAGCCGGGTACCAGTCAGACAAAGCGGCATTTGTGTGTCAACTGGACGGGACATGGTCCCAAGCACCTATCTGCTTACGTGAGTAACATACAGAGTAACACAAAGAAGGCATCCATTCAGTGAGAGGATGCATTCTAGGTTTGATCATAAATAATCCAATAATATTATTGAATGATCACTTTTGTTTCGGTATTATGACAAATAGGCACTTGGGGAAACAATTCCATAGAGATGTACACAAACTTAAAACAGTCCTAGCTTGTTTACCCTAACCCTTTTCTCTAAGATCTTCGAGATGTATGCTATTTAGACCAAAAACTGTCTTTCTAGGACAAAAATAACTCCCAAATATTGTTTTTTTAGGGTAGATAGACACTTAGGGAGACACTGAATTGTCTCCCTAAGTGCCACTGTCTCCTTATTACCTAAACACTTACGCTAATTTGTTTCCCCAAGTGCCTATTTGAAAGAATTAATGTTTGGGTTACAGCAAACGCAAGCGATGACCTTAATAATTATACTTCCGAGGTTTATAAAATTGATATTTTTATGATGGCATTGTGACATCACCCTCTTTCCCTTTAAAACTTATGTAGCGACGCCAACGACCTTACAACCGACAGCGCCACCGGCCACTACTCAGTCACCGCCCGCCGTTTCAGGGTCTACTGCCGGCGAAACGCCCCGTGGGGACTTGACTACACCCGGGCCTGATGTTCCATCAATCAGTACTGCCTCTTTTCATTCTGTTTTACTGCTGTATTTTATGTTAACACTTGAATACCTTAATATTCATATCCAAAACATATACATCTATTAGTGGAGGATCAATATAGACTACCAAATTGCCTTAGATCTAATGCCAGGCGAATCATTGTATATTTTAACGTTCGCCTCCTATCACCCCGTTCCCCTCCTCTCACCCCGTCCCCGCCCCCCCCCCCCCCCCCCCCTCCCACCCCGTTCTCCCCTCCCACCCCGTTCTCCCCAGGGGCGGATCCAGGATTTTCCATAACGGGGGGCGTGAACATTTACCAAGCAACAAAATGGTAAACGCAATTTTTTGTTTTCGTTTTTTTTTTCTCAAGCAAAAGGGGGGGCGTGCGCCCCCACCCCCCCCCTGTATCCGCCGCTGCTCCCCCTTCCACCCCGTTCCCCTCCTGCTACCCCGCTCCCCTCCTGTTACCCCGCTCCCCTCCTGCTACCCCGCTCCCTTCCTGCTACCCCGCTCCCCTACTCCCACCCGTCCCCCTACTCCCACCCGTCCCCCTACTCCCACCCGTCCCCCTACTCCCACCCCGTCCCCCTCTTCCCACCCCGTTCCCCTCTTCCCACCCCGTTCCCCTCTTCCCACCCCGTTCCCCTCTTCCCACCCCGTTCCCCTCTTCCCACCCCGTTCCCCTCTTCCCACCCCGTTCCCCTCTTCCCACCCCGTTCCCCTCCTCCCACCCCGTTCCCCTCCTCCCACCCCGTTCTCCTTCTCACACCCCGTTCCCCTCCTCCCACCCCGTTCCCCTCGTTCCACCCCCCCCCCCCCCCCCCCCACCCCACATTCCCCTCATCCCCGTCTTCCGTGTAACAACCACCCCGATCAGAAATATACTTGAGGGTTAACGGGACCATTTTCCTCGTTGTTTTCACAGCAACGCCAGACCCCCAATCTTGCACTGTACCAGAGGTTGCTAACGGTCAGGTAGACTCTGTAGTACTGCAGATAGGTGAAATAGTTGGACGAATTGTGGGTTTGGTGAAACAAGCATGAAATTTTGGATGCAGGTAGACTAAACCCTTGTGATCATTTTTAGATGTAGGGCCATCTCAGATTCGACCTGTGACAACAAAATGGCGGCCATTTTGAAAATGGCCGCCGGCGGCCATTTTGAAAAACATAAAAATCCACATATCTGGCCCCAAGTAAGTTAAAATGACCAAAAAGGTGTCCTTTTCACATAATATTTGCATGACTAATCAAATGGAATGCATATTGAACCATTTTGGGATTCCCAGGGTACCCAAATCCAAGATGGCTGCCATCCGCCATTTTGAAAAACATCAAAATCCATATATCTGGCCCCAAATAAGTTAAAATGACAAATAAGGTGTCCATTTCACATAACATTTGCATGACTAATCCAATGGAATGGCTCACTCAGAGCACTGTCCACCGCACTGACAAAGAGCTGTACACCGAAGAGCTGCCTTCTGGCATTTGCAGCGTCCTCTGCAGCCGGTCTTGCAGCCACATCGCAAGAGTTCCCTGCAAACGTCTGATGCTTCTGGTAGGTTCGTCCAGGTTATACTCCATCCACTATCCGGTTTCTTGTTCCAGCCCCATTCACTTGGTGACGGAAACCGTGGAGCAGGGGTCATCATTTGGGCCCAACAGTGACCAGCCTGGTAGGCAGCTCTCTTCGTGTGTTGGATGAGTGCAGCCTGTGTAGGAGGCAGACCATCAATAGCTCTGCCTTTCTTGCTGAACAGCTGTTTCCTCGCCTGATTCACACCCTCCTCTGTGCTGGTTCGATCGTATAGCAGCACCACGAATCGCTCCAGGGGTTTCATCCACTCGTCAATGGCACATGGGTCTGGCGTGGCACCCAAGGCAGAGAATGCGGGTGTGACGTCTCCATAGGTGGTCCAGGTGCCCCATGCAGTCTTCTTGCCCCTGCCGCCAAAGCAGGACACTGTGTCACAACCTGTGAAGGCGTGGAACATCGGCAAGGCCACACATCGGTCAGGACCAAGAACTTTGGCGATCTCATGAGCAGCGATGAACCTGAAGCTCTTCCCAACTCCAAAGGCAATCCACAGTTCAGAGATGTTGAGGCGATTGGCTGATGCTATGGCCAGGACTACCACGTCTGTATCAACTGTGCGTATTGATACTTTGCTGTATCCCTGTTGTACGGCATCCTGTAGGTGCAGGAAGATACGCGTGTCAGCCTCCTCATGTGTGCATGGCGCTAAAGCTGACACGTCCTGACGATTAGAGCAAATAACTCCAGTGCCTTGTGTGGTGATGATATGTTTGTTGGTGTCAATGTCTGCTATGTTAGAGGCCAAGAAGGAGAACAGCTCCGTCTTGTTGTCGCCAATGCGGAGAAACTCTTGCCAATTTCCAGGAACTGCACTTGTTGGTTCGACTCGTCTCCTAACTCCCTTTCCTCTCTTGCTGCGAGTGTCCGCCTTCAAGCTGTCTGCCATGTACAGATCCCACACAATGTCTAGTCTGTCGACATGCTGCAGCTGGGATGTGACATACGGCACGAAGACATCAGTGGCATAACCTTGGAATGTCTTTGCAGTCCCTGGTCGCAGCATGTTGATGATGGCAGCACCATCCAAGATGCTGACTTCTACTCTGGGGGTGGAGAGATTATCTTTCACCGGAACAAGGTTTTCCAGGCAGGGCATCAAGTCAGACTTGGTTCCAGTTCTCAGGCCACCCATCTGAGACAGAGATGGTGGACATGCCTGGTTTTCGTGCTGGAAGAACTCGTCCAAATCACCATGGCGTATCTGGGAGGCAATGTACAGCCTGGAGAAGAGCGAACAGTCGTTCTTCAGGGACGACATCTGTAGCTGTTTCCTTGACTTCTCTCTGACTGGTGGGCGGCTGAATAGATGGAGGTTGTTCCGCTTGATGGGATCTGTGATAGGCACTGTCTGATTCACAAGCCTCTCTTCAACATATGTCTCATACTTCTCGAGCCCAAGTTTCTCCATCTGCCGTACCGTGTCTGCCACTGCTGTGTCCATAACATCTCTGCTGTTCAGGACAAGGAGATCACTGCTGCTTTCAGTGAACGGGTTCCCCATCTCTTCCATTACTCGGCTCAGTGATCGCACATCTTGTGCAAATGCAATTTGTGCATGTCTCTTCTGCTCGTGGTGACGTACATCTGTGTATTGTCTCTTCTCGGTTGATCCCTCGAATTCCTGAATTAAACGAGCCATCTCGGGACCAGATACCATCCAGCGATTACTGGGAATCCTGACCGGGTGCAAGCGGGCGACGTGATCACGCTGACGTGCGATGACTCCTATGTGCCCGGCGACGGCAATGCAACTACTTGCCTTGCCAATGGCGAGTTTGACGTGGCATTAGTATGTACGCCTGCAGACGGCTTACCGCCATGGCTTATAGCAAGTGAGACAACCATTCATTTGTTTATCGTTTGAACATCAAGGAAAAAAGAAACACAACACAACACGTAACATTTTCGTTTTGTTTAAGGAAATAGGGCCGGCATTGTAAAAATGGTACATGTTCTAGATTCTGAGCAATTTAGAGATAAACGTCGATCTTTACTTATCTCGTTACGGCTGAGTGATTTGGGTGAGTTCCAAAACTGTGTTTGTGCATTTTATGCTAATGGTACACATGAGAGAATCCCCGACAAAGAGATCTCCCCCCAGAGACACAACAACAGCTGAGGGCGGCACCGGGGAAGAGTGGGCGGCTATCCCACACGACCAGGTACGACATTACTGTCGATCCATGAGGCGACGAATTGCAGCTGTTCTTGACGCGAATGGAGGTCATGTTAATTATTGAACTGTAAATGCCACTTTTGTGAGCGGTGGTGCTAACTTGTTTTGTTTTTGTTGTTAAACATAAAATAAACATTAGATTACTGGGCTAAAATGTCAAGGACATATGTGGGATTCAAACACATACATTTGATTTCACAAAATTCTGGCAAAACTATAAAAAACATTCTGTGGTGCGTTTCTTTGTTCCTTGAGTGTATATTTCTACTAAGATTTACCATGTCTTTCAATAATAAAAAAAAATTATGAAAACTTAACCAAACATTGCATGAGAAATAAATCTATAAATCTATAATGTCTTAGGCCGTTTCCAAACGTCCCGCTTAAGCCGAATATAATTCCACCTCGAAGTTGGCACCAATATCGTTCATAATTAGGAATGCGCATGCTCACAGCGTGAGTGCGAGCAAAGAAAACCAACACACACAATTTGTATTCAACACGGCATACAAACGCGACGTCTGAAACAAGCCTGAACTAATGCCTTTCTAACAGACGTTATAAATTATGGAACACTATTTAAAATTGGGAAGTTATTAAAACCCTCTTATGGTTTTACCTTTCAAAACCTTTCAAAATCTGCTTAATGGGCAAAATGGCTATCAACAAATATGAACCTTTTAAAACGCTCCAGAATGTGTTGCTACTGCACTACTACACCTTTCAAAACCTTTTGAAAGGTATTTTTTTCACAAAAGTTTGTTCAGAGAGTTGTTTTACCTTTCGAAATCTTTCATAGGTTCTTTTTGTCAGACAGTTTTCTCACCTTTCAAAACCCTTTAGTCTAGGAAACTTGAAAGGTTTTGAAAGGTCTGACAGCTCTATGGTAAATGCACTATATATAGGAGGGTTAATCCTTGACTTGTCAAACTGTTGCTTGTGCCTTCCACAGTTATTGTCGTGGCAGCTGTTTTGGCCCTTATCGTTGTTGTTCTTGTCATCTTGCTAATGCTAATCAGCAGCGAGCCCAAACACGACACAAGGTAAGCTTAGCAATGGGGATGTCGCCAGTTTGTAACCAACTTGTTGTGGTCCAAAATTTAATTGTGTGCCAGTATTTTGATTTGAGTTGTTTTAAAAGTAATATACACTATTCGCAATTGCTTGATTTATCAGGAATAGATGATTTTTAATTTTTTAATTTTTAATTTTGTTTCTAAATATTTTTTATTTATTTATTTATTAATTTATTTATTAATTATTATTATTATTTTTTTTTTTTTTTCTTTTTTTTTCATTTATTTATTTATTTATTTATTATTTTTTTTCGGCATATATGATTGTAAAACTTCGAACAGGTCAGTTAAACGATATTTACTATAAAATACACCCTCCCCCCATTTATTTTTACCTATTATGATAATTCAAGCAATTACCAACGGTGTACTATTCTACCTGTAAAAAGCTGATTACTAGATTTCAATGGATGATGTGGCTCGTTACTGAATTGCTAACAACTTTAAGTTTTAGTCCCCCTCAAAATAAATACCGTTTGCTTCGGATTTTCTGGTCTTCAGATAGAGAAGAAAACTATAACTGTGTGCAGAATGTTATGTGCGTGGATGAAATGGCCGTTGAGACATTTCTATCCATACAAAAAAACCACACAATCATTGTATTTACGAAAACAGCCGTTGAGACATTCCTATCCATACAAAAACACAATCATTTTAGATACGATAACTGGTAACCACAGGAAACAATCTGTTGAGACAGGTGACAATATCTTCAACGTTGTTTTTAGTCAGGTTCATAATGTACATATTGAAAGTTTCGTTCACTTTTTTTGTAGATTTGCCAAACTATACATTTTTAGAAACGTTAGGATATACTCAACAGGAAAACCAATGTTTACATTTTGTTTTTAGGTTCTTTTGAAAAAAAAAAGTTTTTTTTAAGGGGAAGTCATTGTCATGAGAAGTCATTGGGTGTCACATTAAAAGTATTTTTGTTCAATGCCATATATCTCTGGAAGTATAAGTCCGATTGGGTTCAAACTTGGTATGCAGGTATGGCGGGATGTGTTATAGATATAAATTAAAGTGACATCATGATGACGTCATCGTGTGATTTTGTTCATGTTTGGTCCTTTAAGCCATATCTCATCAACAGAACATAATAAATTCAAAATCCTTGTTGTAATATGTTTATTGGGTCATAGACAAATGCGCACAATTGCCGTCATCATTCAAAAAATCTAAGATGGCCGTCATAAAGAACCTAAGAGCAAATGTAAACATTTGTTTTCATGTTAAGTATATCCTAACGTTTTCAAAAATGTATAGCTTAGCAAATCTACACAAACATTAAACGAAAACACATAAGAAACCTGACTATTTGTTAAAAGCTCCTTGATAAATGACCCAGTGACTTTGAATTAAGTTACCTAGTTGTATTTGTTTATTATAGGCGTAGGCAAAGACGAGCACAACCACAAGACGCAGACGAGTACAGCGACCAACGTGAAAGTCCTGTGGAAGATCGTCTTGTGGCCATTGCACCGTCGGTCCAGCAGAATCCCTCCGCTGCAAACAGCATCTCTGGGACCGATGACGGCGGCACTGTCAACCAAGGTGCCCAGACCGACGCCGACCCGGCCTTGGGAGAAATCGGTGATCCTATGACGAGTGATTCGGACGTGTATCACCCAACGAGAGATTATCCCGGAGCCGGCGGCGGGCGCCGTCCCCCAAGCCTGGCACCAATACGCCCGGCACCCATGTCTCCCCCGGCACCCATGTCTCCCCCGTCGCGTGCCGCTACCTCAGAGCTCACCCTTCAGATGCCCATGGACTACCGCCTGAGTCCGGCCGACTTCAGGATGCTGGCTAACGACGAGCTGTTAGCTGTACGAGCGCTGGATAACGCGGTGTCTGATTTTGAGAGTGACCAGCCCGCGTACTACCTTGGGCCATCTGGTCCTCCTCCCTACGGAATGGACAGGGGCAGCCGCTAAGCAGCTTCTATGGTTTGTATTAGGCATTGGCAGCAGAGGTCACGGAAAGGCGCATGAGTAATGATTGTATTTGTTTAGGTGGTGCTGGTGGGAGTTTGGGAGGGGGGAAGGGAGAAGGGTTCGGTATTACTACACTTCATTAATATTCATGAGCAAATTTAAGCGCGTTATTGGCCAATCCTGCCGCGCGTCCTGGAACTAAAGATGATACGCTGCCAGGTGACGTCATCCCGGTGAGGACCCAGCTCGCTGCCATGCGGTATTCTGTTCTGGTAGCGCCACAAATTCCCTCTGGAACCCGCCTCGTAGACATGTGGTCGGTGGCTTGTAATCTTTACGGAACCAGTCTCAGTAACGTTACTATAGATTTCCGTCATTGACTGACGAAGAACTTGAATATCGTGTGCCGAATAAAGATGCACAGTCTTACAATCGACAAGGCAGTAAATACTTATGAGGTGTAGTAACACAAATACAGCATTTGGTTTATTTATGGAAAATACATAGTGGAAACTACTGGAGCCAATTCCATAAAAGCATTCTAAGCCTAGTTGGTTGCTAACTTCCTTTCTATCTCTAGTTCCTTGCTAAATCTATCCCATAAAACCATTATACGCTTAGCAAGGTTCCTAGTTGCTTGCTAAAATTAGAATAGGTTTGGGGTATGTTATTCTTAGCACCATTCTAAGTCACTTTTTAATCTTTTATCTTTTGGGAATTTGTATTGACATCCTTATGCGCAGAGTCAAGGATAACCTTAAACTCCTCATAGCGTTCTGCAAGGAACAGATTTTCCTGAGTCGAGTAATTAGACTCTTTTCCCTTTTTGGAGTTGAAACACCCTCTGAATTAGCCATTTCTGAAACATGTGCTTATGCCGATACAAATGTACATACCCTAAATAGGGTACAGAGGAATGCATTGACAATACAACCCACAGCATGACCTGATTTGAACTCTTTCCCTATTGTTAACTCAAACTGACCATGTACGTACTTTGGCGATTATGCAAACCCCACACCATTCTACCAAGCTGCAAGCAAGCAACTAGTAAGAATATTTCATAGAATGGTGTTATGGAATGCGATTTAGTTGATTGCTAGCAAGCAACCAACTAGGCATTTGGAATCTGGCTAAAACCTAGTAATATACTAAGTTAGAATGCTTTTATGGAATTGGGCCCTGGTTTCCCGGTGTAGGTCAGCTTGACTACCTCCCTCCGCTTCGCTTCGGTATGTTGTTAAGATCCCAAATCTAACGAGTAAATTTACCGCAAATTTACTTCTCCCCAGAAAAGGAACCAAAACAAAGTGGAAACGAAACGAAGCAATAACATTTAATAATTTATTTAATTACACAAAAATAAAGAATTTTACAATTAAATACAGACTTAATGTAATAAAAGAACATTACCAGTATTTGCTTGAACTTAATATGAAGGGGCGAGCAGCTGGCGTTAACGAAAGAGTTCAATGTTTTAAAAAGCAATTATGCGTTGAAACTCCGGGCTCACGGCGACAACGACTCCTGGGGACAACGACTCCCGGCGACAACGAGTCCAGTCGACAGTGACTCCCGGCGACAACGAGTCCAGTCGACAGTGACTCCCGGCGACAACGAGTCCAGTCGACAGTGACTCCCGGCGACAACGAGTCCAGTCGACAGTGACTCCCGGCGACAACGAGTCCAGTCGACAGTGACTCCCGGCGACAACGAGTCCAGTCGACAGTGACTCCCGGCGACAACGAGTCCAGTCGACAGTGACTCCCGGCGACAACGAGTCCAGTCGACAGTGACTCCCGGCGACAACGAGTCCAGTCGACAGTGACTCCCGGCGACAGGAAAAGGGGGGAATAGGGCTCTTCTAACGGGTCCTTCCGTTAGCTAACAGCACGGCTAACATGCCGTGCTCGATGAACTGTCACGCACGTCGGACGACAAACCCATAGCAGGTTGACTTCAGGATCCGATAACTCGGAATACAAGTCCCAATGTCCGACGAAATCGCCAGTCCCGGACCAGGCAGCACAAAGTGCAAAGAACCGCGCTGCTGTCTACATCGCCGAGCCACTCGACGACAAACAAACTGGACAGCAGACTCCCGGTCTCGGGTCCTCTGGCGCGTGCCCCAGGGGAACCTCCCCCAAAACAGCCGGCAGTGCGGGCACAATCGTGAAACAGCTCACGGTCCTTTCCGTCCGATGGTGAGGGATAAAAGGCACGCCCCATAATGTGTCCATCCACTATATACCGAGACGAACATTCCATTTAGCGTGCCGTAAATTCCGGCAACTCGGTCGCTCAAATGTTTGTCAATTGTTTTAAAATTTGCATAAGTTTAACTGCTCGCCCCAATTGAGTTAATCTGCTCGCCCCAGATATTTACCTGGCTTAGGATTCTTGTTGTACAATGTACACAAACAAAACATACAATTTAAATACTGATAATCAATAAAATAACAAATACGATTAGATAAATAAATACCTCATCTTAACAATGTAGACGAGCTAACCTGCACCTCGGAACCAGTAATTCCCACTACTTCCCATCAAACCATGCTGTATATGTATATTGCCATTACCACCCACAGAGGCGTACAGTCTTTGATCTTCAACCTTTTCCCTCCCGAACATTGTCAATGTGTAGCTTGTATTTATTGTATTTCAACGAAAAGCCTACCTTTGTTTTCTTTGGGCGTCTGCAACCAATTCTTCGTTTAGGTTTCTTTCAAAATATCAACTTGAAAATGAACGCATTAGCAGTCCCTACATTATTGATTCGGAATGTATTATTGTCGGATCGGCAGTATTTCGAAATGGTTTTGAAAAATCCATAACTGAACTGCGGCTGTTTACTGTTAACTAACTCATTTATCGTCAACTGTTTGTATATATTATTTTAGAAAGATAGCAATTTCCAAAACAACTCATTCCGGCACGGAACTATATTTACAAAATTGATAGACTTGTACCTATTTAAATTAGCCAGATCTGCAGCTCGGTATGAGAGCGGTTCTGTACGAGAAAGCTGGATGCGAAGCTGCGTCATACGAACTTCTGTCCTGAGACGTCTGTGTCCCTGACAGGTATATTTCAAGAACTGTTCGCTTTTAGTCAAGGACGTAGCCATAGGGGGAGCAGGGGGAGCAAGTGCTTCCCCCCTTTCACAGTCGAAAAATATTAAACACATATTTTGTGCAGGCCTTTTCGTCAGTGCCTGTCTGATCCGCTTGCATTTTTATCAGCCCCCCACCCAAAAGCCTCCACCCGGTGGACCAAAAACTATTTTGGTTAATTAAAAACAAATTCTTCAGTCAATGAGCTTTAACAAAATTTATAACCCAAGAGGTCATCTAGGGGGCAGACCAACCCTTCAAAATAATGGTTTTTTCCAAAAGCCATTGAGTTGTGCAGAGAAATCGAAATGTGCTTGTATTGCAGAGCAATACTGATATTAATGTTTACACGGTTGTCCTTCAAAACAATTGTGTAAATAGCCAGAATGTTTAAATCTTTGGTATGTGTGTCCAGGGAACTTCTAGTCATCTGTTCAGACCGTGAGAAAAATATTCGTGCCCCCCCCCCCCCCCCCCCCCCATACATAATTATTTTCCCCCAACACAAAACGCCTCCTGATGGAGCCCCTTCGTGCGTCCGTCCAAAAGAATTGGTCGCTCGCAGGGTTAAAATTAAAACATTCAGAATCGTAATAAATTTCGAGCCTAGCAATGCATGGTCAGTGAACCATTTCACAGTCAAATGTTGGTAGTTGATGAAATCTACGGCCATTTGGTGAAATTTAAGACTCGGTCCGGTGAAATATGAAAGAGCTGAGTGCATGACAGCACTGATTATTACAGTCTAACTACATCACGCGCGATACGAACGACGAATTAGTCGTCATGATTCATAATGTGTGTATGTGTCATGTCTCGCTAGCTACGCTGCCGTGACATGTAGGCACAACGTTTCGCCAGTGCTGGCAACCGCCGCTCAATGCTACTATAACTAGAGGGGAGTAAGTTATACAATTACAGATAATTATAGTGCCGGGATCGGGTTAGGGTTAGGGTTAGGGGTTAGGGTTAGGGTTGTCCCAGACAACTCTACCATCATCGATGACGTCAACACCATCTGTGTTCTGATTGGCTAATGTACCAACCTACCTGCAGAAAAAAAAATATCGCTGCCGGGCATCGTGACACTATACCTCGTGACAATATGAATTTTTGAACAATGGAAATGCAGTTTCACCCTTAAAACACCGTAACATTTCACGGAGATTTTACAGTGGTTTAAAGGTGAAACTGCATTTCTATTATTCAAAAACTCGTAGTGTGAAAACGTTAATTTTTACTGATGATATATGGTCTCACATGATATGCCATAAAACTTGCAAAATATTGCACCAGATGGCATCTGATATCTATTTATTCAAAACATTCGCAAAGAGGAGGGGGACACCCCCTTCCCTTAGACCCTCTCCCCTTATACCCCCTCCCCTTATACCCCCTCCCCTTATACCCCCTCCCCTTATACCCCCTCCCCCATATAATCACCAAAAGTGCTCCTCCCCTTGAAAAGTCCTGGATAGTCCTTGCTTTTATTAGTCCGTTTGCTGCATGTTAGGTCATAATTGGACCATGACTAAAGCCGATACAGTTAAACCATGTCATTCCATGAGGTTGATACACGGCGCGACGTGGCATCCCTATGCCCAGAACCTCTTTTGAGGCAATTTTAATACTTAACATATCACTACACAGTTTTCCTCACCCTGAGCCACGCAGTGCTTTTACGCGCTTTCTACTATAGTAATAGCGCTCAAACCCATGCGGCATTCGGCCAGATCCGTGATTATTAGCGCAAAAAACATGCGCCTAATCAGAGCCTCCGTTACAAACAGACCAAGGCCATTTCCCAAACCCTGGCTTTGGATCCGTCTCTGGCTACAGCCTATTGCTAAACTGTATAATGAAGCCCGAGACGAAGACAAAGCTGAGGTTTGAAAAACAGCCAAAGGCATGCGAACCAACGCGCATTTCTATTGGTCCATTCGCTTGGACATTGGATGCCATCCTGAGCCAGCGTTTAACGGGCTCTTGAATTGTCATTAAACAAGTTGGCCAATACATGTTATGAACGGCCATCCCTTGTAAACTTAGGACAATTTCTACCTTTATTTTTAATTTTATTGGAGTTTACGTAGCTTTTCAGTCTTTTATGTTTCTTATTCTGTATAATATATAATAGCAAAGCTTTATTTAACGTTCTGTACGTTATTTTTTACAATTTTTCCGATTAATTAAAATGTTTACGTGGGAGGATGAACATTTGTGAGAACACCTCAGGGGGTTGAGCGCTATTAGAAGAAAGCGCGTAAAAGCGCTGCGTGGCTCAGGATGAGTTTTCCTATGCACGTTGCACTGCAGTACAATATACAGAGTGAACCCACAAGTTTTAGTCGGTTACTCTTAGTACCTGAAATACGAATGGACCAGTAGCTATAAACAATTTAACGTGGTGAACCCTAGTGTGACATGTATTACTTCAGAACATATTTTGTGTACATATCCTTTGTGTACAATAACCTTATAAGATTATGTTTATGGTTTTATGTTGTGGTCGGTTTTGTAATAGGTTATGCAGAGTAGATTTTGTACAATACATCTTGCAACACTATGCATGTAAAAGAGACACGGCGCCCACTACTTCATGAAATGTAAAGTTTCTCAAAGATAATGTTCGATTGATACAATTTTTGACAAATTTTGTTCAACTTCCAAGACAAATTATCAGGAATGAATATTCAACTAATTGTGTCGATAGATGGAATGATGTAGATGTGTGGCTAAGTATTGCGCATTGTGTCCTAGATTCATGTATACTCATGGAAAAAAATAAACGCACCACTGATTTTTTTTTTATAGATTTGCCCGAATTTTGTGAAATCAAATGTATGTGTTTGAATCGCTACAAATAGGGTTAGGGGTTAGGGGTTAGGGTTCGGGCAAAACTATAAAAAAAATCAGTGGTGCGTTTCTTTTTTCCCCTGAGTGTATATAGAGTCGAAACGTTCTCGGAGATGGGAATGTTCCACTCTCAAAAACCATGTATTACAATTTAAGTTGGTTAAAATAGTTTGGTAACATTTTAACCAACAATGTTTTTTGTTTTTTTTTCTTTCCATTTGACCAATGTTGGGTACATTTTACCCAAAGTTTGGCGACATTTGAAACATTTGTTTTTACCGAGTGTTGTGTTGTTTACGTGGTAACTAACGGTTGAATAAAATGAGTAAATTTACCCAATTGTGGTTACATTTGGTTACATTAAAGGGATCGTATACGTTTGGTAATTACTCCAAAAATTAATGGCAATACAAACTTACTTGGTATAGAAGTACAGCAGCTTTGGATATTTTAATGCATTTTTTGAAACTTTTCACTTCGAAGTAAATGAGTAATGGAAAAGATATAATTTTTTATCCTCAAAAAATTGAATCTGAGAAGCGTTACTGCAGTGACGTTTCCCAGATTTTGTATTCCAATGCAGATTATTCTTCCTGCGTGGACATAACCGCTCCAGATTTTCGGCAATATCTCCAAATCGCTACCACCTTTTGAAATGAAATTTGAACAGGTTAGTTTTATGGTATATATCTGTATATATATGTAACTATACAAGATTGAAACAAACAGTGGGTTCCAATTACCAAAAGTATACGACCCCTTTACAATTGTGATCAACAATGTGTATTTTTTTCTTCAATTGAGCCAATGTGGTTAACCAACTGTGGTTAAATTTGGTTACATTTAATCAACGTTGAGTGAAATGACAATGTTTCACCAACCGCTGGTTACCAAGGGAACCACACAACAGTTAAAACTGGTTAAAACTTTTGCCCAACGTTTGGTAAACTGTGGGTTAAAATTTTAACCAACTATGTTTTGAGACGTTACCTTATATTGACCCTATATGATTAATGAAACATTTATAACGTTTAATACTTCCAAAATTGTACAGCTATAAAAAAAATTGTATAGGTTTGGTGACGACTCGTACGTTTTAGTGTGTACATTGCAAACATGTATGTTAATATAGTATATACATTACTGAAATAGGCCTATACACTACGCCAGCCAAAAAAGAAAGCCCCCAATATGTTTTGGTACAATTACAACAAATTACTAGGCATACATCTACGAGCAAATAACCACTAATCAGAAGAGAAACCCATTAGTAATTCACCCATCTTCTTTATTTTGCCAACAACAATGATTGTATGGACAAAATTAAACAATTTATGATCTGTTTTTACACTTGAGTATTTGAGTAAGATCACAAATCGCTATAGCTAAACATTAATGTGTAACAATTCATTCGTTCACTAAACCTTGAAGCACATGCAAAATATGCAATAAAAAAAAGTGGTGAAAATAGGACCAGCAACATTTGAAATCACTTTACACATTTTTGTTGTAAGATTGTTTTGGGAAATGTTCAGACACAACTTGCTTTATTTTTTGGCATCGTTTTTTTTTTAGGAACAATCAAAAGCATGTGGGGACTTTCTTTTTTAGTTAGGTGTTTGTCTTTTTGTTGGCACCAGTGGTAATTGTGTCAGCGTTTCTTGGTTTTTAATGAAATGTATATTTTTATATTCACATTCAATATACATATATTTGGTAAGCGGGTTTGAATTTATTTTAATTTGTTTGAGAAGTGAAATAAGAACTGTACCAGCGCCTCGACATATGCGCGAGATTTGATCTTTGAACTTTGTTTATAGGCCGTATTATTTAACGTTGAGGGCGCTGTGCTCACGGTATTTGGGGGTATATAATTAAAAGTGATTAGGAGATGATTTACGACAGTTTAAATATTTTTACAGCTTCAAATTGTTTTTCTTCATAATATTCAGTTTTTAGAAAAAGTAAAGTTACTAAAACTACTTCAATACATTTTGCCTGTGTTGGGTACCCAGAAAATGGCGTCCGACAGCGCCCTCATGCGGCCAGAAATACGGCGCAGTAGTGTTCATGCGTTTTGCACGTACGTAAGACGGTCATTAAAAAGCTCTTGGCCAATAAAAAGCTCTGCTTTGCAGGCTCCACCCCAAGCGTCACTCCCTTTGACTGTCTACGTCCTTAGAATTCCACAATGAGCACCGTCTGCCATTGTTGGTTTTCTTTTACTCCGTTGATTTGCAACGAAGGTCGTGAAGAGGATAATTCAACTCTATACTTCATCGAGTTGTTCACGGCTCGGAGGTTATAGGACTCTTTATGACGATAGTGCAGGCCGTATGGTACACAGGGGGTTGCGACGGGTGCATACGCACCCCATCCCCCTTTGTCCAAAAGTTCCACATTTTCCAGGGTAAATAATGGTGATTTGATGTAGAAATGACGGTACTGTACCACACAAATAATAAAATGACATTGGGATCCATACTTCTCGTAGGTTAGACCTATACCGTGTATACAGTCGGCGGCTTCAAGAGTGTTCTTTATACCCAGCACGATATGTGGCAGAGGGGTAATCCCCTCTTATCCATATACACAGTCCACGCTATTGTTATCTAAAACATCTCGCTTGAAACCTATAAAAGAATTCCTAAAATACCGGGAGCACAGTGCTCAACAGAAAAAAGGGGGATTTCTCTGCCACATATGGCGCTTCATATGATGTTCTTGGTGAACATCTGCAGTTGAGTAACTTCCTTTTATATGAAAGTTTTACATTTCTAAAGACGAGTTGTATTTTCAGAAGACATCGTCCCACGTACGCCAAGTGATCGTTTTTTACATAGACGTATCATTTGAAAAGAGTCACAATCCTTTAGGTACGTCTTTTACTAGTGTAAACTAGTGAAAACTAGTGTTTTCACTAAGTATTTTCAACATGTTTCCTGTGTAAATCGACGCCATGGGTTAAACTTTTTCATAGGTAAATGCGCGCAACTTAAGGGTATGATTTTTAGCCATTTTGATCGTTACTGTGTTCTCATAATTATTCAGTCTATTATAGCTTTACCAAATGTTATTGAAGTAAGGAATTGTAAATAAAATCACCCAAAAAACATTGCAACAAAATTAAAAAAATATATAATAATATATACAAATATGGGAACAAATGGTTTACACGACAGTTATTACAGATTTATGCAAGTCAGGCATATTTCCACTAAAAATCGAGCTTGGTGGCCATCATTTTCGGATTCAGCACTCCGAAATAAATAGCTATGTTACAAACTTCTGCTCAAAAGATGCCTCTTCTTGCCCGAGATGAGACCTTTTTTTAAATATCGCCTAGACTATAATAGTTCTTATTGCCGGACAACCATTGAAGTAATAGAAGGCAGTGTGTTGTTAATCTCCATTGTTGCAAATCCACGAGTGAAAAGGAATTGAACAATCGGCTACCAAACTCGTTGTGAAATTCTATAGACGTCGACGTCCGGATGCGGTTGGAGCTTGGGGCGGAGTCAGCAAAGCAGAGTTTTTCATGGGCCGAGAGCTTAATGACCGTCTTACGTACGTGCAAAACGCATGAACACTAATAAGACTGATGCCCTAAGGGTTTGCACGGAGTGGTGAAAAAATCAATAGGATGGGATGCTTGCGCTAACACCATATGGGTTGTGGATGGTGCCGAGTTCAGTGGACATGAGGTGGAAGATTCTGGAACAGGATACGCGGCAGATTCTGACATGATGCTAAAAGATGCTTGGTATGATGCTGGGGTAGGCTGTGTGTGCTCATTAAAGCATGTCAGAAGGATGGTGGAACAGCTTGAACATCAAGCACAGAACCAAGGGTATACATGTATAGGGGACCCTAAGTACGTGAACAGCCTTTTACAACCATTTACGTGGACAGCAAAGCATACCATTTGACAATACATACTCTATTCATGAGTTTCGTAAAAAAATACTTTCGTAAGAACCACATATCAAGAAGGAATAAAAACATTAATTCCATCTCAAGACTTAAAGAGCATGTTTCCATCTGTCACAGAATCTTACCTTGTAAATCTCGTTCTTGTAGGTCTCTCTTTGGTTGTCCTCCTGCCAAAGGCGAAGATGAGTTGCGATCGTTGTGAGGAATGAAGCGCGCGCTCCTGCCTTAAAAACTTGTCATCGATTTCCTAAGCAGTGACTGAGAAACTTTGCCCGGTTTGTGATTGGCCCCTATAGTGCGCTGTCAATCACACACCACTGACTCGTTTAATATTAATGACGGGAGTTACGTTAATGTGACTTTCAGTCACCGACACTGTACAATGAACAAATCTTATTGGTTGACGTTTTATAGACGTCGATGACAAGTTCATATGCGTGGTCCCTAGTGCGCTGTCAATCACGCATCACTGACTTGTTTAATATTTATGAGACGGAAGTTATGTTAGTGTGACTTTTAGTCACCGACACTGTTAAATTAACACATCTTATTGGCGGACGTGTTATAGTCATCGATGACACGTTCAAACGTGTGCTTTGTGATTGACACTCACAACTGACCAATGCAAGGATGACAGATGAGATTCAAAGGTTTGCATGGCGAAAAGGCAATAAAGGAACTTAGACCACGTGTTTTTTCTTTGGCAGCTGGGTAATGCGTAAACGTATACTTATGAAAAGAACAATGGCAACTGATCTATTATTAAAGAACCACTGAAAAACCACTCGAGCCACTGACTTGTTGGGTGACCAACTATGATTGGTGGATAGAAACATGACGTACACCGGTCGTGATTTGTTCAGTGTTCAGTGTGTGTTGTATGTAGAGCTCCATTTATGAAACAAACACTAGCCACGATATTATTAAAGGGAACCTATTATACCAAAACATTTTGAAAACAAATCGAGTTCCACATCTCTACGCTCTACATCAAGTTTTAAAAATAGTATTCTGCGAATGTTTCGACATTTTGTTAAAATTCATTTTGATGGTAACGCATTTATGGGGTTTAATGTCAAAGCCGCTTGAACACTAAAGTTATGAGAATGTGTTTCTGCTTGTTTCTGTTTGTTGGGGTGTTTGTTTGTTTGTTTGTTGTTGGGTTTTTTTGTTGTTTTTTTTTGGGGGGGGGGGTTATTTTTTTTTTTTTTTTCACTTGATTCAGCACAAGACATGCATACAAGTACATGTATAAATGGTTTAGCCTCAGGTAGAATGTTTTACTAGTTTATTTGAGAGGCGCCCAGGAAAAACACATGGAGTCCAAACTGGTAACCATTTTAACTGAGCAAAGAATTGTTGTGCTAAGCCAATTTATTGTGATTAGCAGCTCAAAATTTGTTGCGCTTAGCAGCTTATAAAAAAATGGTCCCTAGAGCTTTGGAGGAAATACAGACCGAAAATGAAGTCACGTACCAGACAAAACAACATAAACTTGATGAACTCTGCGCACGCGGCCCCTGTACATCCGGGTCACTCCAATAATGACTCTGACTGCTCTGATCATGACTGGTTCGTCGGGCGGTCTGTTCTTGACACGCGAAACTCGGTTCTCGCGCCTTAACGCGACCCAAGAACCTTGCACACGGAACAGGATCACACACCACCTATTATTCAGGGTTTTGCACAATCGAGTTTCGCGAGTCAAGAACAGACCGCCCGAACACTGCCTATACGTATTGATCATTCTATCGTTTCTAAACACCGAGCCCCATTTTTTTGTACGGACTGCGTTGAATCCGTGGTGGTTTTTTTACAATCCGTATCTCTTCGTTACATAGAAATAAATGTGTATAAACAATGGTTGGTTATTTCATGGAAGAATTATTTGGTATTTTCATTATTTATTTATTTATTTATTAATTCGGGAAACCAAAAAAAAATAAAAAAAAAATGTTGTTTTGATTAAGCTGCAGCTTGTGGGCATCAGTTTAAAATCAAAATTAAACATAAAGTAGAATTTGGTATTAAAATATATTTGCTTTACAGATTAAAATAATTGTACAAAACATTAAGACAGTAAAACAAAACAATTAGAAACAACTTATGTACATACAATAAAATTAACAACCTACAGTGAGTGTATCATGAGCTTCAAATTCGACAATAGACCTAAACTGGATGATCACACGACAAAGCTTTGTATTCCCTCATTGACTACGAAAACAGTTTAGCGTTGGGGCTCCTAACGCATCGCATCTTTCAATTTCATGAAGTCGGTTATAGGCAGACGACTAATTCTTGAGATAAACCCTCGTTTAGTCGCCTCATCCCGACCCCATGGAACATGCAAACTGTGTTTAGGAGCTGACATAGTACGCCGATTAGGGGCATAATATTAATTGGGTTGACATCTGTTGGAATGATGTGATTGTGAATGTAGTCCGGGAGCTTATGACACGAAATTAAGTCCCGTAGGCACCGAATGATTAGAACATGCCACCTATCTAGATACCTAAATCAGACCCTCAGGAATAAGAAAAAACATGTTGGCAAAATGTTAAGTGTGGCAGAGGGCGGCCATCTTAGATTTCAAAATGGCCGCCATTTTTAGCCTCTTTTTTGCCTAAATCAACGTTTAAATGTCATATGAAATCAATCTTTG
Organism: Crossaster papposus; assembly: GCA_037893245.1. Lineage (NCBI taxonomy): Eukaryota > Metazoa > Echinodermata > Asteroidea > Velatida > Solasteridae > Crossaster > Crossaster papposus. The sequence goes on along the minus strand of JBAIAA010000022.1, from coordinate 966,572 downwards.
AGGCTGTAAACCCCCTATTGTTTATGTCAAAGGTTGAAACTTTACAATTTGTATTTGCAGGAAAGAAAACATGAATGGCTGCCATCTTGCTCTTCAAAATGGCTGCACTGTTTTATTTTTGATGAATATGTTTTCCTTTCGATGTCTCAAGAATTGTATGTGGCCAAAAGTATCTATAATTAACAAATAATTGTAGCTGTAAGTTGTACACATGCAACATGTGTAATTGGACAGAAGTTATGTTCGCTGTCCCTCGTATCGACGAGACACTATATGCGCTGGTGGGTGGGTGCAGAGTGGTTTTCCACTCTCGATTTAGCGTCTGTGTATTGGCAGGTTGACCTCGATGAGGATGCCAGCCAGAAGTCAACCTTTGTAGTGCGGAACGGTTTATACAGGTGGCGATGCATGCCCTTTGGTCTTTGCAACGCCCCTGCTACCTTTGAAAGGGTGATGGAGAAGGTGATGGCAGGTCGTCAGGTGGGACATCCTGCTGATATACCTGGACGATGTCATTGTGTTTGGCAAGACTGTGAAAGAAGGAATTGAACGACTACGAGTCGTCTTCTCCAGGTTGAGGTGACTTCACCGTTGCATGCGCTGACTGAAAAGTCGCGTGAGTTCCAGTGGACAGATGCCTGCCAACATGCATTTGTTGGGTTGAAGCAGAGACTACAGACAGCACCGGTGTTGGCATACCCCGTTCCTGATAGTGACTACATCTTAGATACAGATGCTAGTGGAGATGGGATTGGGGCAGTTTTGTCTCAGATCCATGACGGGGAAGAGAAGGTCCTCGACTTTGCAAGCCGTAAACACTGGCATTCCTAAAAAATACCAAAATTCATAACGAGTAACAGATCATAATACAATATACACTGCATCCAATGCCAGAGCTGCAATCGAGCCACTCACATGTCACTAACAAATCACTCACAAATCACTTCGTCAAAGTTCATCAACAGCTCGCGAGTCGACTAAAAATGAATGATGCGTGACCGACTTGCAGCGACCCGCGACCAGAACACTGATATACAACACTACAAAGAGACGATAAACACGACATGTATAACAAATTAATGATGAACCAGTTATTAAACAATCCTAAGATATGCATCAGCAATTACCTCTTGACACACGTATTGAAAAGGTGGATGGCATTTTGAACAAATTAATTTCTAGTGCGACAGAGTGAAATGGGTGGAACACAAAGGAGGATGCCAGATATGTTGAATTTAAAATGATTATTCAATGGGTGTGAGGAGTCATGCATAATTTTGTTAACTTTCAACAAAACCCGATGCTCAAACAAGGAAACAATTGAGGGAAGATTCGAATTAATTATACGTTGGGCAATCTTCCTGGGTCTTTCTAACTTCTTGATGTTTTCTTTTGACAAGTTACCAAAGTTACAAACAAGACAACAAGAAATCGAATACTCTGAATCAAGGACTGATAAAAGAGAATTAAAAACCTAATGTCAACGCACAATTCCTTCAATTTCCTCAGGAAATATAATCTTTGATTTGCTTTTCCTGCAACACTTTTACAGTTGGTCGTCCATGCTAGTTTACTATCAATCACAGTACCCAAATACTTGTACTCAGACAATTGCTGAATAGGTTGATCATGAATAACGAAAGGCTCATGAACTACTGCTGACCGACGGAAATCAAAATCAAAAATTCATCAGATGTTGCGAGCTGTGTGAGAAGAGGATATCTCCTGCGAAGAGGAGAGTTTCCCCGATCCAACAGTATTTGGTGGGCGAGCCCATGGAGAGAGTGGCTGTGGACTTGCTGGGGCCACTCCCCGGCCCCCGGAGTGACAGTGGCAACGTCTGGATCATGGTATTTGGTTACTACTGCTCCAAATGGATGGAGGCATACGCTCTGCCTGATGCTAAGGCAGAGACGGTAGCGAACAAGTTTGTCAGTGAGTTTGTCTGTCGGTTTGGCATTCCCTTGGAATTGCATTCCGATCAGGAGACAAACTTTAAGTCGGCGGTGTTTGGCGGGATGTGTAAGGTCCTGGGAACCATTAACATGGTTGCTGTGATGATTGATCCGAGGAGGAGACAGCGTGACTGGGACGAGTGTTTACCGTACGCATGTTTTGCTTATCGGTGCACTCCCCAAGAGTCCACTGGCGAGTCTCCAAACATGATGATGTTTGTAAGGGAGGCGAGGCTTCAAAATGATTTGCTGGTTGAGGGTCCTACAGTAGAGGACGCAACAGCGACAGATTTTGCCCAGAGGTTACGGCAGAATCTGCAAGAGGCACATGGCAGGGCCAGAGAGTGCCTGAAGCAGAGTGCCAAAAACCAGAAGCGAAATTACGATCACAGGGTACATGGCGAAAGCCTAAAGGAAGGCCAGTTTGCATGGCTGTACAAGCACGAGGGCGAGGAAGAAGGGAAGAAGGCTAGAACTTCGATGGGTAGGACCATACTTGGTGGTCAACAGACTCTCTGATGTGACCTACCGGATTTAGCTGAAGCCTGGGAGTAGGGTGGTTGTAGTTCACGGCGACCGACTGAAGCCATACACCGGCGAGAATTTTGAGACGTGGGGGTACCAGCCCAAGATAGTGGAGGAACCCTTGACCGAAGAACAAGATGAAGTTCCTAAGACCATGCCTAGTAACCTAATTGTAGAGTTAGGTGTAGCAGTAGAGGTTGAGCAAGGATAACGTCATGGCCACGAACAAGTTGGTTCTTACCCCCTCCCTTCACACCCTTAATACAAATCGGTATGTAGGTCTAAATGCATACATTATCATATACTGTACCAAGATACGCTTAGGATACACTACTATTATGACATACTGGTGACCATTTTTGAATAAATAATGCTAAAAACCAAATATGACTTACTTTGATCACATCAGATGTATGTTGAACTGCTTCCTTATCATGGCAAATGTAGGGTTTGGCTCCAAAATCAGCTTTGCACGGCATTCAGAGCCAGAGTTATGGCATAATGAAGATGTATATAGCGGCCATTTTGAAATCCAAGATGGCCGCCCTCTGCCAAAACTTCAAAATTGCCAACATGGTTTTTTGTGCTCTCTAGTACCTAAATAACATGACTAGGTGGGTGGGATCTTCTAATCATTCATTTCCTACGGATCACCATAAGCTCCCTGACTAATGTGTTTATATACAGAAAACAGTCGTTAACAGTTCTCCTATGATAATGTGTGGGCAGGTTGAAAAGTTCACATAGTTGAATGTAAGGATTATCAGGATATTTTAATCAGGTAGCTTAATGTTATATTTAGAGATTACCGTTACTTGGTGGATAAAAGCACCATATTTGGCATGAAGATCCCTTAAGGCATAGTAAATAATGTCGAGCCCTACGAAGTTTTTAAAACAATATGCCTATTTTGCATAAATCGTAAATACTTCCCGTGTAACATATTTTTTTCCCCATGTTTGGGTATCATCATCATCATCATCATCATCATCATCATCATCATCATCATCATCATCATCATACTATAATTCGAGCAACGTTTGTCTGTCTGTTTGTCTGTGTGTTTGTTTCGCTACTCCTCCCAAGTCCTTGGTCCGATCTCGCCCAAACTTGGTGGGTGGATGTAAGTTGACCCCAGAATTGCCCTTGAGGGGTTCATTTTTGTAAAGATCAAGGTCACTGGGGTCAAAGGTCAAATGTTCGTTTTTTGCTACTCCTCCCAAGTCCTTGGTCCGATCTCGCCCAAACTTGGTGGGTGGATGTAAGTTGACCCCAGAATTGCCCTTGAGGGGTTCATTTTTGGAAAGGTCAAGGTCACTGGGGTCAAAGGTCAAATGTTCGTTTTTCGCTACTCCTCCCAAGTCCTTGGTCCGATCTCGCCCAAACTTGGTGGGTGGATGTAAGTTGACCCCAGAATTGCCCTTGAGGGGTTCATTTTTGGAAAGGTCAAGGTCACTGGGGTCAAAGGTCAAATGTTCGTTTTTCGCTACTCCTCCCCAGTTCTTGATCCGATCTTCGCCAAACTTGGTGGGTCGATGTAGGTTGACCCAAGAATTGCCCTTGAGGGGTTCATTTTGGAAAGGTCAAGGTCACTGGGGTCAAAGGTCAAATGTTAAGTCGTAGAGGTAAGAGGTCAAATGTTTATTTCAGCACTGTCGCAAATGAAAAACATCAAGGTCAAGGTCATTCACAAACTTTTTGCCCTCGAGGGGTCATTTCTGGAAAGGTCAAGGTCGTTGAGGTCAAAGGTCAAAAGTTTGTTTCAGCACTGTCGTGGATGGCAAACATCAAGGTCAAGGTCAAGGTCATTCACTAACTCATTGTACAAAGTGGAATTCCCCACATGAGATAAAGTGGGTATTCCCCAAATGAGATTACACCCCATCCCCAACTTCCCTTCTTCCGGTCATATATTACACCCACGGGTACTTTTGACTAGTATTTAAAAATACAAATAAAATTGAAAAGTTTATTTTGGCTTGTGATCAGGTCCAATAGAGGGCGCATTTTACAACAGCTGCCGGCCTAACGTTATACGGCGTTCCAATCGCGTCGTTTTTATCGTGTTCACCGTGAATTTCTCCACGTTCACGAGTGGGTTGCATTCCAAACGCTACCCGCCAAGATCGACGCACGCGCACAGTCGAGTTAGTCGTGCGGTAAGGATATTCTTTATCGCACAAGAACTCGTACGTGAACCAACACGTATGCGCGAGTATTTCAATCGTTATGAAGTCGTGAACATGGAGAAAAAAATTCCACCTCGAGTTCACCACTCGTGAACACGAGTTACCAGGCGATTAGAACGCCATTATACGACTCGTGAACTCGTAAACACGATATACACGACGCGATTGGAACGCAGCATAATTGAACATGTTGGGAATTTACAGTTTGCTAGATCCGCTTTTGCCTTGTCATCTGGACAGTATCCTTTTTAATTATCTTTGTAATTACGTCTGTAAGGGCGCCCCCTATTTCCACTAGTCTGAGGCGACGACACGACGCGACGGGGCGACGGCACGACGGTCTGGCGCGCGACGGTGACGTCGTGCCGTCGCCCCGTGGCGTCGGGGCGACGGCACGACGCGACGCAGTTTTGTCGTCTTTGGAATTCCATAAAAAAGGGCGACAAAAAAGGGCGACGAAAAAAGGGCGACGCAAAAAGGGCGACGCAAAAAGGGCGACGCAAAAAGGGCGACGCAAAAAGGGCGACGCAAAAAGGGCGACGCAAAAAGGGCGACGCAAAAAGGGCGACGCAAAAAGGGCGACGCAAAAAGGGCGACGCACGACGTTTAGAGTGGCATATATAGAATTCCATAGTCAGCAGCGAGCATGGGCGAAAATGTCATGGGTGTGCTTCCCGATACATTCGGCCTGAACCTGCGTCGGGTCGAGTTTCGTTATTAAATAAATAACCCCACGCCTCGGCTCGGTGAATGTTACAATAATCCCTGCCCGAACTTGTTAAATCATTGCAACCTTTTCTTGTTGTAATTTGTGGTTTGGATGATTTTTTTGTTCCCCCTAAGGGAAAACAAAAACAACCAAACTCGCAACTCAATGTGCTTCAATGTGCGAGGCCGAACTGGGCACAGGGCATAGTGGAGAAAACTTCAAAATAATAAATAATGGGTGGTTTATTTGTCTTCAGATTGATTTATATTTGTAATCTTTGCTATGCCTAATAACTATATTTGATTAAGTTCTTTTTCTCAACATTTTACTTTTGCGACATATTAATAAATGTGAACTTTAAACCTCCATAACTTGTTCACGGAATGTCCGATTGAAGCACAACATGAGGTATTATAAGGAGAATTTTATTCTCTTTTCTGATACACAAACACCCTCATTTCAACCTCTGCCCAGTTCTGTCTCATTTTGCCAGAACCCCTCACTAATGAGCCCATAACAAATGTGTGGTATAATGGCATTCCAGCTGCTATGGACTAGGGGTGAGGGTGGTGTAGATACTTCTGCAGGGAATTGGTTATCATGATGTTGTCATGATTGATCATAACATCATGAGTACCGATATGCACCCTCGCATCTATCAGTAGATTTGTCACAGTATTAAGTACCTTTTATTAACATGCAATTTAACTAACAATTTCATTAATTGTTTTTTTATTTTATCATTGTGAACATTCATTTTGATATGTTTTTATTGCTTTTAAAGATGGGAAACTGGGTGAAAAAAAATAGGAGGTGCGTTTTTTGTGGTAACAGCCGATGTATGCAGTAACACGTTAAGCTGCTCATCATACGAAAGAAAAAGAGGCATCGGTTAAATCTGAAGCATTCAAATTTACAAAAGATAGAAGTCTATTTTTGCAAATTTTCAATATGAAGTAGTCTGGTGCCAGGAGAGAGCAGTCGGTATTACCCACTGTTGTCTGGACACCAGACTCTGGACTTTATTTGTACATTATAGGAAACAGTTAACATTACTTTAGCTGTCATCACTGACGCCACATGCGAACATTGCTCTAAAATGCAATTTTACCAGCAATTTGTTGTTTAACCTTTCAAATTACTTCTAGAAACAAATGGGGCGTTTTAGGTATAACCTCTGGGAGAAAATGACCTTATTTTGTTTTATCTTGTGTTTTTCTGATAATAATACATGTTTCATTGATTTTAGATATCACATTGTTTTATTTATAATTTATGACCATTTATTTGGTAAACAAAATAAAACAATTTTTTTAATAAAAATTCAAAAAGTCTTTCGTATATAGTCAATTTTTATAAAAATTAATATTATGTCGCCAAAAATAGTTATATACATGAATGCAAAGCTCACAACGTCAGCTTTCAATTAGTATATAATAGAGCTCCATGGCCCCTTCGGTTCTGGAGATATGACATGTTTGCATATTGATTACTTCCTTGGAGTTCAAAATAAACAACTGAGAAAACAGCGCTGTATGCTGCGCGCGTAGGCCGCCAATGCGGGCGCCCTCTGATGTACGCCGTAGACCACGTTATGACCACCCTTACTCACATCGGCCTTATAATCTCTCGGAAAATTCTAAGCACAATCGTGTCGATTTGCATGCGCGTGTGACGTTGCATAATTATGTGATGTAACAGAAACTTGACCAATGAGTTAGCGATTATGCATGTAGCATCATTCGATTATGCACGCAACATCACACACGCATGTAAATGTCACAATTCCGCTCGTAATTTAATTCCCCAGCGATTATACGAGTTAGCCAAGACGACATATTCGAAGGTCATGGCAAAGGTCAAGGCTAACCCCTTACAATTTAAAAATGTTCCATAATTTAATTTATAAAAATTTTAATAAAAATGCAAGGCTAACCTCTTTCAATGTTTAATTTATCTAAAAAATAAAACAATTAGGCCAATTTTATAAAAATGCAAGGCTATAACCCCTTACATTTTTTTTCTTAAAGAAAAGTACATTTTTAGTCAATTTAAATAAAATTAAAAGTGAACAAATAAATTGGCAAGGCGTTGAACCTGCGACCTCTAGAATTCCGGTCGGGCGATCTACCAAATGAGCTATCTTGCCCTATGTTGGTGGTCTTCCAAATTGTCAGTATCTTTGTTCGAGGGCATATTAGTCAGAAGTCATAAACACCAGAATTCCGTTTAGCCAGGGATCACGACACCCAATTGTACGATACAACATGGGAAGCGACATTGTGGGGATCACTCAATAAGGATACGACGTTTTATTTTATAATACTCAAATAAACCACAAGTAAAACTGAGTTTGCATTATTTGTAAATGTGCATATTCACATAGTCAGTTTCTCTTGTGGTTTATTTGTGTAATTTTAATAACAATCCAAGGCTATTAACTAACCCCTTACAATTTAAATGTTTTCCCAAAAGTAATTATTTTGTTAATTTTAATAAAAGTACAAGGCTAACACCTTACAATTTAAATGTTTTCTAAAAAGTCAAATATTAACCAATTAAAAACAAAAATGCAACACTAAACCCTTACAATGTTACCTCTATTTCCAATATACCGGACTTGTGTCAACCAGTAGTATTAGGTTTGTAAAAACGGAGTTTTAACTGCAGACCTCAATCACACTTAATAATAAAAAGATACACACAATAATTCAGTTTCATTAAAGGTTCTTTAATTGTCTAAATTTCTTGTTTATACACTAATTTACAATCACAAAAAAATTCAAAAATCAGCTTATTGGCTGAATGCTTATCCATAGTACAATGTTATATAAAGGTATAAAATACAATTATATGTAAAAAAAATATAAAAAAAAAATAAGAAAATTACACATTCTTTGCATTATAATCGCGGCATCGTAGGCTGCCTATGAGGGCATCCTCTAAACGTAGACCACGCCATGACCTTCGAATAGGACGTCTTGGCTAACCAACAATCGCTCGGAAAATTATTAAGCATAATTGTGTCGCATTTGCATGCGCGTGTGACGTTGCGTGCATAATTACGTGACGTAACAGAAACTTGACCATGTTACGTCACGAGATTGTACACACAACGTCACACACACATGCGAATTTTTCGAGCGATTAAGTTAGTTAGCCAAGACGTTCTATTCGAAGCTAAGGGCGTGGTCACGTTAGGCGTTAGAGGGCGCCTGCATCAGCGGCCTAGGAAGTGCTACATACCGCGATTAGGACGTCTTGCAGCCAGGACTTTATGCAGTTTGCAATCTTTGGCTCTTAAAAAACAAAAATGTTTGGTATCTTTACTGACAACTTCTCTAACTACAAGGTGTCTCTCAAAAAACGCAGCAGTTGCTAAAGCCGTGATTATAGGAAAACCCAATATCATAACCGTACATAATAAGAAAAAACAACAATGTAAGTAATTTTCAACGATCAGTCATTTCTGAGTCATATTCACATCGGCACTTTTCTACCAATCCTAATTCTTATTTTTTTTATTAGTGGAGTCTAATTATTATTATATGATACGACCCTATAACCAAAAACCATCTGGACTAGAAACTAGTTTTGTTTTTTATCTGGCCTAATCATTCGCTAGGTTATTTTTGAAATGAATGTAAATGTTCCTGTGTGCTTTAAACACCATTTGAGTACTTAACTCTTCTAGCTTATAATCTGGAGGATGTATACTTTTTGGGTGAGGGGAGTGTTATTCCTAGCACCAGTGAGGGGTTAAGCTCCCTCTACTACCCCAGTCAGGTGTAGCAGGGGGGTGTACCTGAATCACTGGGCCCTTTCAATTTGTGTGGAAGGGTCCCATCGACTAAAGAGTAATCTGAAGTCGACCACCACACCTCGTCGCTTGGGGTGTAAAATACAAGGCTGGGTCTACCTGCTTATTGAAACATATTCGTCAATATAGTAAGCAAACTGCGAATCCGAGTTGGGCCTACAGCAAGGTCCATCTAGCATTCATTGTGTTAGAGAACAACAGAGTCCAGCGAAAGGGCTATCTAGCCCGGCTATCCAGCGCACCAGGGTCAGCCATCCTCAGCTTAGAGTCCAGCGAAGGGGCTATCTATAGCCCGGCTATCCCGCGCACTAGGGTCAGACACCCTCAACGGTTCGGAGTGAACATCAGTGGAGAGAAAATCCTCGCGAAATTTTGGTGAGATACAAGTTGGTACAAAAACAAACACAGTAAAAATGGGTCTTGAAAAAAAAAATGAAAACAAAATATAATAATAGATTTGTCGCTTTTGGACGCGATGCGTCTGAAGCGAATGTTTTGACAAAAATAATGTGTAGCGCCCTCAAAAGTCGAGGCGCGAATAGTTTTAGTAATGGCGGCGCCCTTAAGTTTGGCCTGTGTATATGATTATGAAACTGCGGTTAGGAACTTTTCCTTTCACTATTTTATTTGGAGTTGAAAAGGCAACGTCAAAGGTAAAAAGGTGCCTGTTCAGTATGGAGAAAGTTCGTTTTTATAAAAGACGTGTATCTTTGATGTATGTAGGCTAGTATAGGTCAAAGAAACATGTTTTTGACGGTGTCTTCTTATTCCTCCACGACGTGTGTACTATTTTTAGCCATCCACTACAGCACAGTGCATGAAACAGGTAACAGCCGTTGACTTTGCTCAACAATGGCTATAAATTATGTGCATTTGAATCGGCGAACATTGCTCCACATTTTGAGGCCTGATTTTCTCACTTTTTTGAAAGGTAAGAACACACTGATACTGTTAGTGTCTTCTTTGATCCTTAGTGCCTTCTTTAATTAGGCAGGATCACGGCAGCGGTCGTTGGTGGCGCGCTCGTGGAGGCTCTTTTGGACGCAGAAGTTGTGGCCGAAAATCAAGACCGTAACACCTGTCCAACTTTTACAACGTGCGGGCAATTCAAATTTGAAGCACCAACTTCAACGATAAAAAACTGACTTTTAGAGTTAACATATGTAATTTTTAATGCAAAAGAACGAAACAATATACCCTTGTTAGTCATAGAAACCACTCTTTTTATTTAATATTACTAGCGGTAAGCTTTGAGAACTAGCGGCAAATGTGGTTTAATATGTGCACGAAGTATGAAACATTGTACACCCCTATCTTAGACTCGACCATTTCTCACTCCCCCACCAGCCAATCAGTTGGCGAGGAATAGATGAATAAATCTAAATTATTCAATTAATCAGACACCACTTAATATTAACCCGTGTAGCGGTTCGCTATTTTGTATAGAACTACATTAACTGTAAACAAACCAGCTGTCCTCAACCAACTCGCCGATAGCCTAGTTGGTAGAGAGGCGAGCTATGGATCGAAAGATATGTGGTTCGATCCCGGTTATCGTTAACGTTCATCTTTTTCTTCGCAAATTTACTTTTTTGATTATTTTAACGTTTTTTCCTGCATGTTTTAACCATAGAGCAAGTTTGAAAAAATACCCGGGTTTAAAAATACTAAAAAGATTCGCTACACTAATTGGTTTATAAGTTACTTTCTTGTTTAATACATGTTGTTAATGCCTTCACCGGCTCATTTGCACAGACGAGTGGTACGGAATGCGATAACAGAAAGCGGTATGCCGCTCGATATTGTCCATATACACTGCTGGGCAGAAACCCGTCCGGTATTTGTTTTTTAAAGATCGAAGTGTTCCGCGATCCGGAGAGGCCATGATGACGTCAACCCAACGAGACCGCTGATTGGCCAGAACGCAAAGTCTCTGCGCGGTATTTCTAAAAAATCGCTCAGGTTTCTAAAACGCAGCGGTTTATCGCCCTACCACGCGGCGAGTCCGCTCTCAATCAATATAAACGATTCCATAGAAAACCATGTGTTCTATTTTTTTCACAGCGCGAAATTCCGTTACCGCTCGTCTGTGTAAATGGGCCTTTATACTTGGATAGCCTAATAAAACAGTACATCTGACAATATAAATGTCGAGGTTGTAAACACATAATTGTTTTGTGCTTTTGTTGTGGTTTTTGTATTGCTCATTAAAATATAGCGTGACTTTACGCACGATCACCGCAGTGGCACGATCGTGAACGATCTAATTGAACGCAGAAGTTGTGACCGAAAATCGGGACTCATCCGCCGGACTTCGCCTCGTGCGTGAAATCTGTATCGTAAGTACCAACTTTAACGATAAAATACAGACTGTTAAAGTTTACATATGTGATTTTAATTCAAACGAACGAAACAAAAAACATACTTATGTTAGCTACTATTTACTAATATAGCTTTAAAAATAAATTGGGTCGCTGCGCAGTGATGATCAGTTAAAAAATATATATAGGCCTACTGCAATGTTATGTTTTTACTATTAAAGGCAACATTATAATGTATACTTATATTATACTTATACTTTTATATTGTATAAGTGGAAATTATCTTCTCGTTAGAAATAAATATTGATTAAATAATTGTACCCATGCTAGAACCCATGCAGCTGTTATCTGTTTTATTGTTCATTAATGTAATTTGTAGTTAGGTGACTTGCCTGTTCCAGAACGTACATGTACCTTCTTCTGTTGCATCTAAGTCCTCCCCCAGAATCTACAAATGAAAAAATGTCAACTTACCTGCCATGCAGTTTGACGCAAAACCACCACAAAATTGGTATTAGCATTCAAAGTACCTTTACAATTAGTAACCAAATAATATGAGAAAGAAGAGAGTTTTATTTTTACAACGACAATACACTTGCACAAACCTTTTTGTTTTGTTTTTTTAACTCTTTATTTCTTCTTTAAGTATATCATATTTATAATTCCCCCCCCCCCCCGTACTTTTCAATTTCATTTACAGTATGGCAGGTCCAGGGGGTCCAGTCATCCGTACATCGGCGGGTCCATTTCAAGAGGTGTCCAGATCGTCACTAACTAATCAGGTAGCGTTTGAAGTCTTCACTCAAATGACTGGGAAGAGACGAGTCAAAGGTTTGAAATGGGCAGATATTGCAACTCGCATGTCGTTCATTTTTGACGTTTGTTATTTTAAGCCTGACTCTGTGCGGACAAGTTTTGCTGCAGTTAAGGCAAAAAAGTGGCTCTTCAAAAGAACTCAAAACCTGGTGATAGGCTTGTTCTTCAAGAGTACCTTGCTGATGCATACATCCCTCCATCAGGTCCAAGAAAAAGGGAACTGGTGCTTGATCAAGGCAATCCTCTCCCATCTGAAAAGCGTGTACATGTACATCTAGACGATAAAGGTGTAAAGGAGGTTACAGTTGCTGAGCTAGTTGATGAAAATAGCAAACAAAAGACTGAACTTGAACAGCTACGGCAAACAATTCATGAACTTAGAAATCATGTTGCTGCTACAGAAAGCAAGAACAAAGAAGCATCAGAGAAGCTTAAAAAGGTGTACGATATTGTTGGCAAGATAGGTCAAGTCAAGCATGTCATTCAATCGTTCAAGAGAAAAATTGATCAGGCAAAACATTGGAGAACTCAAACAATACATTTGCGTAGACTTCTCAAATCCAAGAAATGTTCATCATGCCAAGTTAAGGGAAAAAAACTCAAACAGTTGAAAAAGAACCAAAAGAATAAGCACAAAGTCATCCAAAGCAAACCATCAAAAGCATCACGTGTAGACACTAAACATTTGACAGCCACGTTGCAGACAACACTGAGCAAACTGAAACAAAGCACACAAGTCATATCAGTACTTGAAAATGATATGTGTATTGCAGAAGAGAAAGACAAAGTAATCTCAACAATTCCCACCACAGTTGGAAGAAAAGTTCATCCAAATGTAAAGGAAACATCAATGATCCTTCAAAGTCTCGGGATTTCAGAGAGTAAGGTCGGTCCAGCTATTCACACTGTAATTGAGAAAATGACGGACTCGCAGTTTGAAGGAAACTTGCCGTCAATAAGTACACAGAAGAGGATTTCTTCTGAGATGGAAGCTGTGTCCAATATGTATCTGAGGGAACAACTACGCGAAAAGGAAAATTTAACTATAAAATATGATGGCACCACAAAAAATGGTCGACATCTTGTAGAAGTAGAGTTAGGCGATGAAAATAACTCGTACACACTAGGGGTAAAAGAAACTGTTGGTGGCACAGCGAAAGAGTATGTAGCATGCATACAGTACAGGAGTGTGTGAATGAAGTCGACTCAGGCTTGTTATCAAAAATAACAAACACTATGACAGATCGTTGTGTCACCAACAATAAAGTTGACAGACTGTTGGAAGAAGTCACTGGTCACTCGCTCAATTCGTTTAGATGTGCGATGCACCCGCTGGACACAATACACAGGCAATGTGGTAAATGGGTACGAAGTTATGAAGAACAGTTAAATTTTAAAGAGGGTGGGAAACATCCTTTTCAGAAGAGAGGTGAATCCAACACACAGGCATTAATACGGGCAACAGACAAACTCTTTCATGACGCAGCATGCGGACTTCCAAAGGATTTACCGGTGTATTTGAGGAAGAAGGGATTTGGGGGAGGGGAAAACTCAACTCTTTATCCAAGGTGGGTGGGCAACAGATTTAATATTTTTTTTGTTAATGCGGGTTTGGTCTATACATACACAGATGGGATAGTAGGCTTCTTCACAAGCACCATGAAACCTAGGAATGATCTGCACTTGAGCATCAACAACAGCCTCATAGAAGGAAACCTGCAACCAATCCTACGTGCATTAGGCCTACTTGACAAGTATGTAACATGCCCTTGGATGCGGTGGCAAGGTACCCGACACGGCATTCTTGACACTAGTTCAGTATTTCAAGCCACTGTTGATATGTTATCATTATGTAATCCAGCCAGTCTTATCCATGGCTTTGATATAACTGCCTTCAACACACCTACCAAACAGGATTCGAAATACTGCAAACTCATTCAACCAACGGCGTACGATCATCAGACCATTGATGTTCTCACCGGTCTTCTCAATGAAACCAAAGATGTTATACATCGTCAACTTGCTGACTACCTGGATGGAGGGAAGTTCTGTGACCCAACAGAAGCTCTAGAAACACAGGCACGTTCCTGCACCAGTAACAACATTTCTGGGGAGCGTGTATTTGCTCCATACGATGCAAGAAGCCGGCAAGCATACAGCGCTCGACCTGCCAAAATTGCACAGAAGAGCAAATTTGCTTCACTTAAAGTGAATGAGAACTTTCTGAAATCCAGGTCATCACAAGAGAGGTCGGACATTATCACAGAGGCCACTAAAGAAGGAAGAACAATTAGAGAAAAAGAACAAAACAGAGAAAAAGAACTTCAGAAATCTTTCAATGACAAAATTGAAGAATCTCGGAAAAAAATACAAGCAAGAGATAACAACAAAAGAGATGAGAAGGAAAAGATCATAGAAAACATACTAGAGTTTGGGGTGTGGGAAACATATGAAGAAATACATACTGGAGTACAACCACTGTCTAAAACAAAAGCTACAGCCATTATAAAATCCCAAATTAAGTTGAGAGTTGATATACTTGGTGTCATACCATCAAGGAAGATAGCGTACAGTAAGGCAACAAAAGATGAACTTATTCAGTACCTGACAGAACTCACACATGTAGAAATTGAAGAAGAGAAAGAAGCAATTCTGATTGCCATTAAAGACCCATCATGTTTGGTTAATTTCAGATTTAATCAGAAGTGGTCAACTGATAAAGGAGACATGATGTGTCAGGGATGTATACTGGAGATGATCAAAAAACCAGGAAAAGCCATTGAGTATAGGTGCATGTTCCATGGTGAAGATGAGCCAGTATATCAAACAGTTGCAGAAATATTGACAGACATTTCAGTTGATGACATGTTTCTGTACGTGTAATGCCTACATACAGAAATAAACGTGTATTTTACATCAAAATGTCAAATCTTAGTACTATAATTTCAAAGGTAAAGCCAAGGCAAATACTTTCGTAATTTTTAGGTACCGTATTTGTTTAGAATGATTTAATATTTAAATTTAATACAAAAAGAAAACGCCAAAACATGAAATAATTCTTGTCTTTTCAGTTTCTTTATCCTCTTCTCCCTGAAAAACAAAAAATAATAATTAATGGAAAATGTTAATGTATTGTGTTAACATTATAAATGGACAACAGTGTTTGTCATTAGAAATACTTGATGTAAATTTACGTTTTGACATTAAATTAGTACTCCCGGCCCGGCCCGGCCCTTTTTTATACATTTGTATTTAAAGCATACATCGCGCGCCCACGGCGTACATACCAGTGATTAATAAATGTATATAGAATAACGCAAGAGGGCGCTACAGTCTGATTACGCAACATGGTTAGACTAGATAATGAAACACCAGCATCTCGTTCCGGATACCGTAGCCCGAGGTAGTGTAGTGGTTAGGGTGTTGGCCCTCGTGCCTCGTGAGCTGTAGGTTGTGGTTTTAAATCCACTTTCGAATTCCTTTTTTTATTTCTATTTTATTACCATTTCTTTCTTTTAAAAGAAGGTTTTTCAGTCTTTGGGAAAAATTTTGGTTCTAATTTGTGGTGTGAATGTTTTTTTAAGGAAAATTCCTTTCCGAAAACTGTGCAATATGAATGGCTCATTGACGATGTATATGTTGCACCATGGACAAAACTAGTTGCGCGGCCCCGGCCCAGCGCGCGGCCGGCGAGGCAATACGTAGACTGTACTATAGACGACGTGCCTCGTGGGTGCAAATGTGCATTATGAATGTATCGTTACGCGCACGCGCGCTCAGCCAGCAATATAAATATTCAACATAAACGTCACGGTTGGATGATACCATCAAATCACGCAACAGGGGTGGATATGTAGCACCACACAGTGCGCGCCGCGGCCGCGCCGCTGCCACGTACCGGATCACGTGACTCCCGTGTATAGGTCACAACTTTTGGGCTTATTTCACACCTAAACGGCCAAAAAACACGATCACTAAAAAAATCATAACTTTCCTTCTAGTTACCATATTGACATCATTTACCCCTCATTTTTTTCCCTTTTTCTGAGCTCTTTCAGATAAGGTACAATTTGAAGAAATTGCAATAACTTAAATTGTTCATGATCCTGCCTACTTTAATCCTTAGACAGTGCCTACTGAGTACTGGGGACAAGCATCATTTTTGTAAGTGGCCGTTTTCCGTGACATTTTGGGGGATAATTGTGAAAGGTCATGGGGGATCGATGTGCAGACATTCCGTACAGCGATCCAAACAAAGGGCTCTTGCTTGGATATCCCCCGACATGTCCACGTGTTGAAAAAGGTGATTTTTGGGTCCAAGTTACTCGGACTAATGTTTGCCCAAAACATCCGATTTCACCCTCAAAACGGCCACAGAAGTCCTCTATAAGCCATCTGAGATGCAAGTACACATCGACGAATAAGATTGTGGTACTAAGATTTACATACGATTTGAATGCAAAGTGAAATTTCAAGATGTATTCCGCAAGCTGCATCAGACACTTTGATTTTGAAAAATAGTGCATGCCGACCGTACCACTATAATGCCTTGGGGGTGCTATGCGATGTCACAGGTCATTTTACACAATCGTTCTACCAAACGTAATTGATACATGTAGGCTTTATGGAAGATAAGAAATAAGTATCAAGTTACATTTCGTATTTCTATGGACAAAATTCATGTCAATACAGTTGGCCACGTATTAACAATAGAGCCTATGATAAAATAATAGCAGAGTTCTTGTTAAATGATGAAATGACTTAAGCCGTGTTCGCACTGGATAAACATTTTGGGTAATTTGACCATGACGCCGGGTAACATTCCGATGGGTTGATCTTCCCACTGTCCGCACTTGGATTTAATTGACACGGGTAGAATTGTCGAGACGATGGGTAAACTAACCAAGCTGGCTCCAAAACAATAAAGAGGGCGCCCTGCTTGACCTATGACCACGACTTGACGACCGGATCGTCTGTTCCCGACGCTAGCTCTCAACATTATTTTCTTACATAATGGGTGATGGAAGATTTAACCGAGACGTCGCGTCCGCACTGGATTTTCTGGCTCGGTTAAATCTTCCTGGTCAATCTTCCTGGGCACCTTTGGCTTGGTTAAACTTCCCACGCGGCGTGGGTAAGTTACCTGTGAGGAAAGTTACCCAGGCTGTCCGCACTGGACTTGAAATGGGCAAGTTACCCATTGGCTCGGTTAGTTTGCCCAAATTAAGTCCAGTGCGGACAGGGCTTTATACAAGTTTATTTCATCTAAGCAATTTCATCTAGGTCAAGACGCTAGGAGTAGGATTATAGTCCAGGGAAAATACTTAATTTTCTTGTGTTGACCCCACACAAATTGCAATTGAATATTTTTTATCACAGTGCACTTCTATAAGCTCTCTAGAATAACATACTAAAAATATCAAAAAATCCAAGTGGTGGAAATATGACTAATTTGCATAAATCGTTAATCTCTGCCGCTTAATATATTTATTTATATATTTATTTGAGTATATTATTAATATTTTTTTTTTAAAGTTTATTTGTGACCGTCCACGACAAAAGGGCCATAAAGTAGGCATCTTGACGTTTTGAGATATTTAGAGAAATGAAATCTACAAGAAATAAGCTTTAAAATGATGTATTACAAGACATAGTTAGTATTTATGGTAAGCTACAACAAGTAACGCCGAATATAAACATTCATTGTTTGTTATTGTTGTTCACATATTTTAATGGTCTTTTTCTTCAAATAAGCTCTGGTGACTTTACAGCCCTTTTGTCGTGGATGGTCACATTTTGGTGATTCTACTTACATATCCTTACTTCAATAACATTTTCTAAAGCATACACTGTAAGTGACTGAATAATTATGTGAACATAGTAATTATCCAAAATGACAACTTCATGAACCCCATAAACATGCGCACATTTACACTGTCTCCAGATATCATCAAGTAGTCAGTATTGGTGAGCTTTAAATTCACCAAGTTGCTTACTGGCACAGTTAACATATTTAAAACCTTATAGAAAATCATATGAACAATGATAAAATTGTGATATTTAGCCCAGCAAACAACAACTGGGGAAAATGGGGTGTCCATAAATTGGGCGAAAATGTAGTTAAAGGGTTGCCTAACATGGGAGACTTGAACAAGTTCAAGGAAATCCCCACAATAAGTAGTCAGTCACTTATATGCTTTAGAAAATGTTATTGAAGTAAGATAATGCAAGTAGAATCACCAAAATAAACTTTTCAAAAAAAAAATAATAATAATTATACCCAAATATAGGAATAAATATATTACGCGGCAGGGATTAACGATTTATGCAAATTCATATTATTTCCAATACTTGGATTTTTTGAGATTTTTAGTATGTCATTCTAGGGACCTTATAGAAGTGCACTATGGTGAAAAATATTCTATTGCAATTTGTGTGAGGTCAAAACTTATTTTCCCTGGACTATTATTGTGATTTGGAATAATACATGGAGGAGTGGTTTATGACCAATCAGGGTATTGCAAAGGACATTTTGTTATGAGGCGCTAGCTCCACGCGTTATGTACGCGCCCAAACCGCTATAAAAGATGAGCCAAATCAGTGCTCGGGGTTCAGAGATTCAGATCGATGTTCAGGTCGCACATCAGCATACATTTACACACAAATACCGCGCCATGGGTACTACTTGGGTTGCTAATGGTATAGTACCATGGTTGCTACGGGTATAGTACTTTTGGTCGTGCACAGAAAGATAGTAAAAATAGAAAATACCATGTGACTAGCTCTTGGCCAATCAAGACACAGAGTCTGTGGGTATACTCATGCATTTTCATATATGTGACCTGCCACCACGAAACCCGGACAAAGTTGACAAAATAAATTTTGGGTTTATGATATTTTCAATTTCTCCTGTTCATTAGCTTTTATACAAATATTGACTGATTTGAGTGGTATAGTAAAACTAGCCTCCCGAGGTGATCCGTGGAGCATTCTATTTTCCCAAGGCGAAGCCGAGGGAAAATAGAATGCTCCATGAATCACCGAGGGAGGCTAGTTTTACTATACCGCGAAATAAAGCAGTCAATATTTGTTTTATAACACCTCACTCACAGATTCTGCACAATTTAAGCTTCCTGAAAGTATAGTAATGACAAAAAATCTCCGAATTATACGTCTCTCGATCATACGTGTACTTTGTTGCCTTGATGAACGGGTGCGAAGGTGATAGAGCAATGTTTACGCAATGCACCGAAACACACGTCTGGGTTTCAGTCACGCTTTCGTTGCTATGCGCATAGTTCGTGTGTTGCTATGCGCATAGTCCTTTTTGCGTGGTATAGTCTTTTTGGATAGCGCAAGTAAAAAATAGTAAAAATAGCAAGTGACACGTGACGTGCTCTCGGCCAATCAAGACACAGAATCTGTGAGTGAGGTGTTATAATGAATGATATATACAGTAACTTATGTGGGTAGCCCTTCCCTGTAATCTCCTGCGAGGAGATTAAGACCCAGGATCAATCATAAGCCAAACAGAGAAAACGAGGTTTTTGTGCAGGAAGTGCTTTTGTAATTATATACAACCACCGTTCGGAAAAAAAAGTTAAAATACGTCTTTATTGTATATCTTCTGGTTATTTTTTTAAGATTTATGAAAGCCGGTCTGTATTTGATGAGGGACGAGCATTTAGTGGAATCAGCAGAAGTTTTGAATCGGGAGAACTTGGCAGACGAGCAGCTCAAAGGTTCAGTGATATTGAACGATTGACAGGTGAGAGAGAAATGCACGCACGTGTGAATGCATGTGCGAATATTTCACGCGTACTGTGAACCTGTGAACCATTGACGTCAACAAGATGCGGGAAGAGGTTACGGATTGTAGACTTGCGCATGCCGAAAGTCTGTTTTGCCCTTTCTGCAAGAGCTTTTGTACGGAGCTCTGGAAGTGCCATCCGACTTGTTTACATCCTGACATATTTTATCTCAGGATGACGACATAATAGAGGCAAAATGACGACATCGTTTGATATTTGTTCGCGTAATGGCGACATCCTGAGATAATATATCGCGTGATGACGACATCCTGAAAGTACGATGACAACATCTTGATATAAGATATCGCGGGATGACGACATGTTGAAAGTACGATGACGACATCCTGAGATAATATATCGCGGGATGACGACATGTTGAAAGTGGGATGACGACATCCTGAGATAAGATATCGCGGGATGACGACATAATAAGGGCAAAATGACGACATCCTTTGATATTTGTTCGCGTAATGACGACATCCTGAGATGTTATCTCAGGATGTCGTCATCCTACTTTCAACATGTCGTCATCCCGCGATATCTTATATCAGGATGTCGTCATCCTACTTTCAACATGTCGTCATCACGCGATATATTATCTCAGGATGTCGTCATCGTACTTTCAGGATGTCGTCATCCCGCGATATATTATCTCAGGATGTCGTCATTACGCGAACAAATATCAAACGATGTCGTCATTTTACCTTTATTATGTCGTCATCCTGAGATAAAATATGTCAGGATGTAAACAAGTCGGATGTCACTTCCAGAGCTCCGTAATTTTGAGGAAAAATGGGGATAGGATTATCTTCTTTTTTTTTTAATAAAGAGGAAACATTGAAAAGTCCAGAATCAATTTGAGGTTAAAACAAGTTTCTGGAAGTGAGAAAAGTGACTATTTGTTAGTCAAAAATGTTATTCATCTGAAAAATACGGGAAAATATGGAAGTGCCTTCCGACTTGTTTACATCCTGACATATTTTATCTCAGGACGACATCCTGATATCCTTTGATATTTGTTCGCGTAATGGCGACATCCTGAGATAATATATCGCGTGATGAGGACATGCTGAAAGTAGGATGACGACATCCTGAGATAATATATCGCGGGATGACGACATGTTGAAAGTAGGATGACGACATCCTGAGATAATATATCGCAGGATGACGACATGTTGAAAGTAGGATGACGACATCCTGGGATAATATATCCCGGGATGACGACATGCTAAAAGTAGGATGACGACATCCTGGGATAATATATCGCGGGATGACGACACTTTAAGCTTCCGTGTTGCTGATCTAATCAGGATCCTAGATAGTTTCAGCAGCATGTTGTCATCCTGGGATATATTATCTCAGGATGTCGTCATCCTACTTTTAGCATGTCGTCATCCCGCGATATGTTATCTCGGGATGTCGTCATCCTACTTTCAGCATGTCGTCATCACGCTATATATTATCTCAGGATGTCGCCATTACGCGAACAAATATTAACCCTAACCCTACCTAATGCTACTTTTTACTACTAGTAGTAAAAAGTAGTATGCAATTCTCTCACTGACTTTTGTGCAATGCCTGTAGTAATTTTTAGTATTGGGTACTTCACCCCTTATTGCACTCGTAGTACTTTTTAGCATTGGGTCCCTCTGCTTGCTGAGTGTGTATTGCCCATGTATGCTGTGTAGCCTCATGGAGGAATAAGAAGGCAAAAATTGTAACTTGGGACACAATGGGTCAAGGTTGGACTACTGCATTTTTTGCCAGGTAAGTATTACTGACCTGTATTGCTACTATTAGTATTTTGTAGTTGGCAGTATCTGCACTCTGTTAGTACACACCCAATCATCAGTCACGGAGGGACCCAATGCTACAAAATATTAAGTAGTATTCTGTAGTACGCAGTTCTTTAGCCCAAAGTAAGGCCTAGGGGGTTAGGGTTAAAGGATGTCGTCATTTTGCCTCTATTATGTCGTCATCCTTAGATAAAATATATCAGGATGTAAACAAGTCGGATGGCACTTCCAGAGCTCCGTAGAAAAACTCTCATATCAAAGTTTTCAATTGTAGAAGACCACTTATTTAGGGCTGTGGAGTGGCATCGTGGCCGGGAGCATTTAATTTGTGGAATGCTGGTAATTCTGCAGGTTGTGGGTTTGAGTCCAACCTGGGGTTGTGCGTGTGCCTCTGCTTCTCCCCACCCAGGCGTAAATGGGTACCTGTGAGGGCAGAGATGGTCATTGGAATAGCTTCTTTGCGCCGAAATGGCAGCATCGAGCTGTATACTCCCCCGGGAGCTGAGATGGTATTTGGAATATTTCACTAAGTACTTGCTATTATTATCGAGTGGAAAATGGCTGGGAACCGGTCAACAGCCATTAATCACATGACACCTTAAATAGTTGGTTACTTATCATTTTCTCTGTAGGGATACATTTTTTACAGGGACGTTGGGGTGTTGTGGCTGACTACACACGATGGTTCCCTCGGCCGTAAGCTACTCGATGGTGCCAACCAGACAGGGATCAGTGTCATCATCTGAGTCGTTGAAGCTCCTTTTTGCCCAGCAGACCTTGGCTCAGCGCCAAGGATGCAGAATATTGGACGACCTTGTTGACGATCTATCACATCGTATTTACACTAGCCACCGAAGCCGACAGGACCATCAATGCTAAGAAAGTCTTGCTCCGCACTGGGGCCTCAACTGCTGTGGGAGACCTACTACCCGCTGGGTTGCAACTTGATATAACGGCCAAGTCTCAAGTCGTGGTGCTTCTGTAGTTGATAGAAGATGACAGGGACAGGCTCCAGGGCATGCCTTCCTTAGACGTCCATGAGGGAGAAACGGACTTAGGACAAGACTGCTACATTTTGCCACCGATTCCGTACCCAAATGGTAAATATTACCTTGTATATGTGACTAATGAATGTAATCATTAAGAGAACAGGCCATTAGATAATCTAGCTGGATTTTGACATATTTATGAGTAAAAACACTCCTCCCATGTCTAGCCTAGTCTGGTTCCTAGACTTCAAATGGTGTCCAGTATTACAACGAGCAGCGAATCTTGCGTACCTCCTGAGATTCCCTCCTGAGATATGCAAATGATATGCATGACTTGTATAGGTCTGAATCCCGCCTTGTAAATTCAAAATCACAACGGTAATGTTTGTGCGCAACCAACCTATAGATTGCAAAATAGGAATAGCTATAAAATAGCTATGAATGGGAAAATAGCTATGAATTTCCAATTTTAGTAATAAAGAGCTTTGATTCTTACTGAATTTGGATTTTGAATTCTTACTGAATCTCTGGCAAATACCAATAAATATTGCTCAGACCCAACCATTTGACTTATGACTCAGACTCGGACTCTACCTGTTTGATTCAGGACTCGCACTCAAGACTCGACAGTGGTGACTGGGACTCTGACTCAGACTCAATGTTTGGTGACTCAAACCCAAGTCTCCCCTAACTCACTTGCTGCAACCAAGCGAGAGGAGAACTTGTGCTTGGCGTCCGCGCTGATCATTTGTTAGTCCCAATGAAACCACCATACTATTCCTATTGAATACATGTAGCTAAATTTTGTTTTCTTTTCCCAAATGTTTTGTAGGTAAGTGGTACCTGAAAATAGGTCACGGTAAAGTGGGTGAGAAAGATATGACAACTAAGGAGCAAATGAAGGCCTGGTACTTTGGTCACGGTGATCAACCAACTTCAGATAGACTCCTGCAGTGCCTACAAGGCATAATTCCTGGTAATAACAAGGCATAACATCTTGATATAAGATATCGCGGGATGACGACATAATAAGGGCAAAATGACGACATCCTTTGATATTTGTTCGCGTAATGACGACATCCTGAGATATTATCTCAGGATGTCGTCATCCCACTTTCAGCATGTCGTCATCCAGCGATATATTATCTCAAGATGTCGTCATCATACTTTCAACATGTCGTCATCCCGCGATATCTTATATCAGGATGTCGTCATCCTACTTTCAACATGTCGTCATCACGCGATATATTATCTCAGGATGTCGTCATCGTACTTTCAGGATGTCGTCATCCCGCGATATATTATCTCAGGATGTCGCCATTACGCGAACAAATATCAAAGGATGTCGTCATTTTACCTTTATTATGTCGTCATCCTGAGATAAAATATGTCAGGATGTAAACAAGTCGGATGGCACTTCCAGAGCTCCGTACTTTTGAGGAAAAATGGGGATAGGATTATCTACTTTTTTTTTATAAAGAGGAAACATTGAAAAGTCCAGAATCAATTTGAGGTTAAAACAAGTTTCTGGAAGTGAGAAAAGTGACTATTTGTTAGTCAAAAATGTTATTCATCTGAAAAATACGGAAAAATATGGAAGTGCCATCCGACTTGTTTACATCCTGACATATTTTATCTCAGGACGACATCCTGATATCCTTTGATATTTGTTCGCGTAATGGCGACATCCTGAGATAATATATCGCATGATGACGACATGCTGAAAGTAGGATGACGACATCCTGAGATAATATATCGCGGGATGACAACATGCTGAAAGTAGGATGACGACATCCTGAGATAATATATCACGGGATGACAACATGTTGAAAATAAGATGACGACATCCTGAGATAATATATCGCAGGATGACGACATGTTGAAAGTAGGATGACGACATCCTGAGATAATATATCGCGGGATGACGACATGTTGAAAATAGGATGACGACATGTTGAAAATAGCATGACGACATCCTGAGATAATATATCGCAGGATGACGACATGTTGAAAGTAGGATGACAACATCCGGGGATAATATATCCCGGGATGACGACACGCTAAAAGGAGGATGACAACATCCTGGGATAATATATCGCGGGATGACGACATGTTGAAAGTAGGATGACGACATCCTGGGATAATATATCCTGGGATGACGACATGCTGCTGAAACTATGTAGGATCCTGATTAGATCAGCAATACGGAAGCTTAAAGTGACCATCCGCGTTTCCGCGTTTCTGAGATAATTTATCTCAAAAAGACGGAATACTGATATAAAAATATGTCTTTCCGTGATGTCGTATCTCGGAAATATATCTTTCCTAATATCGTATCTCAGAAAGACGTCTTTCTATGATAATCGTATCACAAAAAGACGCCTTTCCATGATAATCGTATCTTGGAAAGACGTCTTTCCAGGATAATAAATCATATCTCTCAAGAAGACGTCTTTTAACGAAATACTACGGTGGTCCACAACTGTCACGACCAAAGTCAAAGCGTCAAGGCCAAAGCAAAAGCGTCACGGAAATAGACAAAGCCTACCATACGGATTGATTAAAGGAAACATGTAATACGGATTTTGTTTGCTTAAATCAATAAAGTATAATGTTTACAACAACATTATGTGTGTGGTTGTGTTTATTTTCTGTGATAAATGGGACAAAATAATTTTTGAAATTTGTTGTCAAACCACTCCGCCCCTCAAAGGGAAGCCTCATTAACATAAAACCTCGCAAGGGGTATGACAAAAATCGAGGCAGAGACTCGCCGCGCTGCTACCCGGCCTATCGTAATGTGACTGCGAGCATTGCACCAAGTGTCCGTCTTTACATGGTTTTTCATTCTGAAACGCGGAAACGCAGATGGTCCCTTTAAGCTTTCGTATTGCTGATCTAATCAGGATCCTACATGGTTTCAGCAGCATGTTGTCATCCCGGGATATATTATCTCAGGATGTCGTCATCCTACTCTCAGCATGTCGTCATCCCGCGATATATTATCTCAGGATGTCGTCATCTTACTCTCAGGATGTCGTCATCCCGCGATATATTATCTCAGGATGTCGTCATCCTACTTTCAACATGTCGTCATCCCGCGATATATTATCTCGGGATGTCGTCATCCTACTTTTAGCATGTCGTCATCCCGCGATATGTTATCTCGGCATGTCGTCATCCTACTTTCAGCATGTCGTCATCTCGCGATATATTATCTCAGGATGTCGCTATTACGCGAACAAATATTAAAGGATGTCGTCATTTTGCCTCTATTATGTCGTCATCCTGGGATAAAATATGTCAGGATGTAAACAAGTCGGATGGCACTTCCAGAGCTCCGTAAAAAAACTCTCATATCAAAGTTTTCAATTGTAGAAGACCACTTATTTAGGGCTGTGGAGTGGCATCGTGGCCGGGAGCATTTCATTTGTGGTCTGCTGGTAATTCTGCAGGTTGTGGGTTCGAGTCCAACCTGGGGTTGTGCGTGTGCCTCTGCTTCTCCCCACCCAGGCGTAAATGGGTACCTGTGAGGGCAGAGATGGTCATTGGAATAGCTTCTTTGCGCCGAAATGGCAGCATCGAGCTGTATGCTCCCCCGGGAGCTTAGATGGTATTTGGAATATTTCACTAAGTACTTGCTTTTATTATCGAGTGGAAAATGGCTGGGAACCGGTCAACAGCCATTAATCACATGACACCTTAAATAGTTGGTTACCTATCATTTTCTCTGTAGGAATACATTTTTACAGGGACGTTGGGGTGTTGTGGCTGACTGCACACGATGGTTCCCTCGGCCGTAAGCTACTCGATGGTGCCAACCAGACAGGGATCAGTGTCATCATCTGAGCCCGCAGAAGCTCCTTTTTGCCCAGCAGACCTTGGCTCAGCGCCAAGAATGCAGAATATTGGACGACCTCGTTGACGATCTATCACATCGTATTTACACTAGCCACCGAAGCCGACAGGACCATCAATGCTAAGAAAGTCTTGCTCCGCACTGGGGCCTCAACTGCTGTGGGAGACCTACTACCCGCTGGGTTGCAACTTGATATAACGGCCAAGCCTCAAGTCGTGGTGCTTCTGTAGTTGATAGAAGATGACAGGGACAGGCTCCAGGGCATGCCTTCCTTAGACGTTCATGAGGGAGAAATGGACTTGGGACAAGACTGCTACATTTTTCCACCGATTCCGGCGTACCCAAACGGTAAATATTACCATGTATATGTGACTAATGAATGTATAATCATAAAGAGAACAGGCCATTAGATAATCCAGCTGGATTTTGACATCTTTATGAGTAAACACACTCCTCCAATGTCTAGCCTAGTCTGGTTCCTAGACTTCAGTATTACGAGCAGCGAATCTTGCGTACCTCCTGAGATTCCCTCCTGAGATATGCAAATGATATGCATGACGTGTATAGGTCTGAATCCCGCCTTGTAAATTCAAAGTCACAACGGTAATGTTTGTGCTCAACCAACCTATAGATTGCAAAATAGGAATAGCTATAAAATAGCTATGAATGGGAAAATAGCTATGAATTTCCAATTTTAGTAATATAGATATTTGATTCTTACTGAATTTGGATTTTGAATTCTTACTGAATCTCTGGCAAATACCAATAAATATTGCTCAGACCCAACCATTTGACTTATGACTCGGACTCGGACTCTACCTGTTTGATTCAGGACTCGCACTCAAGACTCGACAGTGGTGACTGGGACTCTGACTCAGACTCAATGTTTGGTGACTCAAACCCAAGTCTCCCCTAACTCACTTGCTGCAACCAAGCGAGAGGAGAACTTGTGCTTGGCTTCCGCGCTGATCATTTGTTAGTCCCAATGAAACCACCATACTATTCCTATTGAATACATGTAGCTAAATTTTGTTTTCTTTCCCCAAATGTTTTGTAGGTAAGTGGTACCTGAAAATAGGTCACGGTAAAGTGGGTGAGAAAGATATGACAACTAAGGAGCAAATGAAGGCCTGGTACTTTGGTCACGGTGATCAACCAACGTCAGATAGACTCCTGCAGTGCCTACAAGGCATAATTCCTGGTAGGTGATCCGCGGGACCCCATCGATCTTATTACTGTTTAAAAACTATAGATAACAATAAAAATATTTGTAAAGCGCACGTATCCAACAATACTGGTGCGTGTCACTACAATATTATTACCCCTGCTCATTGTGCACACGAAACATTCCAAATACCATCTCGGCTCCGTGGGGAGTATACAGCTTGATGCAGCCATTTCGCCGCAAGGCAGCTGCGACACGTCCTGTGAGCTTTTTTCACAAAACACATTGGCGCGTCGTAGGTGTAATTTAATGCGAGGAATCGTAGTGCCCCGTTATATTGAGCGCCGTCACCACAAAACTAGTCAATAATTACTATCGGCAGGTTTTACAAAACGGTGGGATAAAACAAAAGTCAATCACAAATTTGTTACAAGTATATCCAGTGAAGTGCAGCATATTGAAATAGAACGAAGCATCCATTCAAAAATGTGACATGGTATGTCAAAACCAGGCGGAATTGGGCTGTGCTACGAAAGGAGAAACAGCTACAAAATAATGTGGGGTGATTTTCAGTGATTTGGGGAATTTACATTTTTTTGTGGTGCTATTAATATGTTTCAACTGTTATGTAAAAGTTTCAATTAAAACTTCATTGACAAAGCATTTTGTGTAATACAAAACTCCAACTTGAAAGGTCTCTTTCTCATTTTTTACATTTCAGACAATGTGATTTCAAAACTGTATATCTTTACTTTGGAATATTCAATACAAAAAACGCAAGGTGGCATTTAAAAGAGCAAGGGGTGCATTTTACTAATATTGCAGAAACTCAAAATTGACTTCTTGCCCCAAAATGCCTGATTTTGACATACCGCGTCACAAGTGTTCGTCCTATGTTTTCGTCGCCCTTTCATCAAGTTGCCGTGATTGTCTCTGGATATTAAACCGAAAAAGATGCAACACTTTTTATTACCGTTGCAGATCTGAAGCCACTTTCCATTCACACCGATACTTGCGTGACTACCACCACACCTACGCGGCTACTCTACTGCGACATGGTCGGCCCTGGGCTTGGCGTGCTCGTTGGCGGTAACGGGGTCGGGGTCAGGTGCTCGGATGAGATCAGCCACATGGCAGCTAACATGATACTGAAGGGAGAGTGGGACTAGGACATGCCGAGAGAGAAGTTTCGAGTGAAGTGAAAACTGAGAGGTCATGATGCTCATACTTAATATCCTAGGAATCCTAGAATTGCTAACTAACAAAGTATCAAACGCTTTATACTTGCAGTTAATTGCACAGCCGAATGGTTTATAACAATAGAGTTTATCATGTGCACGTACAGTATAGCCATTTAATTTATACCAAATAGAGCAAATGCTAATATTCTACCTTACTTTTTTATTTATACAGATGCTATTAAATGCTTACAAATTGGGAATTGAAACAAAATATTATATTTTGTATTCATACATTGACTTTAGCTGGGTTTGAACCTTGGACCTCCAGTTACGCTGCACTGGTATCAGTATATCTGAACATTTTATTAAAAATGAATATTAAAAACAGTAAATTGTATATTTAAAAAAAAAATTGAAACAACATAGAATGGGTAAATATGTTTATTCAGTAACGATATGTTTATATGGCGGACATGTATGAACATTTAAAGGACTAGGATACACCATTGGTAATTGCTTAAATTATTATGAATGGGTGGATTTGGGGGGTTCGGTTGTATTCTATAGTAAATATCGTTTAACTGACCTGTCCGAAGTTTTACAATCATGGATGCCGAGAAAAGCAAGAAAAACGGCATTCTTTTTTAACCAAAGTCGGGCAGTTATTATTATGTTTTGTCGCATCCGCCAGCGGGCGATTGTGAATTTGTTTAAACAATTCTGAACAATTACACGATATCAACCGTAATCATTTTGCTGGATGCCTAGAATCATTTGTTTTCTTTCAAATAAGTAAGATATTTATTAGTACGTCGATAGTTCATTGTACAACTAATTAACTGCATTAAATCGTATTGAAACAAGGTTTAGAATTAAAACACCGTATGTATTTCAGCTATTGCGACAAGTGTCGAGTGTGAAATAAAAACATACGCAACCTATAAAACAAGTTCTATACTTTTGATTAAATTGTTTTTCATGTAGTTTTTATGTCGGTTTGTAAAGTGTTTTGAAACTTTTTATGGAGACTAAATAAGACGCTTAACAAATATTGATTATTATGACATTGAATATTATTTCTTTTTAATACGACTACTGTTTCAGCAATTATTTATTATTTATTCGGGGTAAAGGAGGAAGCCACTGAATGATGTGTAGTCGGTGGAATCAATATACGCCCTACCGTACACGGTAAGCCCCACCGTGTCTCCTCGCTGCAGAACCAGCACCGCGCTCCCAGACACCTGCTCATGGTGACTTAAATCATTGCTATAGCCAGAGACAACAAAGTCGTCGTTCTTCCGGAGATGAACGTACAGGCTGCTGGAATAATATTTGTTCACAGAAAACGTAAACACGTAGGTGCCCGGCACAGTACACGTGAACGTGCCGGTCCCGAGATCGAAGCTGGTACCCGGCAGAAGCGTCTCGGTCTGCTGGAAGGGCAAACGGGTGTCGTGACCACTGATCTCTATAACTGGATAGGTCGAGCGGCTCTGCACGTGAAGCCATCAGCGGCCATATTGGGATATTCAAAACATTGCAGGCGTACACACGTTTGTATAGCGCACGACCGAGAAAACTCATTTAATATCACAGGAAACGAAGTTAACGTCGCAAAAACGATCCAGTTTGATCAGGAAAATCAAGTTAAACATAATAACACCCAAGAATTACCTGTATACGCCAACTTTCAATGTTAAATAGGCCTATTTTTTTGAAAAGATATGAGACATTCGTGTGAGACGATGCAATGCAGTGCAAAGTCTATGGGATATGTCGGACAAGTATTTTCAAGAATTTCCAACTTCTAAATTATTTATTTATTTTTTTTTTTTGGGGGGGGGGAGGTGGGGGGAAGAAATCCACATCATAACCTTATGCACAAACCGGAACAAGGAAAAGGCAAAACGAGTTTTTTTGGATTAAGGAAATTCTTGAAATTGTTGGTTTAATTTTATATCCAGACACTAAAAAGTGCATTTTATAATAAAATAAAAAAATGTTGAAAAAATTGAACAAATGTCAGTGTGTTTCAGGAAAATTTAATTGGCACATCATGTGGTTTGTTCGTGGGGTTTTAAGGCAGTGTCCAGATTTGGAATCAACCTAATGTTTAGTAAATTTTTTAGAAAGGGTCCCAAAAATTCTTGCTGGACAAGTGGACAGAAAAAATTAATTATGTGGTTTTGAGCTTAAACCATAGAGCTGTATAATAAAGATACACCTCTATGGCTTAAACTATGAACTTGAGAAACTTGAAATAAATCACAATTAAAAATATCAATCACATGTGTAAATAATGACATAAGTCACACAATGGATTCAATTTTGCTTTATGCTTTTATTTTACATTGATACACTACATATAACATGTAATAACTACTGCCATAGTAACAATATGCTTATTATGTATTGTTTACTGATGTTATAAAACCAAATAAAAAACAATTAACCCCGGACTGTTTATGAATTTAAAACCAAAACAAAACTTGCGATGTCATTTTAGAATAATATTTGTTGATACTATGCAAAGATACATTTGGCAGCATTCTTCACAGGCCAAATTTTAATAGGACACCCTTGTACGGCTTTAACTTTGAATTGTGAGTGTTTCTAGATATTTGTGCGATATGAACACAATATTAAAGATTTGTACACCACAATTGTTGTTTTGTAAGAAAGCAAAATAAAACCATGATTGAAAAGCAAAATTTGACAGGGCGGCATAACATTTTAACAGGGCAGCATACAAATATGACAGAACAGCGTAACATGTACACAGGGCGGCCGCTACCCAGTGATTGTGGAGAACACTGACTGGGTAAATCCATGTCATTTTAACATCTGTATAATTTGCTTTGAATATTAACAATACAATTTTAACCAGATTTGTCAGTTTTCATAAAACACATGTTCAATATATTTCCATGTTACAAAGATAGGTTTGTGACTGTTGCGACTGTTTTATTATCTGTACTTATATTGTTAAAAAATGAAATGCCAAGATGCAGAGTTCTGCAATATATTTGCAGCACATCTAAGAAATGTGGAACACCGAGATAGCTTATCTTGGAAAACGTAGTTGGTCAATTAAGCTACCGTATTTACTGATGGTTAAACAAAATAGGTTTTGACATTCGCTGTCATCTGTTGTCCCTCTGTCATAATGGGAGCAGTTCGTCCTATGACTTGTCCAGCCGTAATAAGCTGTACAGACTGACATCTTAGTAGCAAGAAGTGGACTTGGGTAAACCAATTAGCTGTAGTGTACAAAGAAAAAAAAATACAGGTATAAATTAAATGCCAAGGAAAGAATGTTGTAACATGACGCTATTTTAAAAACACAAAATTCTCAATTTATTTGGCATACCCATTTCTTCAGAGAGTGAAATTTAATTTGAGCACTGCAAGGAATGTCATCAGGACTACGTTTTTAAGAGAGATTTGTGGGCGAAAATGAAATTGTTCTGAAGTATTGGAAATACGTGTCTACATCCTAAGTTCCACCATGATAGCCTTGGCCTACACCATGCATTTAATAATACTATTATTATTATTAATAGGTGGCTCTACACTTTCAGAATTGTGAGAGAAAAAACTGTGATCATTGCGATATTGGGATAATTCTACAGAACATTAAATTTATGCACGTCAAATAGTTCATGACACAATATGTTGTGTACGAATGTGTACACAAATTACCACCATGAACTGTTTGACGTAAGTCAACGGGACAGTCTTCATAGAATGGGTACAAAATTGGTCTGAAAATACCTGTATTGTGGAATTCAATCATATTGTAAGGGTATCCTAGACCAACTGATTCTATAAATCTACTGTTCTTTCGAAATATCCCAGTTTTTCTTTCAGATAAAATGATGGATAGGACCACAATATGAAAAAAAAATCCCGCTGGAATTCATGTGGAAACGAAAATATCGTTTTCGCCCAACAATGTTCTCCTAAATCTCTCTTAAAACCGTAGTCCTGACATTTTTTACAAAGATAGATACTGATCGCACAGTCTGCAAGTTTATTTAATAAATTTACTTATTTACAAAGGATTTTAATGCATTTTTACCCACCATCGCTGCTTCCACTGTCTCACTCTCGACGTGTCTACGCGTCTTTTGCATGCACGAAGGCAATGTTTTGAATATCCCATCATGGCCGCCGGTGACTTCACGGCTCGCTATCCCATCAATGTACGCTCGACCTATCCAGTTATAGAGATCAGTGGTCGTGACTCGTAGAGGCATCAGAGTAGCTCGTCCTCACCGCGGTGAATGCTACCCGCTGGTTGGAGTCATCTGGTGTCTCCCCTGGCTCACCCTTCTGACCTTTGACACCAGTCTGACCAGGACTTCCGACTACACCCTGCAGACCTTTCGGACCTATCTTGCCGGGCTGACCTATCCCATCGTCACCTTTAGGCCCAGCGTTCCCAAGTGCTCCCCGCTCACCCATTGGACCGATTGGCCCGATATCGCCAATTTGACCTGGCTGACCTGCGTCGCCCTTTGACCCCGGCTGGCCGTAGGGTCCCATCGGTCCAATCTGCCCATTTAAACCTGGTATACCATGTGCGGCAGCAGGTCCCTGACAGCACATCGGACACGCCCGAGACGCTGGAACATCACCGTCCGTGGCAACCGGCCCAGTGACGGAAGCTCGGAGCTTGACAGAGTTACCCAGAAGGAGGGCGATTGAAAGAACGGTTGCCACCAAGATCTTCATTCTGTATAAAATTCCAAAAGTAGACAATATAAATCACAAGAGGGACTAATTATTAAACAGAAAAAGAAGCAAAAAAAAATGAATTTAAAGGTTCTCGGGTAGAGCGCATACAAAATAACTTCAGATGTTCGTTTTGGTCGGTTTGTATAAAGCGGCAAAACAAATTTGACGGAACAACTTTTTTGAGGAAGAGTGTCGTACGGGTTTTGAATCAAGCTATAAAGTAGGGCCAAACCCACCTCTCTTCTTCTCCAGAAATTCATTATATTTGCACTTTAATTTCGTCCGCAAACATCGTCGATCTCAACTCTTGATTCTCAATTTCAAAAATTACAAAGGGATTTGATTAAAGTTGCAGTATAATTTTAATTAGAGCATTGCGATTCGTCGTAAATTAATGTGTGGTTTTGGGTATTTTGCTTTGTTTTTATTTTAATAGATTTAGACGCTGTTGTCGTTACATTTTGTTCTGTTTACTATCAGACGTTATGGTTAATTTTTGTATATAAATGACCAAGAGTCTTAAAACAAACGACAAAAAAAACACCAACATTAGTTATTTTTTTATTTAATTTCCAAAGCCCCGTGAAACGAATTTCACAATTTTAGGAGGAATCAGAAAAGTATACAAATTGCAATAATACTTGATCTAGAATGGAATTCGTTGATAACTATTTTTTAAATTGAGAATTGAGCTAGGCAATGTTCGGGGACGAAAGTAAAGTGTCGTTATAAGAATGTATGATACTAGTGTTAAAATAACTGGGAAAGATATAATATCCTGACTGAAAAACTCTGTAAATACGGTAATATTTAAGAATTTGTCTCGCTGATTGTTTAGCTATAGCTCCTCCCAAGATACGTCAATGGTTTTGTTAAAAAATATAACGTTATTTGTTTTTAATACAGTAAGGCCTACCTTGACGTGGTGTTCTTAATCAGAGCTCAGCCGCCGGGAAGAAATCTTAGTGACTGAAGTTGAATGTCACCTGAAAATAATACAAAAAAACAAACACCTTAACTCACAACAAGTCTCTTTATTTGTTTATTTTAATGTAATTTTACAGCGCTTTGAGGCTGTTGTCAGCGTAAAGGCTATAATTTGTTTGTTTGTTTGTTGTTGATGTTGTGATATCATTATGTTTTATCAAAGCGAGCAGCTGTCCCTAAAAAGAAAGTAACAAAGATGATGACAAAATGGGGAGATAGCAAGGGGAGTCTGTGGATGCAAAGAAGGAATACAATACATTTGACGTTTGCTCCAACCCTTTTAAATAAGACTTATGCCCTAAGGGTTTGCATGGAGTGGTGAAACAAATCAATAGGATGGGATGCTTGCGCTAACAACAGTATGGGTTATGGATGGTGCCGAGTTCAGTGGACATGAGGTGGAAGATTCTGGAACAGGATACGCGGCAGATTCTGACATGATGCTAAACGATGCTTGGTAGGATGCTGGGGTAGGCTGTGTGTGCTCATTAAAGCATGTCAGAAGGATGGTGGAACAGCCTGAACATCAAGCACAGTACCAAGGGTATACATGTATAGGGGACCCCAAGTACATGAACGGCCTTTTACAACCATTTACATGGACAGCGGAGCAGAGAGTCAAAATATAATCTGACACAACTTACTCTATTCACGAGTTTTGTTTAAAACATACTTTTGTAAGAACCACTAATCAAGAAGGAATACAAACATTAATTTCATCTCAAGACTTGAAAAGCCTGTTTCCATCTGTCACAGAACCTTACCTTGTAAATCTCGTTCTTGCGTTCAGGTCTCTCTCTGGCTGTCCTGCCCAAGGCGAAGATGAGTTGCGATCGTTGTGAGAAATAAAGCGTGCGCTCCTGCCTTAAAAAACTTGCCAGTGATTTCCTAAGCAGTGACTGAGGAACGTTGCCCGGTTTGTAATTGGCCCCTAGCGCACTGTCAATCACACACCACTGACTCGTTTAATATTCATGATGTTAAATGCAACTTTCAGTCACCGACACTGTGAAATGAACACATCTTATTGGTTGACATTTTATAGACGTCGATGACACGTTCAAACGCTTGGCCCCTAGTGCGCTGTCAATCACGCACCACTGACTCGTTTAATATTCATGATGTTAAATGCAACTTTCAGTCACCGACACTGTGAAATGAACACATCTTATTGGTTGACATTTTATAGACGTCGATGACACGTTCAAACGCGTGGCCCCTGGTGCGCTGTCAATCACGCACCACTGACTCGTTTAATATTCATGATGTTAAATGCAACTTTCAGTCACCGACACTGTGAAATGAACACATCTTATTGGTTGACATTTTATAGACGTCGATGACACGTTCAAACGCGTGGCCCCTGGTGCGCTGTCAATCACGCACCACTGACTCGTTTAATATTCATGATGTTAAATGCAACTTTCAGTCACCGACACTGTGAAATGAACACATCTTATTGGTTGACATTTTTTATAGACGTCGATGACACGTTCAAACGCGTGGCCCCTAGTGCGCTGTCAATCACGCACCACTGACTCGTTTAATATTCATGAGACGGAAGTTACGTTTATGTCGCTTTCAGTCACCGACACTGAAATGTGAAATGAACATATCTTATTAGTTGACGTTTTATAGACGTCGATGACACGTTCAAACGCGTGCTTCGTGATTGACACTCACAACTGAACAATGAAAGAAAGACAGATGAGATTCAAAGGTTTGCATGGCAAAAAGGCAATACATGAACTTAAACCACGTTTACGTGTAGCGGTTCGCAATTTTTTTCCTCGGCAGCTGGGTAATGCTAAACATATAATCATGAAAAGAACAATGACAACTGATCTATTATTAACAAACTCTGAAGAACCCCTGTCCTTAACTAACTCGCCAATAGCCTAGTTTGTATAGAGAGATGGGCTATTAATCGAAAGGTCTCTGGTTCGAATCCAGCTGTTGTTAACGTTTACCAATTTCCTTGTGGAATATCTTAACCAGAGAGCAAGGCTAAAGGAAAAACCGGGTTAGATAGATAAGTGCCTTGAACAATATTTTATTGTGACTTCCTTAATGAAAGACCACTCGAACCACTGACTTGTACGTATACCGGTCGTGATTTGTTCAGTGTTCAGTTTGTGTTGTATGTAGAGCTCCCTTTATGAAACAACTCTAGCCACGATTATTATTAAAGGGAACCTATTAATACAAAACATCATGAAAACAAATTGTCGAGTTCCATATCTCTACGCTCTACATCAAGTTTTAAAAATACTGTTCTGCGAATGTTTTGAAATTGATTTTGATGTTAACGCATTTACTGGGTTTAATGCCAAAGCTAAGCCGCTTGAACACTAAAGTTATCATAATGTGTTTAATGTGTTTAATTGGGGGGGGGGGGGGAGGTCTTCATTATTATTATTATTTTACTTAATTGATTTAGTTCAAGACATGCATACAATTATAAAGGGTTTAAACTCAGGTAGAATGTTTAACTGGTTTATTTGGGAGGCGCCCCGGAAAAAAAACAATGGAGTCTAAACTTTTTAACTGAGCAGGGCATTGTTGTGCTAAGCCAATTTATTGTTCTTAGCAGCTCAATGGAAATGGCTCCTAGAGCTTTGGAGGAAATACAGACCGGAAATGAAGTCACGTACCTGACAAAACAACATGAACTTGGTGAACCCTGCACACGCGGCCCCTGCACATCCGATTTACTCCAAAGGTGACTCAGACTGGTTCGTCGCGTCGGGCGGTCTGTTCTTGACACGCAAAACTCGGTTGTCGCGCTCAAATGCGACCCAAGAATCTTGCACTCGGAACAGGATCACACACCACCTATTATTCGGGGTTTTACACAATCGAGTTTCGCGAGTCAAGAACAGACCGCCCGAACCCAGCCTATACCTATTGACCAATCTCATCTCAGCCACGATAACCAACCATACATGTACATGTACTTGCAACAGACTTGCAACAACCAAAATATGTTTACATATTACATTTTTACATGTTTTATTCTTGCTGGTTTACGGTCACACACGCTGGGATTCACCACTTGAAAAATAGCTATATACAATACAATTATTATACTTTCAGCTTGTCTATATGTTTATGACCTACACAATGTTTGAATATTATCATATGTTTTGACATTTTATTCAACTCAATTCGCTTTTACAAACTTAAATATTTTCTTTGACTAGCAACGATTCAGTTATTTGTACATTACAATCTGCATAACGTGGGGATGTACACTTCAATATATAAACTTTTACTTCCGATTTGATTGGAAGCGTATTCACCACAAACCATCATAATAAGATACTATAACCTTACATTTCTGTGAAATTCACAAAACAGCATTATTTTTCCTTCACATTTACCTTTTTTTCTCACATTTTGAAACCCTGTATGAACCCTACGATACAAAATATTGTAAAATACGTTACATATCTGGATAGAGAATGTCAATTAAAACACTTTTTGAAAACTTTTGAATTTTGCACTCATTGACCTTTGACCCCCAATTAGTGACCTTATTAGTCATTTTTGGGCTCATGGCAAACAACAGATTCGTGTTCAGCGTGAAAAACTACCCCAGAAAAAGTGGTTTGCCTGCTTTTCCCCAAAAATGCTTCAAGAATCCACATTTCCCAGAAATATAACCAGTCTATGAGCATTTTTTCTCTATCACTGTGAACATATAAATAAACTGTAAAAGAAACTCGAAAATTTCTTTCTTTAACTCCTAAACCGGGACATTTAACATAAACATGGGTAAGCCGTATTGACTATCTTTACAATGAACACTTCGAATCGTTAATGGATGCGGTATTGGCAATCATCCCAACAAATATCTTTACTTTTACAGCGTTTGCTGCTATCCCTGAATAAATTTCATGAAAATGTTGTAGGATTGGAAACAATTAGGATTTTCTCAATATTTAATTGCGAAAAACGGAAATCAAAACCTGGGATTTATTTGGGTTCAGAAAAAAGATGCTCTAAAAAATTTCCCGTCTGACACCCGAAGGCGATCGAGCGCTTGAAAAAGCGAACAAGCTCGAAGATCAAATAATAAATCCAAACTAAGGACTTCCAATTCTGTATAGGAGAATACACGAGAAAGTGTGGATTCGTAATTACGAATTCACGAGGCGCGAAGCGCCGAGTGGATTCTTAAATACGAATCCACAGTTGCGAGTGTATTCTCCGACTTAAACCATTGCTATGACGTCACGCTATTGTTAAAAGTGTGGATTCGTATCTAAGAATCAACGCTTTGGACAATAACAGTGGATTCGTATCTACGAATCTTTAGTAAAGTGTGGATTCGGAACGGTTTTTATCTTGCCTACATTTGTAACAATTACGAATCCACGGTTATTCAATTCCTCAACCCTAATCCAACCCTGATTACGTAAGAGCCTCGAGAACCTCCCTTTAGGCCAAATAATAAAAACAACATGTTTGTCTTTTTTTTAGAAGAAAGGAGGAGGCCTTTTTTTTTCTTTTTTTTTTAATAGCCGCTCGACACATTTTAATATGGGTCATGTAGTGAACCTGTCACCCCCTATCTTTCTATTTGAAATTAAAACATGTCTCGCCCACGAATAAAAATCAAAATTCATGTGGGTCGATCATGTATGCACCATACACGTCACACCCTAGCCTTCCCATTAGAAACAAATGTATTTTCACAGCATGTACACAGTGATGCATGTCCAAATTACGATCTTAAAATTGTATTATCTTGTTTAATTGGCTTTTTCACAATTTTGCGAAAAAGCCTTTGTTTTTGTTCTGATTTTTGTTTTACTTATTTTTTCTTTTTCTTTTTGGGACCAAAATGCAATAGACTTTGTACACGTTCTTTCGTACAAGCACTTTTCATAACAAGTCGTATCCAAACAAAACTTTACCCAAGTGAAGAATCTATAGTGAGCTCGTGTCTAGCAGACAGACATCATGGTGACGTCATCAGGGGGTAACGTGACGTCATATTAAATTTATTTAATCTTTGAAAATCAATAACAAATCGCGCGCAAAAGACCGGGACTTTAGGTTTGTGGCAATTGATAGGATAATCCAGGATCTTCATTTTATCTCGTGTGTGAGAAATCACGTGACCCTTCCTTTCGGTCCAAACCGAAAGTGCCTTATAATTTGAAAGTGAAAAATGATATGAACTTACTTTAAACGATGTTAGTATTTGGCTAGATGTACTTTTCAAAAAAAATACCGGCGACGTCATAACATGTTATAGCACCCTCTGGCGGCAGGTTCAAAATTAATATTCAGTTGATGTGTGTGGCAAAGTTTGCTGAAATCACTTTATAATTGATGTATATAATAGCTTCATGTTAGAAACAATTTGACCGGGAGAAAAAAGAATATGACGTCACCAGACCGGAAGTTAGAATGAAAAGACTTGAAGCCATCATTCAATAATGTGATTTATTACGTTGTAAGACCTTGAAGCCATATCTCAGCAACGGATCATGCTAAAATAAAAATAATTGTGTATTGGGTTGGTTAGGTAGTTCACCAAAAGTTTACAAATGTGTGACGTTATCGTTTTAATCACTTTAAATTACCTTTAATCTGTTTAAATAACCTAAATTCGTTTTGATTACTTTTAATGTGTTTAAAATTCCTTTTGAATGGTTTTTACGGGGGAAAAAATGCGAAAAGGCCCTATGTTCTGTTCCTCGAACAGACGTAGTTCTAGTTATTATTATTATTATTATTATTTTTTAAGATAATAAAATGTATTATTTTTGTGAAAAAAAAGAAAAGGAGGCGGCCTCTAAAAAAAGAAGTGGGTGGTGACGCTAAACTTTTTTTTTTTTAGTTGGCCTTATGTAAATTACGTCTATGGCCACGATACATGCATGCCTTTTCATCTCCACGCAACTGGGTAGTTAATGACAATACTTCTTTTGACGCAATGGTTTAATAGTATTTAAATAACATACACGCACCTTAAAGGACATTCCTCAGCACCCTTCGTGGACCACTGCACACTAATTCCTGATTTGCATAAGACACGCACCATTTCCAATAACCGTGCGATCTCACACTTCCGATGAGATAATAATTCCCTTTTCTACCAGTGCCAATGAGAATGTATCATCCCCCAATCTTGTTTAGCGCCTTGGAAATCTTAATAATAGGGCTAATTTTGGAGAGTTTTACGTCCGGGGAGTGATTTTACAACAATCATCGTAGTTCGGGATTTTTTTATTTTTTTGTTAACAAAAAGTATTATATTTTTCTTTCTTTGTCTCTCTTAAAATAAAGTTTTTAAGTCATTGGCAACTTTTTCTTTTATTAATTTGTGGTTTGGAGGATTTTTTTGTTCCCCCAAGGAAAACAAAAACAACCAGACTTGCAACTCAATGTGCTTTATTGTGCGAGGCGGAACTGGGCACAGGGCATAGTGGAGAAAATTGCAAAATAATAAATAATGGGTGTTTTATTTTTCTTCAGATTTATTGATATTTGTAATCCTTGCTATGTCTAATAACTATATTTGATTAAGAAATAGTATGGAAAAAGTGGAATGAAAGAGTTTTTATAGGGAAAACAATTAACATTTTCCCATATATCATGTACAAAACTCAACATTTCAAAGTTTTTTTTCCTAACATTGTACCTTAGCGACATATTGATAAATGTGAACTTTAAACATCCATAACTTGTTCACGGAATGTCCGATTGAAGCACAACATACAGCATTGTAAGGAGAATTGTATTCTCTTTTCTTAACGAAAACCCTATTTTCAACCTCTGCCCATTTCTGTCTCATTTTGACAGAACCCCTCACTAATGAGCCCATAACAAATGTGTGGTATAATGGCATCCCAGCTGCTATGAACTGGGGGTGAGGGTGGGGTAGATACTTCTGCAGGGAATTGGTTATCATGATGTTGTCATGATTGATCATAACATCATGAGTATCGATATGCACCCTCGCATCTATCAGTAGATTTGTCACAGTATTAAGTACCTTTTATTAACATGCAATTTAACTAACAATTTCATTAGTTGCTTTTTATTTTATCAATGTGAACATTCATTTTGATATGTTTTTATTGCTTTTTAAGATGGGAAACTGGGTAAAAAAATAGGAGGTGCGTTTTTTGTGGTAACAACCGATGTATGCAGTAACACGTTAAGCTGCTCATCATACGAAAGAAGAAGAGGCATCGGTTAAATCTGAAGCATTCAAATTTACAAAAAGGTGAATAACAATTTTTTGTAGAAGTCTATTTTTGCAAATTTTCAATATGAAGTAGTCTGGTGCCAGGAGAGAGCAGTCGGTATTACCCACTGTTGTCTCGACACCAGACTTCATGTTGGACGTTATTTGTACATTATAGGAAACAGTTGAAATTACTTTAGCTGTCATCACTGACGCCACATGTGAACATTGCTCTAAAATGCAATTTTTCCAGCAATTGTTTGTTTAACCTTTCAAATTACTTCTAGAAACAAATGGGGCGTTTTTGGTATAAACTCTGGGAGAAAATGACCTTATTTGGTTTCATCTTGTATTTTTCTTATAATAATACATTTCTCATTGATTTTAGATATCACATGCAGTCAATTGTTTTATTTGTAATTTATGACCATTTATTTGGTAAAATAAATAAAACAATTTTTTTAATAAAAATTCAAAAAGTCAAAATTAATATAGTCAATTTTTATAAAAATGAATATTATGTCGGCAAAAAATAGTTATATACATGAATGCAAAGCTCACAGCGTCAGCTTTCAATTAGTATATAATAGAGCTCCATGGCCCCTTCGGTTCTGGAGATATGACATGTTTGCATATTGATTACTTCCTTGGAGTTCAAAATAAACAACTGAGAAAACAGCGCTGTATGCTGTGCGCGTAGGCCGCCAATGCGGGCGCCCTCTGATGTACGCCGTAGACCACGCTATGACCACCCTTACTCACATCGGCCTTATAATCTCTCGGAAAATTCTAAGCACAATCGTATCGATTTGCATGCGCGTGTGACGTTGCATAATTATGTGATGTAACAGAAACTTGACCAATGAGTTAGCGATTATGCATGTAGCATCATTCGATTATGCACGCAACATCACACGCGCATGCAAATGTACACAATTCCGCTCGTAATTTCCCGAGCGATTATGCGAGTTAGCCAAGACGACATATTCGAAGGTCATGGCGAAGGTCAAGGCTAACCCCTTACAATTTAAAAATGTTCTATATTGTTAATTTGGAAAAAAAAATAATAAAAATGCAAGGCTAACCCCTTTCAATGTTTAATTTATCTAAAAAATTAAAAAACAAGGCCAATTTTATAAAAATGCAAGGCTATAACCCCTTACATTTTTTTTCTTAAAGAAAAGTACATTTTTGGTCAATTTAAATAAAATAAAAGTGAACAAAGAAATTGGCAAGGCGTTGAACCTGCGACCTCTAGAATTCCGGTCGGGCGATCTACCAACTCAGCTATCTTGCCCTATGTTGGTGGTCTTCCAAATGGTCAGTATCTTTGTTCGAGGGCATATTAGTCAGAAGTCATAAACACCAGAATGCCGTTTAGCCAGGGATCACACCCAATTGTACGATACAACCTGGGAAGCGACATTGTGGGGATCACTCAATAAGGATACGACGTTTTATTTTATAATACTCAAATAAACCACAAGTAAAACTGAGTTTGCATTATTTGTAAATGTGCATATTCACATAGTCAGTTTCTCTTGTGGTTTATTTGTGTAATTTTAATAAAAATCCAAGGCTATTAACTAACCCCTTGCAATTTAAATGTTTTCCCAAAAGTAATTATTGTGTTAATTTTAATAAAAAATACAAGGCTAGCCCCCTTACAATTTAAATGTTTTCCAAAAAGTCACATATTAGCCAATTAAAAACAAAAATGCAACACTACACCCTTACAATGTTACCTCTATTTCCAATATACCGGACTTGTGCCAACCACTAGTATTAGGTTTGTAAAAACGGAGTTTTAATAATCAATCACACTTAATAATAAAAAGATACAAACAATAATTCAGTTTCATTAAAGGTTCTTTAATTGTCTAAATTTCTTGTGTATACACTAATTTACAATCACAAAAAAATTGAAAAATCAGCTCAATGGCTGAATGCCTATCTATAGTACAATGTTATATAAAGGTATAAAAT
The DNA here is from genome assembly GCA_037893245.1 of Crossaster papposus. NCBI lineage: Eukaryota > Metazoa > Echinodermata > Asteroidea > Velatida > Solasteridae > Crossaster > Crossaster papposus. The sequence goes on along the minus strand of JBAIAA010000022.1, from coordinate 922,513 downwards.
ACAATTATATGTAAACAAATTACACATTTTTGGCATTTTAATCGCGGTATCGTAGGCTGCCTATGAGGGCATCCTCTAAACGTAGACCACGCCATGACCTTCGAATAGGACGTCTTGGCTAACCAACAATCGCTCGGAAAATTATTAAGCATAATTGTGTCGCATTTGCATGCGCGTGTGACGTTGCGTGCATAATTACGTGACGTAACAGAAACTTGACCATGTTACGTCACGAGATTGTACACACAACGTCACACACACATGCGAATTTTTCGAGCGATTAAGTTAGTTAGCCAAGACGTTCTATTCGAAGCTAAGGGCGTGGTCACGTTAGGCGTTAGAGGGCGCCTGCATCGGCGGCCTACGGAGCGCTGCATACCGCGATTAGGACGTCTTGCAACCAGGACTTTATGCAGTTTGCAATCTTTAGCTCTTAAAAAACAAAAATGTTTGGTATCTTTACTGATAACTTCTCTAACTACAAGGTATCTCTCAAAAAACGCAGCAGTTTCTAAAGCCGTGATTATAGGAAAACCCAATATCATAACCGTACATAATAAGAAAAAACAACAATGTAAGTAATTTTCAACGATCAGTCATTTGAATGATCGTTAAAATTACCTACATTGGTTTTTCTGTTTTCTTCTAGACGACAAACCAGATGAAATAAACAAGGGGGGACCAGTACAATTTTTAATCCATGTAAGCTTTTTATAAGGCCAAATCATGAATATATTGTTTTTATCCTCGTGTGGATCAATTTTTTGCTACAACAAAAGTTTTTAAATAAATTAAAAGTGACAAAAATCTGAGTCATATTCACATCGGCACTTTTCTACCAATCCTAATTCTTATTTTTTTTATTAGTGGAGTCTAATTATTATTATATGATACGACCCTATAACCAAAAACCATCTGGACTAGAAACTAGTTTTGTTTTTTATCTGGCCTAATCATTCGCTAGGTTATTTTTGAAATGAATGTAAATGTTCCTGTGTGCTTTAAACACCATTTGAGTACTTAACTCTTCTAGCTTATAATCTGGAGGATGTATACTTTTTGGGTGAGGGGAGTGTTATTCCTAGCACCAGTGAGGGGTTAAGCTCCCTCTACTGCCCCAGCCAGGTGTAGCAGGGGGGTGTACCTGAATCACTGGGCCCCTTCAATTTGTGTGGAAGGGTCCCATCGACTAAAGAGTAATCTGAAGTCGACCACCACACCTCGTCGCTTGGGGTGTAAAATACAAGGCTGGGTCTACCTGCTTATTGAAACATATTCGTCAATAGTAAGCAAACTGCGAATCCGAGTTGGGCCTACAGCAAGGTCCATCTAGCAGTCATTGTGTTAGAGAACAACAGAGTCCAGCGAAAGGGCTACCTAGCCCGGCTATCCCGAGCACTAGGGTCAGACACCCTCAACGGTTCGGAGTGAACATCAGTGGAGAGAAAATCCTCGCGAAATTTTGGTGAGAGACAAGTTGGTACAAAAACAAACACAGTAAAAATGGGTCTTGAAAAAAAAAATGAAAACAAAATATAACTAGACATGTGTTTGTGGACAAACACAGAGCTGTTTCGGATGTCTAAGATAACTTTCATTATGTGTGTGCCAAGTCTGAAATCGATTGGATTTGTCAATTTTCCCAAGATATATAAGTTGAAAAATACGTGTACAAATCCTATGGGAAAAACTGCACCTTTAAAGTGACGTCACATGACACCCGATGATGTCATCATGATGTCATCTTAATTTTCGTCTATTACACATTCTGGAATACTTGCATACCAAGTTTGGCCCCAATCAGACATGTACTTCCAGAGATAGAGGGTCCTAAAATCTGCCCCTTTAATGTGACGTCATATGACCCACGATGACGTCATCCTGACGATTTCCCCCTTGGCCCTCCTGGGTATGTTGGTCGAGGTGTGTGCCAAGTCCGAAGTCGATCGGATTTACCAAATTGTCAAATTCAATAGTCTGAAGAAAAACGTGTACAAAACCTATGGAGAAAATTGAACCTTTAATGTGACGTCACATGACACCCGATGATGTCATAATTACGTCATCCTATTTTTTGTCTATAACACATCCTCGAATACTTGCAAACCAAGTTTGACCCCAACCGGACTTGTACTTTCAGAGTTAGACGGTCTTAAAAACTACACCTTTAATGTGACGTCACATGACCCCCGATGACGTCATCTTGATTATTTTGTTCTTGACCCTCCTAAGGATGGTGGTCGAGGTCTGTGCTAAGTCTCAAGTCGATCGAATTGACAGAAGTGTCAAATTCAATATTTTGAAGAAAAACGTGTACAAAACCTATGGAGAAAATTGAACCTTTAATGTGACGTCACATGACACCCGATGATGTCATAATTACGTCATCGTAATTTTCGTCTATAACACATCCTCGAATACTTGCAAACCAAATTTGACCCCAATCGGACGTGTACTTCCAGAGATAGAGGGTCTTAAAAACTGCACCTTTTGTGTAACGTCACATGACCCACGATGACGTCATCATGACGATTTTTCTCCTGGACCTCCTGGGGATGGTGGTCGAGGTGTGTGCTAAGTTTCAAGTCAATCAGATTCACCAAACTGTCAAATTAAATAGTCTGAAGAAAAACGTGTACAAAACCTATGGGGGAAAATTACACCTTTAACGTGACGTCACGTGACCAAGAATTATGTAATCGCGACGAATTTGTTCTAGGACCGTCCTTGGGTGGTTGTCTAAATGTATGCCAAGTCTCAAGTCGATCGGATTTACCAAAGTGTCAAAGTGTATTGGCAGAAAAAACGTGTACAAATCCTATGGGAAAATGTGACCAAAAAAAAAAAAAAAACTAGACATGTGTTTGTGGACAAACACAGAGCTGTTTCGAGTGTCTTTCAATATGTGTGTGATGGTCTTTTGTGTGTCGATCAGATTTACTAAAGTCTCAAGTCGATCAGATTTACTAAAGTGTCAAAGTCAATAGTCTAAAGAAAAACGTGTACAAAACCTATGTGGGAAAATTTAACCTTTAACGTGACACCCCGTGACCTTGAATGACGTAATCGTGCCAAATTTCTCCTACGACCGTCTGTGGATGGTGGTCTATGTGTGTGCCAAGTCTCAAGTCGATCGGATTTACTAAGTGTCAAAGTCAAGAGTCTAAAGAAAAACGTGTACAAAACCTATGGGAGAAAAATGTGAACCTTTAATGTGACGTCACATGACACCCGATGATATCATCACAATGTCATCTTAATTTTCGTCTATAACACATCCCGGAATACCCGAATACCAAGTTTGACCCTAATTGGACTTGTACTTCCAGAGATAGAGGGTCTTAAAAACTACACCTTTAATGTGACGTCACATGACCCACAATGATGTCATCATGACGTCACCCTGATTTTCGTCTATAACACATCCTGGAATACTTGCATACCAAGTTTGACCCCAATCGGGCCTGTACTTCCAGAGATAGAGGGGCCTAACAACTGCACCTTTAATGTGACGTCACATGACCCACGATGACGTCATCGTGACGATTTTTCCCTTGGCCCTCCTGGGGATGGTGGTTGAGGTGTGTGCTAAGTCTGAAGTCGATACAATTTACGAAAATTTCAAAGTTAATATTCTGAAGAAAAACGTGTACAAAACCTATGGGGGAATAATTTTCACATTTAACGTGACGTCACGTGACCTTGAAAGACGCAATCGTGCCGAATTTCTTCCAATATCATTTGTGGGTGGTGTTCTAAGTGTATGCCAAGTCTCAAGTCGGTCGGATTGACCGAAGTGCCAAAGTCAATAGTCTGAATAAAAACGTGTACAAAACCAATGGGAGAAAAATGTGAACCTTTAATGTGACGTCACGTGACCTTGAATGACGCAATCGTGCCGAATGTCTTTCAGAAACATCTGGGGGTGGTGTTCTAAGTGTATACCAAGTTTCGAGTCGGTCGGATTTACCGAAGTGCCAAAGTCAATAGTCTGAAGAAAAACGTGTACAAAACCTATGGGGAAAATTAAACCTTTAACGTGACGTCACGTGACCTTGAATGACGCAATCGAGCCAAATTTCTTCTAGGACCATCTGTGGGTGGAGGTCTAAGTGTATACCAAGTCTCAAGTCGATTGGATTTACCAAAGTGCCAAAGTGTATTGGCAGAACAAACGTGTGTAAATCCTATGGGTAAAAACACTGAAAGTGGAAAAAAAAAAAAAAAGGAAAAAAAGAAAAAAGAAAACTAGACATGTGTTTGTGGACAAACACAGAGCTGTTTCGAGTGTCTAAAATCACTTTCAATATGTGTGTGGTGTTCTTTTGTGTGTGCCAAGTCTCAAGTCGATCAGATTTACGAAAGTGTCAAAGTCAATAGTCTGAAGAAAAACGTGTACAAACCCTATTGGGAAAAAATTGAACATTTAACGTCACGTCACGTGACCTTGAATGACGCAATCGTGCCGAATTTCTTCAAGGGCCATATGTGGGTGGTGTTCTAAGTGTATGCCAAGTTTCAAGTCGGTCGGATTTATCAAAGTGTCAAAGGCAATAGTCTAAAGAAAAACGTGTACAAAACCTATGGAAAAAAAAATAGAAACTTTAACGTGACGCCCCGTGACCTTGAATGACGTAATCGTGCCGAATTTCTACTAGGGCCGTCTGTGGATGGTGGTCTAAGTGTGTGCCAAGTCTCAAGTCGATCGGATTTACTAAAGTGTCAAAGTCAATAGTCTAAAGAAAAACGTGTACAAAACCAATGGGAGAAAAATGTGAACCTTTAATGTGACGTCACGTGACCTTGAATGACGCAATCGTGCCGAATTTCTTCAAGGGCCATATGTGGGTGGTGTTCTAAGTGTATGCAAAGTTTCAAGTCGGTCGGATTTATCAAAGTGTCAAAGGCAATAGTCTAAAGAAAAACGTGTACAAAACCTATGGGAAAAAAAATAGAAACTTTAACGTGACGCCCCGTGACCTTGAATGACGTAATCGTGCCGAATTTCTACCAGGGCCGTCTGTGGATGGTGGTCTAAGTGTGTGCCAAGTCTCAAGTCGATCGGATTTACTAAAGTGTCAAAGTCAATAGTCTAAAGAAAAACGTGTACAAAACCAATGGGAGAAAAATGTGAACCTTTAATGTGACGTCACGTGACCTTGAATGACGGAATCGTGCCGAATTTCTTTCAGAAACATCTGGGGATGGTGTTCTAAGTGTATGCCAAGTTTCAAGTAGGTCGGATTTACCGAAGTGCCAAAGTCAATAGTCTGAAGAAAAACGTGTACAAAACCTATGGGAAAAATTTCACCTTTAACGTGACGTCACGTGACCTTGAATGACGCAATCGAGCCAAATTTCTTCTAGGACCATCTGTGGGTGGAGGTCTAAGTGTACACCAAGTCTCAAGTCGATTGGAATCACCAAAGTGCCAAAGTGTATTGGCAGAACAAACGTGTGTAAATCCTATGGGTAAAAACACTGAAAGTGGAAAAAAAAAAAAAAAAAAACTAGACATGTGTTTGTGGACAAACACAGAGCTGTTTCGAGTGTCTAAAATTACTTTTAATATGTGTGTGGTGGTCTTTTGTGTGTGCCAAGTCTCAAGTCGATCAAATTTACTAAAGTGTCAACGGCAATAGTCTAAAGAAAAACGGGTACAAAATCTATGGGGAAAAATGAAACTTTAACGTGACGCCCCGTGACCTTGAATGACGTAATCGTGCCAAATTTCTTTTAGGGCCGTCTGTGGATGGTGTTCTAAGTGTGTACCAAGTCTCAAGTCAATCGGAATTACTAAAGTGTCAAAGTCAACAGTCTAAACAAAAACGTGTACAAAACCAATAGGAGAAAAATGTGCACCTTTAATGTGACGTCACGTGACCTTGAATGACGCAATCGTGCCGAATTTCTTTCAGAAACATCTAGGGGTGGTGTTCTAAGTGTATGCCAAGTTTCAAGTCGGTCGGATTTACCAAAGTGTCAAAGTCAAGGTTCTGAAGGAAAACGTGTACAAAACCTATGGGGAAAATTTAACCTTTAACGCGAAGTCACGTGACCTTGAATGACGTAATCGCGACGAATTTCTTCTAGGACCGTCCTTGGGTGGTTGTCTAAGTGTACGCCAAGTTTCAAGTCGATCGGATTTCCCAAAGTGTCAAAGTGTATTGTCTGAACAAACGTGTACAAATCCTATGGAGAACAAAAAACAAAGAAAAACTAGACATGTGTTTGTGGACAAACACATAGCTGTTTCGGGTGTCTAACATTACTTTCTATATGTGTATCTGATGATGGTCTATGTGTGTGCCAAGTCTGAAGTCGATGGATTTACACAATTGCCAAAGATATATTAGTTAAAAAAACGTGTACAAATCTTATGGGGAATATTAAACCTTTAATGTGACGTCACATGACACCCGATGATGTCATCATGATGTCATCTTAAATTTCGTCTGTAACACATCCTGGAATACTTGCATACCAAGTTTGACCCCAATCGGACATGTACTTCTAAAGATAGAGGGTCTTAAAAACTGAACCTTTAATGTGACGTCACATGACCCACGATGACATCATCATGACGATTTTCCCCTTGGCCCTCCTGGAGATGGTGGTCGAGGTGTGTGCTAAGTCTCAAGTCAATCAAATTTACGAAAGTGTCAAAATCAATAGTCTGAAGAAAAACGTGTACAAACCTTATGGGGAAAAAATGTGCACCTTTAACGTCACGTCACGTGACCTTGAAAGACGCAATCGTGCCGAATTTCTTTCAGGGACATCTGGGAGTGGGGTTCTAAGTGTATGTCAAGTTTCAAGTCGGTCGGATTTACCAAAGTGTCAAAGTCAATAGTCTGAAGAAAAACGTGTACAAAACCTATGGGGAAAATTGTACGTTTAACATGACGTCACGTGACCTTGAATTACGTAATCGCGTCGAATTTCTTCTAGGACCGTCCTTGGGTGGTTGTCTAAATGTATGCCAAGTCTCAAGTCGATCGGATTTACCAAAGTGTCAAAGTGCTATTCCAGAAAAAACGTGTACAAATCCTATGGGGAAAAGTCTGAAAGAGGAAAAGAAAAAGAAAAAAAAACTAGACATGTGTTTGTGGACAAACACAGAGCTGTTTCGGGTGTCTAACATTACTTTCTATATGTGTATCTGATGATGGTCTATGTGTGTGCCAAGTCTGACGTCGATGGATTTACACAATTGCCAAAGATATATTAGTTGGAAAAAACGTGTACAAATACTATGGGGAAAATTGCACCTTTAATGTGAAGTCACATGACACCCGATGATGTCATCATGATGTCATCTTAATTTTCGTCTGTAACACATCCTGGAATACTTGCATACCAAGCTTGACCCCAATCGGGCCTGTATTTCCAAAGATAGAGGGTCCTTAAAACTACACCTTTAATATGACGTCACATGACCCACGATGATGTCATTATGACGATTTTCCCCTTGGCCCTCCTGGGGATGGTGGTCGAGATGTGTGCTAAGTCTCGAGTCGATCAAATGTACGAAAGTGTCAAAGTCAATAGTCTGAAGACAAACGTGTACAAACCCTATGGGAAAAAAATGTACACCTTTAACGTCACGTCATGTGACCTTGAATAACGCAAATCGTGCTGAATTTCGTCCAGGACCATCTGTGGGTGGTGTTCTAGGTGTATGCTAAGTCTTAAGTCGAACGGATTCATTAAAGTGTCAAAGTCAATAGTTTGAAGAAAAACGTGTACAAAACCTATGGGGAAAATTGTACCTTTAACATGACGTCACGTGACCTTGAATTACGGAATCGCGACGAATTTCTTCTAGGACCGTCCTTGGGTGGTTGTCTAAGTGTATGCCAAGTTTCAAGTCGATTGGATTTACAAAAGTGTCAAAGTGTATTGGCAGAAAAAACGTGTACAAATCCTATGGGGAAAAATGACAAATAAAAAAAAAAAAAAAAAGAAAAAAAAAACGAAAAAGAAAAAAAAAAACTTTAACGAAAACAAAAGCTGTTTCGGCTGAAATGCCGAAACAGCTAAAAAAAGAAAAAACTAGACATGTGTTTGTGGACAAACACAGAGCTGTTTCGAGTGTCTTACATTATTTTCAATATGTGTGTGTGGTGGTCTATGTGTGTGCCAAGTCTCAAGTCGATCAAATTTACGAAAGTGTCAAAGTCAATAGTCTGAATAAAAACGTGTACAAAACCTATGGGGGGAAAATTGAATCTTTAAGGTGACGTCACGTGACCTTGAATGACGCAATCGTGCCGAATTTCTTCCAATATCATTTGTGGGTGGTGTTCTAAGTGTATGCCAAGTCTCAAGTCGGTCGGATTGACCGAAGTGCCAAAGTCAATAGTCTGAATAAAAACGTGTACAAAACCAATGGGAGAAAAATGTGAACCTTTAATGTGACGTCACGTGACCTTGAATGACGCAATCGTGCCGAATGTCTTTCAGAAACATCTGGGGGTGGTGTTCTAAGTGTATACCAAGTTTCGAGTCGGTCGGATTTACCGAAGTGCCAAAGTCAATAGTCTGAAGAAAAACGTGTACAAAACCTATGGGGAAAATTAAACCTTTAACGTGACGTCACGTGACCTTGAATGACGCAATCGAGCCAAATTTCTTCTAGGACCATCTGTGGGTGGAGGTCTAAGTGTATACCAAGTCTCAAGTCGATTGGATTTACCAAAGTGCCAAAGTGTATTGGCAGAACAAACGTGTGTAAATCCTATGGGTAAAAACACTGAAAGTGGAAAAAAAAAAAAAAAGGAAAAAAAGAAAAAAGAAAACTAGACATGTGTTTGTGGACAAACACAGAGCTGTTTCGAGTGTCTAAAATCACTTTCAATATGTGTGTGGTGTTCTTTTGTGTGTGCCAAGTCTCAAGTCGATCAGATTTACGAAAGTGTCAAAGTCAATAGTCTGAAGAAAAACGTGTACAAAACCTATGGGAAAAATTTCACCTTTAACGCGAAGTCACGTGACCTTGAGTGACGTAATCGCGGCGAATTTCTTCTAGGACCGTCCTTGTGTGGTTGTCTAAATGTATGCCAAGTCTCAAGTCGATCGGATTTACCAAAGTACCTAAGTGACCTGTCTGAACAAACGTGTACAAATCCTATGGAGAAAATTCTGAAAAAGAAAAAAAAAAAAAAGAAAAAAAAAAACTTTAACGATTACAAAAGCTGTTTCGGTGAAAAACCGAAACAGCTAAAAAAACTTTAACGAAAACAGAAGCTGTTTCGGCTGAAATGCCGAAACAGCTAAAAAAAAAACAAAAAAAAAAACTAGACATGTGTTTGTGGACAAACACAGAGCTGTTTCGAGTGTCTTACATTACTTTCAATATGTGTGTGTGGTGGTCTATGTGTGTGCCAAGTCTCAAGTCGATCAAATTTACGAAAGTGTCAAAGTCAACAGTCTAAAGAAAAACGTGTACAAAACCTATGGGGGAAAATTGAACCTTTAACGTGACGCTCCGTGACCTTGAATGACGTAATCGTGCCGATTTGTTTCTAGGACCGTCTGTGGATGGTGGTCTAAGTGTGTGCTAAGTCTTAAGTCGATCGGATGTACTAAAGTGTCAAAGTCAATAGTCTAAAGAAAAACGTGTACAAAACCAATGGGATAAAAATGTGCACTTTTAACGTGACGTCACGTGACGTTCAATGACGCAATCGTGCCAAATTTCTTTCAGGAACATCTGGGGGTGGTGTTCTAAGGGCATGCCAAGTTTCAAGTTGGTCGGATTTACCGAAGTTTCAAATTCAATAGTCTGAAGAAAAACGTGTACAAAACCTATGGGGAAAATTTCACCTTTAACGCGAAGTCACGTGACCTTGAATGACGTAATCGCGACGAATTTCTTCTAGGACCGTCCTTGGGTGGTTGTCTAAGTGTATGCCATGTCTCAAGTCGATCGGATTTCCCAAAGTGTCAAAGTGTATTGTCTGAACAAACGTGTACAAATCCTATGAAGAACAAAAGGCAAAGAAAAAAGAAAAAAAACTAGACATGTGTTTGTGGACAAACACAGAGCTGTTTCGAGTGTCTAAAATTACTATTAATATGTGTGTGGTGGTCTTTTGTGTGTGCCAAGTCTCAAGTCGATCAGATTTACTAAAGTGTCAACGGCAATAGTCTAAAGAAAAACGTGTACAAAATCTATGGGGAAAAATGAAACTTTAACGTGACGCCCCGTGACCTTGAATGACGTAATCGTGCCAAATTTCTTTTAGGGCCGTCTGTGGATGGTGGTCTAAGTGTGTGCCAAGTCTCAAGTCGATCGAATTTACTAAAGTGTCAAAGTCAACAGTCTAAACAAAAAGTGTACAAAACCAATGGGAGAAAAATGTGCACCTTTAATGTGACGTCACGTGAACTTCAAAGACGCAATCGTGCCGAATTTCTTTCAGAAACATCTAGGGGTGGTGTTCTAAGTGTATGCCAAGTTTCAAGTCGGTCGGATTTACCAAAGTGTCAAAGTCAAGGGTCTGAAGGAAAACGTGTACAAAACCTATGGGGAAAATTGAACCTTTAACGCGAAGTCACGTGACCTTGAATGACGTAATCGTGCCAAATTTCTCCTACGACCGTCTGTGGATGGTGGTCTATGTGTGTGCCAAGTCTCAAGTCGATCGGATTTACTAAGTGTCAAAGTCAAGAGTCTGAAGAAAAACGTGTACAAAACCTATGGGAGACAAATTAAACCTTTAACTTGACGTCACGTGACCTTGAATGACGCAATCGTGTTGAATTTCTTTCAGATACATCTGGTGGTGGTGTTCTGAGTGTATGGCAAGTTTCAAGTCGGTCGGATTGACCAAAGTGTCAAATTCAATAGTCTGAAGAAAAACGTGTACAAAACCTATGGGGAAAATTTCACCTTTAACGCGAAGTCACGTGACCTTGAATGACGTAATCGCGACGAATTTCTTCTAGGACCGTCCTTGGGTGGTTGTCTAAGTGTATGCCAAGTCTCAAGTCCATCGGATTTACCAAAGTGTCAAAGTGTATTGTCTGAACAAACGTGTACAAATCCTATGGAGAACAAAAGGCAAAAAAAACAACAAAAAAACTAGACATGTGTTTGTGGACAAACACAGAGCTGTTTCGAGTGTCTTTCAATATGTGTGTGATGGTCTTTTGTGTGTGCCAAGTCTCAAGTCGATCAGATTTACTAGTGTCAAAGTCAATAGTCTAAAGAAAAACGTGTACAAAACCTATGGGGGAAAAATGAAACTTTAACGTGACGCCCCGTGACCTTGAATGACGTAATCGTGCCAAATTTCTTTTAGGGCCGTCTGTGGATGGTGGTCTAAGTGTGTGCCAAGTCTCAAGTCGATCGGATGTACTGAAGTGTCAAAGTCAACAGTCTAAACAAAACGTGTACAAAACCAATGGGAGAAAAATGTGCACCTTTAATGTGACGTCACGTGACCTTGAATGACGCAATCGTGCCGAATTTCTCTCAGAAACATCTAGGGGTGGTCTTCTAAGTGTATGCCAAGTTTCAAGTCGGTCGGATTTACGGAAGTGCCAAAGTCAATAGTCTGAAGAAAAACGTGTACAAAACCTATGGGACAATTTTCACCTTTAACGTGAGGTCACGTGACCTTGAACTACGTAATCGTGACAAATTTCTTTTAGGACCGTCCTTGGGTGGTTGTCTAAATGTATGCCAAGTCTCAAGTCGATCGGATTTACCAAAGTGTCAAAGTGACCTGTCTGAACAAACGTGTGCAAATCCTATGAAGAAAAGTCTGAAAAACAAAACAAAAAAAAAACTAGAAATGTGTTTGTGGACAAACACAGAGCTGTTTCGCATACTGTCTAAAATGCCTTTCAATATTTGTGTGGTTGTCTAAGTGTGTGCCAAGTCTAATGTCGATCGAATTTAGTGCCATAGACAAATTGGTTGAAAAAAACGTGTACAAATCCTATGGGGAAAATTAAACCTTTAATGTGACGTCACATGACACCCGATGATATCATCACAATGTCATCCTAATTTTCGTCTATAACACATCCCGAAATACCCGAATACAAAGTTTGACCCTAATTGGACTTGTACTTTCAGAGATAGAGGGTCCGAAAACTACACCTTTAATGTGACGTCACATGACCCACGATGATGTCATCATGACAATTTTTCCCTTGGCCCTCCTGGGGATGGTTGTTGAGGTGTGTGCTAAGTCTCAAGTCGATCAAATTTACGAAAGTGTTAAAGTTAATAGTCTAAAGAAAAACGTGTACAAAACCTATGGGGGAATAATTTGCACATTTAACGTGACGTCACGTGACCTTGAAAGACGCAATCGTGCCGAATTTCTTCCAATATCATTTGTGGGTGGTGTTCTAAGTGTATGCCAAGTCTCAAGTCGATCGGATTTACCAAAGTGTCAAAGTCAATAGTCTGAAAAAAACCGTGTACAAAACCTATGGGGAAAATTTCACCTTTAACGTGAAGTAACGTGACCTTGAATGACTTAATCGCTACGAATTTCTTCTAGGACCGTCCTTGGGTGGTTGTCTAAATATATGCCAAGTTTCAAGTCGATCGGATTTACCAAAGTGTCAAAGTGCCATGCCAGAAAAAACGTGTACAAATCCTATGGGGAAAAAGTCTCAAGTCGATCGAATTCATTAAAGTGTCAAAGTCAACAGTTTGAAGAAAAACGTGTACAAAACCTATGGAGAAAATTGAACCTTTAATGTGACGTCACATGACACCCGATGATATCATCACAATGTCATCTTAATTTTCGTCTATAACACATCCCGGAATACCCGAATACAAAGTTTGACCCTAATTGGACTTGTACTTCCAGAGATAGAGGGTCCGAAAACTACACCTTTAATGTGACGTCACATGACCCACGATGATGTCATCATGACAATTTTTTCCTTGGCCCTCCTGGGGATGGTGGTTGAGGTGTGTGCTAAGTCTCAAGTCGATCAAATGTACGAAAGTGTCAAAGTCAATAGTCTGAAGACAAACGTGTACAAACCCTAAGGGGAAATAAATTACACATTTAACGTCACGTCACGTGACCATGAATGACGCAATCGTGCCGAATTTCGTCCAGGACTATCTGTGAGTGGTGTTCTAGGTGTATGCTAAGTCTCAAGTCGATCGAATTAATTAAAGTGTCAAAGTCAACAGTTTGAAGAAAAACGTGTACAAAACCTATGGGGAAAATGTTACCTTTAACATGACGTCACGTGACCTTGAATGACGGAATCGCGACGAATTTCTTCTAGGACCGTCCTTGGGTGGTTGTCTAAATGTATGCCAAGTTTCAGGTCGATCGGATTTACCAAAGTGTCAAAGTGTATTGGCAGAAAAAACGTGTACAAATCCTATGGGAAGAAGTGACAAAAAAAAAAAAAAAAAAAAAAAAAAAAAAAAAAAAAACTAGAACTACGTCTGTTCAAGGAACAGAACATAGGGCTTTTTCGCATTTAACATTTTTGTTTATTAAATATTTTCAAAATTGAACTTTTAAACCATCAAAACAATTTAAAATCATTGAAAACTAATTTAAGTTAATTTAAACAGAGTAAAATGAATTAAAACTGATTAAAACGATGACGTCACACGTTTGTGAACTTTTTGTGCAACTATCTATCACCGAACAACACAAAATGAGGTGTTATGTTAACACGATCCGTTGCTGAGATATGCCTTCAACGTCTAAAAACGTAATAATTCAAATATAATCGTAATATGACGTAACATTTGTCAACATGACGCTAGAGGGCGCTTTAACATTTTATGAAGTCACTGTTAACTTTTTTGTTACTTACAACCTAGCCAGCGCCTAACATCGTTGAAAGTAAGTTAGCATCGTTTTCCACTTTTAAATTATAAGGCACTTCCGGTTTGGACCGGAAGGAAGTGTCAGGTCTTTTTGCATGTAATACAAATTATGAAGACCATGGATTAATCTATCAATTTCCTTAAAAATCTAAATCAGATCTCTTACTGTTGATTTTATATTGATTTTCAAAGATTAAATTTATAAATATTTGGTTGCTTGTAATCTGACACTTGATGACGTCATTGTGACGTAATTAACAGAAACTCGAGAGCTGTCTTAACTTTGCTATTTCAAGCAAAAATCTGGATTATATCTATCGCGGTTGATTTTTAAGCGACGTTTTAAGGTTTTAAGGTCTTTTCATTGTAACTTCCGGTTTGGTGACGTCATCAATAAATATCTTTCTCAATATGTTCTTAGCACGAAGCTGATTATATACACCGGTTATAAAGTGATTTCAGCAAACTTCGCCACACACATCAACAGATTATTCATTTTAACAATTTTTCAACCTGCCGCTAGAGGGCGCTATAACGTGTTATGACGTCGCCGGTAATTATTTTAAAAAGTTTATACTAGCCAGACACTAACATCGTTGAAAGTAAGTTCATATCATTTTTCAGTTTTAAATTATAAGGCACTTCCGGTTTAGACCGGAAGGAAGGGTCATGTGATTTCACGCACACGAGATAAAATTAAGATCCTGGATTATTCTATCTATTGCCACAAAAATTAAGTTTCGGTCTTTTGCGATTGATTTGTTATTGATTTTCAAAGATTAAATCAATTACACCTTTAAGATGACGTCACGTGACCCCTGATGACGTCACCATTACGTTTTTCGGCGAGACACGAGTTCACTATAGGGTCTTCACCTGGGTTAAGTTTTATGGAAATACGACTTTGTTTTCTATTAAAAGTGACTGGCAGAAAAAACGTGTACAAAGTCTATGGGGTTTAGGTTACTAAAAGAAAAAAAGAAGAAGAAGAAGAAGAAGAAGAAGAAGAAGAAAAAAAAAATCAGAACAAAAACAAAGGCTTTTTCGCAAAATTTGCGAAAAAGCCAAAAAAACTTTAACGAAAACAAAAGCTGTTTCGGCTGAAATGCCGAAACAGCTAAAAAAAGAAAAAAAAAAACTTTAACGAAAACAAAAGCTGTTTCGGTGAAAAACCGAAACAGCTAAAAAAAAAAAAAAAAAAACCAGAACGAAAACAAAAGCTGTTTCGGTGAAAAACCGAAACAGCTAAAAAAAAAAAAAAAAAAAAAAAAAAAAACCAGAACGAAAACAAAAGCTGTTTCGGTGAAAAACCGAAACAGCTAAAAAAAAACTTTAACGAAAACAAAAGCTGTTTCGGTGAAAAACCGAAACAGCTAAAAAAACTTTAACGAAAACAAAAGCTGTTTCGGCTGAAAGGCCGAAACAGCTAATAATAGATTTTTCGCTTTTGGACGCGATGCGTCTGAAGCGAATGTTTTGACCAAAATAATGTGTAGCGCCCTCAAAAGTCGAGGCGCGAATAGTTTTAGTAATGGCGGCGCCCTTAAGTTTGGCCTGTGTATATGATTATGAAACTGCGGTTAGGAACTTTTCCTTTCAATATTTTATTTGGAGTTGAAAAGGCAACGTCAAAGGTAAAAAAGGTGCCTGTTCAGTATGGAGAAAGTTCGTTTTTATAAAAGACGTGTATCTTTGACGTATGTATAGGTCAAAGAAACATGTTTTGGACGGTGTGACGTAGTGTGTACTCAACTAGTATTTTTAGCCACCCACTACAGTACAGCACAGTGCACGAAACAGGTAACAGCCGTTGACTTTGCTCAACAATGGCTATAAATTATGTGCATTTGAATCGGCGAACATTGCTCCACATTTTGAGGCCTGATTTTCTCACTTTTTGGAAAGGTAAGAACACAGTTCAGTTCAGTTCAGTTCAGTTTATTTTCCACAGTACCAATAACATAGAAAAACATTTAGATTAAAGGTATAGATAAGGCAAAACATAAGTACATTGTTAAAAAGATGGATGATACTGCGGAGGAGCCCATAAAGAAGCAAAGCTTGTAAGGAATGGGCTCCTGAAAGCATGCATGTACATTGAGCCGAGTAGATGTGGGTTTGTTGACTAGGAAACAAGTGTACAAGAAATCGCATACTCGTAATTGATCCCCAGAATATGGGTTCAATGTACATGCTGCTAACAATGGACATATTAACACAAAAAGTGACAAATAACAACGGACATAAACAGTATACTACGACAGGTCAGCAATGGAGGTACAATGTGCATGATAAATTAAATAAATCATCAAATTAATAGTAGGATTTCAACAAAGTAGACTTATGTACATGTTTAAAAACGGGAAGATTTTTCGAAGTTTTAAGTTGTTCATTTAACGAATTCCAAAGCTTGGGTCCCTCATATTTGACTGTTTTGTGCGTAAGAGAAGTACGAGCATATGAAACGTGAAAATTGGCGGCTTGGCGAGTAAAATGAGAATGAATGTCACGGTTGTGGGTAAATATATTTGTGATTGAAGATGGTAAAGTATTATGGTTAGATTGATACATGAGAGACCCAAGCTGATAGTAATACATATCTTTAACTTTAAGTGTTTTATGTTTACAAAAGAAGGGATTTGTATGTGAATTAAAGTCAGCAAAATTAATAGTGCGTAATGCCCGCTTTTGTAGAAGTAACAGCCTGTTCAATTTAGTAGTTGAACTGTTTCCCCAAGCAAGTATTCCATAGTTAAGATATGATAAAATTAATGAATTATAAAGAGAATCTAGAACACTAGTAGGAACAAAGTTTTTTATCTTATTAATCACACCAATATTTCTAGATATTATTTTGCATAAATGGTCAATATGATTATTCCATTTTAATCCAGAGTCGATAAGCAAACCCAAAAATTTACAGCAATCTGTTTTTTGGATAACAAAGTTGTGAATTTTTACTTCACAAGGAATTTCAGTGGCAGAATTGCTGAACAACATGAAGTTGGTTTTTGTAATATTTAGAGATAGCTTATTGACATTAAACCAATTAGCAACAGATTTGAGTTAAATATTGACCTTATTGATAAGATAAGTAAGGTTACTATGAGAACAGAATATGCTTGAGTCATCGGCAAACAATATAAAAGAGAGTTCCTCAGAGGATTTGATAAAATCATTAATGTATATTAAAAAAAGCAAGGGTCCCAATATGGATCCTTGAGGTACACCATGTGAAAGGTTTCTAGAGTTTGAATTAATACCATTAATAGATACATACTGGGATCTGTTAGAGAGGTAACTCCTAAACCACTGAAGAGAAATTCCTCGGATACCATAATACGAAAGCTTATACAATAAAATATCGTGGTCAATTGTATCGAACGCCTTTGAGAGGTCAAGAAATATCCCCAGTGTGTGCTTAGAGTCATCAATTGCTTCAGAAACCTTATCAATAAAATCTAAAAGGGCATGAGAAGTTGAATGTTTACTACGGAATCCATATTGGGATTTAGACAAAATATTAAATTTATCAAAAAATTTAATAATACGTGCATATATATACACATTTTTCTAAAATCTTAGAAAAACATGAAAGTAATGATATAGGTCTATAATTATTGACACTGTTGGGATCGCCTTTTTAACACACTGATACTGTTAGTGTTAGTGTCTTCTTTGATCCTTAGTGCCTACTGAGTACTGGGGACAAGCAGCATTTTTGTAAGTGGCCGTTTTCCGTGACATTTTGGGGGATAAGTGTGGGAGGTCATGGGGGATCGATGTGCAGACATTCCGTACAGCGATCCAAACAAAGGGCTCTTGCTTGGATATCCCCCGACATGTCCACGTGTTGAAAAAGGTGATTTTTGGGTCCAAGTTACTCGGACTAATGTTTGCCCAAAACATCCGATTTCACCCTCAAAACGGCCACAGAAGTCCTCTATAAGCCATCTGAGATGCAAGTACACATCGACGAATAAGATTGTGGTACTAAGATTTACATACGATTTGAATGAAAAGTGAAATTTCAAGGTGTATTCCGCAAGCTGCATCAGACACTTTGATTTTGAAAAATAGTGCATGCCGACCGTACCACTATAATGCCTTGGGGGTGCTATGCGATGTCACAGGTCATTTTACACAATCGTTCTACCAAACGTAATTGATAGGCCTTATGGAAGATAAGAAATAAGTATCAAGTTACATTTCGTATTTCTATGGACAAAATTCATGTCAATACAGTTGGCCACGTATTAACAATAGGGCCTATGATAAAATAATAGCAGAGTTATTGTTAAATGAAATGACCTAAGCCGTGTTCGCACTGCATAAACATTTTGGGTAATTTGACCATGACGCCGGGTAACATTCCGATGGGTTAATCTTCCCACTGTCCGCACTTGGATTTAATTGACGCGGGTAGAATTGCCGGGACGATGGGTAAACTATAACCAAACTGGCTCCAAAACAATAAAGAGGGCGCCCTGCGTGACCTATGACCGCGACTTGACGACCGGATCGTCTGTTCCCGACGCTAGCTCTCAACATTATTTTCTTACATAATGGGTGATGGAAGATTTAACCGAGACGTCGCGTCCGCACTGGATTTTCTGGCTCGGTTAAATCTTCCTGGTCAATCTTCCTGGGCACCTTTGGCTCGGTTAAACTTCCCACGCGGCGTGGGTAAGTTACCTGTGAGGAAAGTTACCCAGGCTGTTCGCACTGGACTTGAAATGGGTAAGTTACCCATTGGCTCGGTTAGTTTGCCCAAATTAAGTCCAGTGCGGACAGGGCTTTTAATAAACAAGTTTATTTCACCTAAGCAATTTCATCTAGGTCAAGACGCTAGGAGTAGGATTATAGTCCAGGGAAAATACTTAATTTTCTTTTGTTGACCCCACACAAATTGCAATAGAATATTTTTCACCACAGTGCACTTCTATAAGCTCTCTAGAATAACATACTAAAAATATCAAAAAATCCAAGTGGTGGAAATATGACTAATTTGCATAAATCGTTAATCCCTGCCGCGTAATATATTTATTCCTATATTTGGGTATATTATTATTAACATTTTTTTGGAAAGTTTATTTTGGTGATTCTACATATCCTTACTTCAATAACATTTTCTAAAGCATACAATGTATACACTGTAAGTGACTGAATAATTATGTGATCATAGTAATTATCCAAAATGACAACTTCATGAACCCATAAACATGCGCACATTTACACTGTCTCCAGATATTATCAAGTAGTCAGTATCGGTGAGCTTCAAATTCACCAAGTTGCTTACTGGCACGGTTATTATATTAACCAGTTCGCGCCAGGATTATTTTACTATCGCCGAGCCGACGGGCGGGATTATTTTTAACGAAACTCGATCCGAAGCGTGTTCAGGCCGATAGTGCTGGGTAGCACACCCACGCATTTCCGGCCTTGCGCGCTGCTGACATACATTTCCGAACTTGAACTTGGCGTGTTTATGCGTCATCCGTTTTGAATTTGGGGAAATTTTTGCGTTTATATACGTCATCCGGCGCGAACTGGTTAAAACCTTATGGAAAATCATATGAACAATGATAACATTGTGATATTTAGCCCAGCAAACAAAAACTGGGGGAAAATGGTGTGTCCATAAATTGTGCGAAAATGTAGTTAAAGGGTTGCCTTATACCCCAGTCACAATTAAAGCGGAGCCCGGGCGGCGTGGGTTAGGGTTATTTGGCTTTGCGCCCGCCCAACGTGTGCCGGACATCGGCTAGGCATTGACCGATTTATTGGCGATCAGTTTGCGATGCGAAACGCCGCACCAGGTTTTAAGTCCGAGTTAAAAGTAACTCGATGCCCGCCCGATGCCAAAAAATGACCTGGCAGCCGCAAGGAGTCCCGTGGGGCCCCGGCCGAAAATGCCTAGAAATCCGCCGTAAACTAATCGCAAACCCATCGCAAGCCAATTGTGACTGGGGTATAACATGGGAGACTTGAACAAGTTCAAGGAAATCCCCACAATAAGAAGTCAGTCACTTATATGCTCCGTCTCATTGTTACACACATATACATTCGGTTTATGCGCATTAGGCATAGTGTGTGCTTGTAGTATTGGAAGCATCGAACAGATAAGAAAACTGTTATTATTCTTTGAAGCCACAGCACGATCTCTCCAGTCTCTTTAGTCATTTAATACTCGTAGTCGTACCAGTATTTTCACGTTTATAACACCTTATGACAGTTTTTAACACCTCGCCCATGTCAATTGAGGTTTCCTACCTTCATGCCTCACTCACAGATACAGCTTGGTTTTAATATTTTATAATTATAATCTAAATACAGTTAAAATGAACTTTTATTTTAATCCAACTCTGTAGTGCTGGCTCTTTGGAACAATACGCGTTATGCTCAACACGCACATCAGCATACATTTACACACAAATACCGCGCCATGGGTACTACTTTGGTTGCTAATGGTATAGTACCATGGTTGCTACGACTATAGTACTTTTGGTCGTGCACAGAAAGATAGTAAAAATAGAAAATACCATGTGACTAGCTCTCGGTCAATCAAGACACAGAGTCTGTGGGTATACTCATGCATTTTCATATATATGATGGTTAAATAAATTGTATACAGAAACAAGACAAATTGTCAAAAATGACCCTACATGTATGTACAGAACACCCCGTACGTATCAACTGAATACTTTCCTTATCAGGACGATCTACGACTTTTCCGTTGACATTTTGTGTTTACCTGACCTTTTCAGTTTTCTGTTTGTGTTTTCCTTTCATGTAATTTAGTGTCATACTACTAGCTGTACGTGATAACCCCATCGTTTGTCAGTCATGTCTGCAACTCCAACCGAGGTATTTGACGTATTTGTGTCGTCGGGGCAGGTTTATGGGGCAGTGCAGCCGCCAAATATTGCTCAGAGCGGCCTGGTATCTCAGTTTGCTTTAACGGACCCAGCGAACCAGTCACGAAGAGGTATGATTTTTGTTTCCCACTCGTGATTTAAAGGTAGGATACACCATTTGCGAAATCGCAACATTTTACTACCGAATTATATTAGGAAATATCTTACTTATTTTTAGGTAAATAATGATTGTAGGCATCTAGCAAATAGATTGCGCTAGATATCCTCTAATTGTTCTGAAAAATTGAATTTTATATAATAAAAATAAACAGGAACAATATAAGAACTACTGCCTGACGACGGTTGAAAACAAATGTCGTTTTTCTTGCTTTTCTCAGCATCCATGATTGTAAAACTCCAGACAAGTCAGTTGAACAATGTTTACTAAAAAATACAACCCCCAAAAATGTACCCATTCATGATAATTCAAGCAATTACCAATGGTGTTTACCTTTAAAATCTTTGGGAGGGGCACATTGTCCAAATATATCCAAGACCTCAAAAATGTTTTACTTATTGTCAGTTGTACATTTTTATTGTTTGAAAGCCGCAAAAGTTCTCAAAAATCTAATTAAAAGAAAGGTGCTTGAAAACTAAACTGACGACGGTTTAATTCTGTGGATGCTATATATACCAAGAAAATAATATTTTTAGATTTGAACCAATAATATTTTTAGATTTGATATTGAACCAACTGCTTAATAGAAATTTTAAAAAAAATGCATCTCTGGGACACATCATTAGACTACTTCAAAATTCTTCAAAATTACAGCATGCCAGAGAGTTTATAGGGTCATTATTATGTTTACATAATTTGGTGCGAGTTCTAGTACTACAACACTGGATGAATAATTGCAATTATATCTTCTGGTTATTTTTTTAAGATTTATGAAAGCCGGTCTGTATTTGATGAGGGACGAGTATTTAGTGGAATCAGCAGAAGTTTTGAATCAGGAGAACTTGGCAGACGAGCAGCTCAAAGGTTCAGTGATATCGAACGATTGACAGGTGAGAGAGAAATGCACGCACGTGTGAATGCATGTGCGAATATTTCACGCGTACTGTGAACCTGTGAACCATTGACGTCTACAAGATGCGGGAAGAGGTTACGGATTGTAGACTTGCGCATGCCGAAAGTCTGTTTTGCCCTTTCTGCAAGAGCTTTTGTACGGAGCTCTGGAAGTGCCATCCGACTTGTTTACATCCTGACATATTTTATCTCAGGATGACGACATAATAGAGGCAAAATGACGACATCCTTGGATATTTGTTCGCGTAATGGCGACATCCTGAGATAATATATCGCGGGATGACGACATCCTGAAAGTACGATGACGACATCCTGAGAAAATATATCGCGTGATGACGACATCTTGAAAGTAGGATGACAACATCTTGATATAAGATATCGCGGGATGACGACATAATAAGGGCAAAATGACGACATCCTTTGATATTTGTTCGCGTAATGACGACATCCTGAGATATTATCTCAGGATGTCGTCATCCCACTTTCAGCATGTCGTCATCCAGCGATATATTATCTCAAGATGTCGTCATCATACTTTCAACATATCGTCATCCCAAGATATACTATCTCAGGATGTCGCCATCCTACTTTCAACATGTCGTCATCCCGCGATATCTTATATCAGGATGTCGTCATCCTACTTTCAACATGTCGTCATCACGCGATATATTATCTCAGGATGTCGTCATCGTACTTTCAGGATGTCGTCATCCCGCGATATATTATCTTAGGATGTCGCCATTACGCGAACAAATATCAAAGGATGTCGTCATTTTACCTTTATTATGTCGTCATCCTAAGATAAAATATGTCAGGATGTAAACAAGTCGGACGGCACTTCCAGAGCTCCGTACTTTTGAGGAAAAATGGGGATAGGATTATCTTCTTTTTTTTTTAATAAAGAGGAAACATTGAAAAGTCCAGAATCAATTTGAGGTTAAAACAAGTTTCTGGAAGTGAGAAAAGTGACTATTTGTTAGTCAAAAATGTTATTCATCTGAAAAATACGGAAAAATATGGAAGTGCCATCCGACTTGTTTACATCTTGACATATTTTATCTCAGGACGACATCCTGATATCCTTTGATATTTGTTCGCGTAATGGCGACATCCTGAGATAATATATCGCATGATGACGACATGCTGAAAGTAGGATGACGACATCCTGAGATAATATATCGCGGGATGACGACATGTTGAAAATAGGATGACGACATGTTGAAAATAGCATGACGACATCCTGAGATAATATATCGCAGGATGACGACATGTTGAAAGTAGGATGACGACATTCTGGGATAATATATCCCGGGATGACGACATGCTAAAAGTAGGATGACAACATCCTGGGATAATATATCGCGGGATGACGACATGTTGAAAGTAGGATGACGACATCCTGGGATAATATATCCTGGGATGACGACATGCTGCTGAAACTATGTAGGATCCTGATTAGATCAGCAATACGGAAGCTTAAAGTGACCATCCGCGTTTCCGCGTTTCTGAGATAATTTATCTCAAAAAGACGGAATACTGATATAAAAATATATCTTTCCTAATATCGTATCTCAGAAAGACGCCTTTCCATGATAATCGTATCTTGGAAAGACGTCTTTCCAGGATATTAAATCATATCTCTCAAGAAGACGTCTTTTAACGAAATACTACGGTGGTCCACAACTGTCACGACCAAAGTCAAAGCGTCAAGGCCAAAGCAAAAGCGTCTTGAAAATAGACAAAGCCTACCATACGGATTGATTAAAGGAAACATGTAATACGGATTTTGTTTGCTTAAATCAATAAAGTATAATGTTTACAACAACATTATGTGTGTGGTTGTGTTTATTTTCTGTGATAAATGGGACAAAATAATTTTTGAAATTTGTTGTCAAACCACTCCGCCCCTCAAAGGGAAGCCTCATTAACATAAAACCTCGCAAGGGGTATGACAAAAATCGAGGCAGAGACTCGCCGCGCTGCTACCCGGCCTATCGTATGCTGACTGCGAGCATTGCACCAAGTGTCCGTCTTTACATGGTTTTTCATTCTGAAACGCAGAAACGCAGATGGTCCCTTTAAGCTTTCGTATTGCTGATCTAATCAGGATCCTACATGGTTTCAGCAGCATGTTGTCATCCCGGGATATATTATCTCAGGATGTCGTCATCCTACTCTCAGCATGTCGTCATCCCGCGATATATTATCTCAGGATGTCGTCATCCTACTCTCAGGATGTCGTCATCCCGCGATATATTATCTCAGGATGTCGTCATCCTACTTTCAACATGTCGTCATCCCGCGATATCTTATATCAGGATGTCGTCATCCTACTTTCAACATGTCGTCATCACGCGATATATTATCTCAGGATGTCGTCATCGTACTTTCAGGATGTCGTCATCCCGCGATATATTATCTTAGGATGTCGCCATTACGCGAACAAATATCAAAGGATGTCGTCATTTTACCTTTATTATGTCGTCATCCTGAGATAAAATATGTCAGGATGTAAACAAGTCGGACGGCACTTCCAGAGCTCCGTACTTTTGAGGAAAAATGGGGATAGGATTATCTTCTTTTTTTTTTAATAAAGAGGAAACATTGAAAAGTCCAGAATCAATTTGAGGTTAAAACAAGTTTCTGGAAGTGAGAAAAGTGACTATTTGTTAGTCAAAAATGTTATTCATCTGAAAAATACGGAAAAATATGGAAGTGCCATCCGACTTGTTTACATCTTGACATATTTTATCTCAGGACGACATCCTGATATCCTTTGATATTTGTTCGCGTAATGGCGACATCCTGAGATAATATATCGCATGATGACGACATGCTGAAAGTAGGATGACGACATCCTGAGATAATATATCGCGGGATGACGACATGTTGAAAATAGGATGACGACATGTTGAAAATAGCATGACGACATCCTGAGATAATATATCGCAGGATGACGACATGTTGAAAGTAGGATGACGACATTCTGGGATAATATATCCCGGGATGACGACATGCTAAAAGTAGGATGACAACATCCTGGGATAATATATCGCGGGATGACGACATGTTGAAAGTAGGATGACGACATCCTGGGATAATATATCCTGGGATGACGACATGCTGCTGAAACTATGTAGGATCCTGATTAGATCAGCAATACGGAAGCTTAAAGTGACCATCCGCGTTTCCGCGTTTCTGAGATAATTTATCTCAAAAAGACGGAATACTGATATAAAAATATATCTTTCCTAATATCGTATCTCAGAAAGACGCCTTTCCATGATAATCGTATCTTGGAAAGACGTCTTTCCAGGATATTAAATCATATCTCTCAAGAAGACGTCTTTTAACGAAATACTACGGTGGTCCACAACTGTCACGACCAAAGTCAAAGCGTCAAGGCCAAAGCAAAAGCGTCTTGAAAATAGACAAAGCCTACCATACGGATTGATTAAAGGAAACATGTAATACGGATTTTGTTTGCTTAAATCAATAAAGTATAATGTTTACAACAACATTATGTGTGTGGTTGTGTTTATTTTCTGTGATAAATGGGACAAAATAATTTTTGAAATTTGTTGTCAAACCACTCCGCCCCTCAAAGGGAAGCCTCATTAACATAAAACCTCGCAAGGGGTATGACAAAAATCGAGGCAGAGACTCGCCGCGCTGCTACCCGGCCTATCGTATGCTGACTGCGAGCATTGCACCAAGTGTCCGTCTTTACATGGTTTTTCATTCTGAAACGCAGAAACGCAGATGGTCCCTTTAAGCTTTCGTATTGCTGATCTAATCAGGATCCTACATGGTTTCAGCAGCATGTTGTCATCCCGGGATATATTATCTCAGGATGTCGTCATCCTACTCTCAGCATGTCGTCATCCCGCGATATATTATCTCAGGATGTCGTCATCCTACTCTCAGGATGTCGTCATCCCGCGATATATTATCTCAGGATGTCGTCATCCTACTTTCAACATGTCGTCATACCGCGATATATTATCTCAGGATGTCGTCATCCTATTTTCAACATGTCGTCATCCCGCGATATATTATCTCAGGATGTCGTCATCCCGCGATATATTATCTCGGGATGTCGTCATCCTACTTTTAGCATGTCGTCATCCCGCGATATGTTATCTCGGGATGTCGTCATCCTACTTTCAGCATGTCGTCATCTCGCGATATATTATCTCAGGATGTCGCTATTACGCGAACAAATATTAAAGGATGTCGTCATTTTGCCTCTATTATGTCGTCATCCTGAGATAAAATATGTCAGGATGTAAACAAGTCGGATGGCACTTCCAGAGCTCCGTAAAAAAACTCTCATATCAAAGTTTTCAATTGTAGAAGACCACTTATTTAGGGCTGTGGAGTGGCATCGTGTCCGGGAGCATTTCATTTGTGGTCTGCTGGTAATTCTGCAGGTTGTGGGTTCGAGTCCAACCTGGGGTTGTGCGTGTGCCTCTGCTTCTCCCCACCCAGGCGTAAATGGGTACCTGTGAGGGCAGAGATGGTCATTGGAATAGCTTCTTTGCGCCGAAATGGCAGCATCGAGCTGTATGCTCCCCCGGGAGCTGAGATGGTATTTGGAATATTTCACTAAGTACTTGCTATTATTATCGAGTGGAAAATGGCTGGGAACCGGTCAACAGCCATTAATCACATGACACCTTAAATAGTTGGTTACCTATCATTTTCTCTGTAGGGATACATTTTTACAGGGACGTTGGGGTGTTGTGGCTGACTGCACACGATGGTTCCCTCGGCCGTAAGCTACTCGATGGTGCCAACAAGACAAGGATCAGTGTCATCATCTGAGCCCGCGGAAGCTCCTTTTTGCCCAGCAGACCTTGGCTCAGCGCCAAGGATGCAGAATATTGGACGACCTCGTTGACGATCTATCACATCGTATTTACACTAGCCACCGAAGCCGACAGGACCATCAATGCTAAGAAAGTCTTGCTCCGCACTGGGGCCTCAACTGCTGTGGGAGACATACTACCCGCTGGGTTGCAACTTGATATAACGGCCAAGTCTCAAGTCGTGGTGCTTCTGTAGTTGATAGAAGATGACAGGGACAGGCTCCAGGGCATGCCTTCCTTAGACGTCCATGAGGGAGAAACGGACTTGGGACAAGACTGCTACATTTTGCCACCGATTCCGTACCCAAACGGTAAATATTACCATGTATATGTGACTAATGAATGTAATCATTAAGAGAACAGGCCATTAGATAATCTAGCTGGATTTTGACATCTTTATGAGTAAACACAATCCTCCCATGTCTAGCCTAGTCTGGTTCCTAGACTTCAAATGGTGTCCAGTATTACAACGAGCAGCGAATCTTGCGTACCTCCTGAGATTCCCTCCTGAGATATGCAAATGATATGCATGACGTGTATAGGTCTGAATCCCGCCTTGTAAATTCAAAGTCACAACGGTAATGTTTGTGCGCAACCAACCTATAGATTTCAAAATGGGAATAGCTATAAAATAGCTATGAATGGGAAAATAGCTATGAATTTCCAATTTAGTAATAAAGAGCTTTGATTCTTACTGAATTTGGATTTTGAATTCTTACTGAATCTCTGGCAAATACAAGTACCAATAAATATTGCTCAAACCCAACCATTTGACTTATGACTCAGACTCGGACTCTACCTGTTTGATTCAGGACTCGCACTCAAGACTCGACAGTGGTGACTGGGACTCTGACTCAGACTCAATGTTTGGTGACTCAAACCCAAGTCTCCCCCAACTCACTTGCTGCAACCAAGCGAGAGGAGAACTTGTGCTTGGCGTCTGCGCTGATCATTTGTTTAGTCCCAATGAAACCACCATACTATTCCTATTGAATACATGTAGCTAAATTTTGTTTTCTTTCCCCAAATGTTTTGTAGGTAAGTGGTACCTGAAAATAGGTCACGGTAAAGTGGGTGAGAAAGATATGACAACTAAGGAGCAAATGAAGGCCTGGTACTTTGGTCATGGTGATCAACCAATGTCAGATAGACTCCTGCAGTGCCTACAAGGCATAATTCCTGGTAGGTGATCCGCGGGACTCCATCGATCTTATTACTGTTTAAAAACTATAGATAACAATACAAATATTTGTAAAGCGCACGTATCCAACAATACTGGCGCGTTTCACTACAATATTATTACCCCTGCTCATTGTGCACACGAAACATTCCAAATACCATCTCTGCTCCGTGGGCAGTATACAGCTTGATGCAGCCATTTCGCCGCAAGGCAGCTGCGACACGTCCTGTGATCTGTTTCACAAAACACATTGGCGCGTCGTAGGTGTAATTTAATGCGAGGAATCGTAGTGCCCCGTTATATTGAGCGCCGTCACCACAAAACTAGTCAATAATTACTATCAGCAGGTTTTACAAAATGGTGGGATAAAACAAAAGTCATTCACAAATTTGTTACAAGTATATCCAGTGAAGTGCAGCATATTGAAATAGAACGAAGCATCCATTCAAAAATGTGACATGGTATGTCAAAACCAGGCGGAATTGGGCTGTTCTACGAAAGGAGAAACAGCTACAAAATAATGTGGGGTGATTTTCAGTGATTTGGGAAATTTACATTGTTTTGTGGTGCTATTAATATGTTTCAACTGTTATGTAAAAGTTTCAATTAAAACTTCATTGACAAAGCATTTTGTGTAATACAAAACTCCAACTTGAAAGGTCTCTTTCTCATTTTTTACATTTCAGACAATGTGATTTCAAAACTGTATATCTTTACTTTGGAATATTCAATACAAAAAACGCAAGGTGGCATTTAAAAGAGCAAGGGGTGCATTTTACTAATATTGCAGAAACTCAAAATTGACTTCTTGCCCCAAAATGCCTGATTTTGACATACCGCGTCACAAATGTTCGTCCTATGTTTTTGTCGCCTTTTCATCAAGTTGCCGTGATTGTCTCTGGATATTAAACCGAAAAAGATGCAACACTTTTTATTACCGTTGCAGATCTGAAGCCACTTTCCATTCACACCGATACTTGCGTGACAACCACCACACCTACGCGGCTACTCTACTGCGACATGGTCGGCCCTGGGCTTGGCGTGCTCGTTGGCGGTAAAGAGGTCGGGGCCAAGTCCTCGGATGAGATCAGCCACATGGCAGCTAACATGATACTGAAGGGAGAGTGGGACTATGACATGCCGAGAGAGAAGTTTAGAGTGAAGTGGAAACCGAAAACTGAGAGGTCATGATGCTCATACTTAATATCCTAGGAATCCTAGAATTGCTAACAAAGTATCAAACGCTTTATACTTGCAGTTAATTGCACAGCCGAATGGTTTATAACAATAGAGTCTATCATGCGCACGTACAGTATAGCCACACACAGCGAACATTTAATTTATACCAAATGGAGCAACTGATAATATTCTAACTTACTTTTTTGTTTATACAGATGCTATTAAATGCTTACAAATTGAGAATTGAAGCAAAATATTCTATTTTGTATTCATCCATTGGCTTTAGCTGGGTTTGAACCTTGGACCTCCAGTTACGCTGCACTGGTATCAGTATATCTGAACATTTTATTAAAAATGAATATTAAAAACAGTAAATTGTATATTAAAAAAAAAAAAAAAGGAAATAACATAGAATGGGTAAATATGTTTATTCAGTAACGATATTATGGCGGACATGTATGAACATTTAAAGGACTAGGATACACCATTGGTAATTGCTTAAATTATTATGAATGGGTGGATTTGGGGGGTTCGGTTGTATTTTATAGTAAATATCGTTTAATTGACCTGTCCGAAGTTTTACAATCATGGATGCCGAGAAAAGCAAGAAAAACGGCATTCTTTTTTTAACCCTAACTCCCTCACCATTGTTATTGAACAATACAATTCCTTCAAAATCCTCCAACTTTCTTTGTTGTGTAGGGAGTTAGGGTTAACCAAAGTCGGGCAGTTATTATTATGTTTTGTCGCATTCGCCAGCGGGCGATTGTGAATTTGTTTAAACAATTCTTAACAATTACACGATAACTACCGTATTCATTTTGCTGGATGCCTAGAATCATTTGTTTTCTTTCAAATAAGTAAGATATTTATTAGTACGTCGATAGTACATTGTACAACTAATTAACTGCATTAAATCGTATTGAAACAAGGTTTAGAATTAAAACACCGTATGTATTTCAGCTATTGCGACAAGTGTCGAGTGTGGAATAAAAACATACGCAACCTATAAAACAAGTTCTATACTTTTGATTAAATTGTTTTTCATGTAGTTTTTATGTCGGTTTGTAAAGTGTTTTGAAACTTTTTATGGAGACTAAATAAGACGCTTAACAAATATTGATTATTATGACATTGAATATTATTTCTTTTTAATACGACTACTGTTTCAGCAATTATTTATTATTTATTCGGGGTAAAGGAGGAAGCCACTGAATGAGGTGCGGTGATAGGTGGAATCACTATACACCCTACCGACCATGGTAAGCCCCACCGTGTCTCCTCGCTGCAGAACCAGCACCGCGCTCCCAGACACCTGCTCATTGTAACTTGAATCATAGCTAACGCCAGAGACAACATAGTCGTCGTTCTTCCGGAGATGAACGTTCAGGCTGCTGGAATAATATTTGTTCACAGAAAACGTAAACACGTAGGTGCCCGGCACAGTACACGTGAACGTGCCGGTCCCGAGATCGAAGCTGGTACCCGGCAGAAGCGTCTCGGTCTGCTGGAAGGGCAAACGGGTGTCGCTACTCGTAGAGGTATCAGAGGTGCTCGTCCTCACCGCGGTGAATGCTACCCGCTGGTTGGAGTCGTCTGGTGTCTCCCCTGGCTCACCCTTCTGACCTTTGACACCAGTCTGACCAGGACTTCCGACTACACCCTGCAGACCTTTCGGACCTATCTTGCCGGGCTGACCTATCCCATCGTCACCTTTAGGCCCAGCGTTCCCAAGTGCTCCCCGCTCACCCATTGGACCGATTGGCCCGATATCGCCAATTTGACCCGGCTGACCTGCGTCGCCCTTTGACCCCGGCTGGCCGTAGGGTCCCATCGGTCCGATCTGCCCATTTAAACCTGGTATACCATGTGCGGCAGTAGGTCCCTGGCAGCACATCGGACACGCCCGAGACGCTGGAACATCACCGTCCGTGGCAACCGGCCCAGTGACGGAAGCTCGGAGCTTGACAGAGTTACCCAGAAGGAGGGCGATTGAAAGAACGGTTGCCACCAAGATCTTCATTCTGTATAAAATACCAAAAGTAGACAATATAAATCACAAAAGGGACTAATTATTAAACAGAAAAAGAAGCAAACAAAAATTGAATTAAAAGGTTCTCGGGTAGAGCGCATACAAAATAACTTCAGATGTTCGTTTTGGTCGGTTTGTATAAAGCGGCAAAACAAATTTGACGGAACAACTTTTTTGAGGAAGAGTGTCGTACGGGTTTTGAATCAAGCTATAAAGTAGGGCCAAACCCCACCACTCCTCTTCTCCAGAAATTCATTATATTTGCACTTTAATTTCGTCCGCAAACATCGTCGAGCTCAACTCTTGATTCTCAATTTCAAAAATTACAAAGGGATTTGATTAAAGTTGCAGTATAATTTTAATTAGAGCATTGCGATTCGTTGTAAATTAATGTGTGGTTTTGGGTATTTTGCTTTGTTTTTATTTTAATAGATTTAGACGCTGTTGTCGTTGCATTTTGTTCTGTTTACTATCAAACGTTATGGTTATTTTTTGTATATAAATGACCAAGAGTCTTAAAACAAACGACAAAAAAACACCAACATTAGTTATTTTTTTATTTAATTTCCAAAGCCCCGTGAAACGAATTTCACAATTTTAGGAGGAATCAGAAAAGTATACAAATTGCAATAATACTTGATCTAGAATGGAATTCGTTGATAACTATTTTTTAAATTGAGAATTGAGCTAGGCAATGTTCGGGGACGAAAGTAAAGTGTCGTTATAAGAATGTATGATACTAGTGTTAAAATAACTGGGAAAGATATAATATCCTGACTGAAAAACTCTGTAAATACGGTAATATTTAAGAATTTGTCTCGCTGATTGTTTAGCTATAGCTCCTCCCAAGATACGTCAATGGTTTTGTTAAAAAATATAACGTTATTTGTTTTTAATACAGTAAGGCCTACCTTGACGTGGTGTTCTTAATCAGAGCTCAGCCGCCGGGAAGAAATCTTAGTGACTGAAGTTGAATGTCACCTGAAAATAATACAAAAATCAAACACCTTAACTCACAACAAGTCTCCTTATTTGTTTATTTTAATGTATTTTTACAGCGCTTTGAGGCTGTTGTCAGCGTAAAGGCTATAATTTGTTTGTTTGTTTGTTGTTGATGTTGTGATATCATTATGTTTTATCAAAGCGAGCAGCTGTCCCTAAAAAGAAAGTAACAAAGATGATGACAAAATGGGGAGATAGCAAGGGGAGTCTGTGGATGCAAAGAAGGAATACAATACATTTGACGTTTGCTCCAACCCTTTTAAATAAGACTTATGCCCTAAGGGTTTGCATGGAGTGGTGAAACAAATCAATAGGATGGGATGCTTGCGCTAACAACAGTATGGGTTATGGATGGTGCCGAGTTCAGTGGACATGAGGTGGAAGATTCTGGAACAGGATACGTGGCAGATTCTGACATGATGCTAAACGATGCTTGGTAGGATGCTGGGGTAGGCTGTGTGTGCTCATTAAAGCATGTCAGAAGGATGGTGGAACAGCATGAACATCAAGCACAGTATCAAGGGTATACATGTATAGGGGACCCCAAGTACATGAACGGCCTTTTACAACCATTTACATGGACAGCGGAGCAGAGAGTCAAAATATAATCTGACACAACTTACTCTATTCACGAGTTTTGTTTAAAACATACTTTTGTAAGAACCACTAATCAAGAAGGAATACAAACATTAATTTCATCTCAAGACTTGAAAAGCCTGTTTCCATCTGTCACAGAACCTTACCTTGTAAATCTCGTTCTTGCGTTCAGGTCTCTTTCTGGCTGTCCTGCCGAAGGCGAAGATGAGTTGCGATCGTTGTGAGAAATAAAGTGTGCGCTCCTGCCTTAAAAAACTTGCCAGTGATTTCCTAAGCAGTGACTGAGGAACGTTGCCCGGTTTGTAATTGGCCCCTAGCGCACTGTCAATCACGCACCACTGACTCGTTTAATATTCATGATGTTAAATGCAACTTTAAGTCACCGACACTGTGAAATGAACACATCTTATTGGTTGACATTTTATAGACGTCGATGACACGTTCAAACGCGTGGCCCCTAGTGCGCTGTCAATCACGCACCACTGACTCGTTTAATATTCATGATGTTAAATGCAACTTTCAGTCACCGACACTGTGAAATGAACACATCTTATTGGTTGACATTTTATAGACGTCGATGACACGTTCAAACGCGTGGCCCCTGGTGCGCTGTCAATCACGCACCACTGACTCGTTTAATATTCATGATGTTAAATGCAACTTTCAGTCACCGACACTGTGAAATGAACACATCTTATTGGTTGACATTTTATAGACGTCGATGACACGTTCAAACGCGTGGCCCCTGGTGCGCTGTCAATCACGCACCACTGACTCGTTTAATATTCATGATGTTAAATGCAACTTTCAGTCACCGACACTGTGAAATGAACACATCTTATTGGTTGACATTAATATAGACGTCGATGACACGTTCAAACGCGTGGCCCCTGGTGCGCTGTCAATCACGCACCACTGACTCGTTTAATATTCATGATGTTAAATGCAACTTTCAGTCACCGACACTGTGAAATGAACACATCTTATTGGTTGACATTTTATAGACGTCGATGACACGTTCAAACGCGTGGCTCCTAGTGCGCTGTCAATCACGCACCACTGACTCGTTTAATATTCATGAGACGGAAGTTACGTTTATGTGGCTTTCAGTCACCGACACTGAAATGTGAAATGAACATATTAGTTGACGTTTTATAGACGTCGATGACACGTTCAAACGCGTGCTTCGTGATTGACACTCACAACTGACCAATGAAAGAAAGACAGATGAGATTCAAAGGTTTGCATGGCAAAAAGGCAATACATGAACTTAAACCACGTTTACGTGTAGCGGTTCGCAATTTTTTTCCTCGGCAGCTGGGTAATGCTAAACATATAATCATGAAAAGAACAATGACAACTGATCTATTATTAACAAACTCTAAAGAACCCCTGTCCTTAACTAACTAGCCAATAGCCTAGTTTGTATAGAGAGATGGGATATTAATCGAAAGGTCTCTGGTTCGAATGCAGCTGTTGTTAACGTTTACCAATTTTCTTGTGGAATATCTTAACCAGAGAGCAAGGCTAAAGGAAAAACCGGGTTAGATAGATAAGTGCCTTGAACAATATTGTATTGTGACTTCCTTAATGAAAGACCACTCGAACCACTGACTTGTACGTACACCGGTCGTGATTTGTTCAGTGTTCAGTTTGTGTTGTATGTAGAGCCCCCTTTATGAAACAACTCCAGCCACGATTATTATTAAAGGGAACCTATTAATACAAAACATCATGAAAACAAATTGTCGAGTTCCATATCTCTACGCTCTACATCAAGTTTTAAAAATACTGTTCTGCGAATGTTTTGACATTTTGTTAAAATTGATTTTGATGTTAACGCATTTACTGGGTTTAATGCCAAAGCCGCTTGAACACTAAAGTTATCATAATGTGTTTAATGCGTGTATACACGCATGTGTTTAAGGGGGGGGGGGTGGTCTTCATTATTATTATTATTTTACTTAATTGATTTAGCTCAAGACATGCATACAATTATAAAGGGTTTAAACTCAGGTAGAATGTTTAACTGGTTTATTTGGGAGGCGCCCAGGAAAAAAACACATGGAGTCTAAACTAGTAAC
Organism: Crossaster papposus; assembly: GCA_037893245.1. Taxonomy (NCBI): domain Eukaryota; kingdom Metazoa; phylum Echinodermata; class Asteroidea; order Velatida; family Solasteridae; genus Crossaster; species Crossaster papposus. Next base: position 887,787 of record JBAIAA010000022.1, on the reverse strand, counting down.
CTTTTTAACTGAGCAAGGCATTGTTGTGCTAAGCCAATTTATTGTTCTTAACAGCTCAATGGAATTGGCCCCTAGAGCTTTGGAGGAAATACAGACCGGAAATGAAGTCACGTACCAGACAAAACAACATGAACTAGATGAACTCTGCGCATGCGGCCCCTGCACATCCGGGTCACTCCAGTGACTCTGACCGCTCTGACAGGCTTGTCGGGCGGTCTGTTCTTGACACGCGAAACTCGGTTCTCGCGCCTTAACGCGACCCAAGAACCTTGCACACGGAACAGGATCACATACCACCTATTATTCAGGGTTTTGCACAATCGAGTTTCGCGAGTCAAGAACAGACCACCCGACTCCAGGCTATACGTATTGACCATTCTATCGTTTCTAAACATCGAGCCCCATTTTTTGTACGGACTGCGTTGAATCCGTGGTGTTTTTTTTACAATCCGTATCTCTTCGTTACATAGGAACAATGCTTGCTTGGAAATAAATGTGTATAAACAATGGTTGGTTGTTTCATAGAAGAATTATTTGGTATTTTCATTATTTATTTATTTATTTATTTATTAATTCGGGAACCAAAAAACAAACAAAATATGTTTGTTTTGATTAAGCTGCAGCTTGTAGGCATCAGTTTAAAATCAAAATTAAACACAAAGTAGAATTTGGTATTAAAAATATATTTGCTTTACAGATTAAAATAATTGTACAAAACATTAAGACAGTAAAACAAAACAATTAGAAACAACTTATGTACATACAATAAAATTAACAACCTATAGTGAGTGTATCATGAGCTTCAAATTCGACAATAGACCTAAACTGGATGATCACACGACAAAGCTTTGTATACTTAATTGACTACGAAAACAATTTAGCGTTGGGGCTCCTAACGCATCGCATCTTTCAATTTCATGAAGTCGGTTGTAGGCAGACGACTAATTCTTGAGATAAAGCCTCGTTTAGTCGCCTCATCCCGACCCCATGGAACATGCAAACTGTGTTTAGGAGCTGACATAGTACGCCGATTAGGGGCATAATAGTAATTGGTTTGACATCTGTTGGAATGATGTGATTGTGAATGTGTTTATATACAGAAAACAGTCGTTAACAGTTCTCCTATGATAATGTGTGGGCAGGTTGAAAAGTTCACATAGTTGAATGTAAGGATTATCAGGATATTTTAATCAGGTAGCTTAATATTATATTTAGAGATTACCGTTACTTGGTGGATAAAAGCACCATATTTGGCATGAAGATCCCTTAAGGCATAGTAAATAATGTCGAGCCCTACGAAGTTTTTAAAACAATATGCCTATTTTGCATAAATCGTAAATACTTCCCGTGTAACATATTTTTTTTCCCATGTTTGGGTATATTTAAAAATACAAATCAAATTGAAAAGTTTATTTTGGCTTGTGATCAGGTCCAATAGAGGGCGCATTTTACAACAGCTGCCGGCCTAACGTTATACTCACTGACCTCTATACATGGACAGATCATCCATTGTTTCATTTTGAAGTCGGCATGCAGAGAAGTGCAACATGGCGTCACTGCTGTGAGCCAATGAAATGTCCAGGTGTAGAGTTCAGTTGGTTGGTAAATCCACTGACCTCTACAACTGGACATTTCATTGGCTCACAGCAGTGACGCCATGTTGCACTTCCAGTTCGCGCCGACTTCAAGTGTTAGCACAGCAGAATATGGACAATGATCTGTCCAGGTGTTGAGGTCAGTGGTTATACTGCGTTCCAATCGCGTCGTTTTTATCGTGTTCACCGTGAATTTCTCCATGTTCACGAGTGGGTTGCATTCCAAACGCTACCCGCCAAGATCGACGCACGCGCACAGTCGAGTTAGTCGTGTGTAAGGATATTCTTTATCGCACAAGAACTCGTACGTGAACCAACACGTATGCGCGAGTATTTCAATCGTTATGAAGTCGTGAACATGGAGAAAAAAATTCCACCTCGAGTTCACCACTCGTGAACACGAGTTACCAGGCGATTAGAACGCCATTATACGACTCGTGAACTCGTAAACACGATAAACACGACGCGATTGGAACGCAGCATAAATTGAACATGTTGGGAATTTACAGTTTGCTAGATCCACTTTTGCCTTGTCATCTGGACAGTATCCTTTTTAATTATCTTTGTAATTACGTCTGTAAGGGCGCCCCCTATTTACACTAGTCTGAGGCGACGACACGACGCGACGGGGCGACGGCACTACGCGACGGCACGACGCGACGGCTTAAAGGCACGACGGTCTGGCGCGCGACGGTGACGTCGTGCCGTCGCCCCGTGGCGTCGGGGCGACGGCACGACGCGACGCAGTTTTGTCGTCTTTGGAATTCCATAAAAAAAGGGCGACGAAAAAAGGGCAACGCAAAAAGGGCGACGCAAAAAGGGCGACGCAAAAAGGGCGACGCAAAAAGGGCGACGCATAAAGGGCGACGCATAAAGGGCGACGCAAAAAGGGCGACGCAAAAAGGGCGACGCAAAAAGGGCGACGCACGACGTTTAGAGTGGCATATATAGAATTCCATAGTCAGCAGCGAGCATGGGCGAAAATGTCATGGGTGTGCTTCCCGATACATTCGGCCTGAACCTGCGTCGGGTCGAGTTTCGTTATTAAAAAATAACCCCACGCCTCGGCTCGGTGAATGTTACAATAATCCCTGCCCGAACTTGTTAAATCATTGCAACTTTTTCTTGTTGTAATTTGTGGTTTGGATGATTTTTTTGTTCCCCCTAAGGGAAAACAAAAACAACCAAACTTGCAACTCAATGTGCTTCAATGTGCGAGGCGGAAGTGGGCACAGTGGGCACATAGTGGAGAAAACTGCAAAATAATAAATAATGGGTGGTTTATTTGTCTTCAGATTGATTGATATTTGTAATCTTTGCTATGCCTAATAACTATATTTGATTAAGTTCTTTTTCTCAACATTTTACTTTTGCGACATATTAATAAATGTGAACTTTAAACCTCCATAACTTCTTCACAGAATGTCCGATTGAAGCACAACATGAGGTATTATAAGGATAATTTTATTCTCTTTTCTGATACCCAAACACCCTCATTTCAACCTCTGCCCAGTTCTGTCTCATTTTGCCAGAACCCCTCACTAATGAGCCCATAACAAATGTGTGGTATAATGGCATCCCAGCTGCTATGGACTGGGGGTGAGGGTGGGGTAGATACTTCTGCAGGGAATTGGTTATCATGATGTTGTCATGATTGATCATAACATCATGAGTACCGATATGCACCCTCGCATCTATCAGTAGATTTGTCACAGTATTAAGTACCTTTTATTAACATGCGATTTAACTAACAATTTCATTAATTGTTTTTTCTTTTATCATTGTGAAAATTCATTTTGATATGTTTTTATTGCTTTTTAAGATGGGAAACTGGGTAAAAAAAAATAGGAGGTGCGTTTTTTGTGGTAACAGCCGATGTATGCAGTAACATGTTAAGCTGCTCATCATACGAAAGAGAAAGAGGCATCGGTTAAATCTGAAGCATTCAAATTTACAAAAAGGTGAATAACAAATTTTTGTAGAAGTCTATTTTTGCAAATTTTCAATATGAAGTAGTCTGGTGCCAGAAGAGAGCAGTCGGTATCACACACTGTTGTCTCGACACCAGACTTCAGGCTTGACTTTATTTGTACATTATAGGAAACAGTTGAAATTACTTTAGCTTTCATCACTGACGCCACAACGTGAACATTGCTCTAAAATGCAATTTTACCAGCAATGTTTTGTTTAACCGTTCAAATTACTTATATAAAAAAGAAATGGAACGTTTTAGGTATAAACTCTGGGAGAAAATGACCTTATTTTGTTTCATCTTGTGTTTTTCTGATAATAATAAATTTCTCATTGATTTTAGATATCACATGCAGTCAATTGTTTTATTTGTAATTTATGACCATTTATTTGGTAACAAAAATAAAAGTTTTTGTTAATAAAAATTCAAAAAGTCAAAATTAATATAGTCAATTGTTATAAAAATTAATATTATGTCGCCAAAAAGTATAATTGTTATATACATGAATGCAAAGCTCACAACGTCAGCTTTCAATTAGTATATAATAGAGCTCCATGGCCCCTTCGGTTCTGGAGATATGACATGTTTGCATATTGATTACTTCCTTGGAGTTCAAAATAAACAACTGAGAAAACAGCGCTGTATGCTGCGCGCGTAGGCCGCCAATGCGGGCGCCCTCTGATGCACACCGTGGACCACGCGCTATGACCACCCTTACTCACATCGGCCTTATAATCTCTCGAAAAATTCTGAGCACAATCGTGTCGATTTGCATGTGCATGTGACGTTGCATAATTATGTGATGCAACAGAAACTTGACCAATGAGTTAGCGATTATGCATGTAGCATCATTCGATTATGCACGCAACATCACACGCGCATGCAAATTCCGCTCGTAATTTCCCGAGCGATTATGCGAGTTAGCAAAGACGACATATTCAAAGGTCATGGCGAAGGTCAAGGCTGACCACTCACAATTTAAAAATGTTCTATATTGTTAATTTGGAAACAATTTAATAAAAATGCAAGGCTAACCCCTTTCAATGTTTAATTTATCTAAAAAATAAAACAAATAGGCCAATTTTATAAAAATGCAAGGCTATAACCCCTTACATTTTTTTTCTTAAAGACAAGTACATTTGTGGTCAATTTTAATAAAATTAAAAGTGAACAAAGAAATTGGCAAGGCGTTGAACCTGCGATCTCTAGAATTCTGGTCGGGCGATCTACCAACTGAGCTAATTTGCCCTATGTTGATGGTCTTCCAAATTGTCAGAATCTTTGTTCGAGGGCATATTAGTCAGAAGTCATAAACACCAGAATGCCGTTTAGCCAGGGATCACACCCAATTTTACGATACAACCTGGGAAGCGACATTGTGGGGATCACCTAATAAGGATACGACGTTTTATTTTATAATACTCAAATAAACCACAAGTAAAACTGAGTTTGCATTATTTGTAAATGTGCATATTCACATAGTCAGTTTCTCTTGTGGTTTCTTTGTGTAATTTTAATAAAAATACAAGGCTATTAACTAACCCCTTGCAATTTAAATGTTTTCCCAAAAGTAATTATTTTGTTAATTTTAATAAAAATACAAGGCTAACACCTTACATTAATTCAATTAATTCAATTAATTTAAAAAAAAATCGCATTTTTGCGCATTTTAATAAAAATGCAAGGCTAGCTAAATGTTTTCCAAAAAGTCAAATATTAGCCAATTAAAAACAAAAATGCAACACTACACCCTTATAATGTTAACATTGCCTCTATTTCCAATATACCGGACTTGTGCCAACCGGTAGTATTAGGTTTGTAAAAACGGAGTTTTAACTGCAGACCTCAACCACACCTAATAATAAAAAGATACACACAATAATTCAGTTTCATTAAAGGTTCTCTAATTGTCTCATTTCTTGTGTATACACTAATTTACAATCACAAAAAAATTCAAAAATCAGCTCAATGGCTGAATGCTTATCCATAGTACAATGTTATATAAAGGTATAACATACAATTATATGTAAAAAAAAATTTAAAAAAAAATAAAACAATTACACATTCTTTGCATTCTAATCGCGGTATCGTAGGCTGCCTATGAGGGCATCCTCTAAACGTAGACCACGCCATGACCTTCGAATAGGACGTCTTGGCTAACCAACAATCGCTCGGAAAATTATTAAGCATAATTGTGTCGCAATTGCATGCGCGTGTGACGTTGCGTGCATAATTACGTGACGTAACAGAAACTTGACCATGTTACGTCACGCGATTGTACACACAACGTCACACACACATGCGATTTTTGCGAGCGATTAAGTTAGTTAGCCAAGACGTTCTATTCGAAGCCAAGGGCATGGTCACGTTAGGCGTTAGAGGGCGCCTGCATCGGCGGCCTACGGAGCGCTGCATACCGCCATTAGGACGTCTTGCAGCCAGGACTTCATGCAGTTTGCAATATTTGGCTCTTAAAAAACAAAAATGTTTGGTTTCTTTACTGATAACTTCTCTAACTACAAGGTGTCTCTCAAAAAACGCAGCAGTTGCTAAAGCCGTGATAATAGGAAAACCCAATATCATAACCGTACATAATAAGAAAAAAGAACAATGTAAGTAATTTTCAACGATCAGTCATTTGAATGATCGTTAAAATTACCTACATTGGTTTTTCTGTTTTCTTCTAGACGACAAACCAGATGAAATAAACAAGGGGGGTCCAGTACAATCTTTAATCCATGTAAGCTTTTTATAAGGCCAAATCATGAATATATTTTTTCTTATCCTCGTGTGGATCAATTTTTTGCTACAACAAAAATTTTTAAATAAATTAAAAGTGACAAAAATCTGAGTCATATTCACATCGGCACTTTTCTGCCAATCCTAATTCTTATTTTTTTTATTAGTGTAGTCTAATTATTATTATATGATACGACCCTATAACCAAAAATCATCTGGACTAGAAACTAGTTTTGTTTTTTATCTGGTCTAATCATTCGCTAGGTTATTTTTGAAATGAATGTAAATGTTCCTGTGTGCTTTAAACACCATTTGAGTACTTAACTCTTCTAGCTTATAATCTGGAGGATGTATACTTTTTGGGTGAGGGGAGTGTTATTCCTAGCACCAGTGAGGGGCTCCCTCTACTACCCCAGCCAGGTGTAGCAGGGGGTGTACCTGAATCACTGGGCCCTTTCAATTTGTGTGGAAGGGTCCCATCGACTAAAGAGTAATCTGAAGTCGACCACCACACCTCGTCGCTTGGGGTGTAAAATACAAGGCTGGGTCTACCTGCTGATTGAAACATATTCGTCAATAGTAAGCAAACTGCGAATCCGAGTTGGGCCTACAGCAAGGTCCATCTAGCAGTCATTGTGTTAGAGAACAACAGAGTCCAGCGAAAGGGCTACCTAGCCCGGCTATCCCGAGCACTAGGGTCAGACACCCTCAACGGTTCGGAGTGAACATCAGTGGAGAGAAAATCCTCGCGAAATTTTGGTGAGAGACAAGTTGGTACAAAAACAAACACAGTAAAAATGGGTCTTAAAAAAAAAATGAAAACAAAATATAATAATAGATTTTTCGCTTTTGGACGCGATGCGTCTGAAGCGAATGTTTTGACCAAAATAATGTGTAGCGCCCTCAAAAGTCGAGGCGCGAATAGTTTTAGTAATGGCGGCGCCCTTAAGTTTGGCCTGTGTATATGATTATGACTAGCAGGATGCCGCGCTTCGCGCGGCACCTGCTAGCTGGGTGAAATCGTAACTTATAGATACACCTGGGGTGCGTTCCGCTTACGCGAACGTTGCCAACGTTGGCCAACGTTTGCGTTGTTCGCTTGAGTGGAACGCAATGTGCGCCAATTATGTTGGCGAACGTTAGCGAAAACGGCGAACGACATTCCGAGCTGTTCGCTGTTGGCCAGTGACGTATTTTAATGATGGCGAAGCGGTTAGCAGACGGCAGGGTTCTTTTCACGGTTTTTATTTACGTTTTATACTTTTCGTTATAAACGGTGGATTGTTTTGAGCAGTCACAGGGATCTTTTAAAGAAAAAAAATGAGTTGGACAAAAAGCAGCGAACCAAACGATGTCACTTTCACTGGGCGCCGCCATTTTGAAAACGTAGTTTTTAAAATATCGTTCCACTTCAACTAACGCCAACTCAAAACGTTGGCGAACGTTCGCGCAAACAGTTCGCGTAAGTGGAACGCACCCCCGGGGTGCGTTCCACTCCAGCGAACGTTGCCAACGTTGGCCAACGTTAGCGTTGTTCGCGTGAGTGGAACGCAATTGTGCGCCAATTATGTTGGCCAACGTTAGCAAAAACGGCGAACGACATTCCGAGCTGTTCGCTGTTGGCCAGTGACGTATTTTAATGATGGCGAAGCGGTTAGCAGACGGCAGGGTTCTTTTCACGGTTTTTATTTACGTTTTATACTTTTCGTTATAAACGGTGGATTGTTTTGAGCAGTCACAGGGATCTTTTAAAGAAAAATAATGAGTTGGACAAAAAGCAGCGAACCAAACGATGTCACTTTCACCGGGCGCCGCCATTTTGAAAACGTAGTTTTTAAAATATCGTTCCACTCCCCCTAACGCCAACTCAAAACGTTGGCGAACGTTCGCGCAAACAGTTCGCGTAAGTGGAACGCACCCCTTGTTGACGTCTTAAAAACATAATGGATTGTATGACAAACAAATCGCGAAACTTAGCGAGTAGAGTACCAGCTAGAAAGTATTTCGAGCGCATGCACGAAATTATTTCGAGCTCACGAACAGATATTCTTGGAGCGCAAGAAGTCATTTCGTGGCCACGACAACATTTCGAGCTCACGAAATAAGTTATTTTGAGTGCACGAAATAAAATACTCAAATTATTTCGTAACGGTGATTTTTATTCGTCATATGTCCCTTTAGGGGCTCCGTAGAATACCATCGAGTCTGAATAACAAACAATCTTTGTAAAAATACTTCCCGACTTTCGAACTAATAATACTCAATAGGCAGTCCATCTTCGCTTGCATGCTGCCTGTGTCTCGTTATTTTTTAACAGGAATCGTACGGGAAACAATACGAACCACTTCGGGATTTCTGAGTTTACATCATCGTGAAAATCCTGATTAAAAAAACCAACAGGCCGGCCATCTGACAGTGCGCCCTCAACTGACGTAATGCAGTCACGTTTCTAATTTGCATATTCATATCCACCATCGCCCTACAATTTCGCGACATTTTTGCGGGATCAAAGTTGAAATTGAGGCAATAGCGATATGTTTCGGAGTGTTTTTAGACACATAATGTTGTAATATTTAAGTATCGACAATGTGAAGTAAAGAAATTTGCCCAAAACGCAACACGAAAGGAATAAATCATTTTTTAACGTTCCCAAGCTGTGACTGAAACGTGGTAGACGCGCACGAATTCGAAGCCGGAGCTCAACTGGTATTATGTTTACTCCGCAATAACCAAGGAAGTATAAATCGGGGCACCAGCTCAAATAACACGTGACGGGGCCGCCCAATCGCGAAAAAACAAACTCGGCACCAACTCGGCCACCGCGCAAGCAAGGCGGATACAATCAATTTGCGAAGGCTTCGCGTAACGCATGTAGCCGCCGCTTAATCGCAAACAGCCAACAATTACGCAACCGAGTTACGGTAGTACGATTTCGGGAAGGCTTCGGCCCAAACTCCGGGCAAGGACAATGCAAAAATAACGCAATAGTTCACGCAAAAAGGCCCGCAGACATCGACAGGCAATCGAAAAGCGATTACGCGTTTATCGGTAAGGTCCGTTTCTTTTAAATCTCACTTTTAAATCTTATTCCCCGGGGGATTCCCCGTCGCGAACGATCCGGCACCCCGCCGCACCGACGCCGGCGGCACACACGCGCGGCGACGAGTCGCCCGACCAAAAGCCAAGATGGCGCCAACCACGCGCCAAGATGGCGCGGCCCTGCGTTCCAAGATGGCGGCGCCCAGGGACAAGATGGCGAATTTAACATCTTTTATAGTATAGATAGATAGAAACTGCGGTTAGGAACTTTTCCTTTCAATATTTGATTTGGAGTTGAAAAGGCAACGTCAAAGGTAAACAAGGTGCCTGTTCAGTATGGAGAAAGTTCGTTTTTATAAAAGACGTGTATCTTTGACGTATGTATAGGTCAAAGAAACATGTTTTGGACGGTGTGTAGTGTACTCAACTAGTATTTTTAGCCACCCACTACAGCACAGTGCACGAAACAGGTAACAGCCGTTGACTTTGCTCAACAATGGCTATAAATTATGTGCATTTGAATCGGCGAACATTGCTCCACATTTTGAGGCCTGATTTTCTCACTTTTTGGAAAGGTAAGAACACACTGATACTGTTAGTGTCTTCCTTGATCCTTAGTGCCTACTGGGGACAAGCAGCATTTTTGTAAGTGGCCGTTTTCCGTGACATTTTGGGGGATAAGTGTGGGAGGTTGTAACGGGATAATACTTAATATAGTGTGTTTTAAGGTTTGTACTATTAGGCGCTCCATACTAGGATGTTGCTAGTGCATTATGGGAAAACCAAGCCATGTGCTTGGGGCTTGACAAGATGGATCTTCAGAGTTGAGATGTGTGATTAAAAGGCGATTGTTTGCTAATGGTATTTCAAGACTGTCTGCGATGTATCTTCCTTCCAACATTGACCATCCGAACCTGAAGTGACGGTAGCAACCGTTATACTGGCGTAGTCGGCAGGATGGCGTGTTGAGAAAAGTGATTTTTGTGGATAGTTTTTTGTCTCGTTTTTGTACGTTGCGTGCACCTACGCAATGCCGGACTTCTGCCGTCTTGTTGGCCCCGCCGCCACGGCCATGCGCCAACATAAGCAAGTCTGTGCTGTACCTTCGACTGTTCCTGAGTTCCTCGTATGTCGACGTTCGTCTGTTTAAACCTACATTATGTCATCATGACCATTTGACTATCAGTATCAAAAATGTCATCGTCTGCTGTGAACTGAGCGACCAGCTCTGCCGTCTTGTTGGCCCTGCCATGTGGTGCAACATAAGCGAGCTTCGGCTGTATCTTGTTTTTCGTCTAGTCTGCTGTGACTGTGACTGTGAGCAACCAGCTCTGCTGTCATGATGACCCCGCGAAAGCCATGTGTCATCATAAGCGAGTTTCGTAGTGATCATTCACCGTTTATTGTCCTCCCTAACGTTAACTGTTACCATGGTTACCCATCGAGTCCACCTTCCAGTTTTCATCATTGTATTTCTACAAATGTTTGACTGTATTGCTGTTCGTCATATCGTCATGGTGATGAAGTCGACATCTGCTGTCGTGTTGACCCCGCTCAACATAAGCGAGTCCTCTGACTCCCCATTGACTGATCATTGTTTGTCAAATAGCCTGTGGTTGCGAGGATGCCGACCTAGTTCGAGCCTCTTTCCGATCACATCTATCTAACTGTTGCTGCATCACATGCTGTAAGAAGTCTCTAGCACGCTATGCACTCTTGCTGTTTGCGCTGCATTGGATCTGTCTGAAGCTGTGGCTGCTGATTGTTGCCGTACCCCCGTGTACGACTGAAGAGTACGACCAAGTTCCCTGCTTGATCTGCTGGTGTTCTCTGTATCCTGTACTACCCGAGTACCTGTGTCCTGTACTAGTACCCGAGTACCTGTGTCCTGTACTACCCGAGTACCTGTGTCGTTGTCAAGTCCTGACTGTTTGCTGTGTTCGAGAGAAGTGTTCAAGCCCTTGAACGATCGTGTCTGCCTTTACGACTCGACTTGTCACCCCAATCATGAACATGATTTATCTGAACATTAGATTATGAGACAATTGATCATACCTGATTGAACATTACATTATGTAGCTTTAATGGACCTTAACATGTTAAATATGATTTATTGCAAGATAACTGAGGATATCAATGAACCTTTTTGAACTTAAAAGAATACTAGGATTGCCTATCAATATCATTGTGTTTAGGAAATAGTGAAACAGAGAATGAGGACCAAATATCTTTAACTGTTATACTAACAGATAGCTAAGATTATTAGACATGTTTGCTTGTGCTAAATTACTTAGTTTAAATTGTGAGACACTCCTTCTGTTAGAGAAGTCGTATCTAGGGGGAGGGAGTGTAACGGGATAATACTTAATATAGTGTGTTTTAAGGTTTGTACTATTAGGCGCTCCATACTAGGATGTTGCTAGTGCATTATGGGAAAACCAAGCCATGTGCTTGGGGCTTGACAAGATGGATCTTCAGAGTTGAGATGTGTGATTAAAAGGCGATTGTTTGCTAATGGTATTTCAAGACTGTCTGCGATGTATCTTCCTTCCAACATTGACCATCCGAACCTGAAGTGACGGTAGCAACCGTTATAAGGTCATGGGGGATCGATGTGCAGACATTCCGTACAGCGATCCAAACAAAGAGCTCTTGCTTGGATATCCCCCGACATGTCCACGTGTTGAAAAAGGTGATTTTTGGGTCCAAGTTTATACTCGGACTAATGTTTGCCCAAAACATCCGATTTCACCCTCAAAACGGCCACAGAAGTCCTCTATAAGCCATCTGAGATGCAAGTACACATCGACGAATAAGATTGTGGTACTAAGATTTACATACGATTTGAATGACAAGTGAAATTTCAAGGTGTATTCCGCAAGCTGCATCAGACACTTTGATTTTGAAAAATAGTGCATGCCGACCGTACCACTATAATGCCTTGGGGGTGCTATGCGATGTCACAGGTCATTTTACACAATCGTTCTACCAAACGTAATTGATAGGCCTTATGGAAGATAAGAAATAAGTATCAAGTTACATTTCGTATTTCTATGGACAAAATTCATGTCAATACAGTTGGCCACGTATTAACAATAGGGCCTATGATAAAATAATAGCAGAGTTATTGTTAAATGAAATGACCTAAGCCGTGTTCGCACTGGATAAACATTTTGGGTAATTTGACCATGACGCCGGGTAACATTCCGATGGGTTAATCTTCCCACTGTCCGCACTTGGATTTAATTGACGCGGGTAGAATTGCCAGGACGATGGGTAAACTATAACCAAACTGGCTCCAAAACAATAAAGAGGGCGCCCTGCGTGACCTATGACCGCGACTTGATGACCGGATCGTCTGTTCCCGACGCTAGCTCTCAACATTATTTTCTTACATAATGGGTGATGGAAGATTTAACCGAGACGTCGCGTCCGCATTGGATTTTCTGGCTCGGTTAAATCTTCCTGGTCAATCTTCCTGGGCACCTTTGGCTCGGTTAAACTTCCCACGCGGCGTGGGTAAGTTACCTGTGAGGAAAGTTACCCAGGCTGTCCGCACTGGACTTGAAATGGGCAAGTTACCCATTGGCTCGGTTAGTTTGCCCAAATTAAGTCCAGTGCGGACAGGGCTTTAAACAAGTTTATTTCATCTAAGCAATTTCATCTAGGTCAAGACGCTAGGAGTAGGAGAAGGATTATAGTCCAGGGAAAATACTTAATTTTCTTTTGTTGACCCCACACAAATTGCAATAGAATATTTTTCACAACAGTGCACTTCTATAAGCTCTCTAGAATAACATACTAAAAATATCAAAAAATCCAAGTGGTGGAAATATGACTAATTTGCATAAATCGTTAATCCCTGCCGCGTAATATATTTATTCCTATATTTGAGTATATTATTAATAATATTTTTTTTTTTAAGTTTATTTGTGACCGTCCACGACAAAAGGGCCATAAAGTAGGCATCTTGACGTTTTGAGATATTTAGAGAAATGAAATCTACAAGAAATAAGCTTTAAAATGATTTATTACAAGACATAGTTGGTATTTATGGTAAGCTACAACAAGTAACGCCGAATATAAACATTCATTGTTTGTTATTGTTCTTCACATATTTTAATGGTCTTTTTCTTAAAATAAGCTCTGGCGACTTTACAGCCCTTTTGTCGTGGATGGTCACATTTTGGTGATTCTAGTACCATGGTTGCTACGACTATAGTACTTTTGGTCGTGCACAGAAAGATAGTAAAAATAGAAAATACCATGTGACTAGCTCTTGGCCAATCAAGACACAGAGTCTGTGGGTATACTCATGCATTTTCATATATGTGACCTGTCACCACGAAACCCGGACAAGGTTGACAAAATAAATTTTGGGTTTATGATATTTTCAATTTCTCCTGTTCATTAGCTTTTATACAAATATTGACTGCTTTGAGTGGTATAGTAAAACTAGCCTCCCGAGGTGATCCATGGAGCATTCTATTTTCCCAAGGCGAAGCCGAGGGAAAATAGAATGCTCCATGGTATAGTCTTTTTGGATAGCGCAAGTAAAAAATAGTAAAAATAGCAAGTGACACGTGACGCGCTCTCGGCCAATCAAGACACAGAATCTGTGAGTGAGAGTGAGGTGTTATAATGAATGATATATAACTTATGTGGGTAGCCCTTCCCTGTAATCTCCTGCGAGTAGATTAACCCTAACCCTCCCGGCTCGTTTGGCTAAGACATAACCTCAATCCTCCTATATCCTTCTGTAGTAAAGAGTTAAAAGCTCAAGGAACCTGGATCCTTCTAAATCCTTCTCAATTCTGCTAGTATGGCTATTGCCCTGAATCCTTCTAGATCCTCCTGCCTGCTCAGCTGGGGGATGTTTTGGGGGGTCTGTGTAAACTGATTACTTATCCAACAAATTACCCTCAAACAAATGGAAGTGCCCAGTACAATGACCTTTTCATACCAGGACAAGGGCCACAGAAATTCCATTGTATGCACATGTGTTTCCTATTGATGATACATAAACATACATTGTCCAGGGACCCTTTCAGCACTGACCCACTGACCTTGCAGTATACACTTACATGTACCTTCCAGTACACACATTTGCCATGCACAAAAATGCAAGCCCTACAAATAACCAAGTCAGAAGCATGCATTCCCCATGCCATTACAATGTACACAAATGCAAGCCCCCTCCCACATAACCTAGATCCTTCTGGATCCTATTTTGGGCAAGCTGCATACAACCTCAATCCTTCTCTTTCCTCTTGTGTCAAAAACAGCCCGATAACCTCAATCCTTCTCAATCCTTCTCAATCCCTCCCATAGCAAAACCCCATCTGCCCTCAATCCTTCTGGATCCTCCTCCACTGCAATGTCCTAATAACCTCAATCCTTCTAAATCCTTCATTTTGTACAAGAGGATTTAGAAGGATTTGGGAGGGTTAGGGTTAAGACCCAGGATCAATCATAAGCCAAACAGAGAAAACAAGGTTTTTGTGCAGGAAGTGCTTTTGTAATTATATACAACCACCGTTCGGAAAAAGGGTTAAAATACGTCTTTATTGTGATCAGACTGTATTTTTTTGGGGGGGATATGCTCCGTGAATATTTTAAGATAACAAAAACATGGAAACTTAAAAATCGATGATCCCATGCAAAAATGACTTCACACGCTGTTTATATGGAATACATGGTTGCAACTTTGTCCGGGTTTCGTGGTGACAGGTCATATACAGTATGATGGTTAAATAAATTGTATACAGAAACAAGACAAATTGTCAAAAATGACCCTATGTACAGAACACCCCGTACGTATCAACTGAATACTTTCCTTATCAGGACGATCTACGACTTTTCCGTTGACATTTTGTGTTTACCTGACCTTTTCAGTTTTCTGTTTGTGTTTTCCTTTCATGTAATTTAGTGTCATACTACTAGCTGTACGTGATAACCCCATCGTTTGTCAGTCATGTCTGCAACTGCAACCGAGGTATTTGACGTATTTGTGTCGTCGGGGCAGGTTTGTGGGGCAGTGCAGCCGCCAAATATTGCTCAGAGCGGCCTGGTATCTCAGTTTGCTTTAACGGACCCAGCGAACCAGTCACGAAGAGGTATGATTTTTGTTTCCCACTCGTGATTTAACCCTAACCCTCCCAAATCCTCCAAATTCCTCATTGCAAAATGCAGGATTTTGCAGGATTGAGGTCACTTGGAGTTTGATGCATTGCAGGATTTTGCAGGATTGAGGTTACTTGGGGTTTTACCCCTGCAGGAATATGGAGGATTCAGGTTATCAGGCTGAATGTGACACACAAGGATTTTGCAGGATTGAGGTCACTTGGAGTTTGATGCATCGCAGGATTTTGCAGGATTGAGGTTACTTGGGTTTTTACTGACTGCAGCCGGGCAAGACTGCAGGATTTTGCAGGATACAGGCTGTATGGTCACCAGTGACCAATATTGGAGGATTTTGCAGGATTCAGGTTACTTGGAGTTTTAACAATTTAGGAATTGGAGGATTTTGCAGGATTCAGGTTATGTGTAAGTAAAAATGGGTAGGGAGTTAGGGTTAAAGGTAGGATGTACACCATTTGCGAAATCGCAACATTTTACTACCGAATTATATTAGGAAATATCTGACTTATTTTTAGGTAAATAATGATTGTAGGCATCTAGCAAAAGGATTGCGCTAGATATCCTCTAATTGTTTTGAAAAATTGAATTTTATATAATAACAAAAAACAGGAACAATATAAGAACTACTGCCTGACGACGGTTGAAAACAAATGTCGTTTTTCTTGCTTTTCTCAGCATCCATGATTGTAAAACTCCAGACAAGTCAGTTGAACAATGTTTACTAAAAAATACAACCCCCAAAAATGTACCCATTCATGATAATTCAAGCAATTACCAAAGGTGTTTACCTTTAAAATTTTTGAGAGGGGCACATTGTCCAAATATATCCAAGACCTCAAAAATGTTTTACTTATTGTCAGTTGTACATTTTTATTGTTTGAAAGCCGCAAAAGTTCTCAAAAATCTAATTAAAAGAAAGGTGCTTGAAAACTAAACTGACGACGGTTTAATTCTGTGGATGCTATATATACCAAGAAAATAATATTTTTAGATTTGAACCAATAATATTTTTAGATTTGATATTGAACCAACTGCTTAATAGAAATAAAAAAAAAATGCATCTCTGGGACACATCATTAGACTACTTCAAAATTCTTCAAAATGACAGCATGCCAGAGAGTTTATAGGGTCATTATTATGTTTACATAATTTGGTGCGAGTTCTAGTACTCCAACACTGGATGAATAATTGCAATTATATCTTCTGGTTATTTTTTTAAGATTTATGAAAGCCGGTCTGTATTTGATGAGGGACGAGCATTTAGTGGAATCAGCAGAAGTTTTGAATCTGGAGAACTTGGCAGACGAGCAGCTCAAAGGTTCAGTGATATTGAACGATTGACAGGTGAGAGAGAAATGCACGCACGTGTGAATGCATGTGCGAATATTTCACGCGTACTGTGAACCTGTGAACCATTGACGTCTACAAGATGCGGGAAGAGGTTACGGATTGTAGACTTGCGTATGCCGAAAGTCTGTTTTGCCCTTTCTGCAAGAGCTTTTGTACGGAGCTCTGGAAGTGCCATCCGACTTGTTTACATCCTGACATATTTTATCTCAGGATGACGACATAATAGAGGCAAAATGACGACATCCTTTGATATTTGTTCGCGTAATGGCGACATCCTGAGATAATATATCGCGTGATGACGACATCCTGAAAGTACGATGACAACATCTTGATATAAGATATCGCGGGATGACGACATGTTGAAAGTACGATGACGACATCCCGATATAATATATCGCGGGATGACGACATGCTGAAAGTGGGATGACGACATCCTGAGATAAGATGTCGCGGGATGACGACATGCTAAAAGTATGATGACGACATCCTGAGATAATATATCGCGTGATGACGACATGTTGAAAGTAGGATGACGACATCCTGAGATAAGATATCGCGGGATGACGACATAATAAGGGCAAAATGACGACATCCTTTGATATTTGTTCGCGTAATGACGACATCCTGAGATATTATCTCAGGATGTCGTCATCCCACTTTCAGCATGTCGTCATCCAGCGATATATTATCTCAAGATGTCGTCATCATACTTTCAACATGTCGTCATCCCGAGATATATTATCTCAGGATGTCGTCATCCTACTTTCAACATGTCGTCATCCCGAGATATATTATCTCAGGATGTCGTCATCCTAATGTACTTTCAACATGTCGTCATCACGCGATATATTATCTCAGGATGTCGTCATCGTACTTTCAGGATGTCGTCATCCCGCGATATATTATCTCAGGATGTCGCCATTACGCGAACAAATATCAAAGGATGTCGTCATTTTGCCTCTATTATGTCGTCATCCTGAGATAAAATATGTCAGGATGTAAACAAGTCGGATGGCACTTCCAGAGCTCCGTAATTTTGAGGAAAAATGGGGATAGGATTATCTTCTTTTTTTTTTAATAAAGAGGAAACATTGAAAAGTCCAGAATCAATTTGAAGTTAAAACAAGTTTCTGGAAGTGAAAAAAGTGACTATTTGTCAGTCAAAAATGTTATTCATCTGAAAAATACGGAAAAATATGGAAGTGCCATCCGACTTGTTTACTTCCTGACATATTTTATCTCAGGACGACATCCTGATATCCTCTGATATTTGTTCGCGTAATGGCGACATCCTGGGATAATATATCGCGGGATGACGACATGTTGAAAGTAGGATGACGACATCCTGAGATAATATATCGCGGGATGACGACATGTTGAAAGTAGGATCACGACATCCTGAGATAATTATTGCAGGATGACGACATGTTGAAAGTAGGATGACGACATCCTGAGATAATATATCGCGGGATGACGACATGTTGAAAATAGGATGACGACATGTTGAAAATAGGATGACGACATGTTGAAAATAGGATGACGACATGTTGAAAATAGCATGACGATATCCTGAGATAATATATCGCAGGATGACGACATGTTGAAAGTAGGATGACGACATCCTGGGATAATATATCCCGGGATGACGACATGCTAAAAGTAGGATGACGACATCCTAGGATAATATATCGCGGGATGACGACACTTTAAGCTTCCGTATTGCTGATCTAATCAGGATCCTACATAGTTTCAGCAGCATGTTGTCATCCCGGGATATATTATCTCAGGATGTCGTCATCCTACTTTTAGCATGTCGTCATCCTACTTTCAGCATGTCGTCATCACGCGATATATTATCTCAGGATGTCGCCATTACGCGAACAAATATTAACCCTAACCCTACCTAATGCTACTTTTTACTACTAGTAGTAAAAAGTAGTATGCAGTTCTCTCACTGACTTTTGTGCAATGCCTGTAGTAATTTTTAGTATTGGGTACTTCACCCCTTATTGCACTCGTAGTACTTTTTAGCATTGGGTCCCTCTGCTTGCTGAGTGTGCATTGCCCATGTATGCTGTGTAGGCTCATGGAGGAATAAGAAGGCAAAAATTGTAACTTGGGACACAATGGGTCAAGGTTGGACTACTGCATTTTTTGCCAGGTAAGTATTACTGACCTGTATTGCTACTATTAGTATTTTGTAGTTGGCAGTATCTGCACTCTGTCAGTACACACCCAATCATCAGTCACGGAGGGACCCAATGCTACAAAATACTAAGTAGTATTCTGTAGTACGCAGTTCTTTAGCCCAAAGTAAGGCCTAGGGGGTTAGGGTTAAAGGATGTCGTCATTTTGTCTCTATTATGTCGTCATCCTTAGATAAAATATGTCAGGATGTAAACAAGTCGGATGGCACTTCCAGAGCTCCGTAGAAAAACTCTTATATCGAAGTTTTCAATTGTAGAAGACCACTTATTTAGGGCTGTGGAGTGGCATCGTGGCCGGGAGCATTTAATTTGTGGTCTGCTGGTAATTCTGCAGGTTGTGGGTTCGAGTCCAACCTGGGGTTGTGCGTGTGCCTCTGCTTCTCCCCACCCAGGCGTAAATGGGTACCTGTGAGGGCAGAGATGGTCATTGGAATAGCTTCTTTGCGCCGAAATGGCAGCATCAAGCTGTATACTCCCCAGGGAGCTGAGATGGTATTTGGAATATTTCACTAAGTACTTGCTATTATTATCGAGTGGAAAATGGCTGGGAACCGGTCAACAGCCATTAATCACATGACACCTTAAATAGTTGGTTACCTATCATTTTCTCTGTAGGGATACATTTTTACAGGGACGTTGGGGTGTTGTGGCTGACTACACACGATGGTGTCGTCGGGGCAGGTTTGTGGGGCAGTGCAGCCGCCAAATATTGCTCAGAGCGGCCTGGTATCTCAGTTTGCTTTAACGGACCCAGCAAACCAGTCACGAAGAGGTATGATTTTTGTTTCCCACTCGTGATTTAAAGGTATGATACACCATTTGCGAAATCGCAACATTTTACTACCGAATTATATTAGGAAATATCTTACTTATTTTTAGGTAAATAATGATTGTAGGCATCTAGCAAAAGGATTGCGCTAGATATCCTCTAATTGTTCTGAAAAATTGAATTTTATATAATAAAAAAAACAGGAACAATATAAGAACTACTGCCTGACGACGGTTGAAAACAAATGTCGTTTTTCTTGCTTTTCTCAGCATCCATGATTGTAAAACTCCAGACAAGTCAGTTGAACAATGTTTACTACAAAATACCC
Organism: Crossaster papposus; assembly: GCA_037893245.1. Taxonomy (NCBI): domain Eukaryota; kingdom Metazoa; phylum Echinodermata; class Asteroidea; order Velatida; family Solasteridae; genus Crossaster; species Crossaster papposus. The sequence continues at coordinate 867,647 of JBAIAA010000022.1, read as the reverse complement.
AAAAATTTACCCATTCATGATAATTCAAGCAATTACCAATGGTGTTTACCTTTAAAATCTTTGGGAGGGGCACATTGTCCAAATATATCCAAGACCTCAAAAATGTTTTACTTATTGTCAGTTGTACATTTTTATTGTTTGAAAGCCGCAAAAGTTCTCAAAAATCTAATTAAAAGAAAGGTGCTTGAAAACTAAACTGACGACGGTTTAGTTCTGTGGATGCTATATATACCAAGAAAATAATATTTTTAGATTTGAACCAATAATATTTTTAGATTTGATATTGAACCAACTGCTTAATAGAAATTTCAAAAAAAATGCATCTCTGGGACACATCATTAGACTACTTCAAAATACTTCAAAATGACCAGAGAGTTTATGCCAGAGAGTTTATAGGGTCATTATTATGTTTACATAATTTGGTGCGAGTTCTAATACTACAACACTGGATGAATAATTGCAATTATATCTTCTGGTTATTTTTTTAAGATTTATGAAAGCCGGTCTGCATTTAGTGGAATCAGCAGAAGTTTTGAATCGGGGGAACTTGGCAGACGAGCAGCTCAAAGTTTCAGTGATATTGAACGATTGACAGGTGAGAGAGAAATCCACGCATGCCGAAAGTCTGTTTTGCCCATTCTGCAAGAGCCTTTGTACGGAGCTCTGGGGCGGATTGCAATAAGCGGTCTTTAAGCGGTCTATGTGCGTTAGCCGGTCTTAAATCTCTGGCTGTCAGTCGGTCTATAAGAAGACCGTTGCAATTACACAGTCTAAGTGTTAAGACAGTCTTAAGATATTAAGCCTGGGTTGGGCTGGCTTTAAACGGTCTATATAATAGTTGAAATTCTGTTATCACATTTATATAAATATTTGTACTAGAATTATTGCTCTGTAACGTTAGAATGGCTTTTCAGTTGTATCGCAAATACAGATTTCCTCGACGATTAATCTTGCAATTGACGGATTTAATTTCGCGTGATTTGAATCAGACGAACAAGAACCATGCAGTTTCCCCGGTATTGCAAGTATGAAGGCTGGACGGCGTTGTTTCGTTTAAGCAGGACTATTATGTGAAATTGATGTGACGAGAAATCCTCTGCATTATTTTATTCAATGTTTAAAAAGCGCACAATGCATAGCGCATGCACCATTTTTACCGTAACCACGGAGCCTTTGTTTGTAAATCATTACTATAGGCAGGCTTAGTAAAGACCGGCTTATTGCAATGGGCTAAGTTTGGCGTCTTATCCAAGACCGTCTAAGAGTGATAGCCGGCTAATATCGGGCTGGCTAAGCCGGCCGGCTAAGACCGCGGTATTGCAATCCGCCCCAGGAAGTGCCATCCGACTTGTTTACATCCTGACATATTTTATCTCAGGATGACGACATAATAGAGGCAAAATGACGACATCCTTTGATATTTGTTCGCGTGATGACGACATTCTGGGATAATATATCCTGGGATGACGACATGCTGCTGAAACTATGTAGGATCCATCCGCGTTTCCGCGTTTCTGAGATTCATCCTACTCTCAGGATGTCGTCATCCCGCGATATATTATCTCAGGATGTCGTCATCCTACTTTCAACATGTCGTCATCCCGCGATATGTTATCTCAGGATGTCGTCACCCTTCTTTTAGCATGTCGTCATCCCGCGATATATTATCTCAGGATGTCGTCATCCCGCGATATATTATCTCGGGATGTCGTCATCCTACTTTTAGCATGTCGTTATCCTGCGATATGTTATCTCGGGATGTCTTCATCCTACTTTCAGCATTTCGTCATCCCGCGATATATTATCTCGGGATGTCGTCATCCTACTTTCAGCATGTCGTCATCACGCGATATATATTATCTCAGGATCTCGCCATTACGCAAACAAATATTAAAGGATGTCGTCATTTTGCCTCTATTATGTCGTCATCCTGAGATAAAATATGTCAGGATGTCAACAAGTCGGATGGCACTTCCAGAGCTCCGTAGAAAAACTCTCATATCAAAGTTTTCAATTGTAGAAGACCACTTATTTAGGGCTGTGGAGTGGCATCGTGGCCGGGAGCATTTCATTTGTGGTCTGCTGGTAATTCTGCAGGTTGTGGGTTCGAGTCCAACCTGGGGTTGTGCGTGTGCCTCTGCTTCTCCCCACCCAGGCGTAAATGGGTACCTGTGAGGGCAGAGATGGTCATTGGAATAGCTTCTTTGCGCCGAAATGGCAGCATCGAGCTGTATGCTCCCCCGGGAGCTGAGATGGTATTTGGAATATTTCACTGTACAAGTACTTGCTATTTTTATCGAGAGGAAAATGGCTGGAAACCGGTCAACAGCCATTAATCACATGACACCTTAAATAGTTGGTTACCTGTCATTTTCTCTGTAGGGATACATTTTTACAGGGACGTTGGGGTGTTGTGGCTGACTGCATACGATGGTTCCCTCGGCCGTAAGCTACTCGATGGTGCCAACCAGACAGGGATCAGTGTCATCATCTGAGCCCGCGGAAGCTCCTTTTTGCCCAGCAGACCTTGGCTCAGCGCCAAGGATGCAGAATATTGGACGACCTCATTGACGATCTATCACATCGTATAAACACTAGCCACCGAAGCCGACAGGACCATCAATGCTAAGAAAGTCTTGCTCCGCACTGGGGCCTCAACTGCTGTGGGAGACCTACTACCCGCTGGGTTGCAACTTGATATAACGGCCAAGCCTCAAGTCGTGGTGCTTCTGTAGTTGATAGAAGATGACAGGGACAGGCTCCGTGGCATGCCTTCCTTAGACGTCCATGAGGGAGAAACGGACTTGGGACAAGACTGCTACATTTTGCCACCGATTCCGTACCCAAACGGTAAATATTACCATGTATATGTGACTAATGAATGTAATAATTAAGAGAACAGGCCATTAGATAATCTAGCTGGATTTTGACATCTTTATGAGTAAACACAATCCTCCCATGCAGGCCTTGCAATAAGACAGTTTATACTTGGTTTATTTTGATCGTATTTTAACATGTATTTTAATCTAAACCTTTACAGGTAGGTTACTAAATTTTTCACTAGCCCACCGGGCAACCAAGGAAGTGGGTCTGGGTAGCCCAGAGCAGTTTTCGCTAGACTTTGTACGCCGGGCTAGTACTATTTCGAGGCCTGCCATGTCTAGCCTAGTCTGGTTCCTAGACTTCAAATGGTGTCCAGTATTACAACGAGCAGCGAATCTTGCGTACCTCGTGAGATTCCCTCCTGAGATATGCAAATGATATGCATGACGTGTATAGGTCTGAATCCCGCCTTGTAAATTCAAAATCACAACGGTAATGTTTGTGCGCAACCAACCTATAGATTGCAAAATGGGAATAGCTATAAAATAGCTATGAATGGGAAAATAGCTATGAATTTCCAATTTTAGTAATATAGATATTTGATTCTTACTGAATTTGGATTTTGAATTCTTACTGAATCTCTGGCAAATACCAATAAATATTGCTCAGACCCAACCATTTGACTTATGACTCAGACTCGGACTCTACCTGTTTGATTCAGGACTCGCACTCAAGACTCGACAGTGGTGACTGGGACTCTGACTCAGACTCAATGTTTGGTGACTCAAACCCAAGTCTCCCCTAACTCACTTGCTGCAACCAAGCGAGAGGAGAACTTGTGCTTGGCGTCCGCGCTGATCATTTGTTAGTCCCAATGAAACCACCATACTATTCCTATTGAATACATGTAGCTAAATTTTGTTTTCTTTCCCCAAATGTTTTGTAGGTAAGTGGTACCTGAAAATAGGTCAAGGTAAAGTGGGTGAGAAAGATATGACAACTAAGGAGCAAATGAAGGCCTGGTACTTTGGTCACGGTGATCAACCAACGTCAGATAGACTCCTGCAGTGCCTACAAGGCATAATTCCTGGTAGGTGATCCGTTGGACTCCATCGATCTTATTACTGTTTAAAAACTATAGATAACAATAAAAATATTTGTAAAGCGCACGTATCCAACAATACTGGCGCTTGTGTCACTACAATATTATTACCCCTGCTCATTGTGCACACGAAACATTTCAAATACCATCTCGGCTCCATGGGGAGTATACAGCTCGATGCAGCCATTTCGCCGCAAGGCAGCTGCGACGCGTCCTGTGAGCTTTTTCACAAAACTAGTCAATAGTTACTATCGGCAGGTTTTACAAAACGGTGGGATAAAACAAAAGTCAATCACAAATTTGTTACAAGTATATCCAGTGAAGTGCAGCATATTGAAATAGAACGAAGCATCCATTCAAAAATGTGACATGGTATGTCAAAACCAGGCGGAATTGGGCTGTGCTACGAAAGGAGAAACAGCTACAAAATAATGTGGGGTGATTTTCAGTGATTTGGGGAATTTACATTTTTTTGTGGTGCTATTAATTTGTTTCAACTGTTATGTAAAAGTTTCAATTAAAACTTAATTGACAAAGCATTTTGTGTAATACAAAACTCCAACTTGAAAGGTCTCTTTCTTATTTTTTACATTTCAGACAATGTGATTTCAAAACTGTATATCTTTACTTTGGAATATTCAATACAAAAAACGCAAGGTGGCATTTAAAAGAGCAAGGGGTGCATTTTACTAATATTGCAGAAACTCAAAATTGACTTCTTGCCCCAAAATGCCTGATTTTGACATACCGCGTCACAAATGTTCGTCCTATGTTTTCGTCGCCCTTTCATCAAGTTGCCGTGATTGTCTCTGGATATTAAACCGAAAAAGATGCAACACTTTTTATTACCGTTGCAGATCTGAAGCCCCTTTCCATTCACACCGATACTTGCGTGACTACCACCACACCTACGCGGCTACTCTACTGCGACATGGTCGGCCCTGGGCTTGGCGTGCTCGTTGGCGGTAACGGGGTCGGGGTCAGGTGCTCGGATGAGATCAGCCACATGGCAGCTAACATGATACTGAAGGGAGAGTGGGACTAGGACATGCCGAGAGAGAAGTTTCGAGTGAAGTGAAAACTGAGAGGTCATGATGCTCATACTTAAAATCCCAGCAATCTTAGAATTGCTAACTAACAAAGTATCAAACGCTTTATACTTGCAGTTAATTGCACAGCCGAATGGTTTATAACAATAGAGTTTATCATGTGCACGTACAGTATAGCCATTTAATTTATACCAAATAGAGCAAATGCTAATATTCTACCTTACTTTTTTATTTATACAGATGCTATTAAATGCTTACAAATTGGGAATTGAAACAAAATATTCTATTTTGTATTCATCCATTGACTTTAGCTGGGTTTGAACCTTGGACCTCCAGTTACGCTGCACTGGTATCAGTATATCTGAACATTTTATTAAAAATGAATATTAAAAACAGTAAATTGTATATTTAAAAAAAAAATTGAAACAACATAGAATGGGTAAATATGTTTATTCAGTAACGATATGTTTATATGGCGGACATGTATGAACATTTAAAGGACTAGGATACACCATTGGTAATTGCTTAAATTATTATGAATGGGTGGATTTGGGGGGTTCGGTTGTATTCTATAGTAAATATCGTTTAACTGACCTGTCCGAAGTTTTACAATCATGGATGCCGAGAAAAGCAAGAAAAACGGCATTCTTTTTTAACCAAAGTCGGGCAGTTATTATTATGTTTTGTCGCATTCGCCAGCGGGCGATTGTGAATTTGTTTAAACAATTCCGAACAATTACACGATATCAACCGTAATCATTTTGCTGGATGCCTAGAATCATTTGTTTTCTTTCAAATAAGTAAGATATTTATTAGTATGTCGATAGTACATTGTACAACTAATTATCTGCATTAAATCGTATTGAAACAAGGTTTAGAATTAAACACCAAATGTATTTTAGCTATTGCGACAAGTGTCGAGTGTGGAATAAAAACATACGCAACTTATAAAACAGGTTCTATACAAATATTACTTTTGATTAAATTGTTTTTCATGTACTTTTTATGACATTGGTATGACATTGAATATTATTTCTTTTTAATACGACTACTGTTTCAGCAATTATTTATTATTTATTCGGGGTAAAGGAGGAAGCCACTGAATGAGGTGTAGTGATGGGTGAAACCACTATCCGCCCTACCGTTCATGGTAAGCCCCACCGTGTCTCCTCGCTGCAGAACCAGCACCGCGCTCCCAGACACCTGCTCATGGTGACTTGAATCACTGCTATAGCCAGTGACAACATCGTCGTCGTTCTTCCGGAGATGAACGTAGCTGCTGAAATAATATGTGTTCACAGAAAACGTAAACACGTAGGTGCCCGGCACAGTACACGTAAACGTGCCGGTCCCAAGATCGAAGCTGGTACCCGGCAGAAGCGTCTCGGTCTGCTGGAAGGGCAAACGGGTGTCGTGACTCGTAGAGGTAACAGAGGGGCTCGTCCTCACCGCGGTGAATGCTACCCGCTGGTTGGAGTCGTCTGGTGTCTCCCCTGGCTCACCCTTCTGACCTTTGACACCAGTCTGACCAGGACTTCCGACTACACCCTGCAGACCTTTCGGACCTATCTTGCCGGGCTGGCCTATCCCATGGTCACCTTTAGGCCCAGCGTTCCCAAGTACTCCCCGCTCACCCATTGGACCGATTGGCCCGATATCGCCATTTTGTCCCGGCTGACCTGCATCGCCCTTTGACCCCGGCTGGCCGTAGGGTCCCATCGGTCCGACCTGCCCATTTAAACCTGGTATACCATATGCGGCAGCAGGTCCCTGGCAGCACATCGGACACGCCTGAGACGCTGGAACATCACCGTCCGTGGCAACCGGGCCAGTGACGGAAGCTTGGAGCTTGACAGAGTTACCCAGAAGGAGGGCGATTGAAAGAACGGTTGCCACCAAGATCTTCATTCTGTATAAAATACCAAAAGTAGACAATATAAATCACAAAAGGAACTAATTAATAAACAGAAAAAGAAGCAAAAAAAAATGAATTAAAAGGTTCTCGGGTAGAGCGCATACAAAATAGCTTCAGATGTTCGTTTTGGTCGGTTTGTATAAAGCGGCAGAACAAATTTGACGGAACAACTTTTTTGAGGAAGAGTGTCGTACGGGTTTTGAATCAAGCTATAAAGTAGGGCCAAACCCCACCACTCCTCTTCTCCAGAAACTCATTATATTTGCACTTTAATTTCGTCCGCAAACATCGTCGAGCTCAACTCTTGATTCTCAATTTCAAAAATTACAAAGGGATTTGATTAAAGTTGCAATATAATTTTAATTATAGCATTGCGATTCGTCGTAAATTAATGTGTGGTTTTGGGTATTTTGCTTTGTTTTTATTTTAATAGATTTAGACGCTGTTGTCGTTGCATTTTGTTCTGTTTACTATCAAACGTTATGGTTAATTTGTGTATTTAAATGACCAAGAGTCTTAAAACAAACGACAAAAAACACCAACATTAGTTTTTTTATATTTAATTTTAAAAGCCCGTGAAACGAATTTCACGATTTTAGGAGGAATCAGAAAGGTATACAAATTGCAATAATACTTGATCTAGAATGGAATTCATTGATAACTATTTTTTTTTAATTGAGAATTGAGCTAGGCGATGTTCGGGGACGAAAGTGTCGTTATAAGAATGTGTGATACTATAGTGTAAAATAACTGGGAAAGATATAATATCCTGACTGAAAAACTCTGTAAATACGGTAATATTTAAGAATGTGTCTCGCTGATTGTTTAGCTATAGCTCCTCACAATTAAGATACGTCAATGGTTTTGTGGCGATGTTAAAAAATATAACGTTATTTGTTTATTTGTTTTTAATACAGTAAGGCCTACCTTGACGTGGTGTTCTTAATCAGAGCTCAGCCGCCGGGAAGAAATCTTAGTGACTGAAGTTAAATGTCACCTGAAAATAATACAAAAAAACAAACACCTTAACTCACAACAAGTCTCTTTATTTGTTTATTTTAATGTATTTTTACAGCGCTTCGAGGCTGTTGTCAGCGTAAAGGCTATAATTTGTTTGTTTGTTTCTTGTTGATGTTGTGATATCATTATGTTTTTTCAAAGCGAGCAGCTGTCCCTAAAAAGAAAGTAACAAAGATGACGACGAAATGGGGAGATAGCAAGGGAGTCTGTGGATGCAAAGAAGGAATACAATACATTTGACGTTCGCTCCAACCCTTTTAAATAAGACTTATGCCCTAAGGGTTTGCATGGAGTGGTGAAAAAATCAATATGGGTTGTGGATGGTGCCGAGTTCAGTGGACATGAGGTGGAAGATTCTGGAACAGGATACGCGGCAGATTCTGACATGATGCTAACAGATGCTTGGTGGGACGCTGGGGTAGGCTGTGTGTGCTCATTAGAGCATGTCAGAAGTTCCAAGGGTATACATGTATAGGGGACCCTAAGTAGTAAACAGCCTTTTACAACCATTTACGTGGACAGCAAAGCATACCATTTGACAATACATACTCTATTCATGAGTTTCGTAAACAAAATACTTTCGTAAGAACCACATTATTATTCATGGTTTATTAAAAAACATTTTCCATCGCAGCCAAAGGCTGAATTAGGGAAAACAATACATTTGTTCAATATACAAATAGATAGGATAGACTTAATATAAAACGACCAAAAATTAGCACACAATGTTCGACACAAAAACAAAAAAAATTAAGAAAAACGAGCTTATAATACAATGGTGGAAATATGTAGTTCATGGTTTTGCCGCAAAGTGTTTATAGGCAAGATAAATAGATATCTATTGAGTTATATTCAAAAGATTGATCAGATGTGGCACAGGACTATTTTTAAATCTAGAGGTATTGCACTTGAGTTCAGTTAATTTTGTTGAGTTCCTCAGATTGTAGCCAGATGTTGACCTTGTTTGCGGAACTAGGCTCTTAAGTTTTGAGTTCTTGATGGATTTCGCAAATGCAATGCACGATTGTTCTCGTCTATGCTCAAGTGTGTCTAGTTTGCAGACTTGTAGAGCATCACAGTATCGTACGTAGTCCGGACCGAGGACTATTCTGCACGCTCTCTTCTGGATACGCTCTATGGTGTTGCGTTGCTGTTTAGTAATTCCACTCGACCAAACAGGTGCTGCATATTCTACTGTGGGTCGTACGAACGATGTATAGATCAAGACAAGGTCGCTTGTTGACAAGAAGTGGTATTTCAGTTTACGAAGCATGTACAGTCGGCTGTTGGCTCGCTTCACGATATAGTTGACGTGTTTATCCCATTTCAGGTTTGACTGAATGAAGATGCCAAGCAATTTCACTGTGTCGCATTGTTGTATAGTTACGTCATCCAGGGTAAGGGTCAAGGGGGCCGGTTTCTTCCTGGCAAAGCAGATATTCATAACTGCACACTTTTTTGGGTTGAGGCGCATTTTATTTTCTGTAGACCAGTCATGGAGTTCGTTCAGGACAGTTGGTAGTTGAGACTGGGTGTGGACATTGGATGTTTCTATCACAGTCAGATTATCAACGTATTTGAAGCGATGTGTTTTAGTGGTGACGTGACTTGTCCACGCGTCGTTAATGACAGCAAGAAAAATAACTGGTCCCAGCTTTGTTCCCTGTGGTACTCCTGCGTGCATTGTGGTCCATTTTGACAAGATTTTGCCGTATCTGACACACTGCTGGCGGTTGTTTAAGAAATCGCTGATCCAGGAAACGAGCGAGTGGGAGACTCCCATTTGCAACAATTTTGAGACGGCAGTAGTGTGATCGATGTGGTCGAACGCTTTTGAGAAATCAGTCAGCAACATAGTTGAAGCTGATCCCGGGTTGTCGGCATGTGAGTGGAGAGTGTGCAGAATGTCAACCAGGCAGTGTGATGTGGACACGCCTTTAATGTTATCAAATTGGACAGGATCCAAAGTATGCTTGATTGCTTCCATAGTTTCATGTACTATGAAATGTTCGGCAATCTTGGAGAAGTGATCGGTTAGTGCAATTGGGCGTAGGTTATCAATTGAGGCAGGAGTTGATTTCGGGATAGGCACAATGATGGCTTTTTTCCACTGCAAAGGAACTGTGTGTTGCGCGAAAGATGTGTTGATGATGTTGGTTAACGGTTTTGTAAGTTCATATGCGAATTGACGGATTAGCTTGGCAGGGATGTTGTCAGGTCCACTGGATTTTCTGGATTGAATTCTGTTGAGTTGGTGAAAAACTTCCCACGGTTGGACAGATGGGATCGGCAGGGATGGCAGATACGCTGGGAGAGATGTCGTGTCTAACGGTTCAAGGTCATCACCAACTGATGCGAACCGTGAACATATTGCATCTGCGATTGAAATATGGTCATTTGGGTTTATGTTATCTGCAGCAATGTTACGATGGGACTTATTTCCCGAAGTTACGGCTCTAATTTCCCGGTACCATGCTGCTGGGTTTGATTTCTTCAGAGTGTTGACTTTGGTTGTGTAGTGCGTCTGTTTGGCCTTTTTGATTTCTCGCTTGACCTTGTTTCTGTAGTATCTCCAAAGTAAGGTTTTTCCATCTTGGAATACACGCTGACGGCGAGTTACGAGCGTTTTGATGTATGGCGTTATCCAAGCTTTGTCTTGAGGGTGCTGTTTAACTGACCTTTGGGGAAAGTAGGATTCTATCGCTTGGTGAAGCGTGTGATAGAACTCGGAGCACTTGTCTGTAGCGTTTTCCGCAGTCAGGACTTCAGACCAGTCATGATCACGGACCCGTAGTCCGAATTCACGTATGTCACTGTCTCTCATCGGTCTAACTACACGTTGATGGCTGGTGTTATCTCGAGGAAGGGAGACTTTGGGTGTCATGACAACACACCTGTTGTCGCTGAGTCCAATCGGTGAGTATATTTCTACTGGGTTGTAATGAGCGGGCAGATTAGTGACGATTTTGTCCAGTATATATAGCCTCTTCACGTGTCGGTTGGTCGACCACCTGCACAAGTGAATTGGACAAAATAGGATCGAGATCCAATCGGTTGAAATCGCCCAAGATGGCAATTCCAGTATCAGGTTGGAGAGCAAGGATACTATCCACTGCAGTGCTGATGTGTTCCAGTAGGGTTGGAGCAATGGGGCTTCGTGGAGGGTAGTACACAGCACCGACGACAATATTAGTAATTGATCGTGGGAGGCGAGAAGGGCAGATATTTACCCAGATTGCTTCTACATCATCTGGAACGGGAATATTCTCTAGAGAAGTAGCGTTCAAGGAGGCTTTGGTGTAAATGGCAACACCACCCCCTCTACGGTCAGTTCTAGGGCGTGAGAACAGGTCGTAGCCAGGAATATTAAATAAGTCTTTTGGCTGTTCAGCAGTGAGCCACGTTTCTGTGATTGCAGCTATATCTATATGGTTGCTGTCCAAGATGAGATTAAGTTCATCGACTTTGTTGTTGAGAGACCGTGGATTGCACAATAACATCGATGGAAGTCGGTACTGTAACGGGGGTCGTTGCATAGTAATATTGATAAGGTTCTTGAAAACTGCATGGCCTGGTTTAGAGTGAACTATGGACGCTCGTTTTGATATTCTGACCTGGATTTTACGTCGTTTTGCTACACCAGCTCTACAGCCACGTTTCACAAGTTTGGCGATATGAAGGTCTCTCAAGAGATCCCATGTCTGGGACGGAAGCACAGTATCTGGTAAATGCTTACCGACTTCCCGAAGTACAGAGGCAGAGTACTGTATAACGAATGTCATCATATCAGCATTGGTGCACAGGCTTGTTGATTTCAGTAATGGTTCAGCTCCAACAATTCATTGAAATCATTCGTTGAAATAACTCCAAAATATGTCGCAAAATGTGCCTACACTGTGCACATACTATTTGGAAAGACTATGCACGAAGATAAAAATGTAGATGTCGAAAGTAAATGAAGATAAACATGGATTTAAAATTGACTTTGCACAGAGCAAAATGTAGGCTGCTCACTTCCTGGAGAGCGCCCTCTATCAAAAAAAAAAGAAGGAATCAAGAAGGAATAAAAACATGAATTCCATCTCAAGACTTAAAGAGCATGTTTCCATCTGTTACAGAATCTTACCTTGTAAATCTCGTTCTTGCGTTCAGGTCTCTCTTTGGTTGTCCTCCTGCCGAAGGCGAAGATGAGTTGCGATCGTTGTGAGGAATGAAGCGCGCGCTCCTGCCTTAAAAACTTGTCATCGATTTCCTAAGCAGTGACTGAGGAACTTTGCCCGGTTTGTGATTGGCCCCTATAGTGCGCTGTCAATCACACACCACTGACTCGTTTAATATTAATGACGGGAGTTATGTTAATGTGACTTTCAGTCACCGACACTGTACAATGAACAAATCTTATTGGTTGACGTTTTATAGACGTCGATGACAAGTTCATATGCGTGGTCCCTAGTGCGCTGTCAATCACGCATCACTGACTCGTTTAATATTTATGAGACGGAAGTTATGTTAGTGTGACTTTTAGTCACCGACACTGTTAAATGAACACATCTTATATTGGCGGACGTGTTAGAGTCGTCGATGACACGTTCAAACGCGTGCTTTGTGATTGACACTCACAACTGACCAATGAAAGGAAGACAGATGAGATTCAAAGGTTTGCATGGCGAAAAGACAATACAGGAACTTAGAACACGTGTAGCGGTTCGCGATTTTTTCTTCGGCAGCTGGGTAATGCGTAAACGTATACTTATGAAAAGAACAATGGCAACTGATCTATTATTAAAGAACCACTGAAAAACCACTCAAAACACTGACTTGTTGGGTGACCAACTATGATTGGTGGATAGAAACATGACGTACACCGGTCGTGATTTGTTCAGTGTTCAGTGTGTGTTGTATGCAGAGCTCCATTTATGAAACAAACACTAGCCACGGAACCTATTATACCAAAACATTTTGAAAACAAATCGAGTTCCACATCTCTACGCTGTACATCAAGTTTTAAAAATACTATTCTGCGAATGTTTCGATATTTTGTTAAAATTCATTTTGATGGTAACGCATTTATGGGGTTTAATGTCAAAGCCGCTTGAACACTAAAGTTATGAGAATGTGTTTCTGCTTGTTTCTGTTTGTTGGGGTGTTTGTTTGTTTGTTTTTTGTTGTTTTGTTGTGTCTATGCTACCGTGAATGCCCTATGAGGATCTAGTTGAGCACGAGTCCACAAGAGATATTTCCTGGGAAATCCTCTCAGCTGATTATGACGTGGCCCTCACTCCAAGATGTAATAATTGAGTACGGGACACAGCAATGTACAGTGTGGAAGGAGGTCATGCGAATGCCTGATGAAGACGTAAAGAATCTGAGTGAAGTTAAAATATGATTAACAAGAAATAGCAATGTGACTTGTATTTAAGGTTCTGTAAATTGATGCCTCAACACTGCCTTTAACACTGTTTTTACCATGTACAACCAAGATCTTGTAGCTAGAAATATCTGTAAGAAAGGTCCACATGTCTTCCCAATTCCAAGAACTCTAAACATGAAGATTTATAAACACCTGAGGACTTATCTGCAAAAGGACTTCTGACTGTTGGAACATATGTGTCCGAAGGCACATGAAGTGGGTAACTTGAACGTTATTGTAGTGTCATCATTGGCACAAAATGTCACTCCAATTAAAAAAAAACCTATGCTGCTGTGTTGGGGGCCTGTTTGCCCGGATCCCATATAAATGATGCTTGTAATATAGACAGTTTCCTAAACCTGTTTGTTGCTCTTACAGAGGAGAGGGCAAATCTGGCTTTGATCTTCCTTCCTCTGATATTTGAGGGGCACTACAAGAAGACTGGTGGTCGATGTTCTGCAGACGCATTTATTGACGCTCAACCAGTAAGTATAGTATATTTCCTACATGTATATGCATCGAAAGTTAAAAAATCACTCAAGGTCAGGACACTATGCACTGCAATTTACATAACTTAGTTGAATGAAATACCAAGGTACAAAACAAAGCTCAGGGTTGGCTTCCATAACTATAAAAATATGGTTTTGAAATCATGCCTGATTTAAAACTTTGTATGAGGTAAAAATAGACAGTTTTTTTATTATTTCCATGTATGCCTTAAAAACTGTTCAGATTGAATCTCGCCTTTTAAATAAGGAGTGAAGTTATACTCTACAATTCACAACGGACCTATGCATATTGTGAACAGTTTTTAAGGCATGGACATGGAAGTAATTAAAGGACTGTCTACTTTACCTCAGGTTAAAGTCAACCTAAAGCAAACCCTGTAACAGGCTTGTGCTGCATCTTAAGAGCGCTCGTCTGTAAATATCGACCAAGTCGCGAAATCCCAATTTTTTTCTCGAAATCCTCCAAACTTTGCCAAATTGTTACCCTAGTGGATAAATAAGCACTGTGTAAATTTAACTTCGATCCGATAAATATTTTAGGAGAACGAGGACCTAGTTGAATTATCCGACTGACTGCCGCTTCTGAGGCAAATTTTAGGCCATTCTACCACACATCAAAACTCGCTAAAAATCGCGTAGTTGCGCTTGCCATTCAAAATAAAACAGGTTTCTACTTAAAGATAAGACATTCCTTGGCAGTCCGAGTGAAGTTTCAAACACGTAGGAGCAAGATAGAATATTTGACAGATTTTTAAATATTTTCAATTTTCTAACAGTTATTTCGAAGGTCAAATTTGATGGCTAATATCTCCCCGTTCGACGCGGAAATCGGCTATTTTTAAAATCCTATACGCGAGAATAGTTCTTATAGTCGGTATTTGTGAAACAATATTTTTGGGCCGGGCAAAATAATACCTTTGAGAAGGCTAATTACGAGCGCTGCTGGAAGTCAATTTGTGACACTTTCCAGACACCGGCGATCACGTACTCGTGACGCTGAAAATCACCAGAAAGCGAATACTTGCACCAAAAATCACAACCAAATCAATCAAAACACATTTATTGTGGCTCTGTATAACTTACAATTTGAGTAGTCCTCGTCGATATGAGTTTCCAGCTGAAAATTGTACAGGAATTTGTTCATCTAACGACTCCTATGACAGTCAATGACAGGGCAAACAACATCAAATCATGCAAACTCGGCGCGAACAGGCTGAAATTTCCATCAATACTGGCTCGTGCTTGAAATTTGTGAAAATATTTTTTCACAAATACCGACTATAAGAACTATTCTCGCGTATAGGATTTTAAAAATAGCCGATTTCCGCGTCGAACGGGGAGATATTAGCCATCAAATTTGACCTTCGAAATAACTGTTAGAAAATTGAAAATATTTTAAAATCTGTCAAATATTCTATCTTGCTCCTACGTGTTTGAAACTTCACTCGGACTGCCAAGGAATGTCTTATCTTTAAGTAGAAACCTGTTTTATTTTGAATGGCAAGCGCAACTACGCGATTTTTAGCGAGTTTTGATGTGTGGTAGAATGGCCTAAAATTTGCCTCAGAAGCGGCAGTCAGTCGGATAATTCAACTAGGTCCTCGTTCTCCTAAAATATTTATCGGATCGAAGTTAAATTTACACAGTGCTTATTTATCCACTAGGGTAACAATTTGGCAAAGTTTGGAGGATTTCGAAAAAATTTGGATTTCGCGACTTGGTCGATATTTACAGACGAGCGCTCTTAATATTTCAATCCTACATTGAACCCTGCATTCTTTCTCATGTTTATCCAATTCAAACTACATGTACAGTGAACTCATCTTGCTTATTTTACACTGATGTTTTCTACTGATATACAATGTAGTGTTAGTTCAATAATGGTTTGAATCAATCTCAGGGTCGACGCAGGTTTTTTTCGCATAAGTTTAAACTGTCAGGTGGATTGATGCTTAAACAATGTACAATAGACAAATAGCAGAGTTGGTGCGTGGGTTGAAAATAATCAACTACGCGAAAAAACCTGCATTGACCCTGAGATTTGATTCAAACCATATTGAACTAACACTATTCCAGATCAGGTTTGAAATGCTTGCTTGTACTTCTTT
The DNA here is from genome assembly GCA_037893245.1 of Crossaster papposus. Taxonomy (NCBI): domain Eukaryota; kingdom Metazoa; phylum Echinodermata; class Asteroidea; order Velatida; family Solasteridae; genus Crossaster; species Crossaster papposus. Next base: position 851,711 of record JBAIAA010000022.1, on the reverse strand, counting down.
GTAATTTTAACACTGATTTTTTTTTGCAGGATATCATCAACATCCCAGGATATTTGGATGCGATAAATATCCATGATCGTCCACAGCCATTTGTACTTGAACTATACAGTAACAGCCAACTGCAACCAACCTCAGCTTTTGTCATCATAGAGAAACGAGCACATGGATTTGATTTCCAAAACGGACACTCGAGAGTTTCAGGAGTTTGGCTTAGCTGCATTAAGCGGACTGTGGTTAGGCTACATAAAAAAAATTGATTGTTTCTCATCAGCGGCCGGGCGATTTTTTTATATTTTATATACAAAATATAAATGTACCGGACGCCCGAAAATCCCGAGATTTTGTATTTGTTTATTTTGTATATGCTGTAAAAACACGCTGTTGAAAGCAATAACAATAACAATAACTCACGTTGGAGATGTTCGGCAACCTGACCGAAGTACAGCGGGCCAAGGAAATGTTTTTAGTGGCCATACATGTGCCAGAAGCAAGCCGGGAAAATCTAAATCGACGGACAGGAGATCGGAGAAGCCGAGTATAGTTTTAGTAGTGAGAACGGTGTCTGTGTGCCTCTTTCATTAAAAAAACCAGGGGTGCTCAAAATTATATGGGAAAGTAAATGGACTTAACTATATTTTTGTGTTTCTACCAACATTATTTGAGCTTTTATTCTATATGAAATGTGTGCATTGGTCAGTTTTGGAAAGTAAATCAACGAAAACAATTTGTAATTTAGAAAAAGAATGCCATGTCCCAACGAAGTTTTTGTCAACTAGCGCTTTCGCCCCCGCATACTACGCGAGCGCGCGCACCTCGGCGCCCATACTATAACTGGGCGCTGGAAAACGCCTGACGAGCTTCATAAATTTCTGTGTAGGAAAACGCACGGCATTCTGGGTAGCGTACATGGTTGCCGCGCAGCTGAGCCACGGAAGTAGTAACCTACGTTCACAGATCGCAACAAAAATTATCCAATCAGAGCTGAATGCACATCAGCGCTTACCACCGCCGCCCAGTTCATCAACATGTACATGTACATGTATATGCGGTGGGCACGAACGAAACCAGCGCGCCTGTAGTTGTATAGTCAGATACCGGTTTCAAAGAATCGGCGATATTGTTGTTTGAACATCGGAACTAGACCGGGGCAGTCGCTTGCTATAGCTACGGTGACCAGCTATCGCGACGGTACAATCTAGTGTACAAACTAATAGCTTGTACCCAAAGCATGGTACCGTAGCTCAGTTTCTTGAAAAAAATATAAAATATTTGTGTTAAAGCTGTTGTGTAATATGTCTACTAGTATACTGAGACCATGGAGGTACACATTTGCATACCATACTTCATGCTGTGAACAAATAAAAAAAGTTCTGACGTACATATTTGTTTGGGTGTATGGACATTTTTTTTCTATAAAATATAAAATATAAAATGCCCTGACGGACCATTTTTCCAAAAGGGTTCTGATGAGAAACAATTTTTTTTTTATGTAGCCTTAGTTGTAACAGCTGGAGACTCAAAATATCTTAAACCTGAAGGCAGTGAGAGTCTTTGGATGGTTTTTCACAAGTATAGACTTGGGATGAATGATTAGTGGATTGATGAACTTTTGCAAGCCTTAGATTGTATGAAAATGGGCAGCATGTCTACCTTGTTTGCCAATTTTTATTACAGGCAGTTCTACAGTCCATTATTGAAGACAGAAACACCAAAGATAAACCCATTGAAGGCCCAGCTGAAACAAAGTCTGAGAGTTTAAGTCCCCAGGAGGAACAGATCTTGAGATATGTTTCTTGATACATTCCATTTTCTTTGTACAAACAGTTACGCCAGTAGTAATGATTACGCCCTCTTGGGTTCGTGACCTTCGACCCTTCTGTCTTGGTTCTATCGTTTATCGCTCAATGTGCGTTCTCGCCTTAGCTCATTAAAGTCTCCCATTATACCCGATAAGTCGATTACAGTTGTGGTTATTGTGTGTGTTGGATTGAACCCTTGTCTTTACTGGCACTGCTGTGACATACTGTAAATTCCTTAAGACCTGCAAAGTATAGACGGTGTTGATGGAACAGCAAGGACATTTCTAAAGTATAGGAATGACTGTGTGGAAAAACAAAATCGTAGTGGTTTATTTTGTGTGTCTGATGGGGTTTATTTATTGTTCCGAGCCACGGAGAGAGAGACTTCTAAATATTTGACCATGAATAACCTAAAGATGTTTCAAGGATGTGATATCCAGACAACTCTTAAATAACATTATGAGTAATCGTCAGGTACAAACATACTGGTGTCGTATACTTTTTCTTGATACACTGAAATACAGCAACATTTTAAGACATGGAATATGATAATTGCAATTTTGTTAGAAAATATATGTGTATTTTGACTACTAGTAGGCTATTTATACTTAAACAAAACTTCTTAATTGGCATCTTGATATACTGCTGATTCTTTACTTTTCCAAGCTTTCCATATTAATAACAAGTTATTTGGGATTTGAATTTATATCCTTAACTGCAGTTTAATTGATTCCAAATTGTAATTGTAAGCAAGGAAGACTTTCATCCAACTGGCTGACTTAGAAGTTCACTAAATGCTGAACTGCACTATATAAGTATGTTTGCTTTCATTTCATTTAATATGATATTTTACGAGCATTTCCTGTAGCAAAATCCTTTGAATGTCATAAGAGCAAATGGATTCTCTATGTTAATTAAAAAAAATACAAGAGCAATGTGGGACGATTTTTCTCATTAAACTGTATGTAACCGGTGAAATATTTCAAGCATAATTTCAACCATATATTTTTTGGCACTTTAACTTTTCCGATCTCTTTTGAAAGTTTTATTAATGTTTTGTATCCCATTAGTCGGTACATGGAATTGGTTTTTTTCACAAGTTTGGGACTGTTTTCATATTTCCAAGTATCGAAATTATGATTATCTTCATTGTTTTATGTACATGATTTGCAGTTTTATTTTTGTTCATTTATTACGAACACCATGGAAAAATCTGTCCTTTGGCCCTGGGTGGGTCAGCCACATATTCCACGTGTCCAAGTTTCTGGGAAAGTAATTATAACTCCAGGCAGGAGGCCTGACTATGCACCTCATTATTATTCATTAGACTCTAGCTTTTCCACATTAGTTACTTTGTTTTATCATGGTTTTATCACCCCCTTATTAGCTCTGTTTATTCGTAATCCCTATGTGGTCTGCCCAGGGATGTGAGGCACTGGCCAACATCCTGTGGTTTAGATTTCTTCAGTTCAGTCTTGTGTTAGCCACCAACAAGAGCACACACATGTTGTAAAGTCTTGTGATTTAAAGAAAGTTTTACAGCGCTGGCTGCGCTTTGCTGCCATGCGGCCACTGTTGAGGAATAAAAACAGTACATTTTGCATCTAAACTTGAAGATCCTGTGTTGTCCCCCGGTCACATGTGTTTCATGAACAATAATACAACTTGAACTGCTGCAAACTGCTTGTTGACTAAATGACCAAAATATCAATCCAAAAAGTGAGAGGGCCTTTCTCAAAGGCTAAACAAACAAAAAACAAACAAAACCCAACAAATCAGTCCTTTTTCTGCCTTTCTGCAAGTGCTTATAAAATAAATTGCCGTAGCCGTAAATGCCTTTTCTCTTGTTACTGTTGACGAGGAAGGGGAGTGCTTTCAACAGGCATGTTCTCTTCCTCTTTTCCCTGTACTTTCCCCTATTGGATGCCTTGACGCAGCTCGATGCAACATACAGGGCCTGCAGGTTGTGTCCGAACTGTTCATTGAGAAATAAAATTCAAGAGAACCATAGCGAATCAGTTGATTATTCAGTTTACAAAATACAAGGGTCACATAAAATACTACTAAAAACTCCCAACCCTTTTATTTGGCATTGCCAACATTATTAATTTCTAAAGTGACTATACATACAGCACATGAGTACAGACAACATCACCTGGCCATGTATTTTTATCTTTGACCCATGTATTTTTTGTAGGTGCGCTTGTGAATTGTGGCCATGCACACAGGGGAAAGTGCATGCAAGAATATAAATAATAAAAACTAGACGGACGTTGTGTTTGTTGGTAAACAAACACAGAGCTGTTTCGGTGTTTTTTTCTGTCTTTGAATGAAAAACATTGACGTTGCCATCGACAAGGATCGAACCCAGAGCCTTTACGTGGGGCTTCTAAGTTTTTGCCACGGGACCACATGCTGTCTTAGTTTTACCGCGGTGAGTTTGATTGTATATACATGTAGCTCCAATATACATTACATGCGTGTACATGTTATACCATGGAGGTAGAAATAGATGGTTATACACGCACTGTAAATGTGACAAATATATGCTAATTAAAGAGATATGGCTGCCACTGAAACGTTGTTAGTGCACCCTCTTATGACTGCCGATGACGTCATGATGACGTCAGCAATATTTCACATATAACATCCCAGTACAGGGGTATGCAAAGTTTCAATGCAATCGGACCTATACTTGCGGAGATAAAGGGCTGCAAATAATGCAAGGTTAGGGCGCCCTCACATGACGGCCGATGGTATCATCTTGACTTCACCTATATTCTGGTGTAAAAATAAATTCAAGACAATCTGTGGGTGGTGGTCTAAGTATGTACTAAGTCTGAACTCCATCGGATTTAATAAACTGCCCAAGTGGACGGACAGAACAAAAACGTGTACAAACCCTATAGAGAAATGTCTGAAAATTAAGGAAAAAAACAACAACATACAAACAACTATTCCTCCATGACCATGAAGACACAACTCACAATATAAAATCATTGAAGTAAATCTAAACACTGAATACTGAATCTCACAGATTACCATCCATCATCAGATCACGTTCTAGTAGGAGACCAGCCTGTAGGTCCCGTGACCAAATTCTGGGAACAAAGGTTTGAAAGTGTTTTTGTGTTCCCTGATAAATACCGAACAATTTTGACTGGGGCTGCCCCCTTGAAAATGCCGGGCATTTCCGGGAGGGGTCAACAAAGGTCATACAGGGGTCAAAATTCAAATATATTTCAATCGTATCGATATCAAATTACTCGTCTAGTCATGAGGATACCAAAAATGTATAGTTTGCTATGAGGGCGCTGTGGTCAAAAACGTCGAAAGGTCAATGCACTTTTGACTGGTGGTCAAATTCACCAACACGGTTAACATTGTCCGATTCTAATGATGTTAGTGCCTAATAATATGTTTTCTGACATGGCAAATTCAACTATACAACTTTCAAAAGTAAAGTGCTTACCTTAATTGACCATGAACATTCAAAATGGCTGGCAAAAGGGCTACCGAGAGACTTGAATCGGGACCTTAATTTGGCCAACCGACACAGTTATTTCTAAACACATTGTCCAATGATGCTTTTCTTGCTTTGTTGCACTGTTCATCATCCTAGTTTCACCGGTAATAATCAATCACTGAGTGAACTGAAAACAAAGGACCACTGTTGCGATACACAAACCAGCCATCGCGTCTACAAAACCAGAGTTTAAAACTCCCACTTTTAGGGACTTGTCTAACCCAATTGGCCTGCAGACGTTTGATGTATTTGCCCGTCCACGGACTCCAACCACTGACTGTCATCTAGCAGAGATAATGTGGCTAGAACTAACCCCCCCCCCCCCCCCCCCGATGCGTGTCTTACACGGGGGGAAGAGTTACGAATTACGCTATGGAGAGGCCAGTCAAACAACCACTATTTGGCATACCCACTAGATAACGTACAAACAAAATAAAGTAAAACATGGAGAGGTTCTCTTGAAACTTGTACACTATTTGGCATACCCACTAGATAACGTACAAACAAAATAAAGTAAAACATGGAGAGGTTCTCTTGAAACTTGTACACGTAACCCCCCCCCCCCCCCCCTAATTCCTACTGACTGCAATCTCGGAGAAAAAAAGTGGCCAGAAATGACCGCCCCAAAGCGTATATCACTAAGAAAAAAACTTAAATTAAGAATGACGCTCTGGGCAGTATAGTTACGCAACCACACTGCTGGCATACCAGCAAATCATAAATACATATTTATCTCGGCAGACCAGCCACAAACATAAAATCCTATGATACTTCACGCAGCAGAACTGTTTCAGCATCTCCAAAAAAATAACGAAAACGATGAGAAAAAGTTCTGACTTGTGACAACTCCCATAATTACCATGGGCGTCAATCCTGGGGGGGGGGGGGGGGGGGGGGGGGGGGGGGGGGACACAGGGGGACACGTCCCCCCCCCCATATTTTGAAGGGTGGGGGACACAATATCAAATGTCCCCCCCATGTTTTTGAACTCATGTATCTCATAATAGGGCAATATGTACTGTAGCGGAAACTGTCAAGAATAGCGGAGCGGCGGCGTAAGTGTGACGAATTTACACGGAGTCCATCCAAGTCCAACAACGGCTGCGGAGCCAACAGAACCTGACGTTTGGCCGCCCTATGCAGGCGTATGTGCGCCCGCGAACTCGATCTTCACGTGTGGTGGTACGTGTGTGTGTACATGTACACGCATACATGTAGACACTACCACACTGAGGGCATACTTGTCATTCTATCCAATGGAGGACACTTGAGTGTGTGTGAATTACACCTATCAAAGTGAGGACACTACACTAAATTGCTGGTTGTCCATTGGTTTCATATTGATGTGCATTCTAAAGTCATCATTGCGATTGCAAATTCTAAATAGTCAAGTACTCTGACGCATCCGTACATGTATGTGAACTGACGAAACACCCTGCTTAGCTTTGATGAAGCTTCATTTTGTTCCGACAAAAGTCTTTGATGTTCCTCCAGCTTCGTGTCTGCAGTGCCACAAGACAGGATGTTTCGATGTCTCGTTTGCCAGGAAGCTTCTTCAGCAGAAAGAATTTCTGCAAACCCTTCGTAACGTCTCCCTTCTCCTCGGCAGTCCAGGGACGACGTTTCACTCGTCTCGAGTTGTTCAGAGATGCCAGACTTCCAGATGGAACACTGATAGGAGCCTGTCGAGTACCTAATGTCAAATAGGAAACAAGTCGATATCAAACACAGATATTTAGGCACTTTTAATTCAGACAGCCCGATAGCCAGATGAACAAACAAATGGACAGACAGACAATTGTTTTTTTAAAGACAGCCCGACTTAACCAGTTTGCGCCGGGATTATTTTAACATCGCCAAGCCCACGGGCGGGATTATTTTTTACGAAACTCGATCTGAAGCGGGTTCAGGCTGATAGTGCCGGGAAGCACACCCACGCATTTCCGGCCTTGCGCGCTGCTGACATACATTTCCGAACTTGAACTTGGCAGGTTTATGCGTCATTCGTTTTGAATTTTGGAAAATTTTTGCGTTTATATACGTCATCCGGCGCGAACTGGTTAAAATACAGACACATAAAAGCCTAAACTTACTGTTTTCACTGGGCACATCACAGGAATTGTCACTGCTGTTATCGCTGTCCTCGTCACTAGTGAAGCCTTCTGCAAGTCACAAAGAGCAGTTTTTGTTAGATTAATGCACACATACCCGACAGTTGGTTGTTGTCCTGCATGTAAATTCAGAAAAGTGGACTCAACTCTTGTCAAATTTCTGTGGTCTGTTTCTTTCTAATTTTTCTCTATTTCTCTTTCTTGTTCTGTAATGCAGGAGCAATAGCAAAAGAAATGCACACAAACACGTATACCATTTGTTATCATATATTGTGAACTGATAACAAAATGTTATTTCTTGCATTTCTTTCGCTGTTGAAGATGTATTAGTGAATAGTAATTACTGATCAAATATTTTTCAACAAAAGCAATAATTAATGTCTTTCTTTTGCTGTTGAGTAAATAATTTAAAACAACTGTGTCCTTACCACCAGTGACATGCAGTTCATCCAGGGATTTGCCCTGCTGGGAAGGCAAGTTTCCCCTCTCCAAGCTGAGAAAAAGTCTAGAAAGTTTGGTGACCCTCTGCACAGTATCTGGCAACTGGTAGTATTCACGATGGACACGCAAATCATGACCCATGAAGTTTGCAAGTGTTTCAAGTTGATGTTCCTTCAAGGCAAGAATTTGCGATGCGGTTGCCACGTGCTTACGAAGTTTTGTAGACCGGATGCTGGCAGCATTGTCAAGGCCCGCCATGTCTGCGTACAATCTTATACAGTCACATCCTCTTATATGACCTGTACCTCCATAAGAACATCGTGCAAACAAGTAGGTGTTGTCGTGGGCGACTCCAGCTTCATTTCTCTTCGCAATCAGAGCACTCAACCACGCCACCACCTCATTGCTGAGAAGCACAGGAACAGTTCGACCCCTCTTGCCAACTATTTCGACAACTCTGAACATCTTGCACAGATGCCGTTCAAGATCAGTCAGCAGGCATTCCCCGTTCACACTAGCTGTTGTGTGCTTCTGAAAGTCTTCTAGTTTCATTTTTGATACCTCCCCTTGCCTTCTGCGGTTGAACATAATAAGGTGGCACAGTGCGACTTCATTCAATCTCTTCCAAGCTGGTCCAATTTGTTCGCCCCGAGCATCCTGGACAAGTTCCACTTCTCTGTTGCCAGCTTCATGGAGGAACGCCGACATTTTCACAACATCAGCATTTGTCGGCAGAATTTGAGGTTGGTTGCGCTTTCCTTGGTACAGTGTTCTGTGTGCATGGGTGGATACACGGTCTCGCCAGGTCAGTTCGCACAACTGCAGAAATTCTTCAGCGTGTTGGGCTTTTTGCTTTTGGCCAGACTCTAGAGCATTTCCTTTAAGTATGAGTGCACACTTCTTGATGGAATGTCCAATCTTTAAAGCTAGAGACGGAACATCATACAACTGCTTGTCTTCATTAAAGCCAGCAATACCGTGAATAGCCTTGATGATATCATTCAGGTAGTGGGGGTGGACAAATAATTCAAGTGATGCATTTGGTTGGTGTGTATTCTTGCGGAGTTGTATGACAAGACGACCCAATTCCCGTATCTTGTTTCGGATGTAGCCATGTTGATCTACATCGTGCCCGAGTTTCGCGTATTCCCGCTTGGCTACTTCCACAATCAAAGTGTCATTCTTGGCCAGCAGAGTCACCTCATCTCTCTTCATCGGAATAAGAACCTGGTTCAACTGGAAAGACACACCGACAGGTGGAGGCTTTAACAAATCACTCTTGTGAGCAACACATCTACGCAGAGGAGTTGTGGTAGTGCTACCATGCGAGTGTGCAGGGAGTGCAGGTTTCAGTGGGCACTGGTGACGCCAGAGATCACTTCGCACATAATAGCCATAACAATATATGCACGGTCCGTATGCATGTGGAGATACCTTATGATTAGGCCTATATCCTACAATAAGTGCACCCCGGCCTTTCCGAAGGACTTGGCAATTGTGCCTATGATTACCAACATTGCGGATTTTCCACAGAAGTATCTTACGGGCACTTGGGTTGGTCTCAGACGCAATCTCTACAACTTCGCTCTCTTCTTTGTGACATGACTGGAGATGACGGGGCAACTTAGATTGAGGTACTTCACAGAAAAAGCAAAAGTGTTTCTTGTCCCATTTCCTGTGCCCACTTTCATTGCTGGTCTCCATGACCGTTATGTGACCGGTCTCAGTAGCCTCGGTTGATGATCTCTGTGACTCGGCACTTGAGGCTTCATATGGAGCAGTACAAACGGCAGGTCCTCTACCAGAATCAGCCTGTGGGCCATCATCCCAAATGGAACTGCTTTGTAGACTGTCTGAACCATTTAAGTGCGGATTCAAGAAACTCGGATGGGCCACCTGGCATAGAAATCAAATCAAAATCACATTTAATTTTAAACAAATAACAATTTCTTTGGGGAGGGGTGGGAGGGCGAGGGGAGGGGTGGGTGTGTGGGGGAGGGGTGGGTGTGTGTGGGGGGGGGGGGGGGGGGGGGGGGGGGGTGAAGGGGATGGTGCTTGCCAAAAACACTTTATTTACAAATTTGTTTCTGGCTTCTGGGCACCCACAGTGAATATTTGATAGGGTTCAGAAAACAAGTTCACTAATGAATCAAAATCTTACTACTTTCTATGTTGCCGGATGCAGAAAACGTTTATGATTTAGAACGAGTGGAAAAAAACCAAAACACCACTGTTATTTTCTTTCGGGGTAGACGCATATGCCTAATTGCCTCGGACTAGTTGACCCTCTAAAGGAGAGGGAGTTGGGAGTAGGGGTGGGAGGGGTGGGGTGTGGGGTGTGGTGTGGGGTGGGGTGGGGGGGGGGGGTGAAAGGGGGGGGGGTGCTTGCAAAAAAAACACTTGATTTATAAATTTGTTTCTGGCTTCTGGGCACCCAGAGTGAATATTTGGGTTCTGAAAACAAGTTGAGTGTGTGTGAATTACCTCATATGGAGCAGTACAAACGGCAGGTCCTCTACCAGAATCAGCCTGTGGGCCATCATCCCAAATGGAACTGCTTTGTAGACTGTCTGAACCATTCAAGTGCGGATTCAAGAAACTCGGATGGGCCACCTGGCATAGAAATCAAATCAAAATCACATTTAATTTTAAACAAATAACAATTTCTTTGGGGAGGGGTGGGAGGGCGAGGGGGGGGGTGGGTGTGTGGGGGAGGGGTGGGTGTGTGGGGGGGGGGGGGGGGGGGGGGGGGGGAAGGGGGGGGATGGTGCTTGCCAAAAACACTTTATTTACAAATTTGTTTCTGGCTTCTGGGCACCCACAGTGAATATTTGATAGGGTTCAGAAAACAAGTTCACTAATGAATCAAAATCTTACTACTTTCTATGTTGCCGGATGCAGAAAACGTTTATGATTTAGAACGAGTGGAAAAAACCCAAAACACCACTGTTATTTTCTTTCGGGGTAGACGCATATGCCTAATTGCCTCGGACTAGTTGCCCCTCTGAAGGAGAGGGAGTTGGGAGTAGGGGTGGGAGGGGTGGGGTGTGGGGTGGGGGGGGGGGGGGGGTGAAAGGGGGGGGGGGTGCTTGCAAAAAAAACACTCGATTTATAAATTTGTTTCTGGCTTCTGGGCACCCAGAGTGAATATTTGGGTTCTGAAAACAAGTTGAGTGTGTGTGAATTACCTCATATGGAGCAGTACAAACGGCAGGTTCTGTACCAGAATCAGCCTGTGGGCCATCATCCCAAATGGAACTGCTTTGTAGACTGTCTGAACCATTTAAGTGCGGATTCAAGAAACTCGGATGGGCCACCTGGCATAGAAATCAAATCAAAATCACATTTAATTTTAAACAAATAACAATTTCTTTGGGGAGGGGTGGGAGGGCGAGGGGAGGGGTGGGTGTGTGGGGGAGGGGTGGGTGTGTGGGGGGGGGGGGGGGGGGGGGGGGGGGGGGGGGATGGTGCTTGCCAAAAACACTTTATTTACAAATTTGTTTCTGGCTTCTGGGCACCCACAGTGAATATTTGATAGGGTTCAGAAAACAAGTTCACTAATGAATCAAAATCTTACTACTTTCTATGTTGCCGGATGCAGAAAACGTTTATGATTTAGAACGAGTGGAAAAAACCCAAAACACCACTGTTATTTTCTTTCGGGGTAGACGCATATGCCTAATTGCCTCGGACTAGTTGCCCCTCTGAAGGAGAGGGAGTTGGGAGTAGGGGTGGGAGGGGTGGGGTGTGGGGTGGGGGGGGGGGGGGGGTGAAAGGGGGGGGGGTGCTTGCAAAAAAAACACTTGATTTATAAATTTGTTTCTGGCTTCTGGGCACCCAGAGTGAATATTTGGGTTCTGAAAACAAGTTGAGTGTGTGTGAATTACCTCATATGGAGCAGTACAAACGGCAGGTTCTGTACCAGAATCAGCCTGTGGGCCATCATCCCAAATGGAACTGCTTTGTAGACTGTCTGAACCATTTAAGTGCGGATTCAAGAAACTCGGATGGGCCACCTGGCATAGAAATCAAATCAAAATCACATTTAATTTTAAACAAATAACAATTTCTTTGTGTTATCTATAAAATATACTATCTATTTTAACACCATCACAAGCAACAACATTCGCCCTTGATGTGCAACTTAACTGACGACATACCGGTATTTATCCTCTTCATAAAAAGATATGTAATTCAAATGAGAATTTGTGTCATGTGCATTCATTATATGACTTCTAAGACTTCTAAGGCACTTAGGGAGACACTAAAATGTCTCCCTAAGTGCCACTGTCTCCTTATTACCTAAAAAATTACGCTAGTTTGTCTCCCCAAGTGCCTATTTGGAAGAATTACGCATTTCATTGGTATTCTTCCTAACCTGTCTGTTTTTAATTAATGCATTCTATGGTAATTTTCTCACCTGGTGCTCAAATAGGCAGCGTGTCACACCATCAGTGTATCGGACGCAGTACTTTCCTGATAAGAAAGCCACAAATTCAACTAATTAAACTTTAAAGAGATTACATGCAATTGGGAGTGGAATGTTGAAAAGTATTTGTTGTTTACAGATCATATATATTTTTGGTTCTGAAAGGGGGGGGGGGGGGAGGAATCAAGTTTAGGAAAAATGGCATTGTTTATTTACATGTGGTACATGTCATGGGGGGATGTAAGAGGGTATACAGCTGTCTTAATTTATGTGTAACAAATGGGATTCTACATTATGGATTACATTTCTTACCTACGGAACCCACAACCCTAATGTGGGTTCACGTTAACGTGAACCCACAAATTACGAGGGCATTCCATTTGTTTTCGTCATATGTCCTTTAGAGGCTCCGCACTTACCTTTGGTGAAGGAGATTATTACGGCAGGATACCATGATGAATCTGGAGGCCACAGTGCGATTACGTTCTCCCCTTCATGATGCTGGTGATTTGTCAAGGTTCCATCAAGACGACTACTTCGTTTCATGTTTGTTATGGTAGTTCTGTCAGCCACACCTAGACTACACAACAATACAACAACAATATACCATTAAACTGATAATAAGCCACTTTGGAGTTCCGACTGCGCATGTGCACAACAAGATTCAACAATTTTTCTCAAGGAGGTCAAGTGATACAAACACGGCAGACAAATGCACACAAGGCTATGGGGGACGCGGTAACCAAATCCGCATTTTTTACATTTTCTTGTGAAATCGAAAAAAATAAATAATATTTGTTCGAACAAAAGTTTGGCCACACAAAGCGGCTGAAAACACCAAAACGTAAACAAAAATATGTTACTTAGTAACTTTAAAACACGACGATCTCTTGAAATTTGCTGGTACCCCGCTATGCTTTTGCACGCAATCGATGAAATGTTTATATCGAAAGAAAAATCGTCAAGGGAAAATGTGCGCATGTGCAGTTGGAATACCAAATTGGCTTATACAATTAAATATTAATAATTGTGGCTACTTATTTGTTTTATTATTTATACAATAACTACAATTAACTATTTCTTGTTCGCACGGTGCTCAACAACTCATGCTTGCGTTGGCAAAATAAAGCAGTTAAATTTGGTTATAACTTCTATATTATTCTGAAATTAGGCATATTCACTTCCCATATCATCCTATAGACTAGAGTAAGAGATCGAGGCCATTTAACTAAAAATTACATTACAACGTAAATGAGCACGTCATATACCGTCATCTGGGGTGACTTTGATACTCAGTGTGACTTTGATAAATCACCCCGAATGTCAAAATTGAACAACAAAGTGTCCAAAACTCTGTGTAGTTGTGTTTTTATGATAGTATTTGTCTTTTCTGTCTTCGCAGATACTGATTGAGCTCTGATGTACCGTAACAATCATGCCACGGGTCTATAAACGGAAGGCTGGGTCGAGGGGCTATCAAACCATTAAAGTTATCAGAAAACCCAAATATTTGTATTGTTTGAATAGTTTTGTAGCTTGTGTTTTTTTAAAACGAATTAAAATTATCAAAGTCACCCCAATAAGAGGGTTAATTTGATAACATAGGCTTTATTCATTGGTTATCAATGTCACCCCGACAACGGGGTGACTTTGATATTTTGTTGTGGTTTTAAAAAAAATATGAAAACACAATCTGATGAAGAAATGATTTGGTCTATTGATAGCCAAGAGGCACATTGTTATTAGTTGAAAGAATCAAGGGTGAAAACCCCATTTATCCTACTCAAAAGATATCAGAAGTGCCAAAAACTATCAAAGTCACCCCAGATGACGGGTATGTCATACTCTGCTACATTCATACTCAGTCATACTCATAGTCATACATAGCGAGTAACATGCAAGCTTCCAAATACAATATCTCTACTTACCATTTATTCCAGCTCCATGGTACACCTAGCTAGCTGCAAATGACCACGTCTTCGCATAAACTACAATATGCACTTAGGCCAAAACAACGTTATAATAGTTAAGACATGTCTAAACGAGTATGTTGTCATGTATGTACACATGTAATTGTACATACATGTTTACATTTACGTCATTTTCACACGCGCAACCAACGGAGGGCGCTATGCCATTCAGAGTAATCCCGTTTGCGTTTTTTTTGACGGGGAAAAAAATGTGCATACTGCCTCACGTCAGGTCTTATGCGTCAACCGAGGACTCCTCCCAAACGCTTTGATATTTAACCAACAGTCAAAAACGGCCACGAAAGTGCAATTTTCACAATATTTCATACCGAGGACGCGCTCGGTTTGCAAGGTGTCCTCAGTATGTGAGTGTGTACTTACATTAAAGCCCTCCATTTGCGGTATTGACATGTACACGCACATACGTGAACATATATACTGTTCGCCTAAAAACAGGCGTTATCTCGTCCAGACGTAATCTCACTTTTGTCCTAAATTTATATTATTTGTTGCTGTAACATAGCCCCTGAAATCGATAATTCAGTCAATGATGTTTTGCAGCCATATTCATACTGTAGAACATGTAGGTTGTGTGTGGACTTCGGCTGTGGTTGAAATCTGTGTTTTAGGTAAAGTTGTAGCCTAGTTTGAGACAGTTTTGTGTGTACAAAAGTTCAGTGAAGTGCGTGTGCCATTGGCTGTGCTTGATCGTGTTCAACTTAACTCTAGCGAACTTTCGCAAAGTGCGCTGACAATCAATCAAATCGCAGTATAATGCTGCGTTCCAATCGCGTCGTGTTTATCGTGTTCACGAGTTCACGAGTCGTATAATGGCGTTCTAATCGCCTGGTAACTCGTGTTCACCAGTGGTGAACTCGAGGTGGAATTATTTTCTCCATGTTCACGACTTCATAACGATTGAAATACTCGCGCATGCGTGTTGGTTCACGTACGAGTTCTTTAGCGGTAAAGAATGTCCTTACCGCACGACTAACTCGACTGTGCGCGTGCGTCTTGGTGAGTAGCGTTTGGAATGCAACCCACTCGTGAACGTGGAGAAATTCACGGTGAACACGATAAAAACGACGCGATTGGAACGCAGCATAAGTATTAACTAATATCTACCGTACCACTTGGGGGCGCACGTTTAGGGCTTTTTTAATATTTGGGTTCGGATTTGTCTTCGTCTTAGGATCAAGGGGATTTTAGGCTACTGTGAGAACTGCAGCCACATTCTGGTGCCTGTTGTGCTTCAGAAACATTCATTCAGTTGATATGAACCTAAACAAAAGTCGGATATTTCTATTTCCTTCATTTGTATTTACTTCTCAGTGATTCTGAAGTCGCAGGCGAACCGAAGCCGAAGACGCGAAGCAAAGGTTTAAGTACGCGTAGCAGACGACCAAATGCGCTGCGCAAGAGATCTTTGCCCGAACATTTCACTTGCATTTTAATAGTGGTTATTCATTCATTTTACCATAACTGAACATTTTATTCTTCACTTCCATCACACTGAAACAATAACAAATAACTTCGTGGACATTTCTACTGTTATCAGATGGCCGTCAATCAAATTTCAAAGACTTGGAATTTATTATTTGAATCAATTCGACGGTGGAATAAAACAAATACCGGCACCTCCGATTGAATCTGGGGTAATACTTTCAAGATACTTGATAAATACTTTTCAAGATACTTCTCCGTAACTTATTTGAAAAAGTAAACGGATGAAACCTTATCTCATTAATTTTACAGGACACCGACAAAAATGCAGATGGGAATTATTCCGTCCAGATTTTCTTGTGTTTCTAAACTACATTCAAAATCCTTTGCACCATTTCGTTTGAGGAAATAGTTTTCTAATAGTTTCCAGCGATAATTATTTTTGCGAATTATTTTCACCAGAAAAGTAAGAATTAAAATTACCAAGCTAGTATTAAATGCACTTTAATTCCTAAACAAATTATCCATGTTTAAATTTTCGACTTGACAATTTGTTTGTGTTAGAGTCAGGGGACCACTGCGACCCCGGCGCCCCCAGAAACACGTGGTTCTCCCTTCAAGTTCTCTCTTATATCGTGTCCGATGTAAACCACAGGGTTTTTCTCGAGAACGGTAAAACATGAGGTTGGTTTCCTTTTAACCAGACATTTGAAATAGGATAAGTAAACAATCCAAAACATGAGATTTTTGGGGATTCCAAGAGTACCCCTTTAGGTCTTCGCAGGAAGACGCTCGCCGTCTGGGCTTGTCATTATGCCGGCCGCATGATATGCTGGCTGTGCCAACATCCCTTGTGCAGTCGCGTTGACGTTTGTATAATGTGCATGCTAAACCCCTCTAATAATTCTTGACTTCAGTAATGTCCCCCCCCACATTTGAAATGGGATTGACGCCCCTGATAAATACCCTCCCCTTCCCATATAGAATGAGTTCTGATTCACTGCAGCTAACTCTAGGATTGATCAAACAAACACAACAAAATAAACTGATCATTCCTTGAAGTAGACCTATGCCTGCATAAACCGGTTTCTCTTTGCTACTTTTTTCAAAAGCACTTCAGTTTTAACTAAAAAACCTAATTCTTTAGTCTCACAGAAAAAGAAAAAAATCCACACAACCCAGCGCTACACGTCCTTCAATAATTTGAGCTGCAGCTGCAAGCATGAATCGCAAATCGCTAGCGCAATGAATAGCGTGTGTTCTCTCGATAGTTTGCGATTCAGTTGTTTTGCGATATATACCGGAATTCCGATAATTGCCGGAAAACTGGCATCCCTGTTTAATACAATATTATATCGAACATGTGCTCTAAAGAAAAATACAAAGTATTGTTCGTGACGTTTCAGTGACAAACATTTAATAACTTCTTATCCATGGGTTTGGGGAAAAAATTGTTGTTTTTGGCTAATTTATGCTAACCTTTTAGCAGCCATTTTGAAATTTCAAGGTTATGGCAACCACTTTTAATTTTAAAAGTTGTTTAGTTGAATTTGCCAAGTCAGAAAACATATTATTATACACTAAAATCATTAGAATCGGATAACATTAACTGTGTTGGTGAATTTGACCAGTCAAAAGTGCGTTGACCTTTCGACGTTTTTGACCACAGCGCCCTCATTTAAAGTCGGAGGTATAGAAAACTATGCATTTTTGGAATCCTCATGACTAGACGAGTAATTTGATATGCATATCGACACGATTGGAATATATTTGAATTTTGACCCCTGTATGACCTTTGTTGACCCCTCCCGGAAATGCCCGGCATTTTCAAGGGGGCAGCCCAAGTCAAAATTGTTCGGTATTGATCAGGGAACACAAAAACACTTTCAAACCTTTGTTCCCAGAATTTGGTCACGGGACCTACAGGCTGGTCTCCTACTATTCATGGCGATCATTTTTGCCGGCCGGCCTACATTGTACCATGGAGTCTTTTCCTTCAGCCATGATTGTACAATGTCACTCAAAAACAATATTTTAAAGCAAAATGTATTTCTATTAAGGTTTAAAAAAATAACATAATTCAGGTTGACATCGTCCTCTGCACCACGCGTATATTAACACTCACACGAAAAATTCAACAAACCAGCTATCGAAGGTCAAAAATGGTTCACTTCATTGTCCCGATAAAAATTGCGCACGGCACTGCACACCGAAAACACTGACGGAACTGACAGCTGGATTTTGGAGTAAAGTGTGTGTGTGTCGCCTGTTTGGACATTTTATATACGTTCTTGTCGCCCTTTTTGACACTTTTCAGCAGTTCCACTCGCGTAGTCGTGCTGCAGGTGCTTTCTGTTTTCGTACCGGCGAGTTCTTCAGCAGAATTTATTTTACACGTCTGAAAAAGTATGAAGCAGAATGCTCTTTCCGGGCGACTTCTTTAAATCTACGAGAATATGGCAAAAGTTCAGTTGCATCGAGATATCGTAGATTTGTCGCTTGAAACGTGGGAGTTATGCGAATAGATAAAAGAGCAATTTTCAGGAAGAAAAATTTACCTAGTTCTGATGATGTGACGTTAAGAGAAGTCTACTTTAACAAAACCATTACACGATTTCATGCAACACATGAAAAAAATTAATCAACCATACCTGTATATCTATGACAGATAGAAATGATCGCTTTTAGTTCTCTTTGATATACACAGAGTTGGTTGGACAGTTCACGTATTAATGAGCAATAGTCCAGACTATAGTCCAGCTATAGTCCAGGAGAGGGACATCAACGGAATTCTGAGTTGTTTGGACAGTTCACGTGTAAATGAGCAATAGTCCAGGCTACATTTTGCTTTGTGTCGCCCTAATGAACATACATTACTAGTATATTGATATGATATTTTGTATTAGGGCGACATCTTGAAAACGACATGGCAATGGCGACAGCGCATTGATTCGGGAAACAGGGCAATGCATACAAAATATACCATTGGAAACACACGGGAGAGGGGCATCACTTGAATTCTGAGCTTTTTTGGACAGTTCACGTGTAAATGAGCAATAGTCCAGGGTACATTTTGCTTTGTGTCGCCCTAATGAACATAAATTACTAGTATATTGATATGATATTGTGTATTGGGGCGACATCTTGAAAACGACATGGCAATGGCGACAGCGCATATTGATGCGGGTAACAGGGCAATGCATACAAAATACATGATTTGATACACACACAGAAGAGGGGCATCTACTGAATTCTGAGTTGTTTGGACAGTTCACGTGTAAATGAGCAATAGTCCAGGCTACATTTTGCTTTGTGTCGCCCTAATGAACATAACTACTAGTATATTGATATGATATTGTGTGTTGGGGCGACATCTTGAAAACGACATTGCAATGGCGACAGCGCATATTGATTTTGTAACACACGGGAGAGGGGCATCTGATATTGTGTATTAGGTCGACATCTTGAAAACGACATGGCAATGGCGATAGCGCATATTGATGAGGGAAACAGGGCAATGCATACAAAATACATCATTTGAAACACACTGAATTTTCTTTTCAGAAAGAAAATGCTATAGGCCTTTGGTTAAAGTCAGGACCTGAAGATGTGTCAAACAGTGCTCGATTACACGCTTACAGAAATGCAAGCAAACATCTCTGTGGAACTCCAATTGATGGTTTGGCTCTTTAAATATACATCTGTCTTTCCACAGGTCAGTGGTAATTGTACAGTGCATTATGATGAATATTGCTGTGTGTCGCCCTAATCGATAGATTTTACAAGTAATTAATACTTTGAAGCAGAATGCTACATAAGGGCGAGTCTTTCAATATCTAGGCGAAAATAGCTCCACTTCAGTTCCGTCCAGACCGGATGTCTGACTTGAATCGTGGGTGACGTGCATAGAAGAAAAGACTAATTTGAGAGAGAAAGGCACGGCGAGTTCTTTAGCAGAATTTATTTCGCACGTCTGAAAAAGTATGAAGCAGAATGCTCTTTCCGGGCGACTTCTTCAAATCTACGAGAATATGGCAAATGTTTAGTTGCATCGAGATATCGTAGATTTGTCGCTTGAAACATGGGAGTTATGCGAATAGATAAAAGAGCAATTTTCAGGAAGAAAAATATACCTAGGTCTGATGATGTGACGTTAACAGAAGTCTACTTTAACAAAACCATTATACGATTTCATGCAACACATGAAAAAAGAATCAACCATACCTGTATATCTATGACAGATAGAAATGATAGCTTTTAGTTCTCTTTGATATACACAGAGTTGGTTGGACAGTTCACGTGTAAATAATAAATAGTCCAGGCTACATTTAGCTTTGTGTCGCCCTAATGAACATAAATTACTAGTATATGGATATGATATTTCGTATTAGGGCGACATCTTGAAAACGACATGGCAATGGCGACAGCGCATATTGATGCGGGAAACAGGGCAATGCATACAAAATACATGATTTGAAACACACGGGAGAGGGGCATCAACGGAATTCTGAGTTGTTTGGACAGTTCACGTGTAAATGAGCAATAGTCCAGGCTACATTTTGCTTTGTGTCGCCCTAATGAACATAAATTACTAGTATATTGATATGATAGTGTATTAGGGCGACATCTTGAAAACGAAATGGCAATGGCGACAGCGCATATTGATGCGGGAAACAGGGCAATGCATACAAAATACATCATTTGAAACACACTGAATTTTCTTTTCAGAAAGAAAATGCTATAGGCCTTTGGTTAAAGTCAGGACCTGAAGATGTGTCAAACAGTGCTCGATTACACGCTTACAGAAATGCAAGCAAACATCTCTGTGGAACTCCAATTGATGGTTTGGCTCTTTAAATATACATCTGTCTTTCCACAGGTCAGTGGTAATTGTACAGTGCATTATGATGAATATTGCTGTGTGTCGCCCTAATCGATAGATTTTACAAGTAATTAATACTTTGAAGCAGAATGCTACATAAGGGCGAGTCTTTCAATATCTAGGCGAAAATAGCTCCACTTCAGTTCCGTCCAGACCGGATGTCTGACTTGAATCGTGGGTGACGTGCATAGAAGAAAAGACTAATTTGAGAGAGAAAGGCACGGCGAGTTCTTTAGCAGAATTTATTTCGCACGTCTGAAAAAGTATGAAGCAGAATGCTCTTTCCGGGCGACTTCTTCAAATCTACGAGAATATGGCAAATGTTTAGTTGCATCGAGATATCGTAGATTTGTCGCTTGAAACATGGGAGTTATGCGAATAGATAAAAGAGCAATTTTCAGGAAGAAAAATATACCTAGGTCTGATGATGTGACGTTAACAGAAGTCTACTTTAACAAAACCATTATACGATTTCATGCAACACATGAAAAAAGAATCAACCATACCTGTATATCTATGACAGATAGAAATGATAGCTTTTAGTTCTCTTTGATATACACAGAGTTGGTTGGACAGTTCACGTGTAAATAACAAATAGTCCAGGCTACATTTAGCTTTGTGTCGCCCTAATGAACATAAATTACTAGTATATGGATATGATATTTCGTATTAGGGCGACATCTTGAAAACGACATGGCAATGGCGACAGCGCATATTGATGCGGGAAACAGGGCAATGCATACAAAATACATGATTTGAAACACACGGGAGAGGGGCATCAACGGAATTCTGAGTTGTTTGGACAGTTCACGTGTAAATGAGCAATAGTCCAGGCTACATTTTGCTTTGTGTCGCCCTAATGAACATAAATTACTAGTATATTGATATGATAGTGTATTAGGGCGACATCTTGAAAACGAAATGGCAATGGCGACAGCGCATATTGATGCGGGAAACAGGGCAATGCATACAAAATACATCATTTGAAACACACTGAATTCTCTTTTCAGAAAGAAAATGCTATAGGCCTTTGGTTAAAGTCAGGACCTGAAGATGTGTCAAACAGTGCTCGATTACACGCTTACAGAAATGCAAGCAAACATCTCTGTGGAACTCCAATTGATGGTTTAGCTCTTTAAATATACATCTTTCTTTCCACAGGTCAGTGGTAATTGAGCAGTGCATTAGGATGAATATTGCTGTGTGTCGCCCCTATCAATAGATTTTACAAGTAAATTAATACTTTGAAGCAGAATGCTATATTAGGGCGACTCCTTCAATATCTAGGCGAAAATAGCTCCACTTCAGCTCCGTCCAGACAGGATGTCTGACTTGAATCGTGGGTGACGTGCATAGAAGAAAAGACTAATTTGAGAGAGAAAGGCACGGCGAGTTCTTCAGCAGAATTTATTTCGCACGTCTGAAAAAGTATGAATGCAGAATGCTCTTTCCGGGCGACTTCTTCAAATCTACGAGAATATGGCAAAAGTTCAGTTGCATCGAGATATCGTAGATTTGTCGCTTGAAACATGGGAGTTATGCGAATAGATAAAAGAGCAATTTTCAGGAAGAAAAATATACCTAGGTCTGATGATGTGACGTTAACAGAAGTCTACTTTAACAAAACCATTATACGATTTCATGCAACACATGAAAAAAGAATCAACCATACCTGTATATCTATGACAGATAGAAATGATAGCTTTTAGTTCTCTTTGATATACACAGAGTTGGTTGGACAGTTCACGTGTAAATAATAAATAGTCCAGGCTACATTTAGCTTTGTGTCGCCCTAATGAACATAAATTACTAGTATATGGATATGATATTTCGTATTAGGGCGACATCTTGAAAACGACATGGCAATGGCGACAGCGCATATTGATGCGGGAAACAGGGCAATGCATACAAAATACATGATTTGAAACACACGGGAGAGGGGCATCAACGGAATTCTGAGTTGTTTGGACAGTTCACGTGTAAATGAGCAATAGTCCAGGCTACATTTTGCTTTGTGTCGCCCTAATGAACATAAATTACTAGTATATTGATATGATAGTGTATTAGGGCGACATCTTGAAAACGAAATGGCAATGGCGACAGCGCATATTGATGCGGGAAACAGGGCAATGCATACAAAATACATCATTTGAAACACACTGAATTCTCTTTTCAGAAAGAAAATGCTATAGGCCTTTGGTTAAAGTCAGGACCTGAAGATGTGTCAAACAGTGCTCGATTACACGCTTACAGAAATGCAAGCAAACATCTCTGTGGAACTCCAATTGATGGTTTAGCTCTTTAAATATACATCTTTCTTTCCACAGGTCAGTGGTAATTGAGCAGTGCATTAGGATGAATATTGCTGTGTGTCGCCCCTATCAATAGATTTTACAAGTAAATTAATACTTTGAAGCAGAATTCTATATTAGGGCGACTCCTTCAATATCTAGGCGAAAATAGCTCCACTTCAGCTCCGTCCAGACAGGATGTCTGACTTGAATCGTGGGTGACGTGCATAGAAGAAAAGACTAATTTGAGAGAGAAAGGCACGGCGAGTTCTTCAGCAGAATTTATTTCGCACGTCTGAAAAAGTATGAATGCAGAATGCTCTTTCCGGGCGACTTCTTCAAATCTACGAGAATATGGCAAAAGTTCAGTTGCATCGAGATATCGTAGATTTGTCGCTTGAAACATGGGAGTTATGCGAATAGATAAAAGAGCAATTTTCAGGAAGAAAAATATACCTAGGTCTGATGATGTGACGTTAACAGAAGTCTACTTTAACAAAACCATGATACGATTTCATGCAACAAATGAAAACAAGAATCAACCATACCTGTATATCTATGACAGATAGAAATGATAGCTTTTAGTTATCTTTGATATACACAGAGTTGGTTGGAGAGTTCACGTGTAAATGAGCAATAGTCCAGGGTACATTTTGCTTTGTGTCGCCCCTCATGAACATAAATTACTAGTATATTGATATGATATTGTGTATTAGGGCGACATCATGAAAACGACATGGCAATGGCGACAGCGCATATTGATGCGGGAAACAGGGCAATGCATACAAAACACACCGGAGGGGGGCATCATTAAATTCTCGAGGAATATTGCTGTGTGTCGCCCTAATCAATATATTTTACAAGTCCTTAATACTTTGAAGCAGAATGCTATAGTAAGGGCGACTCCTTAAAAATCTAAGCGAAAATGGCTCCACTTCAGTTCCGTCCACACTGATGTTTGACTTGAATCGTGGGTGACATGCACAGAAGAAAAGACTAATTTGAGAGAGAAAGACACGGCGAGTGACTTTTTCAAATCTACGAGAAAATGTTAAAAGTTCAGTTGCATCGAGATATCGTAGATTTGTCGCTTGAAACATAGGAGTTATGCGAATAAATAAAAGAGCAATATTCAGGAAGAAAAATATACCTAGGTCTAATGATGTGACGTTAAGAGAAGTCTACTTTAACAAAATCATTATACGATTTCATGCAACACATGAAAAAAGAATCAACCATACCTGTATACTACTATGAATGCAGCAATAGGTGACAAAACGTGAGCAACATTGCTTTAATGGGTTGACACGAAATAAATGGGCGACACATAACTGTCGCCCTATTAGTCTCAAATGCCATATCTTTTAAAAGCATGCATTTAATGACACACAAAAAAAATAAGATTTAATGAAAATTAAGACACTTCATAATTGAGCTGTATTCAGGCGACACTTTCGGCATATTAGTGAAAAGCAAATGGACTTGTCGCCAAAACCGACTATTAACATGCACATCATGTTTAGTACACTAAATTCAATGACACGGAATTCTTGAAATGTAGCCTTTGACGATATCTTCAAGTTCAAAATGTTATATTTATTGATAGAGATAATTTGACCTTAGAGTATACATAATTATTTATAGCGCCACAAACCTAAAGTCCATAGCTGTCCCTAAACGTACCTCATGATACGCTAGACGATCAGACGATCCCCGTGGAGAAAGGGGGTTTAAACCGTTCGGGAAGTGCCATTTAACGAGCTTGACGACCGGTTTAAAGATCCAGTCTTTGCCAAAACTCGGCACGAGGGGATACGAAAGTTTATAGACAAAAAGATGGTAACAAACTGAACAAAAAGACGAACGATAATCTATATTTGTCAGGAATCGTTAATTTATTTAAATTTTATAACTGGACATGTAACGAGTTATTATCAGGGACATTTGTAATATACATTTTGAGTACAAAATAAAGGTATAATTATAAAACGAAAGTACTTCAACGTTCCATCAAGTTAGAGGATATTTTTAAGAAGGAATTATGGGTCTAGATTAACCATCAAATCGGAGGATATTTTTAGAAGGAAGTATGGGGCTAGATTAACTTGGATGATATTTTTTATAAGGAACCACGGGGCTAGACTAACAATCAAGTTAGATAAATTCTTTTTTTTTTTTTTTTTTTTTTAATTTTTTTTTATAAAGAAATTACGGGGCTAGACTAACTATCAGGTTGGAGGATATTTTTAAGAAGGAATTATGGGGCTAGACTAACCATAGGGTTGGAGTATATTTTTTAGAAGGAAACATGAAGTGTAAAAATCATTTTGGGTGGGGATAATTTTTAGAAGGAAATATAAGGTAGATGAACCATCATGGTAGTCGAATCATCTTTGCTAATGGGATATTTTGTTTAGAAGGAAACATGGAGTGGACAAAACATTTTGGCTAGGGGGATATTTTTTAGAAGGGGTTATAAAGTAGATGAACCATCTTGGTAGACAAATCGTCTTGGTTAGGAGATAATTTTTAGAAGGAAACATGAAGTGTACAAATCATTTTGGGTGGGGGATAATTTTTAGAAGGAAATATAAAGTATGATGAACCATCATGGTAGTCGAATCATCTTTGCTAAGGGGATATATTTTTAGAAGGAAACATGAAGTGGACAAACCATTTTGGCTAGGGGGATATTTTTAGAAGGGGTTATAAAGTAGATGAACCATCTTGGTAGACGAGCCGTCTTGGTTAGGGATCATTTTTAGAAGGAAATATAAAGTAGATGAACCATCATGGTAGTCGAATAATCTTTGCTAAGGGGATATTTTTTAGAAGGAAACATTGAGTGGACAAACCATTTTGGCTAGGGGGGTATTTTTTAGAAGGGGTTATAAAGTAGATGAACCATCTTGGTAGACGAATCGTCTTGGTTAGGGGATAATTTTTAGAAGGAAACATGAAGTGTACAAATCATTTTGGTTAGGGATAATTTTTAGAAGGAAATATAAAGTAGATGAACCATCATGGTAGTCGAATCATATTGGCTAAGGGAATATTTTTTTAGAAGGAAACATGGAGTGGACAAACCGATTTAGCTAGGGGGATATTTTTTAGAGGGGATTATAAGGTAGATGAACCATCTTGGTAGACGAATCGTCTTGGTTAGGGGATATTTTTTAGGAGTAAAGAATGGAGGGGACAAAACATTTTGGCTGGCGGATATTTATTATAAACCATTTATTATTATTACGATAGCGTTTTAGTTAATGTAGTTGGACTCAAAAATGGATATCTGGTTTGTGCTGAAAGAAGTGAGTTAAGAAATGGAAGGAAAAACAAGAAAAAAGTGGATGGAGGGACAGTAAAAAGGTAGGTTGTAATGAGGAAGGAAGTGTAATATTAGGGTAGAAATGATGGAAAAATAAAGAGGAAAGGTCTCCTTACTCTCGATGACCAGAAGAAACGCTGCGCTAGAACCAGCATATACATATTATTTAATGATCGTTAACTTGGTTGTCGTTAAGATCGGAGTAAACATAAGGTTTACACATCCTAGATATACCTCACGATATATCAAACGTTAAATCTATCACCGTGGAAGCAAGGAGTTTTAAACCTCTCTAGGATTGCCTTTAGATGAGCATGACGACCAATTATAAAAGATTTAGTCATATATCATACTCGGCAATAAGCGATAGATAGTAGGAAAACAGGTTATTAGTAAGTACAACGATGCGTACCAGATAAAGGTTATAGATAGGCCAGATTCCTTTTTTGAAATTATTTTGTTCAAGTTAGATGGAGAGTTTGTTTGTTTGTTTATTTAAAGCGTAAACAACATTTATTCTAAAAATGTATGGGGCATAATTGAATGGATACGAAAGTTAATAAGTTACAATAAAATGGTAACAAACTAAAACACACAGACGAACGGTAATCTGTATTTATCTGGAATCAATAATTTATTTTACTTTTATAACTGTACAGTGACGTGTTATTATAAGGAAATCAATTACTGAGTCTTAGGGTCAATAAAGCCGAGAGTCCTAGGGTTAATAAAGCCCATAGTCCTTGGGGAAATAAGTTGAGAGTCCTAGGGTAAATAAGGCCGAGAGTAGTAAATAATGTCGAGAGTCCTAGGGTAAAAAGAAATAATTATACGAATGCAATCTTTGTGAACTTGGTCGATGTATCTGCCGAATGGAGTGGAGCAGGACTTTCTGTAGGCCAACTTCCAAGCGTTCAGGCGTTTAGAAACAGCCATCTTGTTAATGGTCCTTGATGCGTTAGTGAATGACATCTGTGGGATTTAATGTTTTATAGAGAAGTAGAGGGAACTTTGGAATATTGAGGAAAAAATACATTGGGCCATAAGGACGCAGCGCGGGTATTTATCAGGACAGTAAAGAAACAAACTGATTAAAGTACAAGAATATTTACAGAGTTCAGGTTAGTATAGGTATTAAAGATGCCGGCGTGTAAAAGTTCTTACCAGTCAATTTTAGTAAATTTCAACAAGGAGACCATAAACAAAAATGTCTAAAAAGCGAGAACTCGTCAGGTGCAGTTCGCTCAGACCATGGGTAGGTTTCGTCTCGAGACTGCACGACCTACCCCATAAGAACTTTTACGTGGTGTTAGAGAGAGAGAAAAAAACAAGTGTAAACATAAAAATACCTTGCACTCGGTCAAATTGCGTTATAGCGCTAGTATACAGAGAAAGGCGTATAGCATCGATGGCAGCTAGGAGCGAAGTGTGAACGTGACGCAGGAATTTGAATCATCATTCTAGCCATGTGCGCTCCACACGCGCGCGTGTTAAAAACAATCGTTGGCGCGTATCAATAAGGTGTGTGGCGCAGCATCAGAGTAAAGGCCGGTTCATACTCACTGCGTTTACACACGCGCATCGCGTAATGCGAATGTCGCATTTGACGTTCATACTTCTTCAAGATAAAATTCGATACGCAGTGAAAGTTTGCATTCTCGTGTGGAAACGCGCACGCAGTATGCGTTCATACTTTTAAACAAAAATCGTATACGTTTGCGCGGCACCTCCGATTTCTTCTCGCATTGATTGATTCACAATGGAAGGAGTTGAAGAGATTCTCCTTTTGTCGTTATTGTGGCTTGCTCACCGTCGACATCAGGCGAGAACAAAGGATCGGAGGCGATGGTATATTCGCCCTTTAAATCGGCGACGTAATCAACTGGGGGAGTTTCACTCTCTCATCAATGAGATGCGTTTATATGATGAGGAAACGCATTATCGCTACTTCCGGATGACGAGGACTCGCTTCGATGCTCTTTTGCACGAAGTGGGACCTCGACTAGAGCATCTTGGGACCCACCGGTTTCCAATCAGCCCCAGTCAACGGTTAGCAGTGACGCTCAGATTACTGGCAACAGGCGACTCACAGCAAACGGTTTCAATAAGTTTCAGACTGGGAAAGTCAACCGTCAATGGTATATTTAAGGAAACTACAGTCGCAATTTGGGATGCACTTTGTAATGATGTGCTGAAATTTCCAACAAAGGAAGACTGGCAACGAATTACCAGAGAGTTCTGGCTGTACTGGAACTTTCCCATGTGCATCGGGGCCATTGATGGCAAACACATAGTCATGCGAGCACCAGCAAATTCAGGTTAGCTATATTACGTCAGGCATGTCAGGGTGAGTCAAAAAAAGCGGAACCCCAAAACAATGATTTATATTTCATTAAAAACATATGAAGCACCCAAATTAATTATTAATTGGAAGCCCATTAATAAACTACTTTTAAGTGAGAAAATTATTTAAATTGCTCTTCCCGTTAAAATTGTATCACTATTTAAAAAAAAATCCCCAAAATTAGGTTCGTCAAAAAATGCGATTTTAAGAAGTGTCAAACATCACCAGCGATAAAACCTTAGTTTAAAAGTAAAACATATTCAAAGTCCTGAAACCTTATACATTTAGATTGCATGATGATGATGATGCAGAAGCAGGGTTGTTAATAATGATATTGTGTACATTTGTTAAAACCTCTAACGTTATTCTGTGTCATTGTAGAGTAATTGAAATAATTTTCTCCATTAAAATAGTTTAATAAATGGGCTTCTATTTCATAATTTTGGTGCTTTATATTTTTTTATATGAAATAGATTTCTTTGTTTTAGGTTCTGCATTGCTAAATTTAAGATCGCAAATTGCGTATGAAAGATTGAACAAAAAATGATATCATTATTTTTGAGAAATGTAACTAATAGGCCTATTGGACGCCAACTGTCTGTAGTTTTGAAACCTTTGATTGTAATATCCGGAATTTATTATGTTTTTCTTGAAAAATTTGTATGGGATGTGTAAATTTGTAAAAATGCGGATTAGTGTTAAAAGTATGTTAGCGCATGGATCATTATAAAAGCTGTATCGTAATAATTATTACAACAAATAGTTTGGGAAATTGTTCGTTTTATAGGAAGTGACTTTTTCAACTACAAGGGGACGTTCTCCCTTCTACTGATGGCGGTGGTAGATGCGCAGTACAATTTCGTCATGGTTGACATCGGCGCTTTTGGACGAGAGAGTGATGGTGGTGTGTTCAGTGCAAGCGAGTTCGGAAAGCAGTTCAACAGGGGCCAACTCAATATCCCAGATCCGCGAGAGCTTCCAGGAACTAATGTCATAGTTCACCATGTGCTTGTTGGGGATGAGGCCTTCCCTTTGAAGCCGAATATGATGCGACCTTTCCCTGGTATACTGCAAATAATGATAGACAAACGTGTTACCGACTTTTTAAAGTACTGGACGCATCATCCGAAGAGCATGCAAAAATTTTCATAATTATTTGTTAAAATGAAGTATTTTGTAAGAAAATAATGGCATTTCTGCTGGTTGGTGTATGTTCAATGATTGTTTTGTTGAGATCGTTGCAGTTGTACTTTGGTACAGAAACAGATTGTTACCCCACCTAACTTGTTTTTCTGTGTCGCTGAACAGGATTGAACTTGGACCACGAGACAAGGATATTTAATTATCGTCTCAGCAGAGCAAGGAGAATTGTCGAGAATGCATTCGGCATTCTTGCAGCACGGTGGCGTATCTTTCGTCGACCAATCGACGCAGCGCCAGAATTGGTTTCTAATGCTGTGAAAGCTGCAGTCTGTCTACACAATTATCTGAAATCAACAGACTTCGGGTAATTAGAGCGACACTCGGACATAATAAAATGCACAGAAATAATAAAATAGCTAGATACGTGATATCTAGAAACATCGCCTCTTTTCCTATGATGTTCACTTTCCAAACATGTACACAATTTGGTTGGATAAAATAGTTGGTTAACATTTTAACCAACAATGTATAATTTTTTCCCAATTTGACCAATGTTGGGTACATTTACCCAACGTTGGGCAACATTTTCAACCAATTTTTGAACCAAACTAAAACAATTTACACATGTGTGTGAAGTGTTAAAATTCTAACCAACTTTATTAACCAACCAAATTGTAATACATGTGTTGAGAATTCTTCGGAACTAACGGCAACTATTTACATTTTTTCCAGAAACCCGCCGAATGTACGCTATGTCCCTACGAACCTCATCGACCACGAAGCAAATGGTGAAGCTCAAGATGGCGAATGGAGGAGAATTGTTCAGGGAGACAACAATTTGTTGAATGTGGGTCGCCTCTCGACAAATGCAGCATCAAGGCTGGCAATCGATGCAAGACAAAAGTTTGCACGGTTTTTTGTCTCCGAAGAAGGATCGGTTCCCTGGCAAGATAATGTTGTTGGAAGAGGTGCTCGCCGTGGTGTTTAGTCAATTCCTTAGATATTTTCATTGTCCGTATACAATAGATAATAAAAGGTGACACAAACAAGTTAAAATTTGGCATTTCATTTGGGTGTGAAAGTTAACATCCAAATCCAAATAACCGCTGACCTTGGTTTAATAGTGCTGGGATCAAAACTACTCAACCGAATCGGGAGTTCTTGGTATCATTTTTCCTTCTAACAAAATTTGTTAGCCACAAATATCAATGATTTAGGTTCCTGAATATTGCTCGTTACATTGCCAGTATACGCTCTCATTATGTTTCAAAAGGATTGTGGTATAGCAACAAATAAAAACATTCTTTGCCGACAACAAAACAGAAAACTACAAAACGTATCAATCAAAAAATAAACAAATTATCAAATTTCTACGGAAAAAAGTATCTGGCCAAACTTTGATGACATGTTTGTTTACACATAAAATAATCACATAAAGCCAAATATCAACTGACACTTTTGTGCGGCGCATAACGATACATCGAGTATATTAATTGGGATATATAGTTCATCTGATAAGAGCTCAATTTACATGAAGTAATGACAAACCCGAAATGTTATATATTTCACAAATTATTGTGTCATAAAAATGTAGATACATGCCTAAAGAAGATTTGTATGAACATCTAACAAAAGAAACACGATGCACTAACAATAAAAATCCATTGTAACAGTTACTTGGCAAAAAATCCACTTGTTCAAGCACCAAGTAACAATGGATTTCCAGTGTTTCTTTTGTTAGATGTTCAGTGTGAGTTGGTGAAAACAATTTTTTGTTTTGCTCATTTTTATAGTGCATTTTTATAGCAAGCCAGGAAACGGATTACCTTCGAAAGATTGCTTATAAACAAAAAACAACAACATCATTAACAACATCAATTATGCTAATATATGTCTGGTCGGATTCGCGTTTTCGCATTCCGTTTTAAACTATTAACCAACTGAATTGAAGTTACGTTCTTCCTGCTGAAAGAGCAACTCCTGGATTTTGAATTTGCACACGGATTTCTCCCTCGGTGGTAATTTCTTTAGAGATTCCACGATCATTCTACCAAACAAAACATCTTCATCTTCATCCGCTCTGGACGTGACAAGTGCAAGGCTTTCAAGGATGGCCTTTTCCACTGGATCCACAGATCTTTTGGGTTTCTTCGATTTGGGTGATTCATCTGGAGAATTGCTTCGCCTTTGTTTTTCACTTGGAGGGGAGGATGATGTGCTCACTGAATTATCTTTGGTTGGTGTTGCTGACAGACTTGTGCTCTCTTCTTCAGACCCTGTATCGTGGCTCTCATCTGTTTGGACTGGCAGGTCAGCACTGTAAATAAATAAATATTGTAAATAAAGGTTAATTATTATAAATACAAGATGATTATATTTTAAATACGAGGTGAATAAAATTTGGGAACAAGAAAATCGACTGGGTCAGTACTCGGTAAAGATAATGTCCCATAGGAGTTGCACACTTTAAAGGTAGTATACACCATTTGCAAACATCAAAAAACAAAACTACTATATTATTATGAAATACCTTATTTGACTGTAAGTGAACAACAGTCTCAAGCATCCTACGAAATACCGAAACAGCTAAACACTTTTCTTTAACGAAAGCAAGAGCTGTTTCGGCAAAAATGCCGAAACAGCTAATGAATTCAACGGTGATTAAATATAGGGTCTCCGTGTATTTAGGGGGTGTTTTGGTGTTTTTTTGTGCGAGACCTTAAACTCGATTTTTCAATTGAATTGAATTTTGTTAGAATCGCACTTTTGAACGAGTCATCGCGCAAACAAAAATGTACAGCCCGATTTGATAGTAGGACGCTTTTAATTTGAAAGTTCAAATAAACTTCTCGTGGGCCGTTTAAATTATTTTCCTGCGATGGCTCATTGAAAAGCTCATAACAAATGCAATTCTTTGAAATTATATCAATCCAATTGAACATATCTATTTTTCAAGGTGCCAATAAACGCATACATAGACCCCATTTTTAATATTATAATACAAGTTCCTCAGCAATATTTATAAGAAAAAATATAGGCAAAGGGCCTATAGGCATTTTAATTAGTCTACAACTTTCATATATTGTGCATCATATTGTATGTAGGCCTATAGGCATAAGCTACCAAGAATATCAGTTATAGTTTCAAAAGTTTAACTGAAAGTAAATAAACATAATGAAGTTACTTACTTTATGTCCATGTTCGTTTCCGTTTCTCTGTGTTTGATGTGGTCTCCAAGGAATGCCATCGGTTCATAGTAAGGCCATTTCGTTTGTTTTTTGGCCCCATCGCCGCTTTTTGTCTTCATATTCTTCTTCACCTTTACGAAGGCATCCCGCAGTTTCCTCCATTTGTCCTTGCACTCCTTCCAATCCTTTTCGCAAATGTTGCCGATTTCTTTCTATGAGGTAACAGCCCTCTCTACATCTCGATACTCCTTTAAACTTGGATTATATAGATTGGGAAATAGGCGGACTGCTTCGATAAGCGCTTCGTCATTTTTACTGCTTCCCATGTTTGCCATCTTTCGCCAAGTCTGGGCTGCGTGTACGCATCCGACAAATGTTAAAATATTTGAATGTGTCCGACTACGCATCCGATTGGTGCGTACGAAATTTTCATCAGTTTCAAAAACTGCGCGCAGAGACACGAACTTTGATTACGCACTGCGCTTCCCTATACGCACGGCGGAGGCTTCGGAATAGAACTTCGCGCTGCGTACGCAGTGAATACGCAGTGAGTATGAACCGGCCTTCATCCTACTAACAAGTTTGGTTGGCCACGAGAGGGCGCTAGCAGCTAGACACGGCTCCACGCTCCGAGCGTGCAAGGTGGGCATCAGTTTCACAAACGACACACGGACATGACACGACTTTAACACATCACACAGGATTAAAACGGTATTGTATTTACAAAACTATAAATTCTATTACATAACACTTCGTACAAGTCTTCAGAGGGTATGCATTCCTTTCAGGTGCCAGGCATGCGGATCACATGTACATTCAAAGAATCTATAGTAATTCAAATGAGGTAGTGTAGTATGGGTATATAAACCCCCGGCTGAAAGGAGCCAGCATCTTTTTTCGTGTGATAGGCCTAGCGGACAGAGCTGAACAGTTCAGCTCCTTATTGTTCATTGCAATAATGAATACTGACTCGTCCGAAGACGACATTAAATCACTCCAACCAGGCCAAGGTAAGCCTAGTTCTCGCCGGGACATGGATGCTCGGTTACAGGCCAATGCCGACGGTATCCAGAAGTTATCGGCTTCTGTTAATGCCATGCAGGAGATGCTGGCATCAGTGGTTCATTCCCGTGACTTATCCGGACGTGCGAAGCACGCCGGCCCCAGCAACTCCGCTGACAGTCCACCCCAGTTTGAGATCTCGGCTCCATACGACGATGAGTTTGTAGACGAGATACTAAGTCAGGAAGCTGTGGCATACGACCCAGCTCAATCCGAGTTTGATCTGACCGGTGTACTGGCAGATAACCAAGCCATTACAGCGCAAACTGATTTTGACGTTCTTCCAAGTGAAGATATTTACAATGACAGTGAGGCTAAAGGCCCCGAGATATTTAGTAACTTAGCAGAAAGAGCTGTAAAAGCGGTAACTTTGCCAATCAAGAAAGAGACGTATAAAAATACGTTACACCGTCAAATGCGGTAGCTGTGTCGGCACCAAGAATAGACAGTGAACTTTTGGGAACCATCCCCGCCTCAGCTTGATCCAAGGACGTGATCTTACAGAAATACAAAAACAAGCTATCAAAGGTTTGCTTCCTTACTGCAAAATGTTGACTGAATTGCGTGATGCAACAAAATCAGGCCAAGTTGTGAACATTGACAAGTTAAAGGAACTTGCTTTAGATGGCATTACCCTTGCAGGGAACGCCTCTTATGAACTAAGTATGAGACGTCGAGAGGAACTGAAGCAAGTCCTCAACCCCAGGTATCGTGGTCTGTGTTCCCGCAATACTCCCGTCTCAGAAATGCTGTTCGGGAAAGACATGAATAATACAATGAAACAGGTAGCTGAAGCCTACAAAGCAGGCAAAAAATTGACCTCAGACGACAGGAAAAATCAGTCTTCCTATCGCCGTTATGTGCCTTATAACCAGCAGAGAACAGGCAAAGGCTCGTCCGAAAACTACAGCGGACCCACTGGAGACAGACGCTTCCGGCGTTCATCTTCTTGGGGTTCGAATGTTCCCCAACACAGCCGTGGGCGATCCACCTGGCAGCAGAGATCTAACAAACCATCTACTGCAACGAAGCCTACTTCAGAAAAAAACTGGTATGTAAAATCAGACCTACTATCCTCTCCATTGGCAAGTGCCGGGAAACTAAAATGACACAAGGGCGATTGGTCTCAAATCACTTCTGATAGGTGGATTCTAAACACCATATCAGGTTGTAAAATTGATTTCTTGAGCTGTCCAATTCAAACCTCAAAACCTCAAAAGAAATCCTTCTGTGATCAAGAATCACTTGTGATCAATACTGAGATTAGTGAACTGCTGCACAAAGGTGCAATCAGAGAAGTTCCTCTGGCTAAATGCCAGTTTCTGTCAAACATTTTTTTTGATAGCGAAAAAGACAGGTGGATTGAGACCAGTTATTAATTTGAAAGATTTTAACAAATTTGTGTCGTACGAGCACTTCAAAATGAAAAATATCAAGCTCGTGAAAAACCTAATTCAAGTTAATGACTTTCTCACGTCAATTGACCTGAAAGATGCTTATTTTTCTATTCCAATGTGTGAGAAGGATCAACCTTATCTTTGCTTCTCTTGGGCAGAAAAAATGTTCTGCTTTACTTGCCTACCATTTGGCTTATCATCAGCCCCTAGAAATTTTACTAAGGTTATGAAACATGTAGTAGCATCAGCGAGAAGTCGAGGTATTCGCTTGGTCATTTATTTAGATGACATCCTCATCATGTCTTCTTCAAAAGAAGAAAGCACCACAAACACTAATTTCGTGACAAACCTACTCCAAAATCTTGGATTTGGAATTAATTATAAAAAATCTTGTTTGATCCCTGAAACACAAGTGACATACTTGGGATTCATAATCGACTCGGAAACTATGTCAATCCACATCCCTAAAAGTAAGGTGGAAAAACTCAAGTTGGAATGTAGACAGTTAGTTTCCAAAAAATCAGTAAGCATCCGCCAACTGGCCAGATGTATTGGCCTCATTGTTTCAACGTTTGAGGCCTTTCCGCAAGGAAAATTACATTACCGACAGATGGAAGTTGCCAAAGTTAGAGCACTTCAGTCTGAATCGGGTAATTATGATGCCCATATTGATACCACACCATTTTTTGAAGAAATTCAGTGGTGGTTAATAATAATAATAATAATGTGAGCATTTATATAGCGCTCAAACACAGAAGAAACTGGTATCAGAGCGCTTAACAAAATACAAGGAACAAAAACTAAACCAATTAAAATAGAAAAGTCTTAAGATCTTTCTTGAACTTTGTTAATGATGTGGCGTGACGGATGCGCTGAGGCAAGTTATTCCATAGCTTAGGACCAGCAGCGTAAAAACCCTTGTCACCAGACAGAGTGTTGGTTTTAGGTACCGTAACTAGTCTATCATCATCGCCTGAGCGAAGTCCGGATTTCTTCGATTGATAGGGAATGATGAGGTCTGAAAGATACGTTGGTGCCTGGTTGGTGAAACATTTGTATACAACAGTTAAAATCTTAAACACAATACGCGAGTGGACAGGCAACCAATGGAGTTGTTTGAGAAATGGCGACGCAAGATCATACTTTTTAGCCTGGAAAACAAGTTTGGCTGCACGATTTTGGAGACGCTAAAGACGTTTGATATCAGAAACATCTATACCATGAAGGAGAGAGTTAGCATAATCCAAACGCGATGTAACAAGAGCATGAACGGAGTGATGGCAAGTAGTCTGATCAATAAACATTCTAATTTGAGATAAATTGCGGATATGGAAGTTTAGTGAACGACAAATCGAAGTCACATGGGTGGACATGTTCATATTTTGGTTAAATTCCACACCAAGATTTCTGACGGAGGTGGATGGCCTGATGACAATATTACCAATCTTGAGAGAGATGTCCTGCAACGTATGTGATAATATTGGAGTGACGGCAACAAAGAATTCAGTTTTAGTGTCATTTAATTGCAGCATATTATGCGTCATCCATGTTTTGATTTCAAGAATACAAGTGGTCAATGTCGACAAAGCATGTTTCACATCATTTGGGTATCTAGGATCACAGGTAATATACACCTGGGTGTCGTCGGCGTAGAAATGAAATTTGACATTGGTATGGCGCTTAATGATGTCGGCGAGTGGATGCGTATAGAATGAAAAGGACTGTGGACCGATGACAGAGCCCTGTGGCAAGCCAAAATCAAGTGGTTGAGGCTCCGAGTATTCATTCGCGATTTTTACTTTGCAAGTCCGGCCAGTAAGGTACGAATGAAACCAGTCGCGAACACTTCCAGTAATACCAAATATATTTGACATTCTGTTTAAAAGTATAGAATGATCAATTGTATCAAAGGCAGCAGACAAATCCAACAACACCAAGAGAACAGCCTGCCGATTATCAAGAGCGTGCATTATATCACTCTTGACTCTCAACAAGGCCGTCTCAGTGCTGTTATTGGACTTGTATGCTGACTGGAATGGCTGATGCAGATTATTATCCTCCAAATGCTTGGAAACATGACGAAGAGCAGCTTTTTCGATTACTTTAGACAGAAAGGCAGTGTTAGACACAGGTCTATAGTTCTTGAGAGTGTCGTGATCAAGCGTAGGCTTTTTCAAAAGTGGTGTAACAATAGCATCCTTAAGAGCTGAAGGAAAACTGCCAGTCGTCAAAGATGAATTTATAATGGAAACCATAGCTGGGATGAAAATACGGTTTCCTCTGATAGAGCATATTGTAATATAAAATTACCTTCCATCGATATTGTCATCTCCACAGATGCCAGTAAACTGGGATGGGGAGCAGTCTGTCATACAGACAATTCTTATACACAGGGTAAGTGGAAAGACATCCATAAAAGCTTCATATTAATGTATCATATATCTCCAAAATGGGGGGGATCTGTGGTTTCCTTAAACCAGATTTCGACCACAATTTTTAAGTGGTGTTTGCAAAAGAATATTCACTTATCTGCAACTCACATTGCCGGAATAACCAATGTCACGGCCGATCTTCTTTCTCGTAAAGAGCTGAACAAAGAAATAAGTATCAAGTTTGTAGTCTTTGGTCATATTGTCAAGCATACCTTCTGCCCAGACGTTGACCTTTTCGCATCTTGTGAAAATCGAAAATTGAATCAGTATGTTTCATGGAAAAAAGATCCATATGCTTGGGCTGTAGATGCGTTTACAATTTCATGGGGGAATTTATCTCCATATATTGTCCCTCCATTTTGTTTGCTACCCAGAATCCTGGACAAGATTTCCAGAGACAGGACAGACTTATGTCTAGTAATCGCCCCCTTGTAGCCAACCCAAGCCTGGTTTCCTCAGCTACTCGCCATGTGTGTAGCACGACCAATCCAACTGCCACAGACTGCTCTCAACCAACCTCAGCAATTTCAACCTCTGAATCTAAGATTAGCCGCTTGGACCATCTCAGGCAACGATGGAAAGCAGAGGGTCTTTCGAGTGACGCTTCCAAGCTCATCTCAAGATCCTGGAGACAGGGCACAGACAAGCAGTACGAGTCTGCCTGGAAATGTTGGGTTAGCTGGTGCAGTGGAAGGAAAATTGATCCATTTGCGTCATTTGTTTTAGATATTACTAATTTTCTGGCTCACGAACATTCAGAAGGAAAGTCTTACTCGACCTTGAATTTGTACAGGTCAGCATTGTCAATGACTCTGCCTTTAACAGGAGGTCATCCTGTTGGGCAACACCCTCTCATTGTTCGCCTACTAAAAGGGATTTTTAATTCCACACCACCAAAACCAAGATATTCAAAAATGTGGAAAGTATCTACTTTATTAAATCACATTTCAAGTTTACCTGATAATAAAGATCTTTTGCAACTCATCCTTAGCGAAAAATTGGTTAGCCTGTTGGCTCTCGTAACCGCACAGCGAACTCAGACGCTTGCGGCTCTAGACATACGATATTTTGACTTTTCAGATAATTGTTGTTATATTACAGTTATGGAATTACTTAAAACTAACTGTCCTAAGAAAGGTATCTCTAATAATAAATTAACTCTGCCAACCTTTCAGGGAAACCATAAGTTATGCGTTTTTTCAACCTTGAAAGATTACCTTGGCAGAACAGAAAAAATAAGAAATTCTGTCACTAAACTATTTATTTCCACTAGAAAACCACATAAAGGTGTGACAACTGGTACATTGGCAAGATGGATGAAAAGTATACTCCGTGCAGCCGGGATAGACACAAATGTCTATACTGCTCATAGTTTCAGAAGTGCATCGACTTCAACTGCTTTAGCTCAGGGTGTATCACTTCAAGATATACTTCATACTGCAGACTGGACTAATGCCAGTACTTTTGCAAGGTTCTACAACAAACGAACAGAAGATTCGACCTTTGCAGCTTCAGTTCTTAGTGCAAACTAAACGTAGGAATTGCACGAGTATTGGGACAGTTATTTTGTAATCTGTCTGCTTGTATTCTGTCTAAGTATACAAATTATAATACAATACTAAGTTACATTATCGGAGATAATGGCTCTTTTGACAGTTCTTTTGCAATCTGTCTGCTTGTGTTTTGTCTAAGTATCAAAGATAAATATCAATTAAGTTACATTATCAGAGATAATGGTTCTTTTATGTGAACAGTAATACTGACAAAAAATAGAATCGTTTGGATTCATGACATTATGTTCTGGTCTTGAACTCACCCTTTTTTGGTTGAGCTTTGAACATGCATACCCTCTGAAGACTTGTACGAAGTGTTATGTAATAGAATTCAAAAATTATGTGAATATGAAATATGAAATATAATTTGAATTCTATGAATAATAATGAAGTACAAGTCGAAGAGGGTTCCCACCCAACATAGTGCGCTAGTTTACTCAGAATTTATGTTGTTTATACCCACCCTATACAAAAGGGGGTTCGTTCTTTTTAATCTGGACTTTGAAAAGATGCTGGCTCCTTTCAGCCGGGGGTTTATATACCCATACTACACTACCTCATTTGAATTACTATAGATTCTTTGAATGTATTGTGTGATCCGCATGCCTGGCACCTGAAAGGAATGCATACCCTCTTCGACTTGTACTTCATTATTATTCATATAATTCAAATTATATTTCATATTCATATTTCATATTCACATAATTTTTGAACTGTCCAAGTCGGTAATTTAACTTCGAAATTGGGAACGAGGCAACCACAACCTCTCCCGTGTATATACGTACCGAGTGGACCGCTTACCGACTTGGCACCAAGTCTAACCCAGACCAGGCAAATGCTATCAAGCTGTTCAAGCAACAGTATGACATGTACTTTGCAATAAAGAACGTTGAGGTTGGTCGCCAAGTGGACCACATTCTTCTTTTCATGGGCACCCAAGGACTCAAGTTGTATAACTCCTGGGGCTTAGAATCAGAGGAACAGAACAATTCTGCAAAAGTCTGGGAACAATTTGAACTGCAGATCAAACCAAAGCAGAACTTCCGTGTCTCTAGACTCTTTCTCCAGAAATTCACACAGAAAGAGAAAGAGGGCATTGATGATTTCATATCCCGACTAAAGCTCCAGGCTTACAAATGCGACTTCAGAGATGACCATGAGTTGAAAGACAGGATTGTTGACCAGCTCATCGCAGGAACATGTCACCATGAGCTGCAGAAAAAACGCTCCTGAGTAAACCAAAGACCCTCACGCTTGACCAAGCGATTGAACAAGGCCGCACATATGAGGCATCTGTCACCCATATGAAGGAACTTACACGCGTACAGGGTACGGATGTCCCTGTGCATGAGGTCCGCAAATCCAACACATGTCGCAACTGTGGAGGTCATCACTCTTTCAGGCGCAGGGAGAACTGCCCGGGATACAAATCCACATGCCGGAAATGCAAAAAGCCAAACCACTGGGAACAAGTTTGTCGATACTCTGACACAGAGCGCCCCAGTCACGACAACCGATCGCGCTCGCAATCTCGCTGAAGAAAAGGACAACGCGGTCAGCTCAGATCAAGATCGCGCACAGCTAGACCGCAACAAAAGAGTGTGCACACCATCGAGCAGCCAGATGAACAAAATCAACTGGATGAACAATTTGATAACCTGACATTACACTCCATACGCGTGTCAAACATAAGTGTCATCAGCCAGACTGACACTCGCAACGAGGTTATCACATATGTGCAAGTGAAACGCGACTCCACCTTAGTGAACATTCGAGCAAAGGTGGACACAGGAGCACAGGGCAATACCCTTCCTGTGCGAATGTTCAGGCGCATGTACCCTACAAAACTGGATGCCGAAGGTCTCCCAAAGAAAGACTGTGTTAACAACTTAAACACGACCCTCACAGCTTACAATGGAACTAGGATTCCCCAGCATGGTTCCATTACGCTTCCATGTAGATACAACGAGGGCGAATGGTTTGTAACAGAGTTCTACATCGTGGACTCTGAAGGTCCTGCAATTATTGGACTTGGGAGTTCCCGTGACCTCAAGCTCATCACACTACACTGCAAGATAAACAAGCAGTCATCTGCACCAATTGTATCTGTCGACGACCTTGCAGCACAATATCCAGAACAATTCGACAAGATTGGAAACTTCCCTAGAACTTACCACATTGTGCTTAGGGATAATGCCATGCCCAAGATTCATGCACCTCGCAAATGCTCAATCCACATCCGAGATGAATTGAAAACCGAAATCGATAGCATGGAGAAGCAGGGTGTCATACGCAAAGTGACATAACCCACTGACTGGGTAAGCAGTTTGACAGTGTCGCGACGAGCCAATGGAAAACCTCGCATCTGCCTTGACCCCATGGACTTGAATGCTGAAATCAAGCGCAGTCATCACAAAACGCTTACCGTTGAAGATATCACGCACAAGTTAGCTGGAGCCAAATACTTCAGTAAGCTCGATGCCAAAAATGGTTATTGGTCTGTCAAACTGGATAAGGAAAGTTCAATCCTCACCACATTCAATAGTCCATTTGGACGGCACTGCTACAACAGAATGCCATTCGGACTAGTCGTAAGCCAGGACATCTTCCAACACAAAATGGATCAGATCCTCGATAGCTGCCCTGGTACCATCGGTATTGCTGACCGTTTTCGGCAAAACTGAACAAGAACATGATCGCCACCTGCACAATCTGATGAATGTTGCAGCCAAAAACGGACTCATGTTCAACAGCCAGAAACGCGCTGTCAAAACCTCCCAGATCATGTTTTTTGGCATGGTCTATGACCAGCATGGAGTGCGCCTTGACCCAGGCAAAGTCAATGACATCAAAAGCCTGGAACCTCCGCAAAACAAAACGGAACTACAGGAATTTATCGGGATGGTCACGTACCTGAGCCCATTCATTCCACGGCTCTCTGACCATACTGCCAACCTCCGCATGCTGCTCAAGAAAGATGCAGAATTCACATGGTCTGCATCCCACCAACAAGCATATGACAGGGTGAAAGTCCTTGTCTGCGAAGAAACGACCCTGGCGTTCTTCGATCCAAGCAAAGACACAGTCATACAGGTGGATGCATCCTCCCGTGGACTTGGGGCAGCACTACTCCAGGACAGTAAACCGATCGCGTTTGCGTCCAAGTCGCTCAGCGAAACGGAGCAACGCTATGCCAACATCGAGCGCGAACTACTCGCAGTAGTCTTCGGCTGCGAGAGGTTCCATACGTATGTGTATGGAAAGCTCATCACACTACACTGCAAGATAAACAAGCAGTCATCTGCACCAATTGTATCTGTCGACGACCTTGCAGCACAATATCCAGAACAATTCGACAAGATTGGAAACTTCCCTAGAACTTACCACATTGTGCTTAGGGATAATGCCATGCCCAAGATTCATGCACCTCGCAAATGCTCAATCCTCATCCGAGATGAATTGAAAACCGAAATCGATAGCATGGAGAAGCAGGGTGTCATACGCAAAGTGACATAACCCACTGACTGGGTAAGCAGTTTGACAGTGTCGCGACGAGCCAACGGAAAACCTCGCATCTGCCTTGACCCCATGGACTTGAATGCTGAAATCAAGCGCAGTCATCACAAAACGCCTACCGTTGAAGAGATCACGCACAAGTTAGCTGGAGCCAAATACTTCAGTAAGCTCGATGCCAAAAATGGTTATTGGTCTGTCAAACTGGATGAGGAAAGTTCAATCCTCACCACATTCAATAGTCCATTTGGACGGTACTGCTACAAC
Source organism: Crossaster papposus (assembly GCA_037893245.1). NCBI lineage: Eukaryota > Metazoa > Echinodermata > Asteroidea > Velatida > Solasteridae > Crossaster > Crossaster papposus. The sequence goes on along the minus strand of JBAIAA010000022.1, from coordinate 808,592 downwards.
AGAATGCCATTCGGACTAGTCGTAAGCCAGGACATCTTCCAACACAAAATGGATCAGATCCTCGATAGCTGCCCTGGTACCATCGGTATTGCTGACCGTTTTCGGCAAAACTGAACAAGAACATGATCGCCACCTGCACAATCTGATGAATGTTGCAGCCAAAAACGGACTCAAGCAAAGACACAGTCATACAGGTGGATGCATCCTCCCGTGGACTTGGGGCAGCACTACTCCAGGACAGTAAACCGATCGCGTTTGCGTCCAAGTCGCTCAGCGAAACGGAGCAACGCTATGCCAACATCGAGCGCGAACTACTCGCAGTAGTCTTCGGCTGCGAGAGGTTCCATACGTATGTGTATGGAAAGCACTTCACTGTTGAATCTGATCACAAGCCGCTCGAGATGATTCACCAAAAGCCACTTCGCTCAGCACCTCCCCGACTCCAGCGCATGTTGATGCGTTTACAGCCATATGATCTCAAAATCGCGTATCGCCCAGGCAAGGAAATGGTGCTTGCTGATGGACTGTCTCGACTACCAAGCACGAGGCACTCACACATACACCTGGATCTGCAAATCCACTTCATGCAGCTCTCTGAAGAACGTCTCAGTCAGATCAGGTACGAGACAGCTAGAGAAGAAACACTCGCTGAGCTCCAAGAAACGATCGTCGCTGGTTGGCCAGACAAAATGAAAGACCTGCCCAAACCGCTCCGTCCGTATTGGTCATTCCGTGATGAACTCTCCGTTGAAAATGGACTACTCCTAAAAGGAGAACGCGTGTTCATACCCGGCAGTATGCAAAGATACATACTGTCAAAGCTACATGAGGGACACCAGGGGATGGAGAAAACCAAGCTTCGGGCCAAAGACTCTGTCTACTGGCTTGACATCAATGCACACATTGAAGAGTGTGTGAAGCAGTGTTCAACCTGCCAACAATACCAGCGATCTCAGACAAAGAAAACTCTCATGCCGCATAAAATACCCACTCGGCCGTGGCAAATTTTGGGTACTGACCTCTTCCACTTCAATGGTGACAACTACCTGATAGTGGCAGACTATTACTCAACATTTTCTTTCATCCGCAAGATGCCACTTCACTGCACCAGTGAGGCTGTAGTAAAAGCAACCAGAGGAACCAGCCCTGGAACCAGCCCCGGAACCAGCCCCGCAACCAGCCCCGCAACCAGCCCCGCAACCAGCCCCGCAACCAGCCCCGCAACCAGCCCCGCAACCAGCCCCGCAACCAGCCCCGCAACCAGCCCCGCAACCAGCCCCGCAACCAGACAGCCCCGCAACCAGCCAGCCCCGCAACCAGCCAGCCCCGCAACCAGCCAGCCCCGCAACCAGCCAGCCCCGCAACCAGCCAGCCCCGCAACCAGCCAGCCCCGCAACCAGCCAGCCCCGCAACCAGCCAGCCCCGCAACCAGCCAGCCCCGCAACCAGCCAGCCCCGCAACCAGCCAGCCCCGCAACCAGCCAGCCCCGCAACCAGCCAGCCCCGCAACCAGCCAGCCCCGCAACCAGCCAGCCCCGCAACCAGCCAGCCCCGCAACCAGCCAGCCCCGCAACCAGCCAGCCCCGCAACCAGCCAGCCCCGCAACCAGCCAGCCCCGCAACCAGCCAGCCCCGCAACCAGCCAGCCCCGCAACCAGCCAGCCCCGCAACCAGCCAGCCCCGCAACCAGCCAGCCCCGCAACCAGCCAGCCCCGCAACCAGCCAGCCCCGCAACCAGCCAGCCCCGCAACCAGCCAGCCCCGCAACCAGCCAGCCCCGCAACCAGCCAGCCCCGCAACCAGCCAGCCCCGCAACCAGCCAGCCCCGCAACCAGCCAGCCCCGCAACCAGCCAGCCCCGCAACCAGCCAGCCCCGCAACCAGCCAGCCCCGCAACCAGCCAGCCCCGCAACCAGCCAGCCCCGCAACCAGCCAGCCCCGCAACCAGCCAGCCCCGCAACCAGCCAGCCCCGCAACCAGCCAGCCCCGCAACCAGCCAGCCCCGCAACCAGCCAGCCCCGCAACCAGCCAGCCCCGCAACCAGCCAGCCCCGCAACCAGCCAGCCCCGCAACCAGCCAGCCCCGCAACCAGCCAGCCCCGCAACCAGCCAGCCCCGCAACCAGCCAGCCCCGCAACCAGCCAGCCCCGCAACCAGCCAGCCCCGCAACCAGCCAGCCCCGCAACCAGCCAGCCCCGCAACCAGCCAGCCCCGCAACCAGCCAGCCCCGCAACCAGCCAGCCCCGCAACCAGCCAGCCCCGCAACCAGCCAGCCCCGCAACCAGCCAGCCCCGCAACCAGCCCGCCCCGCAACCAGCCCGCCCCGCAACCAGCCCGCCCCGCAACCAGCCAGCCCCGCAACCAGCCAGCCCCGCAACCAGCCAGCCCCGCAACCAGCCAGCCCCGCAACCAGCCAGCCCCGCAACCAGCCAGCCCCGCAACCAGCCAGCCCCGCAACCAGCCAGCCCCGCAACCAGCCAGCCCCGCAACCAGCCAGCCCCGCAACCAGCCAGCCCCGCAACCAGCCAGCCCCGCAACCAGCCAGCCCCGCAACCAGCCAGCCCCGCAACCAGCCAGCCCCGCAACCAGCCAGCCCCGCAACCAGCCAGCCCCGCAACCAGCCAGCCCCGCAACCAGCCAGCCCCGCAACCAGCCAGCCCCGCAACCAGCCAGCCCCGCAACCAGCCAGCCCCGCAACCAGCCAGCCCCGCAACCAGCCAGCCCCGCAACCAGCCAGCCCCGCAACCAGCCAGCCCCGCAACCAGCCAGCCCCGCAACCAGCCAGCCCCGCAACCAGCCAGCCCCGCAACCAGCCCGCCCCGCAACCAGCCCGCCCCGCAACCAGCCCGCCCCGCAACCAGCCCGCCCCGCAACCAGCCCGCCCCGCAACCAGCCCGCCCCGCAACCAGCCCGCCCCGCAACCAGCCCGCCCCGCAACCAGCCCGCCCCGCAACCAGCCCGCCCCGCAACCAGCCCGCCCCGCAACCAGCCCGCCCCGCAACCAGCCCGCCCCGCAACCAGCCCGCCCCGCAACCAGCCCGCCCCGCAACCAGCCCGCCCCGCAACCAGCCCGCCCCGCAACCAGCCCGCCCCGCAACCAGCCCGCCCCGCAACCAGCCCGCCCCGCAACCAGCCCGCCCCGCAACCAGCCCGCCCCGCAACCAGCCCGCCCCGCAACCAGCCCGCCCCGCAACCAGCCAGCCCCGCAACCAGCCAGCCCCGCAACCAGCCAGCCCCGCAACCAGCCAGCCCCGCAACCAGCCAGCCCCGCAACCAGCCAGCCCCGCAACCAGCCAGCCCCGCAACCAGCCAGCCCCGCAACCAAAATTTGAGCTTGTTGGAAATTTTGTGGCGGCAAAAAATTCGTTGTGATTCCGCTCAGATTTCGTTAGAGACCGCAACCCTCATTTCCTTGACGTTTCCATGCCGTGCGATTCCGTCTCTAGTCGTCACAATTTCGTTGGTAGTCGTTGTCAACGACCATTGACGGCAAAACAACGGCAAGTGACGTCACATCTCGAACCCTGACGACACATTGCGGCAAGTTGCGAAATTGTAACGACCTTGGTGCGACGATGGATTTCGAATTTTGGTCGGAGGGTGACGGGTGATGACTGTTGATGGCGGGTCGTTTGCGAGTACCTGTGGCATTGCAACGGTGGCCTGCGATGGGTTACGATTTTGCAACGATGGTCCACGATTTTAAACTTTTAGTGCGATTTTTCACGTTGTGTGACGCCAGAACGTTGTGAATAGTGGAAACGCCAAACTCGACTATTTATACGACCCGCACACACACACACGCCAGTGGGTAAATGCCGTCAATAGGGGACGGGGCATTGTCCGACCGTCTTCCCTCTTTTGTTTGTTTTCGGATGATCGCCATAGGATTTGCACACGAGTCTGAATCGGGGACCTTTGCGGAATAGGGGACCCCATTGTTCCCTTTGTCATACGTCCCCTATTTCAATCAAAAACAAACTCACTTTGATATCGACCGCAACCCACCGTCAGCCACCGTTCCTTGCCGCCAGCCAATCCGCTGCTAGCCGTCTGACCTCGTTCCTTGTTGCCGGGCTCCGTCGAGACATCGTCAATCGCCGCCCAGACAACGTCCGAGCTTGGTTGCTAGCCTCCGTTCCCTGCCCCAGCCATTCGTCCCTTGCCGTCGTGTTGTCGCTGAAGGTCGTTCCCAACCGTCAGCGAATCTTGGTTTTCCCCTTTTGCCGTCGCTTTGCCGCCAACATTTTTAGATTTTCACGTTCGTCCCCCTTAGTTGGGTCTTTGCCGCTACTATGTGAGCCAGCCTTTAGTACGGCAGATAGGTGACGTGATTGCGCCGTTGACGATACAAGCATGGAATTTGGCACATATACCGTCAGAGTACGACATCCCCCTAATATTTCTCTAATCTGTCTCACACTAGATGCTATAAAATAATAGGAACTTCAACAAAGTCATTAATAAATCACACTAAAAGAATAGACTCCCAGCTCTATCATGTAACCATAGAAAACATACCAGTTCTGAATAAAGGCTTATGTGACAGGTCATTCATGCGTAAAACACTGAAGCTATAACACATTTATTTTGAGTATGGCATAAACGCGCAACTTTGAACCATAAAAACCGGAGTTGATTGCAAATGATCGGTTGCTGACGGTAAGCATTGCTTGTCTGCTGTTTCGGAATTGTGCCGGACATTCAATTTATGTCGGACAAAATGGCGATGATTTGTCGGACCGGAAATTGTGCACTGTGATTAGTCAGTTTTTAAAGGGTCGTGGCTCCTGGATCACTGTATTCCTTAACAACAATTAAGTGGTATGGGTATGGACAACTACCAAAAAAAAGGAAGGAGGGATAGGGGTTGGGGAATTTTTTTTATTAGAGGTCAAAGGTCATTGACCCCTGCCCAAATCACTAACAATTATATTTCAGCAACAAAATATGGTATATAGATGATCTTGGTGTCAAAATGCACAGAATTACAATAGAAGATGACATCAAATAATTATTGACCCTTGGGACCAAATCCTGACCTCCAAAAATGAGGTCAAAGGCCACAAAACAATGTTATTACTAAAATGTCATATTTATAGCAACAGAATATGATATATAGATGATCTTGGTGTCAAAATGCACAGGATTATGAAAGAAGATGACATAGAATAACTACTTACCCTTAGAAAAGAGGTCAAAGGTCAAAAATAGACGTATTACTAAAATGTCATATTAGTAAAATAACAGGAAAATTACCATGAGCACAAACAAATCTAAGAGGCTAATTTCAACTTATTGTGGAGGGTATGGGGGTTATTATTTATTCCAAGAGCAAAGAAGGAGGGGGAAATTCCCTTTCTGAGGGTCAAAGGTCTTTGACCCTGCACTAAAACACTATAAATTGTATCTCAGCAGCAGTATGTTTTTCATAGGCCTAGATGATCTTGGTGTCAAAATGCACAGAATTATACTAGGAGACAAACACAATATGAAATGGATTCTTCACCACCACAATACGAGGTCAAAGGTCAAAATGAGCAATGTGGGGGGGGGGGGGGGAGGGGGGCGGCGGGCGGTTAAAGTTCATTAGTGTCAAATAGTTTGTGTATGTAAAGTATATGTGCATTTATAATCATGTTTGGTGTTTGTTGGGAAGGAGCGTAATCATACATTCAGCCTACGTTTTTTTTATTATTAAAACGATTCTGTGAGACTATTAGGTTTTTTAGTTAAAGATGAAGTGCTTTTCCAAAAAAATACCAAAGGGAAACCGGTTTATGCAGGCATACTTCAAGGAATGATCAGTTTATTTGTTGTTGTTTGTTTGATCAATCCCAGTGTTAGCTGCAGTGAATCAGAACTCATTCTACTACGGGAAGGGGAGGGTGTTTATGGAAGTTGTCACAAGTCAGAACTATTTCTCATCGTTTTCGTTATTGTTTTGGAGATGCTGCAACAGTTCTGCTGCGTGAAGTATCATGGGATTGTATGTTGCTGGTCTGCAGAGATAAATCTGTATATTTATGATTTGCTGGTATGCCAGCAGTGTGGTTGCGTAACTATATTGCCCGGAGCGTAATTCTCAATATAAGGTTTTTCTTAGTGATATACGCTTCTGGGAAGTCAGTTCTGGCCATATTTTGTCTGCGAGATTGCAGTCGGTAGGAGGGGGTGGTTACGTGTACAAGTTTCAAGAGAACCACTCCGTGTTTTTCGTTATTTTCTTGAGACGCGGTTCTGCTGACAAGTATCATATGGATTGTATTTGTGACTGGCAGAGTTAAATCTGTAATTGTGCGTTATCTAGTGTGTATGCCCGGTATGCTATAGTGTGGTTGTTTGACTGGCCAGATCGTAATTCGTAACTGTTATTTTTGTAATGTTATTTTGTAAGACACGCATCTGGGGCCGTTGGGGGGGGGGGGGGGGGGGGGTGGTCAGTTATAGCCACATTATCTCTGCTAGATGACAGTCAGTGGTGATTATTACCGGTAATAATATGCCGTCCCCTTTTTTTCTCCTTTTTTGGAAGGGGAGCACGGCATATTTTTTATGCTATATAATGCACTTCATCAGTCACCATTCTTTCAGTTTACTTTTATTTTTCCTTGTTTTTATTTGTGTGTCGGTTTATATGACAGATTGCAAGGGCAAATACCGGTTTTTGGGGGGTATTGATCGAAAGGAAGGTATCTTGACTTATTTATTTCGTTTTAGTCTTGAGATCTATTTCTTTGATCATTGTTTTGTTCTTCCAATAGTTCCAATAGGATTTGCACATTATCCTCATCCAGGTTGTTTTCTTCTTGGTTGGATTGTGGAGATGCTTTAGTCCTAGATCGAACAAGTTCATATTGTATGTTTTTGTGCCGTTTGTATGCCAAGGGTTGGGTATCAAAATAGCCTACATGTATTTGGATATTCGTTTTCAATAATCTAGTGCCAGTGTTTGAGAAGGGCCCGTTTGAGGGCTGGGTGCGTGACTCGTGGGTAGTATGGTAGGACGAACACCAGTGGGGTATTAGTTTTTCTTTTTTTCTCTCACGCTTAGAGTCCGCGGAAGTCGCGCCCCTTTGAGGAAAGAGGGCTAAGTCTTCGTTTATGTATCCGCGCTTGTTAAGTTTGTCTTTGAAAAATTCAACCCTCTCCTCAAACTCTTTTAAATGGGTGCAATGTACCCATATACGTTTGTATCTAGTCACTTCGCCCTTGAATAAGCCGCCAAATACCGACTTTATTATTATAGGGGCCGTCCAAAGTTGTCAACATTTTTATTCAGGGCTAGGGCATCAATTTATGTATGTACACCGCATGGTTAACGTTGCGCTATACGAAATAATTGACAACTCGGTCGCCGCGGCATGTAGTGCGGGCGGCGTCAAAGGTATCTCATCCTCGCAAGCTACGTATAGCTAGCTAGCCAGGGACGCATCAGGTTTTTTTTCTCGGAGTTGCACAATAGCTGTTAACAAGGTATAACCATACCTGCCGAAGCAATCATTTTTGAACAGCGGACTTTGTATCGCTTCTGATTTTAACGTTGAAAATTCTTTCGAAATAAAAAAAGAAGGAAACAAAACCAATTATATAATTATCTTTTGCTGATTGTATGGTACAAAATCAACATTTTATTCACAATTTAAAGTCGTACGCGGCCTCCGACCCCCCTGTCGTACGCTTTGTACGACCATTAAAATGTTGAAAACTTTGGACGGCACCTGTGTGCTGAATCTCTCTTCTGTATACAAGACTCTCTGAAAGGTGCACCAAGCTCCTCTCCTTAATAATAGGAAACTTTTGGGACATCTCACTTCACTGGGGTAACTAGTCAAGGTACAGTACATGTAGGCTAACTAGGTTTTATGAGTAATCACTCCTTAAACAAAGACATCATTCATGTTGTTTTATGTTATATGTATATCTCTGGGGTGGTGGTTTGTGGATTCAATATGGGGCTTCGAATAATGACCTTTGACCTTTGAGGTCATATGTGGCGGTCAATTTGTTATCCTACATGTATATCACACTTTACATTTTTCTACTTCCAGTGTAACTATGAGCATTTTGACACCAAGATCATACAATTACCATATGTTGTTGCCGAGATACAATTTATAGTGTTTTAGTCCAGGGTCAATGACCTTTGACTTCTGCTCTTAGAATAAATAATAACTCCAATACCTGTCATGCAAGTTAAAATTAGCCTCTTCGATTTGTTTGTGCTCATTTTTATTTAATGGTAATTTTCCTGTTATAAATATGACATTTTAGTAATAAAATTGTTTTGTGGCCTTTGACCTCATTTTCGGAGGTCAGGATTTAGTCCCAAGGGTCAATAATTATTTGATGTCATCTTCTATTGTAATTCTGTGCATTTTGACACCAAGATTATCTATATACCCTATTTTGTTGCTGAAATATAATTTTTAGAGATTTGGGCAGGGGTCAATGACCTTTGACCTCTAATAAAAAAAGTTCCCCAACCCCCATCCCTCCTTCCTTTTTTTTGGTAGTTGTCCATACCCATACCCACCAAAATCAGTTGAAATTAGCTTCTTTTAAATTTGTTCACAGATTGGCTCAATATAATTACATGACTAATTTAGGGTTACTAATAAGTGCGTTTACTCACCGGGGTTTGGGCCAAACAGAATGCGATTTGTTCAGGCTATTATTTCAGCTCGCGTTGGAGCAGTAACATAACAATTTGTTTACGTTTGTTGCAAAGGATGCATAGTAATGCATGCAACAAATACATTGTTAGAAATAATAGGCGAGCATATCACCTTTAAAACAAAATCTTCTTTACAACTCTCAATGCCAGGAATTCCACAAATTTACGACTTAGTATTCCACATTGCCAACCATTTTTATTAACTTATAATATGTAGACAAATTATTAGTGTAATATCTATCTACATGTTTTATGAATAATAAGCAAGGCATAAATACACAAGATTTTTGGAATGTCTAAGAGTATGGGCTTCATTCACGAGTCAGCCATATTAAATTGAAAGTGAGGCAACAATTTCTTGTTTGCAACTTGGAGATATAAAATGACCTAAAGTTAATTACCAATTAATACCAGTCTTCTCAAATGAATTTTTTTATTTTTTTATGAAACATTTACATTATTGTTTTATGCCACTTTTTGTTAAATGCCAACATAGTGTGGCACCATCCCGTTAAACAGTTCACAATTCATAAAACGCACACAGGGAACACACAACATAGTGTGGCACCATCCCGTTAAACAGTTCACAATTCATAAAACGCACACAGGGAACACAACCAAAATGGCTTCCTCGTGAAGGTCCATCGCATATTGAATTTTGTCACATAAAACTGTTACATTTTCTTCTCTTTCGTAACTACTCTACACGCGGTGCATAAACGGCAATCCAAAAAATTAGGTTATGAACTTGATTACTTTCTGTTAACCTCTTTTCCGCAGTTTTCTTGAATACGTGGTTAGTTAATTTGTCAACAGAATGAGATTATGCTGTTGACGGTAAGATAAACGTAGCTATTACTCCGACGACCATACTCAATACGTATAGTATTTGGACTTCTACGAAAATAAACGTTTTTGTCAAGCACTTTATCAAAATTGGAGTACATGGCTCTTGTAACTTTGACTTCGTGCATAATTTTAAGATGAACTAGTATAGACGTGCAAAGAAAGATGTTAAAGATAAAAATGATTTGTTTACATGGTACAAGTATTTACATAATATGTATTTAGAAAAACAAGGACAATAATGAACTACTAAGTGAGACGATAACATTTTTAACTAAAATGGTTTTAAAGTAACCATTACTCCCAAATGATATAGACCAACGCCCATAACAAAAATATAATGTAGACGCCTTATACGAAAAGTAACGTTTTCAAAATTAATACATAAATATGTTATAGTATTTTAGTTGTAGTCATGTTTATTGCCACAATTCGGTCACTTTCGGCAAATATGCGTCTAATATTTATTCACCGCTTCGTTCGGTTTCGCGCGAATTTTAATGCTGGTCTAAATATCGTTCAATTTTGTTTTCTGATTACGCCAAAAAAATACTCTTGCGTCATGCAATTTCAACAAAATAACCATCCAAATTATTAATCCGCTCGAACAGCATTCAGATCCGAGAGAAGAGTAGATGCTATTACGACACTTAGTGCTTGCCCATTGTATTAAAATGATGCCTACAAATTAATTACCAAACTATCCAGAGATAAATCGATAGGTTATAGGGCGGAGCCAGGAGGCAATGTTTGTATCGCCTGGACAAACAAGGGTAAACATCCTGCATTCATCGTTGCTAGAGTACAAAACAAAGAACACCACTGAAATACACTTTAACAAGTCCCGGGTCAGATTTGATCCGGATCAGATTCCCATGAGCCTATTATATATACTTTTCCGGGTCAGAATTACTCTTCTTATGTTTCTGTTTGGGGTCATTTTGACCAGAAAAAGTGTCAAGCCCATGGAACCCGGATCCAGGTCAAATCTGACCCCGTAAAGTGTTTAAGACTGGGTTGCTGTAAAAATCAAAGATGTTTTTAAAAAGGTGGCAGACTTCAACAAATTGATTTTAGCAATACTCCATGTATGAGTAGATATGGGTACATGAAATACAAAAATAGCCCAGATAAGATTTCCAACGAATTTTTCAAGTTTTTACACTATTTAGGTAATGAAATATAGGTAAATTGGAAGCACTGGTACATCTAAAGGGGAAAGAGAAGAAGTTTGTCTTTTACACATATTAAACAACCATGTTTACTCTTTCAGAAAATGTAATGTGTGTGTTCCACTTTGGGTCAAACCATTATTTTAAATAGGGGTGTTGTCATCATAATTTCTCATAGCGAAAAATGGGGTATTGAATTGGGCCATAAATCCGAAAGTGGCACTTTGTAGTTAATGCCACTTTCATAATTGGTAGATAAGATACAAACCTACATAAACATGGAATAAAATGTTTTGGTATTTCAATTACGCGAAAACAGTGTTGCCGGAAAGTTAGCATTTTGGCTGGAAAAAACCGCAATGAATGGTCAAAAATTATACATTAAAGAAAGCCCTAATTGCCAAATTATATAACAAATTGGTCATATTTATGATATAATACATAAAATGAATGTTGACATGAAGAGAACAAATATTTAAATGGCATTAAAGGCAGTCAGTGTTGCCAGAGACCCGATTTTTTAAATGTGAACCTTGATGTTATAGGCCTATAATAGTTAAGGAACATGGAATTGGTAAGTGACTTTTTATGTCAAACATTTTATTTTGGACCTGGACTACAGTATTTAACAATATAACAGTATACATGGATACAAAATTAAACAAAGTTGCAACACTGTTGCCTGTAACCCGTCTGTAAGCCTAGTTTGGTGGTAACATTGTAATCCACATTATAGCCCTATATTCCATCAACAAGTTGGCATTATATCAAGCATGTATAGTGAAACATTGCAATTTCAGGAATGAAACATTATGTTTTTGAAAATTATTTGTTTCATTTGGCATTTTTTTACAAAATTAATGTCATATCTTATTGTTTACATTGTTTAGCATTCCTTACACACGGCAACTATAAAGGAGTTCAAATGTAGTAGTTTATGTTCTTTGAACTAAATACAATTGCTCAATGAATTGACCGTCTGCTCAAAGAAGCTGACCACTGACTCAGAGAGTATATGTTTACATTATATCCCCTGGCCCAGACATCTGTTTACATTAGATCCCCACTATACATGCTTGCACCTTGGGCTATAGTGATCACTCCTTAGCTCATTGTCCTCAACACATGCAGACTGGTAATAGCCAACTTTCTACTACTACAAGAACCTGGAAGTGGTATCAGCAGTTTATCCTGTAGCTTTACTGCTTTACATGAAGATCAAGTTCAACTGCTAGGAACAGGCAATATATTGGACTTCCTAGCAAGGAGAACAATTGTATTTTGTCTCAAAATATTCATAATACCGTACTTGTTAATGTTGGAGAATGCTGAAAAAAAGTGTAACTAAGTCTGATACCTACAACTGTATAGACGTCTGCTGTGTGATCTTATATACAGAGACGATACTCTGAAATCAAAATGATCCACTGTTCAAATCATACACTTTATATCTACTATCTGAGATACTGATATGGAAATTATCTCTATGTACTATTTCGGATATGGAAGTATCTTTATATATAATATACTTTGTGCATACTCTACTCTGTGCCAGGGCAAGTAACAGATGTCCACAACATGGGGATAAACTTTACATACCGGTACAGTGTTTTGAGCTGTTTTATGGGTAAAATGAGGCCATTTATTTTAAACACTTTATCTGTGAATGAAACTTCAAAGATGTTTTGGCATTGTTGCATCTTCCTGCGAGTCATCAAATGAGATGCTTTTCCAGCATGTCCAAATGTTATCATGCAATGCATACTTGTTATGCAAAATCTAGTGTATAAACTACATATGAACAGATGCACTATTGAACTTGAAGGTCATTGTATATGTATGGCTAAAGCTTTTTGAAAGAATTATGTCATTGCCAATTATGTAACCGCCAATTTTGTCATTGCCAATTATGTCATCGCCAATTATGTTATCACCAACTATGTTATTACCAACTGCGTCATTGCCAATTGTGTCACTACTAACAATGTCACTGCCAAATTTGTCACACAACTATGTAAATTTAGTTTTTGTTACGAGTTTCTAATCTAATAATTTCTAATAATTTATTGTTATAAGTGCACCACATACACATTATCTCAGCACACTGTAGAGATATCAATATCAATATCATTATATACTTTAATAGTTTCGATCTTTTCATGCTACTTTTCTGGCAACACTGTCTTTGCGATGCATGTTTATACAATTTAGAGTTATGTTTTTATACTTGTAAGTTGCTTTACCATATTTTGTCCTGGTATGTTGTCAATCAGCATCATTGTTCAGCATGTATAAAGTCATTAAAGAGCATTATTTGTTCATATATAAAATCTGAAAACATATAGTCCGTGGGCCAGAGGGGGCTACCGTGCACCCCCCTATGATCCTACTTCTTGGGTGTCATCTTGTTCATTGGGATCCATAATATCAGAAAAAAGATGTTCCCAAGAAAAAAACTCATTTGGACACTGTTTTTTTGCTCCTTATTTGAAGATATGTAAAAATTTCAGTTTTTCGTGTTTTGAACACTTTCTTAGGGTTCGTGAATTATGTGCTTACATTTTACCCTGTTTCTCAGCAGATATAACTCTAATCTCCACCAAATTAATACACAATCTTCATAAATCATACAACAATGGGTAGACAAAATTATTTTAATATGTTTTATTGTCTTCTATTATTAATGACGTCATCAATTTGCATATAATTAAATATGCAAATTTTCATCTCAAAATCTGTCAAAATCACCTGAAAGTTGTATTTTGTTCGGTTATGTCATTATAAATCCTTGTAATCCCTAAAATGTGTATACTATTATGTATTCATATCTCCCCTATACATGTTTCCTTCAAAAAATTATCTTTAGAAATGTTGATCAATATTTTTATTTCAGTTATCTTGCACGTCATGTTGACATCTTTTCCTCACAATGCTCTATTGGATATATATTATACATATACATAGATTTAGCCACTATTTCCTATTACGCCTTTATTTTGTCTTAAAAGCTGAACTATGTTCATCGTGTTTATTGGGAAACAGCGTAATCATACATGTCACTCAAGGTTTTTTTTAATTTTTAGAACGATTCTCGGTCACCTGGGAAGGACATTAACGTGAAGGACGTGTAATACTGGGTTTTGTGGAATTTTGTTTCTTTTTCTGTGAGGCTATTAGGTTTTTTAATTCTAATGGAGTGCTTTTGCAAGACGGTATAGCACAGATAAACCGGTTTATGCAGGCATACTTCAAGGATTGATCAGTTTATTTTTTTGTGGTTTTTTGGATCAATTCTAGAGTTAGCTGCAGTGAATCAGAACTCATTCTATGTGGGAAGGGGAGGGTGTTTATGGGAGTTGTCACAAGTCAGAACTTTTCCTCATTGTTTTCGTTATTTTTTTGGAAGATGCTGAAGCAGTTCTGCTGCGTGAAGTATCATTGGATTTTAGGTAGTGGCTGGTCTACAGAGATAAATCTGTATAATTTATGATGTGCTGGTATGCCAGCAGTGTGGTTGCGTAACTATCCCGCCCAGAGCGTAATTCTTAATTTAAGTTTTTTTTCCTAGTGATATACGCTTCATGGGAGGTCAGTTCAGGCCACATTTTTTTCTGCGAGATTGCAGTCTGTAGGAATGATTACGCTGCTTCCCAATAAACACCATAACACTGGATATAGTATCCATGTACACTAACTGCCCACAAGATGAGGCAATTGAATCAGTTTGTGACGCACTTGCAATGGCCGACGACAGACTATACGCAATACCCAAGCCCACGACAGACCACGCGCGACGTCTCCTTGAACTCATTATGCGTCGAAACACGTTTGAATTCAATGGCAAGTTTTTCAGACAAAAAATTGGCGTGGCCATGGGCAGCGAATGCAGTCCGGAGATTTGTGACATAACCCTATTCAAATACGAACAAGACAAAATCCTCCCTCACAATCCCTCAATTGTGAGCTACATGAGATATAGAGACGATGTTCTTATAATCTTTAACGGAAATGAAAAGCAGGCTGCTGACCTAGTGCAATCACTTAATAAAATTCATCCCACGCTGAAGTTCACGTCTGAGATCTCGCACCGCCAAGTCACTTTTCTCGACCTTATTATCTACAAAGGCGAACGATTCATACATGAAGGGATATTGGATACTCGAGTCGCTACCAAAAAAACTGATACATTTCAGTACCTAGCTCGAGATTCAGCACACCCTAAGTCGGTATTTGGCGGATTCGCGAAGTGACCAGATACAAACGTATATGTACCCATTCAAAAGACTTTGAGGAGAGGGTTGAATTCCTCAAAGACAAACTTCAAAAGCGCGGATACACAAACGAAGACCTAGCCATCCTTTCTCAAAGGGGCAAGACTCCCGCGGACCCTAAGCGTGAAAAAAACAAAAACAATATCCCACTGGTGTTCGTCCTACCATACTACCCACATGTCGCGCACCCAGCCCTGAAACGGGCTATCCTCAAACACTGGCCCTTGATTAGCGAAAACGAATATCTGAATAGGCTATTTGATACCCAACCCATCCTGGCATACAAACGGCACAAAAACATAAAAGATGGACTTGTTCGATCTAGGACTAAAGCATCTCCACAATCCAACCAAGAGGAACAAAATCTTGATGAGGAGAATCTGCAAATTCTATTGGAACTATTGAAACTCGTGGAGTGTCGTGGCCGAGTGGTTAAGAGCGTGTGTGTTCTGTTCCACAGAGCGTGAGTTCGAATCCCGGCCGTCGACACGTGTGTCCTTAAGCAAGGCAATTAAACCACTATTGCTTCGTCCTTCGGATGGGACGTAAAGTTGTAGGTCCCGTGTGTTGTATAATTTATAATGTGTGTATATATCTTTCCCATTATGTAACATTATAAAATTGTATAATGCACGTAAAAGAACCCAGAACACTTATTGCTAAGAGAAGGGGTTTGCCCCGGTGTTCCTGGCTGACACAGCCTCTGTCTGCGGGTTTCTTCTGGCTTACGAGCTACAGTGCCTTGAGCCCTTTTGAAGGATCCTTGGTTTCATTACCAGAAAATAATAATAATAATAAACAATGATCAAAGAAATGGATCTCAAGACTAAAACAAAATAAATAAGTCAAACCCAACACCCCCCCTTGTCCTTGCCATGCGTCATATAAACCGACACACAAATAAAAACAAGGAAAGCAAAATGAACTATATAAGAAGGTGACTGATGAAGTGCATGATATAGCACAGAAAATATGCCCTGCTCCCCTTCCAAAAAATGCAAAAAAAGAGGGGACGGCATATTATCACCGGTAATAATCAATCACTGTGTGAACTAAAAACAAAGGGACCACTGTGGCAATACACAAACCAGTCATCGCGTCGCCAAAACCAGAAACAGGGTTTGAAACTCCCGCTTTTTAGGGAATGTCTAACCCAATTGGCCTGCAGACGTTTGATGTATTTGCCCGTCCACGAACTCCAACCACGGACTGTCATCTAGCAGAGATAATGTGGCTAAAACTGACCCCCAGATGCGTGTCTTACAGAAAAAAAGGGAAAAAAGAGTTAAGAATTACGCTCTGGAGAGACCAGTCAAACAGCCACTTTCTAGCATACCCACTAGTTAACGTACAATTACAGATTTATCTCGGCAGACCAGTCACAAATACAATCCATATGATACTGGTCAGCAGAACCTTTTCCGCGTCTCAAAAAAATAACAAAAAGCACGGAGGGGTTCTGTTGAAACTTGTACACGAAACACCCCCCCCCCCCCCCCCCCCCCCATTCCTACAGACTGCAATCTCGCAGAAAAAAAATGTGGCCTGAACTGACCTCCCATGAAGCGTATATCACTAGAAAAAAAACCTTAAATTAGGAATTACGCTCTGGGCGGGATAGTTACGCAACCACACTGCTGGCATACCAGCACACAATAAATTATACGGATTTATCTCTGCAGACCAGCCACTACCTAAAATCCAATGATACTTCACGCAGCAGAACTGCTTCAGCATCTCCAAACAAAATAACGAAAACCATGAGAAAAAGTTCTGACTTGTGAAAACTCCCCATAAACACCCTCCCCTTCCCACATAGAATGAGTTCTGATTCACTGCAGCTAACTCTAGAATTGATCCAAAAAACCACAACAAAATAAACTGATCAATCCTTGAAGTATGCCTGCATAAACCGGTTTATCTGTGCTATACCGTCTTGCAAAAGCACTCCATTAGAATTAAAAAACCTAATAGCCTCACAGAAAAAGAAAAAAAAATTCCACAAAACCCAGTATTACACGTCCTTCACGTTAATGTCCTTCCCAGGTGACCGAGAATCGTTCTAAAAATTAAAAAAAAACTTGAGTGACATGTATGATTACGCTGCTTCCCAATAAACACAAAACATAATAAATGTACATTATGTACGATAAACAGATAACTGCATAAGGTTAACTAGAAAGATTGTCGACACCAAAGTGGTCACATCGTTAAAATGTATTTTCAAAGAATGCAAAGTTTCAACAATACTCATTATGTCATCCTTAAATTTGAGTTTGATAAGCCATTTATGTGTTTATCCTTGAATGAAGGACTTGAGGAAAACATTCTGTCACTGTTGCAGTTACATAATATTTTGTGCTAGTGAAATAATGTACATGTGTGTTTCTGAAAAAGTATGAATAGAAATATAGAAACGTAGTGCATTTAAGGTGTTGTTAAACATTTAAATATCAGTCTTTGTTATATACCATGATTATAATCAGATTCATTCACTGATTGGTTTTGCTCAGTGTGTCATGTCAGTTGAAATTCATGAAACTGCACCCCGTATACGTTCGTTCATTCGTTTGAATCATCAACCCTGTGTTATAGCATATAATGCGATTAATGACCAACAGTTGAATAAGTTGGCTTGGTCTGAGCCCCCCTTTCAAACTGATACATGTTTATAACTATCAAAAAAACATATTGTATGCGGTAATATACTGTATTGAATTTATAAACATAATAGGAATATAAATCATCCTACGGACAATGAAAGAAGATCACTGTCATTTTAGATATCATTTTACTTCACAATAACAAAGATGTACAAAGTACTTCCCTTCATGATTATCATAAAGGGAAAAGAAAGTACATTGCATTTCAAATAGTGTGCATATGTTATGTGTATTCTCAGGAGAACTGGAATTTGATTTGATTTAGTTTGATGTTAACAGGCTAGCCCTAACAGTCATTAAAATACTGCTTGTCGAGCTTTTGTTCTTTATAAACAGGAACTTTGATTGAATGTGCATTAAATATACAGAATGTAGTAACCGTAATGCGGGGGAGGGGGTTAATTACGAGTTGACTGATACTATTTATTTTGCAGGAAACATCAGATAACATATCAATGAATAATTTTACACGAAATTAGGGGGTTAGCAAACTTATTTCATGATTATAGCAGACAAAATACAACTTCCAGGTGATTTTGACAGATTTTGAGATAAAAATTTGCATATTTAATTATATGCAAATTGATGACGTCATTAATAATAGAAGACAATAAAACATATTAAAATAATTTTGTCTACCCATTGTTGTATGATTTATGAAGATTGTGTATTAATTTGGTGGAGATTAGAGTTATATCTGCTGAGAAACAGGGTAAAATGTAAGCACATAATTCACGAACCCTAAGAAAGTGTTCAAAACACGAAAAACTGAAAATTTTACATATCTTCAAATAAGGAGCAAAAAAACAGTGTCCAAATGAGTTGTTTTCTTGGGAACATCTTTTTTCTGATATTATGGATCCCAATGAACAAGATGACACCCAAGAAGTAGGATCATAGGGGGGGTGCACGGTAGCCCCCTCTGGCCCACGGACTAATACATATACAAATAAATAATGCATGAAGTTTCTGGCAACACTGCTCCCCCGTACAAAAAAATACCAAAACATTTGTTTCCTTATTCTTACAGACCAGCATCTTATCTTGCAATCCTGGAAGCAACACTTTCCTAAATATGCCACTTTCGGACTTTCGGACAATTTTAGCAACCACCTCTATTTCCCAAATTGACTTTTGCTCAAAACACCCCTATATGGAATAATGGAATCTTCCATTCACAATTAACTGTACTTGGAGTGAGTGAGTGAGTTTTTAGGGTTTAACGCCGTACCAGCATCAATGGCCATATTCATGGCGGGAACAAATTTCATTCAACAATTTTTTATTTCATTCAACAATTAATGTGAAGAAGTTACAGTTTTAGAGGTGGGAGGAAAACCCCAGAAGAATATCCTGGGGAAAAACCCACGGAGTCAGGCAGGGACTGAAAACCCAATCCACATATTGGCCCAGGCCGGATTCGAACCCGGGTCATAGTGGTGGAAGGCGAGGAAAGAACTGTACTTGGAAAGATTAAGGATGTATATTAACCATATTTAGCTGAGAGGTAGGTCAACTATTTGGTCTTTATACAGTGAAGCTCACAACCTTCGGTCATTTTTACTTATGAAAAGAGCTAAATTAGGTGAAATATGGTAACTTTCTATTTTCATCCTTTCTATTTTACACTTTGGTTGAAGGCAAATGTGCAAAGAATAAACAAAATCCATACAAAAAATCTGCCACCACTTCTTTTATTTTTAGAGCAACTCAGTTCTAAGTGTATTTCACAGGTTTTTTTGTATTGTTTTTCAGTCACGATGAACGCACAGAATGTTTACCCTTGTTAACTTTGTCCAAGCGATACAAAACATTGCCCTCTTAGTTGGGTCCGAAACATAAGTTCCGTGACCATTCTCTGGCTAGGATGGTTTGACGATGGATTTGACTTCTATGGACCATTTATAAAAAAAATTAGCCCCCCGGTCCCTCCCAAAAATACCGGCATTTTTCGCTAAAGGGGCAAATCCAAGATGGCCGCCGGCGCCATCTTGGAAAATTAACGTTTGAACCAGAGCACCTAGAATCATGTCTGAAAACACTTTTTGGGGTAAGTGGACCTCGAGGATTCCGATTCCGACATCGGCTTGACAATATGACACCAACTTGACCTAGAAATTCAAGATGGCCGCCGGCGACATCTTGAAAAAAAATTACTTTTGAACCAGAGCACCTACAACCATGTCTGAAGACACTTTTTTCGGGTAAGTCGACCACAAGGATTCCGATTCAGACATCGGTTTGATGCTGTGAAATTATGTTGACCCAGAAATTTAAGAAGGCCGCAATACGATAGAGAAAACACATATTTTTTAAAAGGGAACACCTAGAAACATGAATGAACACATTTTGTTTGGTTAAATCATTGCGCTGATGCAATTTGTGAAGGTCCTGGTCAGCTGGATATGATGAATAATGGTTCTAGGAGTGAGCTCCTAATGGTATAAGGACCAATCGGCTGGATTTGTATGTGGGTATTTAGCACAATGAAAGTCTGATTTATTTTAACAATGCACACTTTCTTTTCAGTTTGTGTCTTCGCTGAATACACCAATCACCGTCACTACATAATCGTAGTGTTGGCACCAGATTAGTTTCTCTTTGCACAGTTTTGTATCACAAACATGATACGTCTTTTTGTTATTGTTCCACTGATGCTGTGGTTTCAGTAGCTGTGTTGTGAATTGAGAAAAATCAGTTACATTCTCCCTGGTAATATTGGGTAAATGGGGTAATATCGGGTGACCTCAATTTACATGCTGACCCTAAGTGGGCGTGATAAACCTTAGTGAAACAATGTTGTCACTTTTTTCGAAATGAACGTTATGTTTTGCGTAATAGCGATATGTTTAGGGTGTTTTGTAGAGATAATTGTGTAATATTTATTTACTCAAAGTCTCAAAGAAACGAATTTGCCAAAAAGCCAACACGCAAATAAATTTAAAAACAAATATCGGAAACCGTGATTACAGACGGCGGTGATATTGGGCACATATATAGCGTTTACTACACGCTAAGATTGTAGGAGTGGCAGAAGTGTTATTGATGTTTATAATGTGTACATTGTAGTATTGCTCCGGTAGTATCGTAATATTAGTATTAACTAATAACTAATATAATTAACCAATTAACCAATATTGGGTAAATGGGATAATATCGGGTGGTAATAACGTGCAATGCCAGAAATATCGGTAACATTCTCCCTGGTAATATTAGGTAATATTAGGTAATATTAGGTAATATTAGGTAATATTAGGTAATATTAGGTAATATTAGGTAATATTAGGTAATATTAGGTAATATTAGGTAATATTAGGTAATATTAGGTAATATTAGGTAATATTAGGTAATATTAGGTAATATAATATCGGGTAATATCGTGTGGTAATAAAAATGCAATATCGGAAATAACGGTTACATTCTATGGGGGTAATATCGGGTGGAAATAACTAGCGTTATTACTCGTTACAACCCGGGTAATATCGGGTAAAATGCCCAGTGGGTAGTGCGCCCCCTTCCTGAATCGGACCCCTCACCAATCAGACATGGTTGGGAGGTGGTCGCTGTCGCCCTGTCCGCCACACGCGACCTGCTCTCCCGACGCATCTACCTGCATCAGGGCCAGCCGAAGAAGATGAGCACGATTAAAATGATGATGAGGAGGAGGGAGATGATGATGTTAAAGAGAAATGACGAAAAAGTGGACATTCTTTGATTTGAATCAAAGAATGTCCACCTTTTGAGTCGTTTCTCCGACTTAAACTACGTCCCTTTTACACCCATTGTCGATATTTAAAAGGAACAACAAGTGTCAATTCTTACTAATGCTTTAGAGTATGAGATGAATTAAGTCCATTGTTCAGTGGTAGAAGCTACTATGTGAAAGTTTAGGTATGTGAATGTTTTGTCCTGTCTGGTCTCCGTGTTGCGTAACCAAACAATTGATCAAAGATTGGGTAAAATGAGGGTTGAATCTGCCAAACATTTACCACGCCAATTCCATGCTTTATTCAGATCCAGAAACTGTTTATTCTCGCTCTCTTGTTTACTTGTATAGTTGATCATTTACAGGCACAGGCATAAGCATAGATTGACTATAACAAATGGAAAATAAAATATGTTTTTAGCAAATATCCAGTGTTTGTGTAACTTCTCATTCAGTAAATATTCGCTTATTAAAATGCAGTAACTATATAAGCATGAGTTTACAAAACTGACCCAACCCAGTATTATTACAACACTCGCACTAATGAATAGAATATTGGTGAATGACTCAATAACCTGTTTATCTCCAAAACTGTATGCATGGGGCTCTCTAGATGTTTTGACATGCACAATTTCACATACAAAGGCATGTGTACATGTAACTTTATGCAACCCATTTCTCTCCGACCATTCTAACATTACCAGACAATCCTTTAGGCTTACTATCAACAATAATCATGCACTAATCACTAAATAAGCTCTATAATATGATTAAGAACAAACTAATTTACCAACCGTTTAATAAACCTTGGCGGGATTGCTGTATAAAGGGGCAAAGAAATCACCAGCTAAAACGGTTTGCAGCCATGACGCTCTAAAATGTGTACTACCGGTAATCTTGAACAGCGCCCTCACTTGGCAAAAGACGAAACCTAAATTTGGCCACAACATACCAGCCCTCTAATTGTTTATCAACCAATGAACAATTACATAACACTTATTAACCAGGCCAAACCTTAATAAATCGTTCAAACATGCAACACTTCATAACTACAATGAACATCTTTGTCTATAAAACTGACTACTTCTCAGCACTGACTTCAACCAACAGGCACAACTTTGTCACAGGACGAACCAGAGTAGATGCTTTCGTCTTCAACCTGACACTCCTGACAAGTCCCTTCTTATCCTTGACAACTTCCAGTACTCTCCCCAGTGCCCATGAGTTTCTTGGAGTAGAATCCACCACCAATACAATATCTCCCACGGCCAGATTCCGTTTGGGGTGAGTCCACTTCTGCCTTTCTTGAAGTAGAGGCAGGTACTCCTTTGACCACCTCTTCCAAAAGAGGTCAGCAAGATACTGAACTTGCCGCCACTGCTTAACAGGATATTTATCACGATCGCTGAACAAACCAGGAGGAAGACTCTGGCTCGATCGTTGAAGCAGCAGGTGGTTCGGGGTAAGAACATCTAGATCACTTGGACTGTTAGGGCATTCTGTAAGCGGTCGATCATTCATGATAGCCTCCACTTCACACAACAAAGTCTGAAGAGCTTCATCACTCAGTTGGACGTTCTGCTCTCGCATCAGCGAGTATAGGATCTTCCTTACGCTTCTTATCAATCTTTCCCATATTCCTCCAAAATGCGATCCGGTTGGGGGATTGAACTGCCAGGATATGCCTTTCTGCAGCAAGCTGTCGTGGATTCTCTGATGATTCCAGGTCTTTATCGACTCTCGCATCTCACGCTCCGCACCAACAAAATTGGTCCCATTATCAGAGAGAATGCTCTTCACTGACCCACGACGGGCAATGAATCTGCGAATAGCGTTGATGCAGGAATCTGTGTCAAGTGAATGTGCCAACTCCAAATGGACAGCTCGTGAAGTCAGGCAAGTGAATATGACCCCGTATCTTTTCACAACACTTCTACCACGCTTCACCTCAAAGGGACCAAAATAATCCACTCCAACATGACTGAACGGAGGCTCGTTTAACGCAAGTCGCTCCTGCGGCAAACTGGCCATTTTCTGCTGCTCAGCCGGGGCTTGATATCTCCTGCAAATGACACACCTCGAGACGATACCTTTGATGAGGGAAGGTGCCCCGATTATCCAGTATTGCCGACGAAGCTCTGCTAGGATAGAATTCTTCCCCAAATGACCAACTGACTCGTGTACATGCTGAAGAATCAGGCTGGATACGAGTGAGTTTCTTGGCAGCAGTATCTGGTGCTTGGACTCGAATTCAAGATTCGCTCTTTCAATTCGACCACCAACACGTAGAAGGCCATCTACAAGCTTAGGATCAAGCTTTCTCAACGAAGAAGACTTCTTTACTGCCGAGAGTGGTGTTCCCTCTGACCTTTTGAGCAATTTGATTTCGTCTGCCCAATGTTTCTGCTGGACATAGTGCACCAAAGCCCTCTCAGCCGCCTGAAGGTTCTCTGCATTAAGTCGAGTGTTATGGAAACCTTCTCTGGTCTCTGACGCAGGAGTTTGCTTTACTCTGTCCTTGTTTAGCTGCTCTGACTCTTGCTTTGCTAAGTCTCGTTTCGACTGGTTGTGTGCAGCCACTCTATCTTGGAGATGCTTCATCCAAACCAGTATCCAGGCAACTCCTCGCCTTAGTCTTGTCCAATCAGAATAGTGCTCCAGAAGTCTGTCGACTGGATTGATGGGTGCCTCTGCTGTCATAAGTCTTCTATACCTCAACATCATTATCTGGTAGCTTGGTCAGATGTATGTCTTGCTGAGGCCATTTTGTTTCTGGCCGAGACAGGAATGCTGGACCCTCAAACCACATGGAGCATTGAAGAAATATATTCACTGACTGACCACGTGTTGCACAATCAGCAGGATTGGACTTGGTGTCCACGTACTTCCACTGATGCAAGTGAGTGGCATCTCTTATGACTACAATGCGGTTCGCAACGAAGGTCTGGAATCGGCAATTCTCATTTGCCAGGTACCGCAGTACCGTCTGGCTGTCTGTCCAGTAGTAGGTGCTGTGTATATCGCAGTCGAGCTCTTGAGCAAGAACTTTGCCAAGCTTAACTGCAATTGTCGCCGCTGTCAACTCCATACGCGGGATTGTGATCTTCTTCAAAGGGGCCACCCTTGCCTTGCCAGTCACCAGTGAACAGCTGATGTGCCCAGATTCATCAGAAAGCCGCAGATAGGCTGCCACACCGTAGCCCAAGTCGCTGGCATCTGCGAAGATGTGAAGCTGACAGCTGACAACCTGGCCAAAACCCGAAGGTTTGTAGGATCTCCTGATCCTCAGCTGATCCAGGTCCTTTACCTCATTGAACCACTGATGCCAGATTCTAAGATCTTCTCCTTGGATCTTTTCATCCCATCCTATGTTTCGCCGACAAAGACTATGTAGGAGAATCTTGGCTTTCAACACAAACGGAGCTGCTATGCCCAACGGATCATAAACTGAACTTGTGATGGACAGTATTCCTCGTCGGGTAGCAGGCTGTTCTGGCAACTTAACATTGAACCCCAAGGTGTCTGACTCAACAAACCAATACACCCCCAGAGCTCGCTCATTGGGAAGGCTTTGATTTTCTACTGACAACTCTCTTACGTCTTTCGCTCGCTCTTCTGGTGGCACCGTCTGCAGAACCTGATAGCTATTCGACATCCACTTTGTCAGATGAAAGCCGCCATCTTTGCACAGAGCTGTGGTACTCTGAATCAGGTGAGTAGCTTCTTGTTCTGTACCAACAGAGACAAGGTAGTCATCAACATAGAAACTTTTCTTCATTACTTCACATGAAGCCTCTTCGTACCGATCACCATTGTCCTCCACAGTCTGCTTGAGGGCAAAGCTTGAGCAACTCGGCGATGACACAGCTCCAAAAGGGTGGACTCTCAAGCGATAGACGACTGGATGTTCCTCAAGATTTGCATTCGGCCACCAGAAGAATCAGAGGCAGTCGCGATCTTCTCTGGGTACTCGAACTTGGAAAAACATTGCCTCTATGTCTCCCATTACGGCTATCTCTTCTTGGCGGAATCTCAAGAGTACGCCTAGCAGACTGTTGGTGAGATCTGGTCCCTGAAGTAGAACGCTGTTCAGAGATGTACCCAAGTATACAGCAGCACAATCGAAGACCACTCTAATCTTCTTAGGCTTACGGGGATGATAGACAGCATGATGTGGAATATACCACACCCTGCCGTCAGCCCGATGTAGGTCTTCCTGTGGGACTTGTTCAGCATAGCCTGCACTCATAATCTTTGACATAAACTCTTTGTAGTCACCGCTGAATTCACTGTCCCTCTGTAGTTTCCTCTTGAGGCTCTCAAGGCGCTTCAATGCCATAGACTTGTTTTCGGGTAGTTTCACATTAGCCGCTCTGAAAGGAAGACCAATGCAGTAGTGACCATCTCTGTGAGTGATTAACTTGCTCACCGATGCCAGGAATCTTATGTCTTCTTGCGAATTCTCTTTCTTGTCATCAATAAGCCTCTCAGGGAAGTCCATGTTGATGGTCTCTCTGACTAGTTTATCCAGATGCCTCAGCTGATCAACTTCGACTATTGCTGTGACCTCAGCCTTGTTTACAGAGAAGCTACAGCTTACGTCACTCTGTACTTGATCTGCATCTCTTACTAAATTCCAAACCACCCAACCAAGCATGGTTCTTGCAGCATGAGGGCTACCTGCTGGACCAGTCTTCAGATCAAACGGCGTGTAGGCGTCTGCTACATTGTTGCCAAGCAGGAGTCCGATGTCTGCATCTATTTCTGGCAAGTTGATGCTTCTGAGATGGTCCCACTTGGAAATGTCCTCTGTCTTTGGGATATGGTGCTGGGATACTGGAATTGTGCCTTTGGTGTATGTAGTCGGAAGGTCAACCTCATTCTTCAAGTCCAAGTCACTGACATTAAGCCCATCGATGAGATACGTCTTCATGGAGTAGGGGTTCCCCATGGTATCCAAAGTGATGGATTTACATGGACCACTTGCACCCAACTGTTGTGCTAAACTCTCACTGCAGAAGGTAACAGTGCTTCCAGGATCCATGAATGCATATGTCTTAACAGCTTTGATGCCATCTCTCAATCTGACTTGAACTGGTACAACTGCCATGGTGCACTGACCCCTTTGGCCAGCCCTCGTATTACCACCTGCATGCTTCACAAAATTTGCACATTCACCCTTGCTTCCATCTGGACTAGGCCATGACTCGGGCTTGGGAATGGCTCTGTTTTCATCATGAAGGCAGGTTGGATGTCGAAGCCTGCAGATGTTACACACGGATCTACGACGACACTCCCTACTTTGATGTCCACGCTTGAGACATCCGAAACATAGACCTTTGGATTTTGCGAACTCTGTCCTTTCCGACAGAGGCAAACCAGACAGACGCTTGCACTTTTCTGTGAGATGGCCCGTGTCATTGCAATATATGCATGCTCTCTTCACTTCTTGATTGCCAGACTTCCAAGCTGTCGACCTGTTGTACTTTTCTCTGTTATGTCATGTCTGCTCGGGTTGGACACCTGAGACCTCTGTTGCGAAGCTGCCCTTTGAACGATTTGCATGTTGGGTGATGACCTTTGAACCCTTGCCTTTCACATCTTGGCTCATTGCATCTTTGCCGAACATTGGATCCATCACCTTCTTTGCCTCCATCCTTACAAATCGAACCAGTTGGCTGAATTGGACAGTCTCGCCTTTGTCTAAAGTTTGTCGGACGATGCTTCTCCATCTGTCATGGAGATAAAATGGTAGTTTCCCCACCAACTTCCTCATGTTGTCAGGGTACTCGAGGACCTTCACTGCTTGGATGCATTTTACAGCATTTTCGCATTCAACCAGAAGAATTGAGAAGTCATCGAGCGCCTTTGGGTTATCAGGACGAACACACGGCCAGTCAAGCGCTTTCTTGATGAAGGAGTGGGCCATGAGATGCATGTCTCCATATCTGGACTCCAATTCTTTTAGAGCTGCTGGGTATCCTGTCTCGGCAGGAAGGTGGCTGAAACCTGAGACAACTCTATATGCCTCACCAGTAGTGAACTGCTCCAAATAGCTCAGTCGCTCATCATCATTCTCAGTGTGTACTGCCACTTTAGTATTGAACTGCCGGATGAATTTTCGGTATTCAGCTGGTTCCCCGCTAAACCGCTTGATCTCTGGGGTAGGCCTTTTTAGTTGTCTGACAACAGAGAGAAGAATGTTGTCACTGGATGACATGGCAGTTTCACTTCGGTTGTTGGTGCAGTGCTTGTCATCTTCTCCTGAAACAGAATTGTTGTTATTGACACACAATGGCACTGGTACACTACCATGGGATGATAAGCTATTACCACTATGTTTAACTTGAACATGTACTTGTGCACAACTACTATGGTTATTACTCTCTGGCACAAAACAAGGAACATTTACATGAAGTGTGGATTGATCAATAATTTTCTTCTCTACACAATCTGACTCGTTATTTGGGTGTGCTACGGCATTATCATGTAACTGCTTAACTGAATTTGGATCCCTAATTGAACCTGCATTGGGTTGCAATTCAAAATTATCTAAAACTTTTCCTTTGCTTGCACAATGTCCAGTTCAGTAGTCAAATCCAGCTCCTCTTCTTCTAGCCTTAATTTAAACCTTGCCATGTCTATCTCTTGTCTCCTCTTGAGTGCCTTGATTCTTGCCTCCAAAGCTGCTTTCTCCTGTTCTGCCCTCAGACGTGCCGATGATACTGCACTGGCAACGGAAGCTCTTGAGGCCCGCCCGCTCATGCGTGAGACGCTTGTCAGGTTTTCCATGGTCGTGGTGCCATGGCGTTGGCCTTGATATCGGAATTATTGCTCCTTCTGTGACTGGACAGCTTCCCAGTTGGAGTAATACACCTTGAAGTTCTTCAGGTAGGTATCTCTACTGTCCCAACTGTTGTCCATATATTCCTGTAGTTCCTCCGTAGACAGCAAACTACAGTACTCGCTGTTCTCTTTGAGCAAGTCCTCGTAAGTTGACATCCATTCTTTGTATTTAGTGCGAACTTCACCTTGATCATGCTTTTCATTCATGAGAAGTTCAAGCCTTTCTGTTTGTGACTTTATCTGCCTGAACAGCTGTGACACACACTTCGCTTTAGTGTCCTTGTGGTAGGCAAGCCCCTTTTCTGTTTGCATTCTTGCCCTCAATGAAGTGTCTTTACTCTGTGTGTCACCTTCATAATGTTCATGGCCTGTAGCGCCCTCTATGGTAGTGTCTTCCACCCCTTTATCCATCCTGGTGTGTAAACGTCAATGTTGAATCTGCCAAACATTTACCACGCCAATTCCATGCTTTATTCACATCCAGAAACTGTTTATTCTCGCTCTCTTGTTTACTTGTATAGTTGATCATTTACAGGCACAGGCATAAGCATAGATTGACTATAACAAATGGAAAATAAAATATGTTTTTAGCAAATATCCAGTGTTTGTGTAACTTCTCATTCAGTAAATATTCGCTTATTAAAATGCAGTAACTATATAAGCATGAGTTTACAAAACTGACCCAACCCAGTATTATTACAACACTCGCACTAATGAGTAGAATATTGGTGAATGACTCAATAACCTGTTTATCTCCAAAACTGTATGCATGTGGCTCTCTAGATGTTTTGACATGCACAATTTCACATACAAAGGCATGTGTACATGTAACTTTATGCAACCCATTTCTCTCCGACAATTCTAACGTTACCAGACAATCCTTTAGGCTTACTATCAACAATAATCATGCACTAATCACTAAATAAGCTCTATAATATGATTAAGAACAAACTAATTTACCAACCGTTTAATAAACCTTGGCGGGATTTCTGTATAAAGGGGCAAAGAAATCACCAGCTAAAACGTTATGCAGCCATGACGCTCTAAAATGTGTACTACCGGTAATCTTGAACAGCGCCCTCACTTGGCAAAAGACGAAACCTAAATTTGGCCACAACAAGGGTGTTTAAAATGCCCAGTACATTCGACATCGAAGTCATTTGATGCCATACATTGTTGTGCGTCGGGTGTGTCTATGCTAACTCCGCTAAAATGTCTTCCAGTGATGATCCGTACATATTTTTGAGTAGGAATACGTTGGAAGATTTTGATGGTGATTTAAACCAGTATTTTGGGACATATTCGATGAGGATTTATACTTCAATGAGGATTTATACTAAAGCGGCCGATTCAGAGGTGAAGAAACTTCCTACACTCGTGGCCGATTTGGACTCCTTGTAACGGATCAGGTAATGATGGAAAATAAGCAAGAAATGAAAACAAGAACTTTTTATTCCCAACATTTGGCTTAGCTCTCATCAGCAGCTCATTTTTGCTTATTATTTTTAGCCCCATTTTATGGTGTAACTTAACGTCAGTAGTCATTATCCTGAACGGTTTCATTATCACATGTCCAACCAAACTCGGAACAAAACAAATTTCTGTTGGTTTTTCTGCCGTTTGTGCTACACGGGTATACAACAGGACAGCATGGGCGAGTTAGCGAATGTAAAGTACATGTACGTGTTGTACGTACATGTATATCGGCCCTTTTAAAGTTGTGCATTAGTAGTACTTTTTAGGACCTTTGAACGTATGACATAACTATGGCCTATCTCCGTCGAAAATTATTCCCATTTACAAGAAATCAATTCCTACTACATGTACATATTTTAAATTGCGAACCATCGCTTCGACCTTGCTAATAAAATGGTTTATCCTCCTAATTTTCTTTTCTCAAAGTTCTTGGGCCATTTTCATTTTCGAATGTTTTAGACAAACCTTGATGCAATTTGTTACATGCGGGTTGGCGCATCCATTTCATTTGATTTTGTTATTGTTGATATCCCAGGTTGTGGCAAATCTGTGCAACAAGGCTTTTGGACGAACCACTCCATACGGTCGAGCATGACAATGGCTTCGGTGGCCAGAACCAGTGAGCACCACAGGAGAGCAGTCAGCCGGGCCGAAACCGCAAAAGTGCGTCGACACAGCAAAGAGACCTCCAAAACAACTATTGAGAGCTCTAGAGAAACTGTCAACATAGCTCTTACTAAAGTTGTAATACAAATAACAATAGCAATTTCTGTGTTCATTGGGTCGTTATTTTTCTGTTAATTCTCAAAAGAATGTACAGTTAAGTGTACATTCTTTAAAATAATCGACACTTTTCTGAATAGAGTGACGTCACAAGAGTAGTTTAAGTACAGAGAAGGGGGGATTCACTGAATCTGATGTCCATAATCTAGTGAGCCAGAATTCTCTGATTCAGACTGTTGTCATGAGTAACTTTTGTAACTTTTATTTTTTATTTGTTTCTTGTAATGTTTCTTGTACTGTCCCTTTAACCTTGTAGCGTACATATATCCCTCCCTCACAACATAGCTATTGCATTCCCAGGTGAAGAAATACAATAGTCTTTAGTTTGGTATTTTCCTTATTAGTGTATCTAGGTTGTCCAGTAAGGCCATAGTTAGTCACAATAGTCACAATAGTCACAATAGTCACATAGTTAGTCAAATTAGATTCTTTGTTACAAAAGGAACTTCAGGAATTTAAAAGATTTAATGGAATGTTTATTGTTTAGTAACTGGTACATTTCAGCTTGGGCGTTGTCCCGCAGGTCAGTCAGTCACTCACTAGACACCAGAGGTGTAGGACATGTCCACCCGTTAGATAGCTGCCTGTGTATTGGGAATTGGAGTTGAGATACTTTAACTCGTGCCAGTTTGGGCACCCCTTTTGCTTCTGTGTGAAGCCAGTGCTGTGTGCACATCATGTATATTGCATGAATTTCTGTGTGAAATTATCGTGCCAGTTTGGGCACTCTTTTTAAGCCAGTTTGGGCATTCTGTGTGGAGAAGTTTTGGACCAGGCAACGGGCAGAGACGCTAAGAGAACGAAGAAGAGACTAACTGTAAGCATAATCTTATTTATTTAAATGTATGAGATCGATTGCTAAGAAATAGTTATATAATTGCCAGTTTGATGTACATATACATGTAGCCAGATTGAAGTTAAAACTGTGATACGGAATTGTAATTTATCAAGTTGAGATTTGTGAAATTATTAGATTTTGGTTATATATTTTGATAATTATAGATGGCCAAGTATGTGAGCTAGTTCACTACTTTTGGGCGATAACTCGGTGCTAACCCTCAGCAGGATTCAGCAAGGTGGACCGCAGGCTACTAGGTTTGGACACCTCGTTTGCCAACCACCGGTTATAATCCCCTGCCAGACTGAGTGCTTGCATACGGAGGTTTGGAGTATCGTGGCATATCCCAATGACATTTGAGCATATTGTTTAGTTTAATGTTTTAATCATTACTTTGAATTGATTAACTACTATTAATCTATTTCTGTGACGTCATACTATTGTTGAAACTGTAGATTATTTTTAAGAATGTACACTTTACTGTAGATTAAGTTACGAATCTACTCGTGGCTGTAGATTAAGTTGACAATGAAATCCTCAGTATAGTTTTTTTTTATACAAAACAATCGCTTACAACAAACGTTTAAAAGGTATAGAGTATACTTTTTGCGACTATCTAAACAATCATAAACCAACACAATTATTGTTCTAAAGATTATTTGAAGTAAATATGTTAATGCCTCTAAACTCCCTGTGGAATTATTAATTCTGGCATGCTGTAATTTTAAAGGAAATAAAAACAGAAGTCCAAAAGTGTGTGTGTCAGAGACGCATTTATTGCCATTAAGTATTGGTTGAAAATCAACATCTTGGAATATTATTTCTTCAGAAAATGCAGCATTCACAGAGCCAAAACTTTGTCGTGATAGTTGTCAAGTGTCTTTCTTTAGTTTGTGAGAACTTTGCTGCTTTAAATGATAAAAATGCACAACTGACAAATAGTATATTATACCTTCAACATACATTTTTCACTTTTTTGTAAACGTAACTTTCCTACAGAGAGAAATTAGAAAATATTCACAAAACTAATGCTACAGGAAAACCTCGCAATATAAAGTTTAGTTAGTAAATGGTCATTTTATACATCAACAAAATAAACCACTCAATTTCCTGCACATTTCCTGAATATTTTCTGAACTATAAAATACAAATTTAAAAAATGAAAATGGATTTTATTTGGGCACATTTACATTTACAGTTATATGTATTCCACTGCCGTCTGCACGAGTGGTTACAGGTCTCTCAAAGCTGGTGCTTCCTGATGCACCAAGGGCAACATCGGTGTCTTTGGAGCTCTCTGTCGGACGCTTCGTGGAGGCAAGAGCATGGCTGATGGCTTGTCGTTGGTCATCCGTCGTCCGTTTGTAAGAGCGGACAACAGAAGAGCGATGACCAGTTTTCTCACAGATTAGCTGCTCGTCGAAGTTCTGCTGATACAAACGGGATGCAGCCGTAGCACAAAGGGAGTGATTAGTGTAGTAACCATGAAATCCTGCTTGATCACATAGGCGTCGAACAGTTTGGGAAAGCTGGTGAATTCCTTGTGGCTGACAGGTGTACCATACATCACCATGGGGCTTTGCAAGAGGACGAAGATAGAAGGCTGGACTACATTTCGCTGATGTCGGCCTATGGCGTATATACTCCTCGTAGAGACGTACTACGCATCTGTCTGGATTCGAGGTGTTTTCGTATGCATCCACTTTCTTAGGCATGATCTTCCGATGTTGCAATCCACCTTGAAGGCTCTTAAGCCGCGTTCGCATTGGACTTAATATTGTCAAATGTTACGGTACGTGATTGTCAAAGTTAACGGTGTTAAATCCTCCGCTAGAAGCTCGGGCCTGTAGATCTTACTGTTGCGGAGGGTAAAATGGACAATTTGACAATGTTACCCTCTGTCCGCATTGGATTTAATTTGGTTAAAGTTGACAACAGTCTCCGTAGGTTTTACCAAAGAAAGTCCAATGCGAACACGGTTTAAGACACATCTTCCGTGTATCTGAGAAACCGCTTGCCATCGGTGGTTGTCTGAAGGTGCATCTGCGAGTTTGTGTAACGCAGGTTTCGATGTTCTTCCCCAGCCCTCAGAGCAAAATGAATTCCAAATAGGTACAAAATAGTATCCACTAACTGCTGTGCTGTATTGGTCCCAAGAATCTTCTTGTCCCACATGACATTCTCATCTTCCACGCTGATTACTTCTGCCTTGCGGTGTTTCACTCTGTGTCCTGCAGCAGAAAGTTCTTTCATCTGGTTGTCAAGTGTATTTCTCAAAGAAGAAAATGCTTCGTCGTGAAGAAACCGATATTCCTTGCCGTGCATCGCCATATACAGCTGAATACATATCACCATCTCATAGAGAGCTTTACTGGGATCCTCCTCTCCGTTGACCTTACGCACCTCCAAGGTGAAACGGGTGACACAGTTCATCGGTTGTCATTTCAAGGAGCTCACTCCGTATAGCGCTCAAGTTCAAGTCAGGATTCAGTATTGATCGTTCATTCCTCTGAATTTTCCACTCGTTGAATGCGCGAACTGCCCAGGCACATTTTTTTCCCGTTGAATCCGAATATCTTAAAATAGAAAGGAAAAAAAAAACGTAGAAAATGTTATAACGTAAAACATCAGAAAGGGCGATTTTTTTGTTTCTTTATATACCCAGCACGATATACGGCAGAGGGGTACCCCTCGTCTCACTATACTTTATACACACTTTACACTGCTGTGTAAAAAGAATTCATGAGATTAAGGGAACACAATGACCAACACAAAAGAGGGGGCTGGGGGTTCCCTCTGCCACATATCATGATTCACGTTTCTTGACATGGACACTAATTAGTCCTCATATGTTTTAGGTGATTTGGCATGGCCATAAAACCATTTTTCTTATTTGCTAGTTTGGATATTATACAAGAGTTATAAAGCCACTAAGATAACAAAATTACAACCTACCTTTTTGTAGATTTTCGGACAACCTCAATATCACCCATGGGAGGTTTGAATCGGTTGCATTCGTTTGCAGTTGTTGTTGTTTTAATATATCCAAGATTTTTACTTGCTGGTGCTGGTACATCTTCGTCAGATATCTCCGAGAAATAAATCGATTTATCATAGCCACACGTTTTTTTCCCAACCACTTGGTTGTCATTTTGTAGTGTCAACAGGAATTTAGCTGTAGCAGTACTGTCGGAATCACTGTATGAGCTAGGTCTAAAACTACTCCGAGTAAGAGGCATACTGTTCGAGCTGTCGCTGTCAGACATTGTGAAACCTCTGACTACCATGCACTACGTACGTACTCCAAGTCTAATATGGCAGCGCGAAAGCCTTTTACCTTGGTTTTTATACCCGCGTTCATGTAGTAACAAAGCCCTGAATTGGTGATTATATAATGCTTGTTGCTTAAAGTTCATTCACAAACGCGCTGTAAGCTTGACAACAATAAGATCTACCCCCATCTGCAGGGTGCATTTGAATAAACCTTTGTTCTTTTCAAAAATGAGGTTTTAGGAATGTACAGTCAGAGTCTTTGTCAACTTAATGTACAGCCAAGAGTAGATTAAGTTACGAATCTACTCTTGGCTGTACATTAAGTTGACAAAGACTGTAGATTAAGTTAACAAAGACTCTGACTATACGTACTTTAATTCACAAAGCACTAAGTTTGATAACAATAAGATCTACACTTATTCAAAAACGTGGCGATCGGGTGACGCCAGGGGTGATTTGAATAAACCTTTGTTGTAAAAAAAAAATAGATTAAGTCAGAGAATAGACTCGGAACTGTAGATTCGTGCAAACAATGTACTCGGCTTCGCCTCGTACATTCTTTGCACGAATCTACAGTCCTCGTACATTCTCCTTGACTTATTACGCTTGATTCCTGGACTTGGAAGTGGATACCATATAATCACCACACTTTGAATAGATTTATAGTAGTAGATTGGGTATCGTAAATAAGGGATAGTATCACTAGGATTGAACTGAATTGAATTGAACTGAATTGGATTGGATTGAACTGAATTGAATTGAACTGAATTGCATTGAATTTTAAGTCTAATCGTTCTGCGTTTGTTTTTATTTTAATCGCAGATTTAATTGTACACATGTAAATAAGACTGTGAATATAATAAGATAATCTAAAAGAAATATAATTTGGTTTGTCCTTCATTACGAATTATTCTTGTCCGGCCGAAAATGGCGGGCACCGCCCGTAGCGGTGACAACTGTCACATCTATCAATGTCATATTGATCACATCTCTCAATGTTATATTGATTAACCTGTGAAACAATGTGTAGCATAAGACAAGAGCATAATTGGTGACTAATCCTAAAAGGGTTTTAATTGCGTTGCACTGTGGTGTCGTTTGTCTTCTCTAAATAAACAACCAAAAAGAACAAATTGTTTTGTATTGACATGCTTTTTGTGGTTTCATTTGATAACTACATCTATTTCAGTTACAGCTAAACAAGGAGCTTATTTTAAAGAATAATTATAGTTCTCTTGTCATTCATTTGGCTGCAACAGATATCATAGAGGTATTTTGCTTTAATATTAAAGAGCAAAGCAGTACCAAAATAAACGGTTTTGTCATTAACAATTTTTGACCGAATTTAATTATGAGTTTACCACCCCGCCCCATAATCACAAATTGCCTTTACTAAACCTAGCATGTTTATTAGGCATGGACTCATAAGTAAAATAGCTATAATTGTTCCTTCCTTATGTACTGTATAAATGGCAAACCCCACATCTTCATTTACCGTTTAAAAGTTAGGTTTTCCTCTATCGTATGGCGGCCATCTTAAATTTCTGGGTCAAAATGATTTCACAGCATCAAACCGATGTCTGAATCGGAATCCTTGTGATCGACTTACCCGAAAAAGCGTCTTTAGACATGGTTGTAGGTGCTCTGGTTCAAAAGTATTTGTTTAAGATGTCGCCGGCGGCCATCTTGGATTTCTAGGTCAAGTTGATGTCATATTGTCAAACCGATGTCGGAATCGGAATCCTCGAGGTCCACTTACCCCAAAAAGTGTTTTCAGACATGATTCTAGGTGCTCTGGTTCAAAAGTTAATTTTCCAAGATGGCGCCGGTGGCAATCTTGGATTTAGCCCTCTAGCGAAAAATGCCGATATTTTTGGGAGGGACCGGGGGGCTAATTTCTTTATAAATGGTCCATAGAAGTCAAATCCATCGTCAAACCTTCCTAGCCACAGAATGGTCACGGAACTTATGTTTTGGACCCAACTGGCTCCGCCCTAAAGCGTAGAGTCTATAGCGGTTAATTTTGATAGTTTGGTATTGAATTTTAGTTAAAACATAATTGTAATGCAGTGTGCAATTAGCACTCAGTTTCAGAATATCATATATTCAGCAAAATTAAGTAGGGCGACATCCAAGCAACTCCAATTGCAGGGCAACATAATATGCCCATTTAGTAGGCTCAATGCGCACTACAGTGGTCACCACTTTCTCGTCAAACATGTTAGTGACATCGTTGGTGTCATCGGTGTTACCATTGAACTCCTGCAACATAAGCAAAGATTATACGTGTTATTGTTATTCATAAGCGGGACAATACTGGAAGAGGGGAGGTAATTCCGCAAGCTATAGGTTTCCCCGGCTAATTTAAAACATTATAGATTCACATTCACCAAATCCCACATTCATGCAGTCATTTATCATTCAATTTCAACGTTTGGTCACTCTTTGCAAACATCATGTCGAAAATAATCGTCATTACAATTCAAAATCGTCCAAGCAACAGCTTAGTGGAATTTGATATGTAAAGGCGAATATTACAGAGCCATTTTTTGGAGTGACCTAACTTTGGAGTGACCTAACTTTGGAGTGACCTAAATTCAATGGTAGATTACTAAATTGATTTGGTAAATTAAAAGCGTGTGAATTTTTTTCTTGCACGACATGGAATGTGATAGTTCGTGAATTTTAATACAATTTAAAAGTTCAATTTCTAATGTTGGTCCCTCTATTTAAACCTTGTCTCGGGAATAGTTGTAATTATAGATCGAATTTATCTAAGCTGTTGCAGAAAGGCAGCGTTCAGAGATCGAATTTGTCTGAAATCAATCGATTTCAAACTTAATGTTATTTAATTAGTCTAATGTGTACTTGACTCAATCACACACTAGACTAATTTAGTTAGCATAACGTTCGAAATTAATTGAATAAGACGAATTT
The DNA here is from genome assembly GCA_037893245.1 of Crossaster papposus. Classification (NCBI taxonomy): domain Eukaryota; kingdom Metazoa; phylum Echinodermata; class Asteroidea; order Velatida; family Solasteridae; genus Crossaster; species Crossaster papposus. The sequence continues at coordinate 771,109 of JBAIAA010000022.1, read as the reverse complement.
TGTTGGCTGCCTCCCAAATGGTTCAAGGGTGCTACTCACGGCATTTTAGTGTTAATGACTTCCGACTAGCGCCCTCAAACAAATATACTGACAATTTGGTAGACCGAAAATATAGGGCAAAATAGCTAAGTTGGTAGAGCGCCGGTCCGGTATTCCGGTCGCAGCAGGTTCGAGTCCCGCCTTGACAATTTATTTTGTTTACTTTTAAATTTAAAGTAATATTCTTGATAGTTTTTCTCCAATGGTAAAACTTGATAAATGCGGTAACTGTAATGTACGCCGATGCCTTCATTTTCTAATAAAAATAAAAGGAAACATGTTGCGGGTCAAGGCAGCAAAAAGGAAAACAATATTACCTTGACGTTTCCGGTTGCATCGGTCACGCGTTCAAGTGCAAATGTGGCCTGCTTCCGATATGCCACCCTGTACTTCTTTACGTATCCAAAGTAGCCCCCGTCCGACCAGCGATTTGTGATGACACCAGACACCAATGTACTTTCTATCAGGTTCACCTGGATCCAGGAATTTTCGTTACTGTGCACCAAGAGGGAAGATAGATAGGAACATTGACGTGAACACGCTCCGCAATCAAACCCACGTTGATCAGAAGAGAAATTGGCAAGAAATTAGAACGATTAAACAACTGAAACCTCTTCAAAACTGTTGATCTTTAAAGTTTCAATACACTATATATTAATGTTACCGGTATTTAGTGTTTTTTAGGTTTACTGTCAGTGCTAGTTTGACTTTCCTCCGAGAAAAAGAAATTAATTTCCTTTGCTATTTTTTCTTAGACAAAATTTACTGTGCCAGAGTTGAAGAATTTGAATGAAAAATATTGTTTTTATAAAAAGCTGGGACAACCTATACTACAGCAATAAAATGGTACTAAAATAGGGTAGTCTGAAAAGTAGTCTGTCATATTTATGCAGTACGGGGGTGTATGAAATATCGACATTTTGTGCGTACATCATTGGTGACTCCATTTAGTGACTACACTTCCCTTTGATACCTACGTCCTTGGTATCCATACACTGTCAAGGTTAAGTCCAGCCCTGACTACTGGACGCACTGATCTGATCATCGGTGATTGTATTACTCTGCATTCCGAGAGGCCCTTGGTTCGGACACACAGCTGTTAATAAATAAAATAAAACCATATCGTGTATACAAGTAAACCCCCCCCCCCCCCCTCACCCCAACGGACTCAAAAATGGGCTCCTAAATTATGATATTATCAAATTGCCATAGGCAGATGAAGCATTGTATATTTCAAAACTTTCGGGGGATGTCCATAACTCTCCTATTAGGGGGTGTCTTTGGCACCCCCGTCTCCACCCTCCCCCCTCCTCTCCACTCCATTCTACTCCACCCCACACCCCCACCCCACCCCACCCCACCCTACCCTACCCCACGCTACCCTACCCCACGCTCAAAGCTAGATTTGCGCATGCAACTGAAAGCGTGAGTATTATGGCAACACGTACTCAGGCCTGAAACGTAGTCATAATGCTGTAGTGTGTCCAACTAAAGAATAGTAGTTTTGTATTAAATTGTATCCAGGCCCAAACAAAAATAAAAAAATAAGAAAAATCAGCCCCCCCCCCCTAAAAAAAGAAAGAAAGTCCGCCCCCCCCCCCCCCCCCAACAAAAAAAAGGTCCGCATCGTAACTATGCAACTTGGCCTATACATGGTATGTTTTAACCCACATTTTTAGCCTTAAACTGCTATCTGCTACTTTAGCCCATCACACGCCCAATGGAAGACTTTTGAGACGATTGGTGGCAGCAAACACAACGGTCCTTTTCCATTGTTTACGCCACGTTTAAGCTAACGTGCGCATGTTCGAAATGATTGAAAACAATCCCTCATACTCCCCCCTGCGTCGCTGCGCGACGGGCGGTGCTAACGTGCCGATGTACTTTTTTCTTTCATATTCGCACCCCCCACCCCCGCCCATCCCAATAATTCCTGGTTACGGGCCTGATTGTATTATATAACATCTTACTGATCGCTGGACTCGTAGTGGCCGCTGGATTCTCAGGGGTTGACGGGCTCGCCGTGGTCGCCGGGCTCGCCGTGGTCGCCGGGCTCGCCGTGGTCGCCGAGCTCGCCGGGCTCGCCGTGGTCGCCGGGCTCGCCGTGGTCGCCGGGCTCGCCGTGGTCGCCGGGCTCGCCGGGCTCGCCGTGGTCGCCGGGCTCGCCGGGCTCGCAGTGCTCGCAGTGGTCGTTCGTCTACAGTTTAAGTTATCTGTGTGCGGTGGGAACCAACGGGGTGGGTTACCAGTGTGTGGGCTGTACTCCAATCCGACGAAAGAGACTTGGTGGCATGATGATGCCAGCACTTACGTATGCAAAAAAATATGCAAAGAAATAATAAAAAAAATCATCAAAATTATGCTACAGGTAACAATAACCGAGAAGAGTAATGCTCGATGAAAAGGCCACACAAAAAATTCTACCATTACGATTTATAATTCAGTATTCAATGGGGATAATTCACAAACAAGCAACCATTACCAGCTTGCCATCTGCCCAAAAAAAATTGATAGTTTTCATGCATCTATTAAATTTTCGTTGTCTCCTCCGCAGAAGCGCTGGAATCGGAGTGTACAATTGAAATACACGTTAAATCGACATTATGTGTGCGGTGAAAGCTTGCTAAAATAATTTATGTCGGACAAAATGGCGACAATATGTCGGACAAAATGACGACAATTTGTCGGACCTGAATTGTTGCACTGTGATTGATTACTTTTTAAAGGGATCTGGCCTCGTGGATCACTGTATTCCTTAAAAACAATTAGTTGCCTACAAGTGCGTCTACAACCAGGGTTTGGCCCAAAAATATGTGATTTGTTCAGACTATTATTTTTAACTCGCGTTGGAGCATAAACATTTATATAAAAAAAAAAAATTGAAAATAATAGGCACACGTGCAACCATTCCTTTAACAAAATCTCCTTTACAACTGTCAATGCCAAGAATTCCACAAACGTACGAGTTAGTATTACACTTTGCCAACCACTTTTATTAACTTTATGTGGACAAACTATTAGCGTCACCTCTATCTACATGTTTTATGAATAATGACATTATGAACAATGCATAAATATTAGATTGTTTTTATGTCTAAGAGTATCATTATTGGTTTTTTTTGTATATAATGTTATATAATTCTTGACAAACCTCATCTTTTAGTTAAGGCCAGTTTATACTCTGCGCAGAAGCGAATGCAAAAGTGGGTATTCGTATTAGTCGAACATAATTCGGGCGAATTTTGCAGCGAATGAATTGCATGGCCTTCAGTATGGGCTTTATTCACGAGTCGGCCATTGAAAGTGAGGCAACATTTTCTTTCTTGCAACTTAAATGACCTAAAGTTTAAGTACATATTAATACAAGTCTTCTCAGATGAATAACAACATTTTGTTGATTAAACATTTATCTTAATATTTTATGCCACATTTGAAAAAAAAATATTAAAAGTGAGGCTATATAATGCAAAACAAGTCTTGGACTTCAACGAAAATGAACGTTTTTGTCAAACACTTTATGAACATTAGAGTATACAGCTTTTGTAATTGTGACTACATTTAATCAAAATGTATTAAGGACCACAACTATATATTATTGATAAACCATCATTAGCGCGACCGGTCCATAGAGACGCACGCAAAATGTTAGGTTTTTATTTGTAACCTAACCCGTTTTTACCTAAAGCTTTTGCCACAAAATTAAAAACCATTAGGATAATGTACCCAAATCTATCGACATATTCAATAAAATTAAACAAAATGAAATTTTATCGAGTACTTGGGCGCTCGGACGACCGGCAAACGGTCGTCCTAACGACGGTGGTCGTCGCAATACTGTAAAATTACTGCGAACGGTCGCTCTAAGCGCGCATAGTCAAACATATTAACATTTGTGCATACATTTAAGATGAACTGATATAGACGTGCAGAGAAAGATGTTAACGATAAATATGATTTATTATCCTATGCAGCAGGACAGCTGTAAGAACTCATCTTCGACAAGGTAACGGATTTGTTTACGTATGGCCTGAGTAGTTTTATTGCCAGATCAATATTCAGGTTTCCGATCGTTGCGTTTTCGCGAAACCTATATCTTGACAACATTTTACCAAACTTGGTCCCCGATCGCTGCGATTTCGCGAGATCTATATAAGTACTGTCAATAACTCATAACATAACTAAGCAAACTTAGTCTCTGGTCACTGCGATTCGCGAGACTTCGTGGCGTAGCTGGTTATTTCCGCATATAGCCAAACTTATAACGAGATTTCCGGTCGATGCGTCCCGCAAAACATAACAGCGCCATCAGCTATGATATTCGAATTCAATTAACAGGCGGTCTACACTTCTTTGTATACAAACGTTCCATTAACTTTGGATACAGTCATACAATACATGTTTTGATAATATTCTATAATCTTGCGGTGCCGTATTTAAATCAGGGCGTTAGAATTATGTATGCAAGTAAATAAATTGAGGCCTATTACAGCGTACTACGCCGTGTGGATGCCTTAGATTTTGGCATTTATACTTATAATGTATTTTATAAGAAGGCCGCCTTGAATATACTTAAACAAAAAATATACATATACTTCAAACATTAATTTACAAAGAACTAGCACAAATAAAGCGACAACCGACTGACAAACTGCTTAGACAAGAGTGACCGATCCAGCCTTGAGTACTTGACTATACGATACACGACCTTGTCGTCACTCAACAGTTGTCCAAATGGCCTGCCCAAGAATCGCCCTATGCCGGCCCTTTTAAACCAAAACGACCGCCTGGGGGTAATACATTACTTGAAGCCACACGGGCCTCAAATGACTTGTTTCACACGGTACAAGTATTATGTATTATTTTAGATAAACAAGGATAATAATGAACTACTGAGTAAGACGTTAACATGTTAAACTAAAATGGTTTTGAAGTAACCATTACTCCTAAACGATCTAGACCAACTGTAACCGAGTTGTTTCCGGTTATAACACACGGGTCAGTGACGATTAAGGAGTCAGGAGAGTGTAAATGATTTTTGAGATAATCCGGGTTTTATTGTCTTTGGTTGAGATGTGTATTCAAAAGTTAATTAAACCGGACAAAAAACGACAGTCATTGATGGTGGTGAATTCTGAAAAATATAATTAAATACATATAATTAAATATTTGTACAGTGAATTTCAATATCTTTACAATTATTGTACATTATTCAATTTATATTTAGGGACCAACAGTGCATCCCTTTAAACTCTAAAACTGATGTGTGGCAAATGTAGCTTCATTTGCGCCTTATAATAATATTAACAAAACAGTCTACCGCTTAAAATAAAACAGATACGAACTATAGGTGAATGGCGTACCCAATGTTACGTTGCCGGCCGTATAAGGCTCAAAAGAAGAGAGCGCGGTCACTCGTATGACAAGTACAGGTTGCTGCTAATAGAAATACACGTATTTACAATAAACCTCGGCGATAGATGCGTTTGAGTTTGTTATTAATTAAGAATGTAATTTGGAAAGAAACAATTTACTGTTATAATTATAAATGTTTGTTTGTATAACAGCCAGATTTTAGCATAGTCATTATTTTACAACATTAGATTATTTCCATAGAAGTAAACTATACGAATAAAATAAAATCTCATTAATGTTGTTACAGTCAAAGCACTTACCGGAAAAGCTGTGTGCTCTACACCTTTGCCTCCGTTTGCCTAATGACAGTTGATCGGCAATAGGGATAATATTAGCCGTAATAAAGCTAAGGTGTTCTCTCGGCAATTGTCCGGCATGTCAACGCCCCAAACAAGAATTTTAAAAGCGCCTGCTAAAAGTTACGCAACTAATTATAACTACGCTGGTGGCGCTGTTTAACAAGCTTATTACAAACCGCTGGCGGCGCTGTTTCGCAAGCTTTGCCACACGCTCGCCATGTAATGTATACAAATCAAAATATAATGTAGACGTTTTGTATGGAAGGTAACGTTTTCAAAATTAATACATAAATATGTTTATTTTCTCACAAGCTATATAAGCACACAACGAAACCATGTTTAAGAGCAATTTTTGTCACCGCACTAAATGAGAATAGTTTAGTTGTAGTAATATTTAGTGCCACAATTCGAAAAATTTCGGCAAATAAGCGTCTGGTATTTAATCACCGCATCGTTCGGTTTTGCTCGAATTTTAGTGTTGGTCTAAATATAGTTTAATTCGTCACCACTAATAACATTTTGTTGTTATTATTCAGGCAGTGGACGGAGCTGAGCTCTGATCACAATTAAAATATATATTCGATCGCATAATAAAAGAAAACTCAAATATCAATCATGGTATAGGTGCCGCACTACATCTAACTTGACCCCCGAACACCCCCCCCCCCCCCCCTTTTTGTGTCGCCTAGACACGAAGGTTTTGGAAAACAAGGGCAACAATGCCTCCTAAAAACGGTACAGCGGGTAACGTTTCCTTTAATATAGTATATATTACAATTAGACAATGACTTAAACCTATAGTCTTGGAGCTGTAACCAAAATCAAGACTTTATTATCCAGCGAAGCGGCTGTACAACGCACGAAGGAAACCAAGAAGGTGCTCCATTCTGCAGTAACCCTGGAAACCTCTAGCGGAAAACACAAACCTTTGTAACGCGACAACTCATGTGTTAAGCGATGCCCTATTAAATTTACCGACGTTTATTAAAACCTGAATCGTGCACAATGTGGGCGTGGCTGTTATAAAACCGACTGGAAGAAACCAACCACTAGAAGCATGACTTTAATACAAACATGTTATTGTATATTTACAAACAAAAAGTATTCGTCTGTTCTAATGGAGATGTTACAGTGGGAACACTAATTTCTGTTGAACCAATAACCATGATTAGGGGCATATTCAAAGGGGAAGAGTATACCTTTAGAAACATTAGTGACCACCCAAATTATTGTTCAAAGGCTGACTTGATGTACATATATTAATGACTCAGTCTATAAGCACCCTCAGAAATTATTACTTTTGGAATGCTGTCATTTTAAAGAAAATAAGAAAATAAGTCCATATATGTGTCTTACAGACGCACCTTTAGAAATGTTCATTTGTAGGACATAATAGTTGGTTCGAAATCAAAATCATTGAATGTTATTTTCTCAGATTTTACAGCATTCACAGAGCTAAAACGTTGGCAAGTTAGTTGTCAAGAACCGTTTTTTTATATTTAGAGAACTGTTGATGTTTTAACCCTGCTAGCTGGAAAGCAAACATCCTTACGTTTGTCGAAGTACACCCCCCTTTTTTGTTTCACTGTAGACACAAATGGTTAGAAAACAAGGGCAACAATGCCTCCTGAAGCCGGTACAGTGGGTAACGTTTTCTTTAATATGGTAGATATTAAAATTAGACAATGACTTCAACCTATAGTGTTAGAACTGTAACCAAAATCAATACTTTATTATTCAGCGAAGCGGCTGTACAACGCACGTAGGAAACTAAGAAGACGTAACCCTGGAAACGTCTAGTGGGAAACACAAAACCTTTGTAACGCGACAACTCATGTGTTAAGCTATGCCGCTATTAAATTAACCGACGTTTATTAAAACCTGAATCTTGCACAATGTGTGCGTGGCTGTTATAAAACCGACTGGAAGAAACCAACCACTGGAAGCATGACTTTAATACAAACATGTTATTGTATATTTACAAATAAAGAGTATTCGTCTGTTCTAATAGAGATGTTAAAGAGGGGAAATCAATTTATGTTGAACCAATAACCATGAATAGGGGTTTACTTAAAGGGCTAGTATACCTTTTGCAACATCGAAAAAGTGACAAGTGTTTGACGATAACAATTCACAACTGACGGCATACTACAACTTTGACATGGGATTTATTCTTGTATCCCGTAGTTTCCGAGCCTTGCAAATTGATATGTCGCTTAAAAGTTTTGTTTCGCTGCGGAAAATCGCATGTGTCTAACACATGTTGCATTTGGTGATCGCAGTCAAGGTATTGTTTTCTTAATTGAGACAATAATTTATATGTGCATTTTTTCAATTAATCAAACCAAGATATCAAGTGGCGCTTTCTTTCCGTGCAATTGCACAGCGCCGCCCCTGGTCTGCTCCTGGATATCAAACGCCACAAGTCGAAAACAAGAAAACGCTACTTGTCATAAGACTGTAAGCACGTGCACAAATTTCACCGACCTCGCAAAACGAGTGTAACTGTTAGTAACCCTGGAAACCTCTAGAAAATCTAAAAAAGAAGTCCAAATATATGTGTCTCACAGACGCACTTTTATAAACTTTCATTTGTAGGATCTATAGTTGGTTCAAAATCAAAATCATTGAATGTTATTTTCTCAGATTTTTCAGCATTCACAGGGCTAAAACTTTGGCAGGTTAGTTGTCAAGAACCGTTTTTTTTATATTTAGAGAACTGTTGATGTTTTAACCCTGCAAGCTGGAAAGCAAACAAAACTTACTTTTATAAGGACCCTCCCCCCTGTTGTGTCATCTAGACACAAAAGGGTTAGAAAACAAGGGTAACAATGCCTCCTAAATACGGTACAGCGGGTAACGTGTACAGTGTAAAGGTTTCCTATAATATGATAGATATTAAAATTAGACAATGACTTTAACCTACAGTCTTAGAACTGTAACCAAAATCAATACTTTATTATTCAGCGAAGCGGCTGTACACCGCACGAAGAAAAATAAGAAGGTGCTCCATTCTGTAGTAACCCTGGAAACCTCTAGCGGGAAACACAAACCTTTGTAACGCGACAACTCATGTGTTAAGCGATGCCGCTATTAAATTAACCGACGTTTATTAAAATTTGAATTTTGCGCAATGTGTGCGTGGCTGTTATAAAGCCGACTGGAAATTTAAGAAGCCAACCACTAGAAGCGTGACTTTAATACAAACATTGTATTTTATAGTTACAAATAAAAGGTATTCGTATGTTCTAATAGAGATGTTACAGTGAGAAACTTAATTTCTGTTGAACCAATAACCATGATTAGGGGCCTACCTAATGGAGCAGAGTATACCTTTTGCAACATCCAAAAAGTGACCAACCAAATTATTGTTCAAAATAATAAAGATATTAATGACTCAGTCTAAGCACCCTGTGAAATGGTTACTTCTGGCATGCTGTCATTTTAAAGAAAATTATAAAAGAAGTCCAAATATATGTGTCTCACAGACGCACTTTTATAAATTTGTATTTGTAGGACCTATAGTTGGTTCGAAATCAAAATCATTGAATGTTATTTTCTTAGATTTTTCAGCATTCACAGGGCTAAAACGTTGGCAAGTTAGTTGTCAAGAACTTTTTTTATATTTAGAAAACTGTTGATGTTTTAACCCTGGGAGATGTAAAGTTCCCCCCCCCCCCCCCCCTGGTGTGTTGCCTAGACACAAAGGGTTAGAAAACAAGGGCAACAATACCTCGTAAAGACGGTACAGCGGGTAACCTTTCCTTTAATATGGTAGATATTAAAATTAGACAATGACTTTAACCTATAGTGTTAATACAGTACAGCATCAGTACAGTATACAGACTTAAGACCTTTCTGTGATTATAAACTGCCTTTGTTTTTATTGTGGCTCTAAACGGCTTTCACTGGGCCATGATTGGTGATGTTGTTGTGAGGGCAAAGTCAACTAGGCGGTGAAACACAAATAACTTATTTTGTGCCCAACATGAAAAGCGACAATACCATCTCAAGCCACAAGGTGTCTTTGAGGATTACATGTAGTTTCAATGGAATTGGGCGAAAGCTATATACGGTCCCCGTCTGGGTATGAAGCAGAATCAGTGTCAACAAGATCGGACGTGTTTTTACAACTCGGATGCTTTCCTAATTTGGATGCATTCCTAATTCGGATGGTTTTTGCAAACTCTGATGCTTTTCTAATTCGGATGAATTTGTAATTCGGATGCTTTTTGTAAACTCGGATGCTCTTTTAATTCGGATGCTTTTCTAGTTCGGATGCTTTTTATAAACTCGGATGCTCTTTTTAATTCGGATGCTTTTCTAGTTTGAATGCTTTTTGTAAACTCGGATGCTTTTTGCAAACCGAACATATTCGCAAATCAGATGCTTTCCCAATCCGGCACTAGGGTGGCCCTGAAAGGACATCACATATCACATCTTATCGCATATATATAGGCATATATCTGAGATGTGGACGATTTTATTGTAGATTTCTGCACAGATTTATGTGATGGCGAATATTTTCTGCGCAGATTTTTTTAAAAAGTCGCATACTTTTATTTTAGATTTTTAAGTTCTGCGCAGATTTCTCAGTACGCAAATGTGTGCGATGTCGAACGGATGGGCATCTACATGTACCTTTTCATTGCACATTTCTGCGCAGCTATGTCGCACTCACGTACAGCAGATTTATATGCACATTTATGTGCACATTTGTGCAATGTCAGCAAGATGTACTGTACATGTATATGTACATGTATGTTGTGTAATAATACCTCACAATAAAAAACAGCGTCGGCCTGTTGCATAGTTTCCTAGTTAGGTTAAAAGTTATAGCCCATACTGATTGAGCCGTTAAAGTACATGTAGTACATTTAGAGGAAAAACTAGCGTTTTAGTTTTTAAAATATAAACCATTTTTAGCGTAACTTAAAGGGTCATATTAAAGTTAAAAGAAACAATACAATTGTATACAAATATGTGGTCGCAGCATGCTCCATTGCATGTTAAAAACAATGGGGCAATTACATGTTTTCGTAGAACAATGTATATATATACAGATTTTATACAGAAGAAAAGCTTAAAGGTTCTACGCAGACCTTTCGAGGAGAATTGCATGCGAGATGCCATGCACGCGGGTACGCACGCAGCAGATTTTGTTCAGACATGGCGAGTGAAGACGACAGTTCGGGGCCGGGGAGCGCATATTCCACATAATCGGACGAAATATCTGCAGTATCATCAGGTCCTACATCTGAAGAAGATATTCCACTTGACAATTCCTTTGACAATAACTTGAGTCGACCATCGACTGAATGATTTTGCATCGATACGCGTGGCACATGATGCATGCATGCACGGGCACGCTGGTCGCGACGTCGAAGTCTTCCCGAACATACGTCACAATTATGCAAATGTTACATGTTCATAAGCTACCATTATAGGGGCGGGGCTGGTCCCCCAAAGCACTTTATTATTATTTTTCTCATATTAATTACCCAAAAATATAACTTGTATAAACTGAAAATCACTCAATTAGTTATAATATTTCATTTAAACTAATAAAAAACACATTTCTAGGACCCTTTAAATAACGTTGGTCGAAACAAACAAATATATAAAATACAAATTTAAAACAGATATTTAATTTCTCATTATTTCCAACCCCCCTTTTTTTTCCAAATGGAATAGTCACACTAGACAGCCGTTCGTACTCGGCTCAGCCGCCCCCCACCCCCCCCCCCCCCCCCCCGTGCGATACAAATTTAACTTTATTTGCTGGCATCGCAGAAATGTGCACATAAATATGCATATAAATCTGCTGTACGTGAGTGCGACATAGCCTCGCAGAAATGTGCAATGAAAATGTACATGTAGATGCCCATCCGTTCGACATCGCACAAATTTGCGTACTGAAAAATCTGCGCAGAACTAGAAATCTAAAATAAAAGTATGCGACTTTTCAAAAATCTGCGCAGAATATATTCGCCATCACATAATTCTGTGCAGAAATCTGCAATAAAATGTTCAACATCTCAGATATATGCTTAGATATGTGCGATAACATGTTTGTCATCGTTCAAATTCGCGCAGAGTGCGCGATATCGCAGAATCTGCGATATGTGAGGTCCTTTCAGGGCCACCCTAGTGCCGGATTGTGAAAGCATCCGATTTGCGAATATGTTCGGTTTGCAAAAAGCATCCGAGTTAACAAAAAGCTTTTAAACTAGAAAAGCATCCGAATTAAAAAAGCATCCGAGTTTATAAAAAGGATCCAAACTAGACAAGCAGTAGAATTAAAATAAGCATCCGAATTAAAAAAGCCTCCGAGTTTACAAAAAGCATCCAAATTACGAATTCATCCGAATTAGAAAAGCATCCGAGTTTGCAAAAATCATTCAAATTAGGAATGCATCCGAATTAGGAAAGCATCCGAGATGTAAAAACAGGTTCGATATTTTTGACACTGGTTCTGCTTCATATCTGGGCACCCTCGCAGCTCACACGATAACAATGCACAACTGCCGATATACTACAACTTAGACACAGGAATTATGCTTGCATCTAGTAGATTCCGAGGCTGAATTGCCGAATTGCCGAAACAGCTAAAAAAAACACGTTAACGGTTACAATAGCTGTTTCGGCTGAGTTGCTGAAAAAGCTAATAATAACACACTACGTCCCTGATCCTGATGGAGATTGTTTACAAATGCTCACAAACAGGTCAAGGATTTGACCTTTTATTGCCAACTATTACACAAATCATAAATCTGTCTTTGGTGTCTGGTACATTCTCCTCAGTTTGGAAAGAGTCGATGGCTATTCCATTATTGAAAAAAGATCATTTAAGTTCCGCTGATTTTCAAAACTACCGTCCTATTAGTAATCTACAGTACATTTCCAAACTGACAGAAAGAGTAGTGTTTAATCAGATCCATAGTCACATGACCACCCATTCATTGTATCCATTGCTACAATCGGCATATAGAAAAATCATAGTACTGAGACAGCTTTATTGAAGGTACATAATGCATTTTAATGAAAATTAATTCACAATGTATCACATTGCTTGTACTTTTAGATCTAAGTGCTGCTTTCGACAAGGTCGATCATACAATTATTTTAGACCGTCTTTATTCTAGGATCGGGATAACCGGTATAGTCTTATTTGACAGGCAGGGGTCAACGGGTTCTGTTTCAAGGAGCAGTCTCTGACCGGTTTGATGTGAATTGTGGTGTCCCACAGGGGTCCTGTCTAGGACCATTACTGTTCACCATATATGCTTCTGAATTATTTGACATTATTGAAAAACATTTACCTAGTGTCCATTGTTATGCTGACGATACTCAATTGTATATGTCATTCAAACCAGGTAATATTACTGACCAGCAGCAAGCTGTTAGTAGTATGGAGAGTTGTATACACACGCCATTAGCCAATGGATGTCACAGAACAGGCTAATAATAAATGATTCGAAAACTGAATTTATTATTATTGGGACTAGGCAACAACTATCCAAACTGAATATTTCTAATGTCAAAGTGGGCGATGTCAACATCTCACCAGTACTAACAGCTCGTGATCTTGGTCTTTGGTTTGATTCAAAGTTTAGTATGGCTAAACAAATCAGCAGTGTTTGTTCAATAAGCTTTTTTTTCATATACACAATGTTAGACATATCCGTAAATTCTTATCTAGAGACACCCTTAACATTTTGGTCCATGCTTTAATAACTTCCCGACTTGATTACTGCAACAGTCTTTATTTTGGCTTACCAAAATCATACTTGGATAAACTACAACGTGTTCAAAATACAGCGGCAAGACTTGTATATGGGGCTTCTAGATACGCTCACGTTACCCCCATGTTACAGAAACTACAATGTCTTCCAATTCCAGCTCATATTCAATTTAAAGTATTGTTATTGACATTTAAAGCATTTCATAACCAGGCTCCCAAATATCTTTGTGATCTATTAACAAAAAGGTCGAATTCCAGTTATTCCTTACAATCTCAAACTTCTGATCTGCTAAGTCTAGCCATTGGAAATATGTCAAAAACACTCGGTGACAAAGCATTTCTTGTAGCTGCACCCACTTTATGGAATCGACTGCCCCAAAATGTCCGCTCAGCTCCGACTCTTGTATAATTTAAGCGTAAGTTAAAAACACACTTGTTCCTTAGTGCATATGTATAAATTATTGATTTATAGGGTATTCGATCGATCTATGTTATCGTACTTTTTATGTGTTAATTAATAATTGTATATTTTTATTTTAACCAATGTTTTAGTTGTAATGTAAGTACACTGCATTGTTATGCGCATTTGACCATAATTTCTTTTATGTAATTTGCGCAATATAAATTATCTTGGAATAAGTACCCTTTGGGAGACCATTTTGCGTAATTTTAAAAACATTAGGGAGACCATGGTCATTAGGAAGACATTTCGAGGTCTCCTTAACGATCCAACTACAGGAAGGAGATACATTTTTAAACATTTAACAGTCCAGATCGATAGAGTAGGGTCCAAAATGCATAAATATGAAATTTCGTGGAAAAAGCTCTAGGTAAAAACGGGTTAGGTTACAATAAAGAATGGAAAATGTTGTGCACGTCATTATGGAGAGGTCTCCCAAATTTTCCATTAAATGACCATTTTCGGTTATTACTATTATCGTCGTTGTCTTCTCTCTACAAGTTTTTTTCAGGCTTGCGAGCTATAGTGCCTATAGGGCGCTTTTGAGGAATTCTTAGTTTCATTACCAGACAGAATTAATAATAACAGCACACCACGTCCCTGATCCTGATAGAGATTGTTTAAAAATGCTCACAAACAGGTCAAGGATTCGTGGAAGTACCACATGTGACAGATAAAAGTCCTTACCTGTCATTGTTGATAGTATCAACACCAAAGCTGCTGCTCCGTCCATTTTCCAAGATTTTGGGGAAATCTGAGCACCAATCCGCTAGAATGTAGTTATTAACGACTTACACGCCAACGACAAATACAATGATAGGCCTACTATACGCACGTTTATAACTCGACAACCATCGTGAAGCGCCTCAACTTTAAACTAAACCGAAGCTTTGCCCGATAATGCAAAGATCGAGATTTCGTTTTGGATTTATTCATCAGCGACTTCAACGACCGATACACCAACGCGACTTTATTAGGCAACTACGCATGTAGAGCACTGAGCGACGATCAGACTGACAGGAAAGAGACTAAATATATCGTCGCTCGAAATCGTATCTTATATATACGGTTCATAGTTAGCGTTCATCGTATATCGGCAAGTACTCAAACGTACGTAGTTTGCCTCGTCAGCTAAGCAGCCGCGGCAGACCATAGACCAGGCCGACGTCATAGCCAACGTACATCCAATCAAGAACGAGCCTGCACTTGCGAGTAAAGTAGAAACATTTATAATTGGCGCAAGTTTACAGCACGGGTGGAGCTAACGCTAGAAGCGGGCATCGTAACAGCCAATGAGCATTCCCGGGTAATTACAGTTTCTATCTCAAGCGAAAAACCGTCTTGAAACTAACGAAAATATCACCTTGAAACTAAACAATGAATAACATCTCGTTCATAAACAGTCACCAATCGTTATAAAACAGCGCAGCACTGAGGACACTAGACCGGCAGCCTACTGACATTTGTTTAGATGAACTAGGTACCAATTCCCCAATTACATAAAGGTACCTACCTGCAATATAATTAGAATTATATAAGACAATGGAGGAGAGACTTACCGGGTATTGTTCCCTGTTAGTGCAAACTGATCCACCCTTTGACGCTAATGGAATCATCCTCATTAGTATTCAAAACTTCTCAATGCTGCTATACATAAACCCGATGATGCCAGGAATGGTTGTATCTTTGAAGCTTGATGTATGAAAACAGCGTCACTCATCGAAATTGGGATGGGAGCTAAAGTCACAAGACCTGTAGAAATGGAAGTCAAATGACAACAAACATAAGGAGGGAAACCTAAGTCTCTCCTCCATTGTCTTATATAATTATAATTATATTGCAGGTAAGTACCTTTATGTAATTGGGGAATTATATATCGCCAATTACGGAGAGACTTACCGGGTAGACTTCAAAGCATTCCAGATGATGACGCTAAAACCGCACGACCAAACTCCGAAGAGGTTGAAGGTCTGTTGTAAAAGGTAGTGAAAGTGTTGGTCGACGAGCAGTCTGCTGCTTTCAGGATATCTGACAAGGAGACCCCTGTACGAGCTGCTGTAGAGGTAGAAGCACCTCTAGTAGAGTGACCTTTAAAACAAGAAGTGTTAATTCCAGCTAGGGACATGATATGTCCCTCGGCCATCTGGAGACAGTAGAAGGTACTACTGGATGGATAGGTTTGGTGTGAGAAAGAAACAGGTGAGTCATCTTCGAGCTACCCTTGCCCCTAACAAGAAGAGTTCTGTCAAGATACTCGTAATAACACGAACTGGACAAAGATTTCTGCAACCAGAAAACGGAGCAATTTCAAAATCATGAAAAAGCTTGACCATCCCAGCCAAAAATAATAATAAGTACCATCGGTACGTTTGGACATGTGGTTGATATGAATGGCCGTCAAGGACGAAACACGACTAGCAGTAACGAGAGCTAGCAACATAGCGACTTTAAGAGTAAGCTGCCCAAGAATAAGATAAACGTATATTGTCCGGCAAGTAGTTTAAAACTGTAGAGACATTTCATGTAAACATATATAGGGCAAGGAGGACGAAGTGTGAGGATACCCTTGAAAAAACGGGTGACCAAGTGATGCTGACCAATTGGAGATTCATCTATAAAAATATGTGCCGATGAAACAGCCGACCGGTAGAAATTAATGGTTCTGTAAAGCAAACCATTATCAAATAAATTCTGCAGGAAATCTAGGAAGTCGGCTACAGATGATCGAACTGGATCAACCTGCCTCTGAATGCACCAGCTGTTCCATTTCGTCCAAGCAGAGTTGAATTGCTTATTTGTTCCTTCACGCCAAGATGAGAGAATAGTGGAGGACACTGCTTGCGAAAGACCGTCTGACTGCAGGTTCTTCCTGATAACATCCATGTGGCCAACTGCATTTGATTCGCCAATGGATGAACCAGATGATGATCGTGGGGAAGTCGAAGAAGATCTATTGTCCTTGGTAGGACAAGAGGAAACTCTATGGCCAGCTCCAACAACCTGGGGTACCATGTTTGTGTTTTCCACACCGGCGCAACCAGGAGAACTGTTGCTTCTTCTTCGCTGATTTTCTGTAGACATTTGGAGATCAGGGCAAAGGGAGGAAACATGTATCCCTTTATGTCCCGCCAGTCGAGAAGAAAGGCATCTATTCTCCAAGCTAGAGGATCCGGCTGCCACGAGACAAAGGTTCTCAATTGGGCATTCAGTCTGGATGCGAAGAGATCCACCTGGGGCGAGAAATTCAACCTCACCATGATCTTGTGAAATGTCGCCGGATTGAGTTGCCACTCCGCTCGGTCGTTGAACACTCTGGACAATTCGTCCGCCGTGACGTTGAGAGACCCAGGAATGTGTTCCGCTGACAGGCAAATGTTCCTTTTGAGGCACCAGAGCCAGATTGTGATTGCTAGTTGAGCAAGGTCCTTGGAATGAGTACCTCCCTTGTGGTTGATGTAAGCAATAGCTACCGAGTTGTCCATTTGGAGCCGAACGTGGAGATCGTGCTGATCCTTCAAGAGGGTCTTGAGGGCATAAAGAACTGCCATTAATTCCAGAACGTTTATGTGGGACAACTGCTCCTGTATCGACCATCGACCCCCTACTTTGTGGTCCTTGAGACAGGCACCCCAACCTGACATTGAGGCATCCGTCTGAATGGTGACATCTGGGGAATGACGAAGAATACTGCGACCGTTCCATGCTCGCAGGTACCGAGACCATGCTACGAGCTCGTCCCTGGACTCCTGAGTGAGGGAGACTTTGGACTCGTAATCGTTGTTCTGATGAAGAGCAAAGATCTGGTCGAACTGGAGGTTGCGATAAAATATTGGGGCTGTGAACACAGCCTGAACTGTTGAAGATAGTCTCCCCACGAGACTGGCAATCTCCCGGACTGATGTGGAATCCGCAGCCAGGATCTTTTGGCAGTGGTTGACAATTTTGTCTATCTTCTCTCGACCGAGAGACAGAGTCATCGAAGAAGAATCTATGACGAAACCCAGGTACTGGATGTTCCGTGTGGGAGTCAACGTTGATTTGTTGTGGTTTATCAAGAAACCTAGATGCTGAAGGAGATCGACCGTCTCCCGAGTGTTGTTCACACTTTCGGCTATTGACGAACCAAGAATTAGAATGTCGTCTAGATAAATGACACACCTGATTCCCCGTTCCCTGATGAAGGACACAACCGGTTTCAAAATCTTTGTGAATGTGCGGGGTGCACTGCAAAGCCCGAAGGGGAGACATGAAAACTGATAAGTTGTCCCTTTCCAACAGAAGCGGAGAAACTTGCGATGATTGGTGTGGATGGGTACTGCGAAGTAGGCATCCTCTAGATCGATTGTGGTCATCCAATCGTCCTTCAATAGAAGATCTTTGACATCCGATATGTTTTCCATCTTGAAATGCTGATATGATATGAAAACGTTTAAGGGACGCAGATTAACAACCGGGCGTAATTCTCCTGATTTCTTTGGAACCAAAAATAACGAAGAAATAAACTGGCCAGGAACTGGTTGTTCAACAGTGATGGCACCTTTGTCCAATAATATTTGCACCTCTTGTTCAAAAATGAGTTCATTGTGTTTAGAAAAAACTCGAGTAGGAGGAAAATGGACCTGAACAGGTGTAGAAACGAATTCTATTTCATACCCAGAAACTGTGTTGATGATCCAAGGGTCATGAGTAACCAAACTCCAACGAAAAGTAAAGAACTGAAGCCTTCCAGCAAGAGGTGCAGAAAAAATTGGAACACAATCATGGTGGGAAGATGTACAAAAATTACAACTATTTACAGCGGTCACGTTAGGTGAACTAGGCTTAAACCTTATTTTTTTTTGTTTTCAGAATGAGAAAACCTGCCCTGCTTAGGTTTGTCAGACCCAAAACTGCTGCCACCCCTAGAGAAGTGTGGATAGTTACCACGACGAAAATTACCTCTGGTGTTGCTTGAGAAGCGTCGTGGGGCTCTGGCAGATCTAGCAAAAGTAGATCGATATGGTGAAAAACGCTTTTCCTTGAAGCTAAGGCTCGATGGCTTGGACTTCGTATAGGTCACCTTTGCTGCCAATTTATTGGATTTCTCCGTCTCTTCGATGTCTCTCATCAGAGAGGACCCAAAGAGCTCATTAAGAGAAGGCGCATTCTTCTTAATAATCTCAAACTTTTTGTCAAGTACATCGTCGAATGCATGTTGACGAGAAAGGGCTAGGCCCTGACTGGCTGATCCCAACAGAATAAGGCCTGAAGAAAGAAGATCTAAAACCTTATCCTTGGAGATTTCTTCTGGACACTCAGGATCCGCAACAGCATCGAACAGCTTCAAAAGGGGCAGAGCCGCCTTCAAAACATGATTGTGGGATACACGCAACTTCTCATCGCTAGTGACTAGACTGGAGTTGGCCTGCTTGAAAACCTTTTTAATACCGGATGGTAGGTCAGGGGCGGTGAAGAATTTTTCTTGGGCCGACGGAACAGAATGTGGACAAAGCTCTTCTTTGAAATCTTCTGAAGAAAGTTTATGGGTTCTAAGTTGTTCCCACCAATCCAAAACCTTCTCAGAAATGGGGTTGCCCAAATCCTTATGATGAGGATTACGAAAAATTCCCTTACCACCAGAAACTGAAGCTGTGGCTGCAGAGAAAATCGATCTTTCGCCGTCACTATCGCTTGAAATCGCCTCTGTCAACTCATGATCAATGGCCGCCTCAGACCGAGGAGGCCCGGATGTACGTTCCCGCTCGCGCTCAGGCGCTCGAAAGCACGACGGCTGTTCGATGACCGGTTGGACTGGAGCGGATGGAGGAAACCACTGTGGTGGAATCATGCCCAACCAAGGATTGGCATAATATGGCATGGGAGGCATACCTGCAGAAGCAGTGGGAGGTACATTCTGAGGTGGAAAATTCCACGGAATCTGTCCCCATGACGGAACTGAAGCCGGTGCGGGCTGGACCGGCCGTTGATATTGAGCCCAAGGGCCCGGGGCTGACGACTGGACATACCCGGAGTTATCGTCCCGGGAAAAAGTGCCGCTGGCTTAAGCCTCGGTGGGGCGTGTAGCTGAAGAATAGGCCGGTGAAGGTTTTGGGTACAACAACCCGCCACCTGAAAAACTTTCAGAACACGACGGAACTGAAGTTTGGCAAAAAGAAATCCCGGAGCCAACCCAAGACTTGGGTTGGCCCGGTTTGCCAGGCCCAGGCTCATCCTCGCTGATTTCCTTGGCCGCCAAGGCCAAGATATCCACGGGGGCTTGCTCGTCGTCGTCCGGTGGTGGTCTGGACACCGTAGCGGGGGCTGAAGAACGCCCACTGTGCTTGCTGGTAATTTCCTTAGGCATATTACGCGTAGTAAAAATAAAGCATAGAATAGTATAGTATAGTACGTAGAAAGGGATTGATATGTACGATCAGTCTGCACACAAGTAACAAAAGACAACCATTCCTGGCATCATCGAGTATATGTATAGCAGCATTGAGAAGTTTTGAATACTAATGAGGACGATTCCATTAGCGTCAAAGGGTGGATCAGTTTGCACTAACAGGGAACAATACCCGGTAAGTCTCTCCGTAATTGGCGATATATAATTATGTGCTTTGTTGGCCTTAGAAAAAAGGCGCCGTCATCTGGTTGTCGTTCCGCTATCGGCATCAACGCGATGTCATCATGTCAGTGCAGTAAATCCGACTTGACGGATCGGCCAATCAAACCCCCCGCGGTGATATGTAGTTATTCATAAATTATTTGCATACGCATCACATGGTTATGCGCGATGTATGCCAAATAAGTCCGCCAATCGGTACGGACTCGCTAGACCGCTAACGGACTATGGAGGAATGGTAGGCAGTACTGTCACTAGATGCCTTTTTCAAATTAAATAACTGCGTCCATACTTCGTTTATTTAGTTAGAGTATGGTATAGTGCAAACTTAACGGCCGGACAATGTACACGATAGCAAGACTATTAAACCGTTTGTACATTTACACATAATGTACTCTATGCACATGTGTATGTACATTGTACATCACAATGTCCACGTATGTCCGTCACACAACTGGGTCAAAGTTCATATTATTACAGATATATGCTAATTTATACAATTCTGCAATTTGATTGGCCGCCACCGTTTTCGGTAGATGAGCCCATAGGTTGTGTACAAACGTGTGGCAGATCCGTCAAGTCAAGGATTTCTGAACCACACATGAGCATGGGTGGCGCATGAGGGCGCGCTACTGATAAGCGTGGACGTGACGCGAGGCGCACAGTGTGGATGACCATGAGCAATGTTACCACATAATCCCGACTTGGATCAAGTCTACTCGGAGGGCAGCTGGCTGTACTTGCCGGCACACTTCTGTTTGTGCGGCAGTGAGGTGCCCTTGTACTGCGGCGGGCTGTTGTTGCAGAGTGTCAGCTCACTCTCTCGCTTGGTGATGGTGAGCGGCGCCGGCGCATGGAACTTGGGGCGTCGCTTTCGACGCGGAATGCGCGCCATGCGGTCG
Source organism: Crossaster papposus (assembly GCA_037893245.1). Classification (NCBI taxonomy): domain Eukaryota; kingdom Metazoa; phylum Echinodermata; class Asteroidea; order Velatida; family Solasteridae; genus Crossaster; species Crossaster papposus. Next base: position 749,649 of record JBAIAA010000022.1, on the reverse strand, counting down.
CGACGCGCGTCCAGCCATATGTGCATGAACTGCGTGTAGAGCAGCTGCACGTGCTGGGCCGGACGCGTGTCGTCGCGTGGCTGCGCAGAGTGACTGCGCCGACGCCGATTGATCTTATGCGCCCTATCGCGCGAGCACGAGTGCGCCCGCGCGCGATGTGCCGCCTGCGGCCCGGTGTTGTCGCCGCAGGGCGACTTGGGCATGTGCGCTTGTATCTCGTGCGCGTCGCTAGTGTACTGCGACTGGCTGCTGTCGACGAGTGGCAGCTCACTCTCCCGCTCCCCGTAGGGTTTGCGACGCAGTCGGCGACGCGGCGACGCCTAGGGCGGCCGTCGCTTGTCGACCGCACTGCGCGCCATTATTTTTTTTAGTTTTGTGTTTTGTTTTTGTTTTGAAGGTTTTTTTACGTTTTTTTCTCTTACCTCTTACAAGCAATCGTCTATCGCTTGTTGTGCCCGGAAATCGATGCGTAGATTCCGAGCGAAGGAAACCTGCAAAAAAACACAATGTAAGTTTGCCGATGTGCGAACAAACAGCAAACGGTTGTTGAGTATAGATGCAAGTTGACACCTCGGTACACGTTGTTCCCACACAGAACAGAACCACCCGTTACAGTTAGTCGAGCCCATCTACTAACCTACCCGACTCTAAATAAACCAATCAGCCTACTTTGCCGTCAGACCTACGGTGTTGCGTCTTACCACAGACCTACGGGCTACTAGTATGTATATACCATATAGTACTGTACACCATTACATTGTTCTCCGTATACCCATTAGCTCCTACCCTGTGAGGAGATAGCACTAGTCAATAGCAGCTGCTACTTCGTTGTTTCTGTCTTAATTGTCTAAATTGGTCACTTTTGAAACCAAAATACGTTTTAGCTTCGTTATTTCGGGTGTTTTGTTACTTTTTTTAACCTCCCCCCCCCCCCCCCCTCCTGCGAGTCGGCGTCGTCGTTGTCATCGGCGAACGTCTGCGATTGTGATGATATTGTCCAGCGTCAAGTTGCCGTTGTGCTTCACTACAAAGGGCACACTGTGACTGCTGCAAAAAAGCGAAATAGTTTGACAATTTTCAGCAGGAAATGAAACAAAATTGCGGCAGAAGCAAGAAAGTTAGACAGAAACACAGAATTGACCGAAATTGCCGATAATTTGAAGCGATTCAAACAGCGAAAATTATTGCCAGAGCTGAAATTTGTGGTTGTGTGCGCAAGCGTTTTGGCGGCATTTGCGCAGCGCACACTTGCAAACAACGCCGCACAATTGCGCAGTACATGCGCACTGACACTAGCAAATGCTAAAACGCCCGAAACTCACAAAAACGCAAGAAATATCACACATTCTTGCACCGAGTTTCACTTAGGAATGCATTCATTCACAGATGCTTTTAGTGCCGTTTTCGTCGAACTGAGGAAATTCACATGTCAGATGGTCAGATTCGTATGACAACCCCCTCTGAGAAGTCGAAAATCAAAATTCTGTCCCAATAAAACTCATGCCCTTGATCTCCTGATCATTTTCGTTATTGGGTTCTTTTCGATTCCGTGGAGCGATCGCGAGTTATTCCAGTCGGACTGAAGAAGAAAGAAAGAAGAACAAAATTAACGCAAAATCGGTTCACTGGCAAAGTAAGGGTGCCGCGGCGCTGCCACTCCCAGCCGGGCGAACCCGTTGGGTCTGACGCTCCCGCGTCACCCTCACATGTCAGATGGTCAGATTCGTATGACAACCCCCTCTGTCGTCGAACTGAGGAAATTCATTCACATGTCAGATGGTCAGATTCGTATGACAACCCCCTCTGTCGTCGAACTGAGGAAATTCATTCACATTGTTGTCATTGTCAGATGGTCAGATTCGTATGACAACCCCCTCTGAGAAGTCGAAAATCAAAATTCTGTCCCAATAGAACTCATGCCCTTGATCTCCTGATTATTTTCGTTATTGGGTTCTTTTCGATTCTGTGGAGCGATCGCGAGTTATTCCAGTCGGACTGAAGAAAGAAGAATAAAATTAACGCAAAATCGGTGCACTGGCAAAGTAAGGGTGCCTTGGCGCTGCCACTCCCAGCCGGGCGAACCCGTTGGGTGTGACGCTCCCGCGTCACCCTAGATTGCAATAGTATATAAGTTTGCTTCCGATAGCGAAATTACAACGTATTTCTATCATGTTTTAGTTATTTACCTTTACGAAAACCTAATAATTAGTGCTGTACCGATCGCGACATTAAAACGTATCACTATCATGTTTGAGTTATTTACCAAAATAACGTAAAACCCGATAACGGCGCCCATACCATCATGTCTTCGCACTTCACGAAATCCCAATAATAGTATCACCATCATGTTTTATGCAAGGCTAAAACTCACAAATCTCAATTGTTCATAAAAACAATTTTGGCCCATGTTTAATAAAAATACAAGGCTAACCCCTCACAAATCTCAATTTTTCATTAACACTTTTTTGCCCATTTTTGATAAAAATGCAAGGCTGACCACTTACATTTCTCTATAATTTTATAAATACATTTGTTTGCCCATTTTTAATAAAAATGCAAGGCTCACCCTTACAAATCTCAATTGTCATATAAACTATTGTTTTCCCATTTTTGATAAAATTGCAAGGCTAACCCCTTACAAATCTCAATTGTTTATAACAAACTTTTTTGGCCCATTTTGGCCCATTTTTGATTCAGCGTTGCTTGTCGTCCGAAGATATGTCGGGTTGTTTACTTTATGCAGCAAATACATTATTTATCGAAGATTTTTAACCAAATCATCGAAAGGCCTCAGAATCATTTCTTCGTGGTCACAATTTCATATTTGCGTAAAAATACATACATGTTTAAGACACAAATAACATTACAGTCAATTAAACAAAAATTAAACAAAAACAATTGTACACAAACAATATTGACAACACAACTGAAGGATTGCCAACTTCATCACTATCTAGTGGCTCTCCTGAAATGCTATCAAGTACAAAAACAAAACACTAACATTGCTATGATACAAACACTTAGCGACTTAGAAAACATTTTGACAGGTAAAACAAAAGCTACATTGAAACATGCACAACTTTAATGATTACAACTTTAAAAACTGTATTGTTTTGTTTGTAAAAAAAATGCATCCTCGCCCAGCATTTTATAGAAAATATATGCAATTGGTACATTAATTTGTATAAAACCTAAAACGTTACAAATATACATTCTAATCAATTTTTATTAGGGTATCAAGTGAACCCGGGATAAAAAAAAAGTTGTCTAAGCGAGTTTGTAAATGATGATAACCCGAAAACAACCATGTCTTGGACAGATCGGTAATGGTCGGTAATGCTCCCATAATCTGGGAAATCAATGAAAAAGAGAGTGATGAGCAGCATTACACCTGGCTCTTTGGTGATGAAACTTCACAACATCGGTGTGTCTAGCATTAACAACAATGTAATTATCAAACGGAATGTCTAATTTGTTATGCAAACATTTAACAACAAACACAATTAAAACAAAGGGAAGTATGTTGTTTAAAAGAGGTAAACCCAGTAGGACACACCTACATGTATCAGTTTAATCAAACGATGTTTGAATTTGCCAACAGGCATGGGTAATCCATCATTTTGTTCAGGTAGCCAGCTATTCTGCTAGCTGGCACACATACGTCGGTTAGGCACATAAACTGCATGTACAAATAGTTTTGACCATAACATGGTCAGCATTCAAGCAAATCGTACCCAGCAAAACGAGCAAAACCAAGCCATTCGGGGACAGTTCCAACCTACATAATGTACAATTCCTCAAAAGGCTTCGTTAAAATCACTATATACGAATCAACTACTAGTCCGATAATCTGCAATATTTTGAGCATGACCGTGTTAATGTTATGACCTTTCACCTAAACATACATTTTCTACGCAACGACCAACCAATAAGAAACGGGTCAGCTGTTTAGGCTATTACTATTAGCATAATGAGCACCGCCCAAACAACCTCACACGGATGTCTGCCCTTACGTCGTCTGGCATCCCGACTTCTCTCCCATAGAAAAGCGCATTCATTATGTAAACAAAGCCATGGCGTCATTACGTTCCAGGTTTATAAGCTCAAAGTAAATGCTATATTTTAGTAAAACAACACGAAATGTACATTAAATGTTCCTTCGTACTCAGCCCGGTGGATTAATACAGTGTCAACAAATTTCAACAAAATATAACGGAATGCCACACGTACTAGAATGTGTAACCATTACCAACATAGGTATGGTTTAAAAGATACACCTTTCTACTTGAAAAATGAGACATCGTCCCATTCTGATAATGTTTGACAGAGTAACGAGTAATTCCCCAAGAGAGGTCAAATTGACATGGGACAATTTTTTAGATTTTGTTGGGATACTGTGTGTGTTGCAATGTGGACAAGCTGTTGGTGGTTAGCAGCTAAAGGGATAATGTGTCCAATTCCTCTCCATCCTGATGCTAAACATGTTTAGTACGTAAACATGTTTACAAACATTAATTGTGTTTACTCGCTAAAGACAGTTTTTGCAGTGTAGGTATTCAATTACTTATTCAATATATCATTATTTTGATCAGTTTCAATGTACATTGTAGTTTTATTTATTTGTTGTACCTTATCTGTAATTTTTTTTTAACCCTAACGCTCCTCAATCCTCCAAAACTCTCATTGCAGTTTTGTAGGATTTTTTAGGATTGAGGCTGTATGGGGTTTTAAAAAAATGAGGATTTTGGAGGATTGAGGCACAATCTTGTTTCAAGTGTGGAGGATTTTGGAGGATTGAGGCTGAATGGGGTTTAAAAAAAATCATAATGAGGATTTTGGAGGATTGACATTTTTCAATCCCCAGAATCCTCATTGCAGTTTTGGAGAATTAAAAAAAAAGAGGATTTTGGAGAATTGAGGCACATGATGTTGTTTCAAGTGTGCAGTATTTTTGAGGATTGAGGCTAAATGGGGTTTTTTAAAAATGAGGTTTTTAAAAAATTGAGGATTTTGGATGATTGAGGATGGTTGCTAGCAAAAAGGGCCTAGGGTGTTAGAGTGAAGACCGAAGGCAAATTATTGTTCGAGTGCATAATTTTGCAGATGGCATGTAATTTTAACTTACATCCTTGCATCGGGATTGTGCTTTTCTGGTTGCCATCGATGCTGCAGATCACAACTCGTTTGTTGCCAAAGTCAGTCACTGCAATTTGATCAGGTTGACGAGCAGCGATGCCCCAAGCCACATTGAACTCTCCTGGACCGATTCCCTCTCTACCAAACTCACCACACAGCTCCCACTTGCCTTCTGTCACCACCCTACCCAGATTGATGTCACCAACCCCCTCAATCTGCTTGAACTTCAGAAATGCCAGCCTGTCATCAACTCTAGGAATAGCCTGACCGGCCAACAGTTTCAAGTCTTTGCTGATTGTGGGATAGAGTGACAGGAAGTCGCTATCCGATGCAGCCCTTGTCACCTATCTAGCCGTATCTAGTGAAAACTGAAACCTCTTCACAGCCAAGCTCGCGGTTTTCTCACATTCTTCCAGTTTCTGTTCACGATTCGTTTGGATGTTTTTGATGTCGTCAAGGATGCGATTTTCCTGAGCCGTTACCTCTGCTCGTATCTTAGCTGCTCTGTCTTGCACTTCTGTCGAGACCCTCTTGGCTGCGACACTCAAATCTTCTTTCAGTCTTGAGACTTTCTCTTGTGATTTCTGGAGTTCTTTTATGGCGTTTTCACCTAACGACTCCTTGTATGTTGATGTGGCTAAATTTCTGTCAATGTACACGTGTTCTGGCATACGGTGGTCGAGGACGGTACAATCTCGGCAGATGAGCACTTCACATGTGGTACAAAAGAACCACCCTTCGCCCTCATGGATCGGACATTTTGGATGTTGTTTCGGATGTTTCTTTGTCAGTGTAACTCTTCCCTCACGAATGCCCTTCAGTGGAGTCACCTTGTGGTTTGATGAGACAGCGAATCGAAGATGCATTTTGCTACAGGCTGAGCACAAATTCTGGTCGCAGTCCAGACTTCTATGCGTTTCCTAATTGGCTTCCTCACAAATACCACACAAAATACCAGCATCACCCAAGCTCACTACCTTCTCCTGAAGTTCAATCTCCTCAACCAAACCGATTAGATGGAAGTTGGTTTTTAGACCCTGCACCCCCGCCTCTGGAAGTTTTGTCTCCTGTCGACACACAGGGCAAGGAATCTTCGTACAGCCCTGGTGCTTCGTGCAGTAGTATTTCAGCAGACATTGCTCACAGAAACTGTGCAGGCATTCTAGTATTTTTGGCTGTTGATATATGTGTTGACATATGCAGCACTCAAGATGTCTGCCGATAGTCTCCAGAGCTAAACTCATTGCAGGTTCGGTTGCCATTTTGTTTTGTCTGGGAAAAAGAAGAATAATGTGTGATGTATTTATTAATAGGGATCGACAGCCAGAGCTCTAGATGTATATGAAATAAGTGCAAAATTACACCGTTACCAAAACTGCACATCCTCTTCAAACTGTTATCTGTAAACTAGGGACTGTATACAATTAACTATCATGCGCTACCGGAACTCACGTAAGAATATAAAAAGTACGTAGGATTTAATACGGTCACAACGGCCCTTTTTTCCAGCATTCTTGCTGCGATTGATGTGCAATGCCATTGATTTAAACAACATTTTACCATTTCCCATTGACCGATAATAATATCTTTGCTCACATTTGTTGTAGATGGTAAAACCGATACCAGTTGAAATAAGCAAACCTTTTAGACCACGGGGTTGGGCCGTTTAATGGCGAAAAAAGTGCACAGCTGTAATGTTTATTTTATGTTATAATTCACCTTAGGGCATCTGAAAAGGGTAGTCTTAAGTCACTTATGGGGGGACTTTGGCCTACAAGCCAAAATAATCGCTCCGCTTTGAGCAATTTCCACTGATAATGCCGAAAAACACGTTTTGGGGTACTGTGACCTTAAAAATAGTGCCACAGTGGGGTTATTTCACATTTATCATCAGGATGTGATTAACAAACATTAAACAACTCATTATAACCCTACTTCTGAAGAATATGTGGGTTTAGAGACGGAGTTTCCTTCAGACGAGGCTAAAAATATTTCCACTTAGCCCGAACCTGGGACGCTTATGACGTCAGAAATCATATTTCTGTATAACTGACGCGTCTTTTATGGTTATAGAAATCTGCCTGGGGCCAAAAGCTTTGATTTGAGTGGTTGACGAGCTCAATAGCTCCAAAGCTGTAGTCGCAACGGCAATTTAGGCTAAACCTACCCCTATCACTCCAAATCCCCAAGTTATGGGTATGCGTTCAAACATTGAAGATAACTCACCAACCAATTGTCGTAGACGCCTGAACCTGGGCTCTATACCCCATTGTTGGGTATGGGCTTTCCAATAAGACTGTAATTGACATGGTTTGGTTCAATTTTTTGGCGCTAGGGGCCAATTTTGACTTAAATAATGGTCATTTAGCCTTGGAATCTCAAAGATTCACACCTATTGGCATGCCCATGGCCTATATATTGTGGTCTAAACAAAATAGACAACCCCTAGTTGCAATCGTGGCCAATAGGCCATAGTTTGAGATTAAACTTCAGTCAATTAGGACCGTTGTAAAAGTGATGCGTGATGCGCCATGACCTTAATTCAATATAGGCCTACAGACTGTGCTACAGCTATTTCAGGAACATTTTTCACGGATATGCATGTTTATGGAAAAGTAAACTAAAAATACATACATGTAGACATAGGGGACAGGTGGAATAGGGTGACAACTATCATAAGTCAAATTATTAGCACGGTTGATAACATTGATAAATAAGCCCACTGGGCATTTTACCCGATATTACCCGGGTTGTAACGAGTAATAACGCTAGTTATTACTGGGTAACATTACTGGGTAATAACGGCGAAAAAGTAGACCAATGTTTCCTTGTTATTACCACCCGATATTACCCCATTTACCCTATTTACCTGTTACTGTTACCAGGGAGAATGTTACCGATATTTCTGGCATTGCAGTGTTATTACCACCATTTACCCCATTTACCCAATATTACCAGGGAGAATATGTTACCGATATGTCTGGCATTGCATTGTTATTACCACCCGATATTACCCAATATTACCATGGAGAATCATCATATTCGGCTTTAAGTCGCTTGTCCAGACTCCGCTTGATCCGACTTGGGTCTCTTTATGGCACGTCTCCACTGGGCTCGGTCCTGGGCGTCCGTCGACTTGAGGCCCAGTAACTGCATATCAGTCCTCACCACATCCTGCCAGGTCTTCTTCGGCCTTCCCACAGATCTCGTCCCTTCCACCATCATCGATGCTGATCTTTTCACCCAGTCACCTTCGTCCTTCCTCTCCACGTGTCCATACCACCTCAGCCTGTTCCTCCTTATCACCACCTTGATCGATTCCACCTCCAGCCTCCTTCTCAGCTCCTCACTGGACTTCTTCTCCCTCAGCGTCACGCCACACATCCACCTCACCATCCTCATCATCTCTGTCCTTTCCAACTTCTCCTCCTGGTCCACTCTAATCGCCCACGTCTCGCTCCTATACACCATCCTGCTTCTAACACATGCTGCGTACACCTGCCCTTTCATTTTCAGGGGTGGCCCCTTAAATGTAAGAAACGAGGCCAACTCCCTGAACTTTGTCCAACCACTTCTAATCCTGGCAGTCAGCGCTGACTCCACACCACCATCTAGAGCCAGTGTGTCTCCAAGGTAGCAGAAGCTGTCCACCCTCTCGTACAACTCCCCATCCCCCGTCAGGCCTTCCAGGTCAGCTGCGGATGACTGTGCCATTCACCCCTGCACCTCTTACACTCGAACATCGCAACTCTTGCTGCTATCAGGCTCCCCTTCACGCCGTTGCACCTCCTGTGGACCCACTTCCTGCATCTCGTACACTTAATGGAGTTGGCCTGAACGCCCCTGCCACAGACGCCGCAAGGCCACGCTCCGGACTGTGACACGACCCCCGCACCAACACCACCAACCATGATCTTTGCTTTGGATACATTCGCCCGCATTCCCTTGGACGAGAGGCTGGCCCACCACACTGACACCTTCCCGGCGAGCTCCTCCATAGTGGACGCCATCAACACCAGGTCATCTGCATAGAGCAGCTCCCATATGGCAGTCCTTCCTTCGCCTCTCTCGTCACCACATCCATCACGGTCGCAAACAGCAGCGGACTGAGTACGGAGCCCTGGTTGACCCCGACCTCCACCCCAAAACCATCGCTGTTGCCGCCGCCCGTTCGGACCACAGTGCGGGCTCTTCTGTACAGTGCCATTACAGCCTGGACCAGCCGCTCACCCACACCCGACTTTCTAAGGGCCCACCTAACCACCTCTCTGGGCACCCTGTCAAGCCTTCTCCAGGTCGATGAACGCATATTACAGCTTCTTCTTCTTCTTCGCCTGGTACTTCTCCTGAAGCTGTCTCACGATGAAGATCGCATCAGTCGTATCTTTCTCTGGCATGAAACCGAACTGCATGTCATCAATCTCCACTTGCGATCGAATCCTCTTCTCCAGTACCCTCTCCAATACCTTGAATGCATGTGCAAGCAGTTTGATACCACGATACGAGTAACAGTCCAGCGCGTCCCCCTTGCCCTTGTACAATGGAACTAATATGCTCTTTCTCCAGTCTTCCGTTATACTGCCGTCTGCCACGATGCCGTTGCACAAGGTCATGAGCCACTCCACTCCCCGGTCTCCTGAAGCTCTCATCATTTCAATCACCACTCCAGATGGACCAGCTGACTTGCCCACTTTCATGCATTTTATAGCTCTCATCACCTCCTCGTTAGAGATCTGGCCACAAGGACACTCCACCCTGTCGCACTCCACGTCGCCGTCCCACTCGTTCTCTACGTTCAGCAGCTTCTCGTAGTACTTTTGCTATACTTCCTTGATGCCACCTCTGTCCGTCACGATGTTACCACTCCCGTCCTTCACGCAACTAACCCCAATCACATCCCGCCTCTCCTTCACCATCTGCTTCGCAATCCTAAACACATTTTTCCTTCCTTCTTCACTCCCCAGTTCATCGGCAAACTCTTTCCTCTCGCCATCCTGAGCTGTTCAGACTATTCTCCGTAAAACTTCCTTCGCCTCTGCATACCTTCCTCTATTCTCATCCGTTTGCATCTTCTTCCAGTCTCTGAAGCATTTCCTTTTTTCCGCCACTGTCTTTTCCACCTCCTCATTCCACCACCATGTCTCCACGTGTCTTGCTGGGCCCTTTGTCCACCCACACACATCCTCTGTTGCTTGTAACCAGGTCTTTTTCATTGCTTCCCACTTGCCATCCATTCCAACTGCGTCCTTCACAGCCTCCGCACCGTCAGCAACTCTATCACAAAACTTCTTCTTTATGTCATCATTCTTCAATTTCCACACCTTTAGCCTTGGAGCGTACTTTTGTTTCTGCTGCTTAACACTGCCCATTCTCACATCTCTAACAACCAGTCGATGCTGCGAAACACACTCTTCACTCGAAAGAACCTTCATATCTGTAACTTTACAGCGGTCTTCTTTTCTCACCATCAGCAAGTCGATTGCACTCTTGCAGCCACCCAAACTGTACGTCACCAGTTTGGATACCGTAACCGTTATTTCCGACATTGCATTGTTAATACCATCCGATATTTCCCCCTTTACCCAATATTACCAGAGAGAATGTAACCATTATTTCGGGCATTGCATTGTTATTACCGCCCGTTATTACCCAATATTACCAGGGAGAATGTTACCGATTTTTATGGCATTGTACTGTTATTACCACCCAATATTACCCCATTTACCCAATATTACCAGGGAGAATGTTACCGATATTTCTGGCCTTGCATCGTTATTACTACCCGGTATTACCCCATTTACCCAATATTAGTCAATTGGTTAATTATATTGGTTAATACTAATAATTATTACGATACTACCGAAACAATACTACAATGTATACACATATAAACATCAATGACTCTTCTGAGCTTGCCACTCCTACAATCTTAGCGTGTACTTAAACGCTATATATGTGCCCAATATTACCGCCGTCTGTAATCACAGTTTGCAATAAATTTTGTGTTAATTTTTGTGTGTTGGCCTTTGGCAAATTTGTAAATAAATATTACACATTTATCTCTACGAAAACACCCTAAACGTATCGCTATTACGCAAAAAGAAAGTTAAAATATAAAAGCATAATTTACATAGATAATGATGAATAAATGCATTGGGCATCTTCGCCCTCATTTTTCTGAAATCTGATCACAGATGATAAGGAGCTCACATGCAAAGCACATTTATTGGTAAGTTTCCATAAAGCGAATGACCACCGCTAACCCCATCAGGCACCAATATGCCAGTGAGGAATTAATTTTAACTAGAAGTTCTCAATTTTATTCAAAGTGCATTCTCTGTACCATGGGCACGCCAATGGGTATGGATCTTAGAGATTCTGACACAAAATCAGCTAAATCAGGTGGATTTAAGGCAAAATTAGCCCCTAGCGACAAAAATTTAAACCAAGCATGTCAACTACAGTCTTATTGGAAAGCCCATACCCAACAATGGGGGTATAGAGCCCAATTTCAGGCGTCTACGACAATTGGTTGGTGAGTTATCTTCAATGTTTGAACGCATACCCATATCTTGGGGATTTGGAGTGATAGGGGTAGGTTTAGCCTAAATTGCCGTTGCGACCACAGCTTTGGAGCTATTGAGCTCATCTACCAATAAAATCAAAGCTTTTGGCCCCAGGCAGATTTCTATAACCATAAAAGTCGCGTCAGTAATGAAGAAATATGATTTCTGACGTCATAAGCGTCCCAGGTTCGGGCTAAGTGGAAATATTTTTAGCCTCGTCTGAAGGAAACTCCGTCTCTAAACCCACATATTCTTCAGAAGTAGGGTTATATTGAGTTTTTTAATGTTTTTTAATCACATCCTGATGATAAATGTGAAAGAACCCCACTGTGGCACTATGTTTAAGGTCACAGTACCCCCAAACGTGTTTTTCGGCATTATCAGTGAAAATTGCTCAAAGCGGAGCGATTATTTTGGCTTGTAGGACAAAGTCCCCCCATAAGCGACTTAAGACTACCCTTTTCAGATGCCCTAAGGCGAATTATAACATAAAATAAACATTACAGCTGTGCACGTTTTTCGCCATTAAACGGCCCAACCCCAGGGACTATTTCGGTTATTTTCCTCGAACTCGAAGCATTCGTACTAATCTTGTCGTACGTCGACATAGAAATGCAACATGAAGAGCGCCCCCAATAGACAAAACGCCCAGTGTTCTGACTCTGGCCGTTTCCCAAACCTCAGCTTAGGCTCCACTTTGGCTCCATCACCATTGACGGTTACTGCAACTCAGAAAATTGACTTTACGCCGGTGCCGTGCAAGCGTGAAATTAAGGTTGGGATGCGATATGTTTTTCTAGGGCTGTCTTAAATTGGGATGACGATGCAATACGTTATTTGAAACGTTTTGGGTAGTGGAGGGTACCCCTAGAACTATGGGGCTTCCGACGTTGTCTGCATGTATAATTTATGTGACACTTTATGTTCTTTGTTACTAGTCACCTGTTCAATTCAATTCAATTCACTTCACTTCACTTTATTTCCATATGCATTTACATACACAGTGAACGAGTTATTTTAATAACAAATATGAGTTATAAGTACATGTGCATGAACATATGGTGGAAACCCACATAAAGCATGGCTTGTCTAGTGTGGGAATCGCTATAAATTTGCAATTAAATTGTAATCATAATAATATTATGTAGATAGAATATTTAGGCCTAAAGCCAGTCAAAAACAAGAAGAAATCGATTGTTCAACAGTCAATGAGTCAATATAATAACTGGGAGTTATATAATGAGATTAATTTAGCATTATTGAGAAGTTAGCTATAATATAGTGGTACATGTACACAAATTAAATCAATTCAATTGTAACACTTAAAATGTAAGTTTAATAACAAGCAATGCAGACGCAGCCATGCAACGTATAGACTGTCACAATTTACAAACTTGAGCATTTTTTTTAGAAGTTGAGATTTAAATTGTTTTTTGAAAATTTATCAATACATTTTTAATTGGGATGAAGCGAATTCCACATTATTTAGGACCATCATATGTTAGGTTTTTTTTTCCCAAGTGCTGGGCGAGTTTCCGGGAGATGGAAATGAATTAGTGGGGCTGATATGTGAAAAAGATGTTCATTTCCGGCAGAAAGTGTGAAATTTCGCATACAGGGGTATTTTGGGGCGCTGATTTCAAAAATTGGCGGATCCAAGAGATCTAACCAAGGGACCGGCCGCCATCTTGAATTCCAATATGGCCGCCAAGACGAAATGTTGAAAATCCCTATCTTGGGTTATAAATGACCTGTGGCGCTGAGATTTGGTACACAAGGGTATGTTGACATGCTGAGTTCAATAATGCAATAATTTGAAATGTCTGACAAACGGTATGGCCGCCATTTTAAATTCCAATGGCCGCCAAGACAAACATCGATGTTTTCATTGCTTTAATAGCACAGTGTACGATAATGTCATAATGTTAAATCATTTGAGCATTATAATATGATAAAGAGAAAATTGTTGCATCTCAAATCTACTGATGGGTTTGTAATTTTGTCGAAGGCAGTAGAAATTTGGGAAATTCAGCGCCCCAAAATACCCCTGTATGCGAAATTTAACACTTTCTGCCGGAACTGAACATTCAGTGTGTTTATTGGGAAGTAGCGTAATCATACATGTTGCTTACGTTTTTTGGTTTTTTTAGAACGATTCTCGGTCATATGGGAAGGACATTAAAATGAAGGACGTGAAATACTGGGTTATGGGGAATTGGGGGAGGGGTTCTTTTGAAACTTGTACACGAAACACCCCCCCCCCCCCCACCCATTCCTTCTGACTGCAATCTCGCAGAAAAAAATGTGGCCTAAACTGACCTCCCATGAAGCGTATATCACTAAGGAAAACAAAACTTAAATTAAGAATTACGCTCTGGGCAGTATAGTTACGCAACCACACTGCTGGCATACCAGCAAATCATAATTATACAGATTTATCTCTGCAGACCAGCCATACACCTAAAATCCAATGATACTTCACGCAGCAGAACTGTTTCAGCTTCTCCAAAACAAATAACGAAAACAATGAGAAACAGTTCTGACTTGTGACAACTCCCATAAACACCCTTCCCTTCCCTTCCCATATAGAAATAGTTCTGATTCACTGCAGCTAACTCTAGGATTGATCAAAAAAAAATCAAAAAAATAAACTGATCATTCCTTGAAGTATGCCTGCATAAGCCGGTTTCTATGTGCTACCTTCTTGCAAAAGCACTCCATTTGAATTAAAAAACCTAATAGTCTCACAGAAAAAGAAAGAAAATTCCCCATAACCCAGTATTACACGTCCTTTATTTTAATGTCCTTACCATGTGACCGAGAATCGTTCTAATAATTAAAAATAATTTAAAAAAAACGTAAGCAGCATGTATGATTACGCTACTTCCCAATGAACACAACAACATGAGCAGTATAGGATAAGTAAAACGGATGGAAAAAAGCTTGCAGCATGTTACGGCTGCCAACTGGTACGAAATATACTTTGAAATGAGCTCTTTTGAACTATTGAACAGTGGAACTCAGCATAACAACATGTACTTGTGCCTTATGTCATTTAGAACCCATGATTTCCAGGGAATCTTGGGTGGTGACTTGTTATATGATTCGTCAACTAGGGATTCATTGAATTGGTATTGCTTTTGCAAAGAACCCGGGATTTTCAACATTTTGTCTTGGCGGCCATACTGGAATTCAAAATGGCGGCCATACCATTTGTCAGACATTTCAAATTATTGCCTTATTGAACTCAGCATGTCAACATACCCCTGTGTACAACATTTGAGCACCACATGTCATTTATAACCCAAGATATGGATTTTCAACATTTCGTCTTGGGGGCCATATTGGAATTCAAAATAGCGGCCATAAGGTTTGTCAGACATTTAAAATTTTTCCATTATTGAATTCATTATCTCAAAATGCACCTGTGTACCAAAATTCAGGGCCATAGGTCACTTGGAACCCAAGATAGTAAGGTTCAATGTTTCGTCATGGCGGCCATATTGGAATTCAAGATGGCGACCGGTCCATTGGTCAGACCTCTTGGATCCGCCAATTTTTGAACTCAGCATGTCAAAATACCCCTGTATGCAAAATTTCAAACTTTCTGCCGGATGTGAACATCTCGAGCAATTTTTGTTACATATCAGCCCCACTAAATGGCCTGTCTGGTATGATGGGTATGTACATGTTTATTTTGCATAAAAGTGAAGCTAGACAATTAGGAATGACATTTTTGGTTATCTGAAACATAAATATGGCTACCTGAGATTGATAAATATCACAACGTTTTAATAATTCATACTGTTTAAAGAGCGGATCCGTGTGGGCCCAAAAAAATGAACAAGTAATTATGCGGATAGCTCTTTTTCTGAAGAAGGAATAACCTATTGGTAAACATTTTAGCGGCATTACCCCCAAGCTAATGTTCCATAATGGATATAAGGCAAAATCAAACTGTTATACAATATAATACAGATTTTTAGAGGAAAAAAAAACGCTCTTAGTCTGGCTATTACACCTATGGTTTTTTTTGGTAATAATTTAACATACTTAATCTATGTGTGTTTATCATGAACAATTGTAATCATTACAGATTCCCAGAAATTGCATATTGTCAACTTCAATAATGTTATCATTTTCAATACAAATGTCTTTTGGCAACTTACTTACAGAAGTAAATAACATACAACAAGAGTTTTTTTTTTAATATTTAACGATAATTTGTTAGCCTTTATATATCCAGTTAGACATGTTTTAAGTTCACTGTTGACCTACATTAATTTATTAGCGTTGATATATTTTTATGACTGAAGAATAAGTTAGAATCATCGGCGAAAAGTATAATTGATAAAATATCTGAAGATTAAGTAAAGTCGTTAATATATTGTTGCGTTCCCGCATACAGCGAGCGGTCTTCTTTCCCAACCAACGCGCAGCGTTCTTGCAGCGATATGTGTGCCCTCACACAGCGCCAAGTTATCACGCACCGGCACCACTACCCTGTACACTATAGATACGCGTGTACAGCACATGGTACAGTACGCTATTGTATAGCGCGCAATGCATCCAGTATGTACTGTGTGCTATGACCTCGTTCACAGCGAGTTATGACTTAAGTCGTTTTCCCTCATACTTTCCCCGGAGTCGAAGTGAATTCCCCTCACATACCTTACCCCCGTATTCGACCCAAACTGACCCTTCACATTAGCGAGTGTGGACCGCTAAACCTTCCCGTGTATCTGACCCTATACCTAGCGACTGGGAGCCGCTAAACCACACTGTACTGTCACGGTACACCAGAGGTCAAGTTACTCTCCTCCCCACGCAATAGTTTACTCCATAGAACTGTGCGTAGGTTCTCATCTAGTCTAGAGACTAAGTCTTGTGCATAACCCTATGTACCGAGAAAGTTACCCCTTTCCCTTTCCTCGAGGATTACTCCCCGTAACGCACCCGCGAGTAATCCTACATCACCCGCTCACCACAACTCTCGGACTTTCCCCTGCAAGAATGTCTAAGTCAGAACGTGTACAAATCCTCCATAGGAACATCCCCATTGACTTTGTACACGTATGCATTATTCATAACTGACAGAATCTAATGCTCTCATTGGCTAAGACGCGCACCCAAAAGCCTATATAAATGGCGTGGAAATGGCGGAGTAGATTATTATCCGAGCTGAGCTCATACACAGAGCTTCGTTCCCAGCATGAGCTGTATGCTCTAGCCACAGAGCTTCACTCTCAATACTCAGATAACATGTAAGGCCCAAACTAGATCTTGTATATAGTGCGCCCTCTATTGTGATGTAAATACTCCTGAATAAACCAGTAGTATAGTGTGTGTGTAAGATGCTGTATCTTGACTCTTATTTTGATAACGACTCTACCCGACTGAGACGTTACAATATATATATTTTTTTTTTTTTTTAAAGAGTGGTCCAAATATTGATCCCTGGGGAACGCCGCGTATAACCGAACGAGAAGTCCATTAGTTACAACTCTTTGTTTTCTTTGCGACAGAAAGCTTCTGAACCAGTCAAGAGGGACACCTCGTATGCCATAATGGGAGCGTTTTTGAAGAAGTATGTCGTGATCTGGAGTATCAAAGGCTTTCTAAAAGTCGGGAAAAATACCCAGTGTGTGCTTAGAACTTTCAAATGAAGATGTAATTGTGTTACATACCTGAAGTATGCGTGCGTCGTTGAATGTCTAGACCTGAAACCAAATTGATAATTTGATGATATTATTTATCTGCAAAAACTTGTCAAGTATTTTAGAAAAGCTAGGTAATACTGATATCGGTCTATAATGACAAACATGGTCAGGTTCACTATGTATATATAGAAATAACCTTAGCTATCTTTAAAGCAGAAGGAACAACACCAGTTGATAACGACAAATATATTTGTTTAAGTTTTGTCGTCGTGTGTCGCATTGTTTTCCCCACACGTCTTGCCGTAGATCTGCAGCGAAAAGGACTTTTGGAAAGTGAGGAAACAAGAGGTAAAGCTAGAGTTTATATAAGCCAGATTTGTCGTGTCTAACTTTCAGCATTTAAGTTTTTCTTCGATTTTGAAATCGGTTCCCGATTTAGTAAGGCGCCAGAACACACGGCATCGACAACACAAATGCATCAGTACAGTGGTTGGCAATACTTCCCAAAACCACAGAAGAATCCACCGAATACTGTTAACCACCAAAGATGTAAATGCCAGTGTATTGTATTTTAAGTATGGGGGTTAGGGTTAGGGCCAGGCAGGGGCGTTACTCCTCCTAGTCTACTAGGGTACATCATGTTATAATTATACCACTATCGTAATATTGTTTGCCGTTGGTAATTGGCTTTTTCGCAAGTTGCGAAAAAGCCTTTGTTTTTGTTCTGATTTTTTTTTTTCTTTTTTCTTCTTTTTTTTTCTTTTAGTAACCTAAACTCCATAGACTTTGTACACGTTTTTTTGCACAAGTACTTTTACCAGAGAACAAAGTCGTATTTCCATAAAACTTAACCCAAGTGAAGACCCTATAGTAAGCTCGTGCCTAGCCGACATACGACATGGTGACGTCATCAGGGGTCACGTGACGTCATCTTAAAGGTGTAATTGATTTAATCTTTGAAATTCAATAACAAATCAACCGCAAAAGACCGAAACTAAATTTTTGTGGCAATAGATAGAATAATTCAGGATCTTAATTTTATCTCGTGTGCGTGAAATCACGTGACCCTTCCTTCCGGTCTAAACCGGAAGTGCCTCATAATTTGAAAGTGAAAAATAATATGAACTTACTTTCAACGATGTTAGTGTCTGGCTACAATGTATTTTTCAAAAAAAATATTGGTGACGTCATAACATGTTATAGCGCCCTCTAGCGGCAGTTTGAAAAATGGTTAAAATGAATAATCTGTTGATGTGTGTGGCGAAGTTTGCTGAAATCACTTTATAACCGGTGTATATAATCAGCTTCGTGCTAAGAACATATTGAGAAAGAGATTTATTGATGACGTCACCAAACCGGAAGTTACAATGAAAAGACCTTAAAACCTCAAAACGTCGCTTAAAAATCAACCGCGATAGATATAATCCAGATTTTTGCTTTAAATAGCAAAGTTAAGACAGCTCTCGATGGATAGAATAATTAAAGATCTTCATTTCAACTCATGTGCGTGAAATCACGTGACCCTTCCTTCCGGTCCAAACCGGAAGTGCCTTATAATTTAAAACTGAAAAATGATATAAACTTACTTTCAACGATGTTAGTGTCTGGCTAGAATAAACTTTTCAAAATAATTACCGGCGACGTCATAAAACGTTATAGCGCCCTCTAGCGGCAGGTTGAAAAGTGATTAAAATGAATAATCTGTTGATGTGTGTGGCGAAGTTAGCTGAAACCACTTTATAACCGGTGTATATAATCAGCTTCGCGCTAAGAACATTATGGATAAGGAGAAATATTGATGACGTCACCAAACCGGAAGTTACAACGAAAAGACCTTTAAACATTTAAAAATCGCTTAAAAATCAACCGCGATAGATATAATCCAGATCTTTGCTTCAAATAGCAAAGTTGAAACAGTTCTCAACCTTTCTGTTAATTACGTCACGATGACGTCATCAAGTGTCAGATTACAAGAAATCAAATATTTCTTCTTCTTCTTTGAAAATCAATATAAAATCAACTGTGAGAGATCTGATTTAGAATTTTAAGGGAATTGATAGATTAATCCATAGCCTTTATAATTTGTAGTACATGCAAACAAACGTGACCCTTCCTTCTGGTCCAAACCGGAAGTGCTTTATAATTTAAAAGTGGAAAACAATGTGAACTTACTTTCAACGATGTTAGGCGCTGGCTAGGTTGTAAGTAACACTGAAGTTAACAGTGACTTCATAAAATGTTATAGCGCCCTCTAGCGGCATGTTGAAAAATGTTACGTCATATTACGATTATTATTTGAATTATTACATTTGTAGACCTTTAAGCCATATCTCAGCAACGGAACGTGCTAACATAACACATCTTTCTGTATTTTTAGGTGATAGATAGTTGCAAACAAAGTTCACAAACATGTGACGTCATCGTTTAAATTAGTTTTAAATAATTTTAATCTGTTTAAACTAACTTAAATTCGTTTTCAATGATTTTAAATTGTTTTGGAGGTATAAAAGTTCCATTTTTGAAAAATGTAATCTAAAAAAATGCGAATGCGAAAAAGCCCTATGTTCTGTTCCTCGAACAGACGTAGTTCTAGTTGTTATTGGTATTTTTAGGCAACAACGCAGTGGCTATCGTTACGGCAGTTGACGATCTAATTTACTGATAATGACAATACTCTGGACTGTTCACTCTTGGAACCTGACTATAGTATCAACCAGTCTGGTTCCAAGAACGATATCCAAATGTTATTGTCAAGGTGTCGGCCTGGGTATGTCTGGGAATCGGCTCGTCAACTGCCGTAACCACAGCCACTGCGTTTTACAGGCAAATTAAATTGCACTCAGAAATTATCTTGTAATTAAATTATCTTTCTTGAATGGACAAATAACATTTGTTGTTTTTATTTATTTAATACAGCATATCTTCTGGATCATCAGCTCTTCAGTGCAGTACTTGACTATAGGTTAACAAATAACCCACGCCTCATGAAAAAAGAACAAAAGTACTAGAACAGATGGATGGACACAAGCAAGTTAATTGTTCTATACATTTAATAAATATAACAATTAGAAGCATGACATTACAATTACCAATTAAATTACTAGTTGTGATGCAAATTGCTAATAATAAAGATTTAAATTCACATACAATTTACAGGTGGGGCGAGCAGCCAAGACACATGTTAGGTAAAACCGACAATACTTTAGTCTCCTTTCGAAGGAGACGAATGTCCCACGAATTGGTCCCCGTGGATTGTTCGATTGGATACGCGCGACTTGAAAGGCGGTGGAGGACAAAGGTAAGACGCAAACAACAGGATACAGTTCGGTCGGCCGCGGTGCTCTCGTACCGTCGTCGCTTCATGCGACCGGTACACACAGGTCGGACGACATCAGGGAACATGCGCAGTGACTCAAGTCATGAGTCACTACGCGTTGTAAAGTCTGACGCACCCCGGAGTCTCATCTTCGCCTTGTCAGCGGGCAAACTCCCAGGTAGAGGGAACATCGGTAGGTGTGGCGGGCTATTGCGTGGTTTCCAAAGCGACGACTTCACTAGAGGTTTCACGGACAAAAATCCGTGCAGGAACGGCGTAACTAAATGACGAAAATCAAAAGTTCGACAAAGAAAAACATGCCGCACCCTAACGTGGGCCCATCGAGACTTCTCGACCCACGCTGTCACTCTGCAGACCTCCGCCCCAACTGAAGAACAAACCAAAAAGTGAGGATCGAGTATTGCGGCAATCCCACTTATATAGTGAATCCCGAATTCTCGACATTCAGGGCATCCAGCGAATTACAATACTGCATTTTGGCACATCATACCCTGGTGATCGGTGATCGATTATCGATTCATACTACAATGTGTGTGTCCTCGCCCGTTAAATAGGTCCGCTCGCCCCAATTCGTTAACAAAGGTTTACAGAAAAACACATTTAAATATCTTGTACTACATTCTTGGCTTTAGACTTAAATACTGTACACAAGTTTAACACCAGTTTACAACACTTGCGAATGTATTAATGACAGATCCGTCTGGGCCATAACAGATGTATAACAACGCATATCTTACATAATTATGTGCTATTAGTGGAGTGGACGTGATATCACACGGCTGTTAAGTCACAGGTGACAGTAAATAATGATGTGTGCATGCGTCTATGGGAAAGTGCCCCTATATTCATCCATTGCCGCTAATTATTTTGCTAAATGTACCCTTAGGGAGACAGTTTAGTATAAGTTGTACGGTAAAACATTAACATTAGGGGGACATTTAGATGTCCCCCTAAGGTTCTAACTCCATGAAGGAAAACATTTTAACTTTGTTAACAGTCTAGATCAATAGAGTAGGGTCCAAAATGCATAAATTCTAAATTTTGTGGGAAAATAATGAATAAAAGCAGTTTTGAGTGTAAATTTCAGATCTTAAATTTGCTTCTCAAATATCAGTTTTAACACATGAAATTACTAATAATATTGTTACAGTGCAAACATCTGTCAAGTGCCATTTAAAAAACTAAAGACATGCAGTTTCAGAAATCTTATATAAAGCGCACATTTTACATGTAAAATCAAACTTACTACTGTGACCGGATAAAACTACAGTATTTCAGTTTAAATTCAGTGCAGTTCTGTTCAGTACGTAGGTGATCCTGAAATTAATGATGAATAACATTTTAATACACGATAATACTAAATTCACCTAAAACTACAATAAACACCTTTAAATCCAATACAATCCAAGAACCTGATCAGTATTCAAGCAAAAACTGATAAACTCCTGGACATGTTGACATTAGTTCAGGAACATTGATTAATTCCAGCAACAAAGCTTGACTTCGCCAATTGAAAACCTCGAAACACTTATTTTAATCGAAATCCACCTTTGACCGTAGCGTGTGACACAACAACACCTGAACAAAGACTCTCAACATGTTAGCAAAGTACATTGAATTATCATTCATTATGCAACAACTACTGTGAATATAAGATATTTAACCTGATAACACAATTCTAGAACACACACCCTCAACGCTATTCAGTAACTTAACACAGTATCAGTTAAAGAAACAGTGATTTAGCTAACTTTTAGCCCAGTAAAACCCTCGTGACGTTCAGTTTCTGATGCGTCGATCTACGAGATGAAATGTGATAGCCCCCTGAAGAATAAGTCGTCAGTGAAACAAAACTCGACGAAAAGAAATATTGTTTTTATTATTATTGTTATTATTATTATTTTGTTTACGCACAACGTGAAAGGAGATATTATGCTTATTTGTTGAAACAATTGGAGTCAAGCTGCGTCCCGCAGCCTCAGAATGAAAGGCCTTTCATGTCATTGAAGCGCCTTCCTTATTAGTCAAGAGTGGTTGCGCGCAACTCAATAACCATCGAAGGGAAATGGTTTTATAGACCATTTTTTTGTATAATCGTTGGAACATCCTGTCACACGTACGTACCGTACGTACGGCCTGGACATGTTTATCATTCACAATGCACATTGCGCCCCCATAACGCACCTGTTCCAATAACGCGCAACTTCGTTTCCTTGAATTATGATTGGTTATTGAGTTGTGCGCAACCACTTTTCTTGACTAATAGGGAGGTACATTAAAGCACGTTAAAAAACGTTCGAGTCGGTACAAATTCGGTCTCTGCTCATTTTTCATTGACTATATTTGGTCTCCAAGTTTTAGTCCGGGAGCCCAGCCAGGTTTAATCATAATTTTGAGTGCAAAAGGTTTGAATCGTGGGATATGTTGGGGTGACTGGGACAACTGCAAAATGGGTTTTCTTAAGTTTGGCGAGTGGTGCGTTGGGTGGGGGGAGCCCCTGACAGACCCCCTAAAATTCGATTTAATCATAATCTTGAGTGCAAACATAATTTCTTCATGAGTCGAACGTTTATCGTGTACTGAATAGGATTTGTATACTTAAGAACAATATAATTGGTGCTAAGTACACTTAAGAAGGTCTTTAATTAGTGCTAATTACACGTTTAATCATAATTTTGAGTGCAAGGATAAAACAAGTGTCAATGTGTAGCTGACACCTTGCTGGAGCAAAATCCACCACTTAAGAAAGTTTTAAGTGGTGCCATCCCTAATTAAGAAAGGGTCAAAGGTCACCATACGTCATTAAACACCAATAATTATAACGTTGAGTGCAACTTGCATTTATGTGTATATCAACAGGTTATCATAGACCGATCACTGACCACAAGCTTAAGAATATGATATATAGTGCAAAGTCTAATTAAGAAGGTCTGTAATTAGTGCTAATTACACGTTTAATCATAATTACGAGTGCAAGGATAAAACAAGTGTCAATGTGTAGCTGACACCTTGCTGAAGCAAAATCCGTCACTTAAGAAAGTTTCAAGTGGTGCCATCCCTAATTAAGAAAGGGTCAAAGGTAATCAGAAATCAACAAACACTATTCATCATAACGTTGAGTGCAACTTGCATTTTGTATATCAACAGTTTATCATAGACCGATCACTGATCACAAGCTTCGGAACAGGATATATAGTGCAAATTTCCATTAAGAAGGTCTTTAATTAGTGCTAATTACACGGTTTAATTATAATGTCAAGTGCCATAAAAACAAACACGTTTTAATGTGTACCATACACTGTGGTAGAGCAAAGTGTGTCAATTAAGAACATTCCAAATTGTGCCATACCTACTAAAGAAATTGTCAAAGGTCACCAGGATTCCGAATTATCGTAATAAAGTCGATTTTTTTATGCATTCGATCGATAACTTTGTGAATTAACAAACACCTTGTCAGGGTCTGATACACTTTATGACACGATGGGGATCTTGTATCAAAGCGAGCTCCAACAGGTCTTTTCTGCACAACCACTGAACACTGCGTCTTGCAAATCGAGAAAGAGAAGGCTTGAAGTGGAAGACATCTGAAATCTGCCAGACGTTTAAAAGTACGGGCACACGTTTTATCTTATGGTTTATGGATGATGCAGCATGTACTAACGGGCCAAAAATATCCCGATATGGGCTGGGTTCATTGCGAAATACTATTTTGACAACCTCCCCAAGCAGATTTATATATTTATTTTTTACACAAAAATACAAACAGAATATTTACAGATGTACAAGGATATTTATAGGAATACAAAGCATTGATACTTAGGTATGTTTGTACATTAACTTTAAGAAAAGAAGGGCTGTAACTACGAAAGCTGTTTATCTTTATACCAATGTAGCATATAGACGTGGATAAATCCAAGTTACACGCGTCTTCCTAAACACCTGAATTAAACAGCTCTTACTAAGTATCTTAAATGATTGTTTAGTTATCCTCGTGTAACTTGGACAGTCTAAACTTATTGACCGTGGACCCTATTGTTAATTACATTGTAATATAGAGGATTGCGCAACAGTATGAACATACGATAGGCCTCAGTAGATAAATCTTCAGCAGGTCTTTACTTAGATACTCTACAGCCTGAGCCATATGGCTGATACCAAAAGGCAACACAGTGACAGTTTCACTGCTGACGAAAGGATGGCTCTCGTTGAGACCATGAGGAACTTTAATTCCATTACATGTATTGGTGACAAACGATGTGACACGAAAGCCAACCAGAAAAAAGCTGATGTCTGGAAAGCTAATACTTCAGAAATGCCATCTCGTTTCCTGACCATAAAAGCCGATCTGCTATAAGGACAACAAAGAATTGGGTGTCCTAAATACAATCCGAGAAGTCCAAGTAAATCGTTCAACGTGTCTTTGCTAACTCTGAAACGTCTGATGAAATGTTCCTCGTCATACTCTTCTTAGGGATTCACCTTGTCCCTAAAAACTCCTGGTGCATGTTGGTGTTGGCGACCATGACGATATTCTTGTTAGTTGGCCTCCTCTTGTGCAATTAAGAAGATTTGAAGCGCATCCATCCTGTCCACCTTTCTACCTTTCTGTGTACATATCTGGCTTCTAAATGGCTCAGAATACTCACTAAACAACCCCCGTACCTTGTTTAAGAATTGCTATTGTTTGTTATAAACACATGTTTAACTCCAATGGTCATTTAAACGCGGCTAACTTAAAACAAGCTTTGTAGTACTTGTTTGAAGTTAGACACCAGGTTTAAACAGTGATTTATACGTATCCAATGGCTTAAACAGCTTTCGTAGTTACAGCCCGTACTGTTTAAGGCCAATTCTGATTTATGGGAAAGACGAAAACCCGCACAAAATGTACCTTCCTCCTCACACAGTACAATAATACTCTAATGTTGGCATAACTAAACTTACAAAATAGTGTATGTAGGCTGTGTTTAGGAACATAATCACGGATTATGTTTAAATTTAGATACAACAGCTTTCCTTACGTATTCGACATGTGGGCACCAACTTCATGCTCATCAATAACTGCGCCCACACAATTACAAGACCTCACGTTTTCAATAAGACTATCACTCAGCAATGTAGGTTGGATACACCATTGGTAATTGCTTTATTTATCTTGAATTGGTGGATTTGGGGGGTTGTATTTTATAGTCAATATCGTTTAACTGACCTGTCTGAAGTTTTACAGTCATTGATACTGAGAAAAGCAAAACAAAAACGGCGTTCGTTTTCAACCGGCGTCGGGCAATGGTTTTTATGTTGTTCTTGTTTACCGTTATTTTTGTTATATACAATTTAATTTTTGGAACAATTACAGGATATCTAGCGCAATAATTTTGCTGGATGCCTACAATTGTTATTTACTTTCAAATTAGTAAAATATTTCTTAATAATTCGGTAGTCATTTTGTTCGATATCCGCAAATAGTATACTACCTTTAAGTCAACATTGGATATTTTCTGCCTTGTACCAATAAGCATACATTTAGTTTTGGTGGCGTTTAATGCTAGCTTGTTTCTTACGCACCAGTTGTGAAAACTAGTAAGAGCTGTATTTGAGGAGCTTCACATATTGACGTGGAGTCATCAGCTTACATAAATAAGTTGCAGTTTGGGAATATAAAAAATGGAAGATCACTAGTATAAACAAGGAACTAGTATCGATCCTTGTGCGGAACACCAATGTTTACGGACATGGTGCCGCCAATATTTACAGACTGACTGCGGTCACTTATTTACGACTTTAATAAACCAATAAATTACAGAAGATGACATGTTCATCTTTTCTAGTTTCTCTGGTAAGATTTCATGATTAACACAATCAAATACTTTACTGAGATCTAAAAACAGATTGCATGTAACTTCTATATTCTCCATGGCCTCAACACACATGTTTGTTAAGTCGGGAATGGTGCTTTCAGTTGAGTGCAGGAGTCTAAATCCTGACTGGCAACTAGGAATCAGATTGTTTTCATCAAGGTAGCTATATACCGATGTGTGCACCTATCTTTCAAAAATCTTAGAGATAATTGGCAGTATAGAAATAGGCCGATAGTTACCTGTACTACATTTATTTCCTGCATGTTTCAAATTTGTAGGGTATCGCTCACATCTTATGGTTAAAAATCCCAGTTAAAGATTTAATGATATATGCCTAAGATAAGGTGAAGCAATTCTGATCATTTTAACACTAATTCCATCCAGAGCTGTTGCTTTCCCAACCGACATAGATTATATTTGCTTTTGAACAAACTCTTATAGGTAACATTAGGTACTACGCATTCTTCATTAAGAGGCGGCAGTATTGTCATCTTGTCTAACTTTAACTTTATATTCCCTAACTTTAACGTATTACATATTTACACCCATTCGTGTTTGAGAGGGTACAGGCAATTGCAATGAACTTCATGACTGTTTTGTGATATTTCGTATGCGGTGGGTTTTGTTTCTGTGTTTGGTAAAGTACATGTACACTTTGACGTTTTATTATTTCAATTATCATTCTAATCATTTATTAATCAGACATTTTGATCGGACATTGCGCTGTGTAATCAGTGATTGGTCCATAATAAACGGTTGATCCACATAGAAATGTAAGTTGCACTTACATTGTTCTTTGTTGGTGTTCAGTTTACACCCCCGGTGACCTTTGACCCTTTCTTAATTAGGGATGGCACCACTTGTAACTTTCTTAAGTGGCGG
The DNA here is from genome assembly GCA_037893245.1 of Crossaster papposus. NCBI lineage: Eukaryota > Metazoa > Echinodermata > Asteroidea > Velatida > Solasteridae > Crossaster > Crossaster papposus. Next base: position 722,210 of record JBAIAA010000022.1, on the reverse strand, counting down.
ATTTTGCTTCAGCAAGGTGTTAGCTACACATTGACACTTGTTTTATTTTTGCACTCGTAATTATGATTAAACGTGTAATTAGCACTAATTACAGACCTTCTTAATTAGACTTAGCACCAATTATATTGTTCTTAAGTATACAAATCCTATTCAGTACACGATAAACTTTAGACTTTGCACTATATATCCTGTTCTTAAGCTTGTGATCAGTGATCGGTCTATGATAACCTGTTTGTATACACATGAATGCAAGTTGCACTCAACGTTATAATTATTGGTGTTTAATGACTTATGATGACCTTTGACCCTTTCTTAATTAGGGATGGCACCACTTGAAACTTTCTTAAGTGGCAGATTTTGCTCCAGCAAGGTGTCAGCTACACATTGACACTTGTTTTATCCTTGCACTCAAAATTATGATTAAACGTGTAATTAGCACTAATTAAAGACCTTCTTAAGTGTACTTAGCACCAATTATATTGTTCTTAAGTATACAAATCCTATTCAGTACACGATAAACTTTCGAATCATGAAAAAATTATGTTTGCACTCAAGATTATGATTAAATCGAATTTTAGGGGGTCTGTCAGGGGCTCCCCCCACCCAACGCACCACTCGCCAAACTTAAGAAAACCCATTTTGCAGTTGTCCCAGTCACCCCAACATATCCCACGCTTCAAACCTTTTGCACTCAAAATTATGATTAAACCTGGCTGGGCTCCCGGACTATTTATTGTTGGAGTGAGTTTAACGGTAGGATACACCATTGGTTATTGCTTGAATTATCATGAATGGGTAGATGTGAGGGTTGTATTTTATAGTAAATATCGTTTAACTGACCTGTCCAAAGTTTTATAACCATGGATGGCGAGAAAAGCACGAAAAACAGCGTTTGTTTTTAACCGACGTTGAGCAGGTATGTTTATGTTATTTGTGTTTTTACGATCGCTTGTTTTTCAGAATAATTACAGAATATCTAGCGCAATCATTTTGCTGGACGCCTAGAATCATGATTTACTTTCAGATGAGTAAGATATTTCTTAATAATTCGGTAGTAAATATTTTCGATATCTGCAAATGGTGTATCCTACCTTATATTTAAGGGAAAGTAAGTATCTGATAACCTAAGTGTCTTCCACTCAGTGTAGTGTGGATACGCTCATTTATGCTAAGTGGCCTCATTCGTCCTCGGAGAAGAAACAAAACCGCGAACGGCGCCCCATAGTCTTCCGTAGAATACTTGCAGTTCCGAGATGTTTCCCCGGGGACCTGGGACAACAACTAGAATGGCCTTAACCTTGACTACAATAATGATACTTATCAGAATACACAATTGTCGGGAAATTGTACGGTCATGCATGAAACCAGTCTACAGCCGACTTGTCCCCGTTCAAGTTAACAAAATGCCGTTTAATTAAATATGGTAAATTTAATGTAGTTCAGAGAAACAATTTGTTCGGTTCAACACTTGTCGGACTTGATCGATCCCTGGAATCTCTACTCATCGACACCAATGTGGATGGTTAGGTAGTCAGCACGCCCGACGGTGACAACATCTGCAATATCAAAATTTAAACCACACATTAAATACAAATTTTAAATATGAGAAGGGTTAGTCCGTAAATTCGGGGTCCAACAGTGTGATCTGTTTGTGTCCCAGTTAGAATTGACCTTGTATACAGGGTGGCCTTTACAAAACAACATACAAGCATGTTCCACTACCCCGAGGCAAACACTATCTATACCAATGGATGGAGAATCTTACTTGGAGAAAATGTATACCATAATAATAATGTGCCGTACTTATATAGCGCTTTATCACCAAAGTCTCAAAGCTTTAACATTATTACCCCGGTCACTGGGCCCATGACACCACATAACATGGCTGTTCTCGGATTAGTCTATGTGTGTTTTCAAAACCTTTTATTGGTCTTTAGGTTCGGCTGCGCCTCCGACTTCCAAATCACAGAGAAGCAAATAAGAACCCGCGAAATCAAATGTGAATACCTGATACTTTATTTCAAGTATCTTCGAACCTTTCGATTCATATCAACCGACTATTATTATTATTATTATTATTATTCCTCCTAATTATTATTATTATTATATATTTCTGGTAATGAAACCAATGATCCCTCAAAAGCGCCCAAGGCACTGTAGCTCGGAAGCCTGAAGAAACCTACAAAGAGAAGACAATGAGAAGAAGGTACAGTTTTAGAGGTGGGAGCAAAAAAAATAAAAAATATTCTGGGGGAAATCCAAGTAATCAGGCAGGCACTGAAAACCTAATCAACATATCGGCCCAGGCTGGATTCGAACCCGGGTCACAGCGGTGAAAGGCGAGGAAAGAGGAAAGAACCGCTACGCCAACCTGACTCCTGATTGAATGTTTCTGAAGCACAACAGGCATGTAACTAGAGTTCCTTGCAGTTGGGAGTCTAAAATCGCCTTAAACAGACGACGAAACGAAGGCAGGAATTCGACAAGAAGAATATACGTACTTGCAGTGAGCACGTCGTTCCACACTACTTTGCCGGACGTAGTGCTGTACATTATCAACGGGTAAGGGTACTCTGTTGATGCACGCTCGAATTCGCAGTCTACCAGCCCGTTGGAGTCCGTAACAACCAGCCAGCCGGAATCCATTGAGCATCCTTGATAGTTGTAATTGATGTAGAACCGGCGATCTCTGAGCATGTCGTAAGCGGAAACAAATAGGTTTTCCAAGGTTGTTTTATAAAATAATAATAATAATTATGTGTATTTATACAGGGTGTCTCTGAAAAAAAGTATACCCATTTTAACATTCATATTATAGCAAAACTATATCTCAGAAAAATAACAAACGTCTGTGGAAAGGGTAGAGTGTCCACTGACCAATGGTTTAGATTCTAGTTACATTTTTTTAGAGACACCTTGTATAGCGCAAATATTCACCCTGTTCAAAGCGTATCACATTATTATCCTGGTCATTGGGCCTATGAAACATTCCTAATACTATCTCAGCTCCCTGGGGAGTTTACAGCTCGATCTGCCATTCCGGTGCAAAGCAGCTAAATCAACCACAATAACCCTATCTGCCCGCACAGGTACCCATTTACTCCTGGGTGGAGAGAAGCCATGAGTTACAAAGTATCTTGCCTGCAAGGGCACATGCACAATAGTCTCAGGCCGGACTCGAACCCACAACCTGTCGCTTTACCAACATACCACAAATAGAACAAGCACCTTAATTGCCGAGTAATTAATGTAGATATATATTCGTCTCTTCGTGAAAACTCAAAAGCCTGTACGCGTGTTGTTTTTGCTTCGCTACTGTATTTACGCGCCCGGCGGACACATTATAATTCGTCTCTTCGTAACAACTGAAAATAGGATTTGGGTGAGATTTTCCCCCATTTTATTTTTGTGATCTCAATGATTTACACTGATTTTAAAAAAATAACCTCCCCAGAATGTGTGTTGATATCCACATCGACTAGTCGTGGAAATATTCAATACTAGCCGTGAATTTATTTGCGACTGGTTGTGAATATTTTTGCGACTAGTTGTGAATAAATTCACGACTAGTCGCAACAATATTCACGACCAGTCGCGAAAATTGTTTACGACTAGTTGCAACAAAATTCACAACCAGTCGCAAATCAATTCCTAGTCGTGAATATTTTCACGACTAGTCGCGAAAAAAACTAGTCCCAACAAATGTCACGACCAGTCGCAAATAAATTCACGACCAGTCGCAAATAAATTCACGACCAGTCGCGAATAACTTCACGACTATTGCGAATAAATTCACGACCGTTTATTTCCTCCAGGGCCACCACATACTATGCAGTTTTCCAAAATGTGTTTCTTCGTGAAAACACCGACGAATTGTTAGTTTGTATGTATTCGGAACATTCAGAATATCGTGATGAAACCAGTCTACATAAGACGTACGTACTCTTCAGCATGCCCTGCAAGACTGAAGTAGTTAGTTTCCGACGAGCTGCTCAGGTCCTGCCAGGGGCTCGAGATGAGGCGATCCTTGGCAAACCAGCTGATAACGCCTGAATCGCTCCCGTTGAAGACTAACTCGGCTCTGCTGACGTTATAGGAATCATAAACGGACAATTTGACCTGCATGCGACCAAAGACGTGAACAAAAGTATTTGTTGAACGGTAAATATCAGAGAGTAGATCATTAAGAACAAACACCTGTCGTGCAGCAAAGTGACGATGCGACCTCTTGCAAAAGAAAAACACATAAAGAGAACAACCAACATGACAACCCTAACCCTAGCCCCAACGAGGCCACACTAGTGGGGCTACCAATAATAGTAAAATAAAGTAGTCCGATTTTCAAAGGAGTCTGATTTTTTATAATATCACACCGGCGTCAAAGGTTTAAGTTAAGAACTGGATCAAGAACGATAGGGGGCGTGATGATTACATTCACACAGATCATGCTCAGTGGATAGGCCTACACATTGCTGAAGTTTTAGTTTATATTCATGTTGCAAAGTTGATGCAGGCGTTAAACGACGCAGTAACATACTTACTCGCCCTATGCTCATATGACCGCTGCTCCAGCGCCCGTACAGCGAGTCGTCCCGCCAGCTTCCACCGGCGCCCATCGTAGCTGCGTCCCAGGTCGCGGCGGTCCACATGTCGTACAACTTCACAGTGTGTCCCACCACGCCTCTAAAGACGAGTTGCCATTCTGAATCTGTGGCGTACAAACATATGAGGGTACGCATATTTCTTTTTAGATGTACGATGTATAGGTTCATGTCTCGCTCGGGGTCCACTCGAAAGTCGGAAAGTTTGATAGTCCGAAGGTGTATTGATCCGAAAGTTCCATAGTCCGAACACACACATTTTCTATAAGCGGGGGTCCAATAGTCTGAAAACGAAATAAAGTTCGTTGATCTGAACGATGATGTGATTGTCCGAAAGTTCGTTAGTCCGAAATGAAAACACGGTTTAATAGTCGGAATGTTCATTAATCCTTAGGCACACAAGGTTCGATAGTCGGAGTCCGAATTGGGGCAATCGAACCTCGATCACTGTCGATTCGGACTATCGAGCATATTGTCGATTCGGACTATCGAACCATATCGTCGATTCGGACTATCGGCTTTGCTTCCAAGGTTAAAGGGGTACTGTGTCCTGAAAGCGCCTAATTGGGCTACAAAACACGTTTAGAACGAAATAATGTGAATCAGAAAGAGCATTTAAAATACATCTACACAAACATCCTTTTCAAAACTGGGTGTTTCTGTGTTATTCGGGTGTAGAACGAGTTGCGGGGTCCACTTTTGCGACCCCCTAAACTCAAAACGGTGTAGTCGTGACTCCAGCTGTAAAGTATTTGCCACTTTGCGGACGTGTGAGACACCGCAATGTACATTGGTGATGTGTGTAATTGTACGGATACTCACAGCGTGTGTCGTATATTGAACTAAAGCGACAGTATTCGTACTCCGTCGTGTCCGCTGTAAACACCTGCGTTTTTTCGTTTGAAATAGGATTAAGTAAACAATCCAAAACATGAAGTTTTCGGAAATTTCAGAACTATAGTGCCCCTGTAAATTTAGTTAACACATAAACGAATTGCAATGCTTGTCCGTGCATGTATACATGTACAAAACACAGAGCGTGAAATCGAGAAATTAAAAGGAACACAAAATTGCGGATGTTCATTCGAATTTGCGCAAAAATTATGAAGATACTAAATTCGGTGCACATTTGGGAAATCGTACGCCTTTAGTTTATGTTCACGAATGCATGCACTTTCACGGGAATATAATTATTAATTGCTACACGAAAATAAACTAATATATCTTTAATATATAAATTTATATGATATCGTCCGGAAAAACCTGTATTAAATTGTGGTGAGTTTAATATTGAAAATCGATGCGCCCAGTAAACGTGCATTCAGACGTGCGTTCGTTTAGCTTACACGTGTATGCAAATTTTACACGAAACCGTTCGATTAGCCACCATGTAAGGGGGTGGGAGGTACCCCATGTAGTATCCCCCCCCCCCCCCACCCCACACGCACACAGTCATGTATTGACCGGAAATCGTGGACGGGGCATTGTCCGTGCGTCTTCCCTCTTCTGTTTGTACTGAAACGTTTTCGGATGATTGCCATAGGATTTGTACACGAGTTGAGATCGTGGACGTTGTGACTACCACCCCACCGAGCTTAAAAATGGGATCCTAAATTCTTATATTAGAAAATTGGCACAGGCAGATGAAGCGTTGTAGATTTCCAAACTTTTGGGGGATGTCCAGAACTCTCTTAGTGGGATGGGGGGTGGGGGGGGGGGGGGGGGGTCTTTTGCACCCCTGTCTTCCCCCTTTTCTCCTCACTCCACCCCACACCCCACCCCCCAACCCAACCCACCCTACCCTAGATCTGCGCGTGCAAAGGAAAGCGTGAGTATCATGGCAACATGTACTCCGGCATGAAACGTAGTCATAATGCTGTAGTTTGTCCAACAAGATAATAGTATTTTGTTCTTAAATTGTATTAGATAACATCTTACTGATCGCTGGACTCGGAGTGGCCGCTGGACTCTCAGGGTTTGCCGGGCTCACCGTCATCGCTGGCCTCGCCGTGGTCGCCGGGCTCGCCGTGGTCATCGGGCTTGCCGTGGTCGCCGGCCTCGCCGTTGTCGATGTCCTTGCCGTGGTCGACGGGCTCGCCGTGGTCGCCGGGCTCGCCGTGGTCGCCGGGCTCGCCGTGGTCGCCGTGGTCGCCGGGCTCGCCGTGGTCGCCGGGCTCGCCGTGGTCGCCGGGTTCGCCGTGGTCGCCGGGTTCGCCGTGGTCGCCGGGTTCGCCGTGGTCGCCGAGCTACAGTTGAAGTAAGCTCGAATTTCGTCGAAGTCCTCGCTAAGGAGAAGCTCGTCCAGGTAGTGGGGCGCCCCTTGCTGGTATGACGAAGCAGGGATGCGCATCCCGCCCAAACGCACAGCGGTGCATTCGCATGGATCTTTGTACGGTAGGAACCAACGGGGTGGGATACCAGACTGTGGGTTGTACTCTGATCCAATGAAGCAGATTTGATGACATGCTGCCAGCACTTACGTAAAAATGCAAACAAATATATACACAAATTATATTAACAAATGTCACCGGTATCAATTGACCAAGAAGAGTAATTCTCATAACGATTTTTTGCAGGGTATGCTTTTTTGGCAGCTTTTTAGGTGTTGTCATTTTTTCTCTTCAAAATGGTCGCCAATATGTTTGTTACCGGATCAATTATGTGGTAACAAGCATTATTGGCGGCCATTAAACAAAACGAAAACGATGATAACACTAAAAAAGCTGCCACTGCTGCAATGCTATCACATATTTTCCAACGTGGGTTTCATTCCTTGCCCAAAAAATATCATGATCATCACCAATTAAAGCATGCGCAATATATACCAAAGAGTCCGTATTTTATAGAGTCTGAAATTCATGCAAAAAACGGCTCATGCGCCTGGACTAATGACCCGAGGCGATGTTGGTGTATTGTATTAGTTGACATATTGTATTAGTTGCATTGTCAAAACAGGAATACTTTATTGAATAAAACAAATATAAACGATCGAAAATCCGTTGATGAAATATTCATACGGCCTTCACAAATTACGCCTACTCGCCTCTGGAGAGCTACATACAGCGGACTACCTACTATATAGGCTATAGGTAGGCGCTGGGCGCGGCGCTAAGAAACGCTGAAGAGCTTCGTGCTCTGATTGGATAGTTCTTGTTTGATAGTCCACCCGTGCCGAGTATATAGGTAATAACTAATCTTGGTCTCCACTGTTTTTTATAAAGGTTTTTAGATCCTTGTATAACAAAAACACAGTGGCGTGGTGGCAGCGTCGGAAAGGTTTCCATGCATTTTCAGCTCAAAAAGCCAGGGGAAAGTGGCCAGGAAATGACTCGGATTGCACCACAGGGCATCTAGAATCTAAATTTCCCCGGAGTCTGGTGTTGCCACTGCATTCAGGGAACATTATTTGATGCCTTTTAATAGTAAAATCACCTAGAGCGATTACATAAAACAAAGTATACCTGCAAAACAAATTAAAACAAGTTCATTAAGTTAAAGTTGGAAGTTAATTTCAGTGACACTTGGAGGAGAAATTCAATCGGCCAGGTATACCCGCAACACACACAAATGTCACACTTTGGGACCCATCTTATTTTAGGACTGACCCGAATTTCATTGATTTAGAACAATTACAACAATAAAATGAAAATACATGCAGCTGTTTTGTTCAGGGGTGGCTCATAATTCCTAACTCACTACGTGTACTGTTTTGGGGCAAAAGGAATGTTCAAACTTCAAGAATATTATTGTCAACATTGTATGGGGGTGGGGAGGGGGAGGACCTGGACCACAATCTAAAAATTCGTACTATATATATGATTGTTTCTGGATTAATTATGTTGTCACAAGCATTGTTGTCGGACCTCAGCTGTTTTCCCTATTTACTCATCCTCTCGCTACCGTTATCCAGCGTTTTCAGCGTGTCCGTTACCACTTCTATGCTGACGACACGCAACTGTACATCCAATTCAATCCCAACAATTCAAGTGAAATCAACCAAGCTCTGTCGAGTCTACATTATCACAATGCATCGTGGACATAAAGCACTGGATGATAAGTAACATGCTTCAACTAAACGAATCCAAAATTGAATTGTTTGTCTGTGCCAACACCAGAATTCTCAATTCGTTATCTGATATTTCCCTCCAAGTAGGCGCTGATACCATCCAGGCTTCCTCAAAGATCAGAAATCTTGGAGTGGTATTCGACCCAACCATGCAGATGTCCAACCAAGTCAGTGCCATTTGTCAATCTGTAAACATGAATCTGCGCAACCTATCACGGATCAGAATGTACATTGACAAACCACCTTGTCATGCTGTCATTAGGGCCCTCGTAACATCTCGACTGGACTATGCAAACTCACTCCTGTTCGGTATAACATATGCTGACTGCAAACGCCTTCAACGGCTCCAAATCGTGCTGCTAAACTGATTTATCAGGCTGGAAAATATGACAACGTCACTCCTATCCTCCACGATCTTCACTGGCTGACAATCCCCAACCGAATCAACTTCAAACTTCTGACCCTCGTTTACCAATGTCTTAACACTGACTCTGCACCTTCATTCTTAACCGACCTCATTCAGCTTTATAAGCCGACCAGAAGCCTCCGATCATCTACTGACACCTGATTACTACATGTACCAAAAACTCGCACTTCCACTGGAGACAAAAGCTTCCACGCTGCTGCCCCAAAACTCTGGAACAGTTTACCCTACTTCATCCGCCACTCTAGCTCACTAGCAACATTCAAAAAATCCCTGAAAACTTATCTGTTTAATGGATCTGTTTAATTGATATGTTATTGCTTACTCATGTATTTAGCATGTGGTTTATTTCTTGTTCTGTTTTTCTAGTTTTTGGTTTTTCGTCACTTTTTGTGTAAAGCGCTGTGGTACTTTCTTTGACAGTTAGAGCGCTATATAAATGCTCATTATTGGCTTTTTCGCAAATTTTGCGAAAAAGCCTTTGTTTTTGTTCTGATTTTTTTTTTTCTTTTTTTCTTTTAGTAACCTAAACCCCATAGACTTTGTACACGTTTTTTCTGCCCGTCACTTTTAATAGAAAACAAAGTCGTATTTACATAAAACTTAACCCAGGTGAAGACCCTATAGTGAACTCGTGTCTCGCAGAAATACGTCATGGTGACGTCATCAGGGGTCACGTGACGTCATCTTAAAGGTGTAATTGATTTAATCTTTGAAATTCAATAACAAATCAACCGCAAAAGACCGAAACTAAATTTTTGTGGCAATAGATAGAATAATTCAGGATCTTAATTTTATCTCGTGTGCGTGAAATCACGTGACCCTTCCTTCCGGTCTAAACCGGAAGTGCCTCATAATTTGAAAGTGGAAAATGATGCGAACTTACTTTCAACGATGTTAGTCTCTGGTTAGATCGTGCTTCTCAAAAAAATTACCGGTGACGTCATAACATGTTACAGCGCCCTCTAGCGGCAGGTTGAAAACTGTTAAAAATGAATAATCAGTTGATGTGTGTGGCGAAGTTTGCCCAAATCACTTTATATCTGGTGTATATAATCAACTTCATGTTAGGAACAAGTTGGCAGAGAGAAAAAAATATGACGTCACTAGACCGGAAGTTACAATGAAAAGACCTTTAAACCTTAAATAATCGCTGAAAAATCAACCGCGATAGATATAATTCTTTTTTTTTGCTTTAAATAGACAAGTTCAGACAGCTCTCGAGCTTTATGTTAATGACGTCACGATGACGTCATCAAGTATCAGATAACAAGCAACTAATGATTTCTAGATTTAATCTTTAAAAATCAATATAAAATCAACTGTAAGAGATCTGATTTAAATTTTAACGGGAATTGATAGAATAATCCAGGGTCTTCATATTTCGTATTACATGCAAAATGACTTGACCCTTCCTTCCGGTCCAAACCGGAAGTGCCTTATAATTTAAAAGTTGAAAATGATATGAACTTACTTTCAACTATGATAGTCTCTGTCTAGCTACACTCTACACAAAAGTTACCGGTGACGTCATAAATTGTCACGGCGCCCTCTAGTGGAAGGTTGAAAAATGTTTAAAATGAATAATCAGTTGATGTGTGTGGCGGAGTTTGCTCAAATCGCTTTGTAACTGGTATTTATAATCAGCATCTTGTCAGGAACAAGTTGGCGAAGAGAAACAAATATGACGTCACTAGACCGGAAGTTACAATGCAAAGACCTTTAAACATTTAAACATTGCTTAAAATAAACCGCGTGAGATATAATCCAATTAATGTTTTTCAATTTTCATTTTTAAAAATTGAATGCTAAGGAAATTTTACAAATAAAATCATAAATGTAATGAACAATGAAAAAAAATTCGAAAAAGCCATATGCTCTGTTCATAGAACAGACATATTTCTAGTTATTATTATTATTATTATTGGCTTTTTCGCAATTTTGCGAAAAAGCCTTTGTTTTTGTTCTGATTTTGTTTTTTCTTTTTTTGGCTTTTTCGCAATTTTGCGAAAAAGCCTTTGTTTTTGTTCTGATTTTTTTTTTTCTTCTTCTTCTTCTTTTTTTTTCTTTTCTTTTAGTAACCTAAACCCCATAGACTTTGTACACGTTTTTTCTGCCCGTCACTTTTAATAGAAAACAAAGTCGTATTTACATAAAACTTAACCCAGGTGAAGACCCTATAGTGAACTCGTGTCTCGCAGAAATACGTCACGGTGAGGTCATCAGGGGTCACGTGACGTCATATTAAAGGTGTAATTGATTTAATCTTTGAAATTCAATAACAAATCAACCGCAAAAGACCGAAACTTGATTTTTGTGGCAATAGATAGAATAATCCAGGATCTTGATTTTATCTCACGTGTGTGAAATCACGTGACCCTTCCTTCCGGTCTAAACCGGAAGTGCCTCATAATTTGAAAGTGAAATATGATATGAACTTACTTTCAACGATGTTAGTGTCTGGCTACAATGTATTTTTCAAAAAAAATATTGGTGACGTCATAACATGTTATAGCGCCCTCTAGCGGCAGTTTGAAAAATGGTTAAAATGAATAATCTGTTGATGTGTGTGGCGAAGTTTGCGGAAATCACTTTATAACCGGTGTATTTAATCCGCTTCATGCTAGGAACAAGTAGACGAGAAGAAAAAATTATGACGTCACCAGACCGGAAGTTACAATGAAAAGACTTCTTTTCCTTTGAAAATTCCTAAAAAATTAAACCTGACAGATATAATCTTGATTTTTGCTCTAAAGGTTAGTGTAAAAGTAGTTCTCGAACTTTCCTGTGTTTTTTGGCAAAAAACGAACTTGGACATACCCTGCGGCACCCTTGAAATTTAATCGTTTTGGCCTAGGCGCATAAAGCATTGACCCCTTATATGTGCATGGCACACGTATAATAGGGGTGTACATGCTTGTATATGTACGTACGTATACACTGATAGTGTACTATGCATTGAGCGAATGTACCACTACTGACATCGTACGTGCATGCAAATGTACGCTCACCCAAGAGGACACTAGCCTCCAACAAGCGAAACAGGATGACGTCATCAAATTGCCTATGGGGAAGGGCGCCGTGTGCGACAGGTAGGTAAACAGGCTCTCGGCTACGCAGAATCCAATCCCATAGACTTTGTAAACGTTGTTTGCACAATTCCAAGCACTTTTAACGAAAAACAAAGTCGTATTTCCATAAAACTTAACCCAGATGAAGACCCTATAGTAAACTCGTGTCTCGCAGACATACGTCATGGTTACGTCGTCAGGGGTCACGTGACGTCATCTTAAAGGTGTAATTGATTTAATCTTTGAAAATCAATAACAAATCAACCGCAAAAGACCGAAACTTGGATTTTGTGGCAATTGATAGAATAATCCAGGATCTTCAATTTATCTCGTGTGCATAAAATCACGTGACCCTTCCTTCCGGTCCAAACCGGAAGTGCCTTATAATTTAAAAGTGGAAAACGATGTAAACTTACTTTAAACGATGTTAGGCGCTGGCTAGGTTGTAAGTAACAAACAAGTTAACGATGACTTTATAAAAAGTTATAGCGCCCTCTAGCGGCATGTTGACAAATGTTACGTCATATTACAATTACATTTGAATTATTACGTTTTAGACCTTTAAGCCACATCTTAGCAACGGAACGTGATAACACAACACATCTTGTTGTATTGTTAGGTGATAGATAGTTGCACACAAAGTTCACAAACGTGTGACGTCATCGTTTTAATTAGTTTGAAATAATTGTAATCTGTTTAAATTAACTTAAATTCGTTTTCAATGATTTTAAATTGTTTTGATGTTATAAAAGTTCAATTTAGAAAAAAATTTAATCTAAAAAATTGGGAATGCGAAAAAGCCCTATGTTCTGTTCCTCGAACAGACGTAGTTCTAGTTTTTTTTTCTTTTTGTAACCAAAACTCCATAGACTTTGTACACGTTTTTTTGCACAAGTACTTTTACCAGAAAACAAAGTCGTATTTCCATAAAACTTAACCCAGGTGAAGGCCCTATAGCGAACTCGTGCCTAGCAGACATACGTCATGGTGACGTCATCAGGGGCCACGTGACGTCATCTTAAAGGTGTAATTGATTTAATCTTTGAAATTCAATAACAAATCAACCGCAAAAGACCGAAACTTAATTTTTGTGGCAATAGATAGAATAATCTAGGATCTTAATTTTATCTCGTGTGCGTGAAATCACGTGACCCTTCCTTCCGGTCTAAACCGGAAGTGCCTCATAATTTGAAAGTGAAAAATGATATGAACTTACTTTCAACGATGTTAGTGTCTGGCTACAATGTATTTTTCAAAAAAAATATTGGTGACGTCATAACATGTTATAGCGCCCTCTAGCGGCAGTTTGAAAAATTGTTAAAATGAATAATCTGTTGATGTGTGTGGCGAAGTTTGCTGAAATCACTTTATAACCAGTGTATTTAATCAGCTTCATGCTAGGAACAAGTTGACGGGAAGAAAAAATTATGACGTCACCAGACCGGAAGTTAGAATGAAAAGACTCCTTTTCCTTTGAAAATTCCTAAAAAATTTAACTTGACAGATACCATCTTGATTTTTGCTCTAAAGGTTAATGTAAAAGTAGTTCTCGAACTTCCCTGTGTTTTGGGGCAAAACACGAACTTGAACATACCCTGCGGCACCCTTGAAATGTAATCGTTTTGGCCTAGGTGCAAAAAGCATTGACCCCTTACGTGTGCATGGCACACGTATACTATACATGCTAGTACATGTACGTATACACTGATAGTGCATTATGTATTGAGCGTATGTATCACCACTGACATTGTTCGTGCAAGCACATGTACGCCTACCCAAGAGGACATTAGCCGCCAACCTGTGAAACAGGATGACGTCATCAAATTGCCCATGGGGAAGGGCGCCGCGTACGACAGGTAGGTAAACACGCTTTCGGCTACGCAGAATCCAACCCCGTAGACTTTGTAAACGTTGCTTGCACAATTCAAAGCACTTTTAACGGAAAAACAAAGTCGTATTCCCATAAACTTGACCCAGGTGAAGACCCAATAGTGAACTCCAGTCTCGCCGACAGACACCACGAGGAAGACGTCTTCAGGGCCACGTGACCTTATCTTAAAGGTGAATTGATTTAATCTTTGAAAATCAATAAAACATCAACCGCAAAAGACCGAAACTTGAATTTTGTGGCAATTAATAGAATAATCCAGGATCTTCATTTTATCTCGTGTGCGTGAAATCACGTGACCCTTCCTTCCGGTCAAAACCGGAAGTGCCTCATAATTTGAAAGTGAAAAATGATATGAACTTACTTTCAACGATGTTATTGTCTGGATAGAATAAACTTTTCAAAAAAATTCCGGCGACGTCATAACATGTTATAGCGCCCTCTAGCGGCAGGTTGAAAATGGTTAAAATGATTAATCTGTTGATGTGTGTTGCGAAGTTTGGTGAAATAACTTTATAACTGGTGTATATAATCAGCTTCATGCTTAGACCATATTGGGAAGGAGAAATATTTATGACAACACCAAACCGGAAGTTACAATGAAAAGACCTTTAAACCTTAAAAAAATGCTTAAAAATCAACCGCGATAGATATAATCTAGATTCTTGCTTCAAATAGCAAAGTTAATACAGCTCTCGAGCTTTCTGTTAATTACGTCCAGATGACGTCATCAAGTGTCAGATTACAAGCAACCAAATATGTCTAGATTTAATCTTTGAAAATTGATATAAAATCAACTGTAAGAGATCTGATTTAGATTTTTAAGAGAATTGATAGATTAATCCATGGTCTTCATAATTTGTATTACATGCAAGAAGACCTGACCATTCCTTCCGGTTTAAACCGGAAGTGCCTTATAGTTTAAAAGTGGAAAACGATGTGAACTTATTTTCAACGATGTTAGGCGCTGGCTAGGTTGTAAGTAACAACAAAGTTAACGGTAAATTCATAAAATGTTATAGTGCCCTCTAGCGGCATGTTGGCAAATGTTACGTCATATTACAATTATATTTGAATTATTACGTGTTTAGACCTTTAAGCCATATCTCAGCAACGAAACGTGCTAACATAACAACTTTTTGTATTGTTAGGTGATAGATAGTTGCACAAAAAGTTCACAAACGTGTGACGTCATCGTTTTAATCAGTTTGAATTAATTTTAATCTGTTTAAATTAACTTAAATTCGTTTCCAATGATTTTAAATTGTTTTGATGGTATAAAAGTTCATTTTTTGAAAAATTTAATAAAAAATAAAAAATGCGAATTCGAAAAAGCCCTATGTTCTGTTCCTCGAACAGACGTAGTTTTAGTTATTATTATTATTATTGTTGGCAGCCATTTTAAACAAAACAAAAACGATGTTAACACTCAAAAAGCTGTCACTCTTGCATTGCCATCACATATTTTCCAACGAGGGGCGCATACCTTCTCCAAAATCAACATGAGCATTATTCTTCTATTTTAATACCGACCACCCCCCCCCCCCCCCCCCCCCCCCCCCCCCCCGCTGATGGCCTATCAGGGGAACGGCGTATGACGAAAATCATACGAATCTGCCGTGCAACACTGTAAAAAATGTTGTGAAATTTTACCCCCAAAAAACGCTGACAACACAGTTGCCAATACTTTCTGTTCTACAAAAAATGTTGTAATCGTTAATAACATACGTAAAATTATAATATAACGGCCTCCATTGTTTCCTGTTTACAGAAAGGATTATTAAGCTGGGACCACGTGCAGGGCCCCGGACCACACGCCGTACGGTAATTGGCTTCGCAATACGTACTCGCTGGAGTAAAGTCTGGTAGGTTAAAACCGTACAATCACGGTGACCGGTCACTCTCCTAAATATAATAATCGTCACTGATTATTGAGCATGCGCAATACAATGAGTCCGTAATAATGCTAAAACCGGCTCATGGGCCTGGACTAGTGACCCGAGGCGATGTTGTTATCTCGTATTAGTTGGCATCTTGTATTTGTTGCATTGTCAAAATAGGAATACTTTATTGAATAAATTAAAATCATTTTTGTTAAGAAAAATAATCCTACGCCTATAGGTCCAGTACATTTAAAACGTACACAGCGTTCAATCGCTGGGAAAATATACAATTCACTGACTCGATCACTATGAAACGGGATTTGTTGCGTTATTAAAAATCTAACCTACCTGCCAATGCCGATATCCGCAGCACAACCCAAACTACTTCTCCGTCTATTCTCCTCATTGCAATGATCGAAAATCCGTTGATGAAATAATCGTACGGCCTTCACAAATTACGCCTACTCGCCTCTGGAGAGCTACATACAGCGGACCGCTGACTACAGGCTAGGTAGGCACTGGGTGCGGCGCTGGGAAACGCTGATGAGCTTCGTGCTCTGATTGGATAGTTGTTGTTTGATACCCGTACCGAGTAATAAGCATAGAGCTATATTTAATTACAAGAGCACTGGCTCGATGTACAAAGTGATGCGAGCTGGGGGCATCGATGTTTGTGCACAAACCCAAGGAAACCTCCAAATTGTGTACGGCCTTTGTATGGCTATTTGCATATTTGCGTTTGTATTCTATACAGTGCCTTACCGAAGCCGACACGCCCCGAACCGAAACGAACGATTAGCAAATGAGTGCAAATACGTGTGCGTATCCGCGCGCTGCAGATGATTTTGCCTCAAAGAGCTATATTAAACTAATATAGATCTATGTTTTGCCTTGACCATTTTTTACTTGCAAGACGCGCGCAGGTTGTTTGCGTCTGTTCTACATGCACGCGCGTTGCAATTAGAGTACACTTTCAAATTTCAATACATGTATTTTTTTTGTTCTACAAGCACGCACATGAATTCAAAATGTCTGCGCGCAGAATGGATTCAAAGTATATCTGCGCGTAAGAATGAAAAGTTAGCGCTATGGTAATTTAATATAGCTCTATGGCAATAAGTGATCTTTGTCTCCACTGCCTATTATAGGGGTTTTTGGATCCTTTTATTTAAAAAAAACCACATAGTAGAGTGGTTGCAGCACCGGAAACGTTTCCGAGCATTTACAGCTCAAACAGCCATTGAAAAGTGGCCAGGAAAGGCCTCGGATTGCACCACAGGACATCTAGAATCCAAAATGTTCCAGGAGTCTGGTGCCGCCACTGAATTCGGGACACATGAACTTAGAGCTTAGTAACCAGAACTTAGTGCCTATTTAAACACTTAATGAATGTCAATACTTGACCAAGCAAGTATACAATAAATAACACTGCGCTGAGAAATGGGCTGCACATTTTTAACGAAATACATTATTGATAAATTAACAAGAACACCGTGGAATTGCGAATGTGCATTCAAATTCGCGCTGAAATGAATTATCAAGATACTAAATTCGGTGCACATTCGGGAAATCGTACGCACTGTATGTAGTTATCAATTGCTAAACGAAAATAAACCAATGATCTTTAATTTACAAATTAATATGCACGTCTTTGGATATCGTCGGGGAAAACCTATATTAAATTGTGATAAGTTTATTATTGAAAATAGATGAACCCAGCAGAAACAGAATGTGCGTTCGTTTAGCTTACACTTGTATGCAAAATGTTACACGAGACCGTTCGATTAGCTACCATGTGATCCTCGTGCCTGCCCTGGGGCCATTTTCATAAAACCGGTAAGTAACACAAGTCGCTTAGCACAAAAACAGTTTTGCTCAATGAAAACTGGTTACCAGCCAAAACCAAATGTGCTTTTTATGCTAAGCAAATGCCAGCTGAATACCCGTCACAAACAATAAACATCACCTTAAAATTCGATTTGTAACCCTGTTTTCCCCAAAGGACAAATTCTGATGCTAAGCAAATTTGTGTGCTTACATGTGCCCCCACTATTTTTATTTTTTAATGAGGCCGTTTGGTAAAGAAAATGGTGGGATTGTGTAAATATAGTCTAGGATCAACTCCCTGATTTGTTAGCTTCAATTTGACTAAAAAGGGGTGGGGTTAATGGGGGGGGGGGGGGGGGGGGGGGGGGGTTGCCACATTCAATCCCCCCCTCCCATAACGCATAATGCCAAAAATATATTTTTGTTCAACAGGCTACCTAATAATTAATTCGAAATTGATTATATAAAATGGGTTTTAAAAGTAAAAACAAGGCTTAGAATTTCTGATATTAGTTTTCAACCTGAACAATGAATAACATCGCTCTCTAGTCTACAAGGTTAGCTAAACGTAAAGCTTACTCTTCATATTACATGTGTATTATTAAAGATATCCTTGTACGGCTGCTGTCTGCGATCGCTACGCCAAGGCCAGATAGTGTGGTTAATATGTTTCTTAAAGGTAGGATACACCATTGGCAGGTATCGAAAATATTTACTACCGAATTATTCATAAATATCTTACTCATTTGAAAGTAAATAATGATTCTAGGCATCTAGCAAAATTCTTGCACTAAATATCCTGTAATTATTGAGAAAAGATTGAATTTTATAAAACCAATTCGCGAAAAAACAAAAATAACATAAGAATAATTGCTCGACGCCGGTTGAAAACAAACGCTGTTTTTCGTGCTTTTCTCGGCATCCATGATTGTAAAACTTCGGACAGGTCAGGTAAACGATATTTACTATACAAATGCAACTGGTTTAAGATTCTCTTGTTTGTGTTTAAATCTGTCCATAGAATGTCACCCACTTACATTTGTAATCTTGTTCAGTTGAGTGAGTCCTCATATTCTCTTAGATCATCTTGCCAGCTGAAGTTACAGGTCCCGCCTTGTACTTCTAATAAACTCGGGGAGAGAGCGTTTATGGTAGCTGGTCCTCAGCTTTGGAACCAGTTACCTGGTCACATTAGATGCCAAGAAACACTGGGGAGTTTTAAGCGTGAGGTGAAAACCTTTTTATTTCAGAAGGCTTTTTATGCTTAATTGTGCATGTCGTGATTTTTAATGGTTCATTCGAAACTTAAATGTTTAGCTTGTAAAATTTGATTTATAATGGTTTTACTTAAAAATGGTCTAGTACTGTAGTTTTGGTTTAAGTAGTACGGTTTTATCTTTCAAGTATGTCTATTGTAATGCGCATTAGAACATATGTTTATGTATTTTGCGCAATATAAATGCCATTATTATTATTATTAACCCCCCAAATGGACCCATTCATGATAATTCAAGCAATTACCAATGGTGTATCTACCTTTAACATCCCCACTGCACGGGCAGGAAACCATGTCTCGCTTAATCGCACATGCATATATTTATTTCGGCGAGGCTAATTACACTAATTACACTACAAAGTTAGCTAAACGGGAAGCGTACTCTTCATAATACATGTGTATTATTAAAGACATCCTTGTACGGCTGCGGTCTGCAATCGCTACGTCAAGGCCAGGTAGTGTGGTTAATATGTTTCTTTAACATTTGTAGTTGAAGGACCGGCAACGGGCGTCGCCTTCCCTCAGGCACAGAACCGCGCACCGGACCCGTGTCAACCCGGAGTAGCTCCCGATGGAGTGATCAGCCAACGCACGGTGCTTTGGGGCCGCGTACGACGCACCATGCTACCGCCAGGCCAAGGTACACGCGACGGTTGCTGCTAGTGCTACGCACGCCGCAATCGCCACCAATAAGTTGCTGGCATATGTAAAGACTGACAAACCTCCAAAAACCCAATTCTCCCTGGTTCCCAAACGTTGCTGTTATCAATGAATGTAGACTTATGCAATATAGATTGGGGAACAGTAATGACGCCTTACTTTATCAGGGTACATTGACGAACGCATACACTAAAACATCTTAACAAGCGAGTGAAAATATTCGTTTTTACTGTAGCGTTCATCCTACGTTTACCATTAATCTCTCTTTCTATAATCAGAATAGACAGGAAGTCACTAAAAACTAACCAGTGTAGCGTTCTTGTTGTATTTTTCAAGGCACTTGTTTTATGGTTGAAAATAACCGATACGAACATCTGTCGAAGAAAAAGACAACAAAAGTCAGATTCGGACCACAGACCACAGACCTTCCATTCATAGCTCTCCTCTCTACCAACTACGCTATTGACGAGTTGGTTGAAGAAACCGTTCTTTATAATTCGTTATAGTTGTTTGATGTATATGAGTTGCCATTGCTCTTTCTCATATACATTTACGCACCACCCAGCTTCTAAAATGCATTCGCGAACCGCTATACTGGTTAGTTTTTAGTGACTTCCGCGTAGGTTGGCGCTGACTTCCAGGAGCTTCATAGATACGGCTTGAAAGTATTATGTTAAGTGTGAGGCTGCCAACAGATTTAAACCAAAAATACTTACTATTTGAAGTTGGAGGGCCCACAGCATTTAGGTCTAAAAAAGCAAAAACAAAAGTACCAAATTAGTCGCACGTTGTCATGGTGATATCGTTTCCTATGCAACTGTCGCGACCACGCGTCAATCTAGACTATGGCTTTGTTCCCAAACACCTGCCTTTTTTCGTTTGAAATAGGATAAGTAAATAATCCAAATCTTGAAGTTTTCGGAGATTTCAGAGCTTAGTGCCCCTTTAAACACTTAATGGATTCCAATACTTGACCATGCAAGTATACATTAAATAGCGCGAGAAATTGGCTGCACATTTTTAACGAAATACATTATTGATAAATTAACAAGAACACCGTGGGATTGCGGATGTGCATTCGAATTCGCGCTGAAATGAATTATCAATATTCTAAATTCGGTGCACATTCGGAAAATCGTACGCCGAATTTAGTTGTTTTTTTCTCTCGACTGTATGCACTTATTAATTGCTAAACAAAAATAAACTAATAAATCTTTAATTTACACATTATTATGCACATTATTGTGATATCGTCCGGATGAGTTTAATATTGAAAATCGATGCGCCCAGCAGAAACAGATGTGGGTTTGTTTAGCTTACACTTGTATGTAAATGTTACACAAGACCGTTCAATTAGCCAATATGTGATCCTCGTGCCTGCCCTGGGGCCGCTAACCAAAAAATATGCTTAGCACAAAAACAGCTTTACTCAATCAAAACAGGTTACCAGCCAAAACTCCATGTGCATTTTATGTTACGCAAATGCAAGCTGAATACCAGTCACAAACAATAAACATCACCTTAAAATTAGATTTGTAACCCCTTTTCCCCCAAAGGACAAATTCTGATGCTCAGCAAATGTGTGTGCTTACATGTTTTAAGAAATTTGTTGCCTAGCCACTATTGACCCAGCTCACGAGCGGGTGTCTAGGGGTGCACTACCCTAATTGAAGGGATAATTTATACGCGAGCTCATTAGCATGAAATGTGCCCCCACTATTTTTTTTAAGGAGGCCGTTTGGTAAACAAAATTGTGGGATTGTGTAAATATAGCCTAGGATCAACTCCATGTTTTTTTAGCTTCAATCTGAGGGCAGAGTTGTTAAAATAACGGTTGAAAATTGGTCCTAATTGCCCTAGAACGTGAAGGGATGCCATTTGTAAAATGGCTGCTTGCAGGATCGAGAAGTATCACTTTTCGGGAGGTGCGTTTGCTTTAGTGTGAATATTAAAAAATGTAATTGGTTAACCCACTACAAATATAAATAAATTAAAAGATAAAGACCAAGACAATAATCCGATTGTTGTTTGAGACGTTACCGGGACAATTACATTGACAGAAACATAACAAAATTACGGGGAAATTGATACAAAGATAGTATATCCCATTGTATTCAACCCGAACAATAAATAAAAGCGCTCTCTAGTCTACAAGGTTAGCTAAACGTGAAGCTACATAATACATGTGTATTGTTAAAGACATCCTTGTACGGCTGCGGTCTGCGATCGCTACGCCAAGGCCAGGTAGTGTGGCTAATTATGATCCTTTAACATCCTCAATGCGTGGGCAGGAAACAATGTCTCGCTTGTTCGCCCATGCAGATATTTACTTCGGCGTGGCTAATTACACTGAAACCACCGCACGTGAACAAAATAGTTAATTAGTGGGAAAGGCTTTGAGTTTCACGCGTTATTAAACAAAATAACTAATTACATGTACGCGCATATACTAAACTGATGAATCGACATTATACGTGTGCCGTCAGTGACTACTCGTGAAAAGTTAAAAGTCCAAACATAAAACTGATAGCCTAAATTTAATACTTGATGTGATTAATTTACCAATTTAGGCTTATGATTCAAACCCCATCTTTTAAAGAGACGTCACTGACATGACCCCACACCAGTAACGGCCTTCCGTACGTATGCACCTTATCTCATCCACGTGATCACACGGCACCACTTCTCTATAGACGATGTGCCCTCTGACGTCACATGTTTACACCTGTATTCAAATGTGCCCGGCAGTGATGCGCACCCACCATGTTTTACATAAAATTTGCTCAAAGAGTGACGTCAAAGGTCAGATCGCCTTTGAATTATAAAACATGATGCGTGCGCATATTGACGGGCACATTTGAATACAGGTGTAAACAGAGGCACATAATAATAATAATAATAAGTTAAGATTTATATAGCGCCCGTCCATAAAATAAATCATGCTCCTAGGCGCTTTACAATGTAGAAATATTAACAGTAAAATTATTAATTAAATACCGAAAAAAGTTACTTAATACAAATAAATTTACCATCATAGAGAAAGGAATACACCACTAAGCAAATTAAATAGACTTGTACATGTAAACACAAATTTAGAAAAAAAATAGAATAACAAATACATAACTATCTACAAAGATTTTTAAAAATACTCAAAACAAATACCTTATATATTCAAGATAATATTATGCAAAATTATATAAAATTATATTAAATACACAAACGAACCACAAGGAAAACCGACCAGGCAAACCTGCACAAAGAAACTAGCAAAGCGGGACCCAAGCCCGTGACCCCGGTGCCCCGGAGGTCGATGGCCCGAGCACCGCCCCATCAATCTCCCCGCCCGCTAGGATTATATTACACACACAAAAAGATTTAAAAACTAGTTAAAAACAGGGTTATAAAAATTCAACAATTAGGTAATAAAAGCTTGCTTAAAAAGATGCGTTTTGAGCCCTGATTTAAATTTGTTGACAGAGTCAACTTCTCTCAGTGTAATATTGAGTTTATTCCACTCCTGTGGGGCAACCGATGAGAAAGCTCTGTCACCATACATGGACAACTTAGTCATAGGACAGTGCAATCTCGTGGCATCTTGAGACTGGCGAGTGGTTCTGCGGGAAACAGATCTCGTAAGGCAGATCAATTCATTTAAGTATTGAGGACACTGACCATTTATACATTTATAAACCAGCATACACAGCTTATAAATAATACGGTACTTAACAGGGAGCCAGTGAAGTTCCATGAGCACGGGAGTAATATGATCAAACTTTCTGGTGCCGGTGAGAATCCTGGCAGCACAGTTTTGGACCCTGTAATGGAGCAAGCGTGGATTGGGGAAGACCAGCAAACAATGCATTACAGTAATCGATTCTTGTCATAATAAGCAAAGTAATAACCTGTTGAATAGCGGGAAAACTCAGATACTTTTTGATCTTACTAATATTATGCAAGTGATACATACAACGGCGGGACACCTCTCGTATATGTGTCTGCATGTTCATATTACAGTCTATGATGGCTCCCAGGTTTTTCACTTGAGTTGATGCAGTGATGCGGTCATCTCCAATAGTGATATTGAGAGCAGGAACTTTTTTCAAGTTCGATGGTGTTCCAATGACAAGAACGTCTGTTTGATTGCCATTCATTTTCAGGTAATTAGAGGCCATCCAACTTTTGATGTCAATGCAACATTTCTCAATAGTTATGACACTATTTGTCACATCCTTAGATGTTGGTGACGCTGACGCGTATAACATCGTGTCATCAGCATAAAAGTGACAATTAAGGCCATGTTTGCGAATCAAATTGCCTATGGGAAGCATATAAATGTTAAAGAGAATTGGTCCTAAGACAGATCCTTGTGGCACTCCAAAACTCAGTGGATAGGTTGCATGTCCCGTCGTGTCTTGGGTGTGGACTTTCACAGTCTGATGCCAATTGGCCAAATATGATGTAAACCATTGCATAGTGTTGGGTGATGCGCCAATACGAGATTGCAGCCTCTGAAGAAGGATTTGGTGATCAATGGCAACAAAGGCTGCACTCAAGTCTAAAAGGATTAAGATGGCGACTTTCCCCTGGTCAACACTCATCAAGATGTAATTTTGGATGCGTGTGAGAGCTGTCTCCGTCCCACGAAACTTCTTGTATGCTGACTGAAATTATTCTGTACAACTACACTAATAACCTTAATTGTTTTTCAATTTATTCTCTTCGTATTTTACTTCCATAGTACCACACAATATCACAATAATTCTTATGTTCCATTCACCCGCACATTTTAAGTCAATTTTAGAAACCATCTTTTGTCTAATTTTTTTGCAGTTTTTCATTTAAGTATGTGGCATCTCAAATCATGCTTCCATCTTAACTAGTATTTAATTATTGTTTCTTTATTTGTACCTGTTCATCAGGAAAGAGACCATTATTTCCTGCGACAGCTCGAGATCAGCGCAATTTGGCAATTGCAGCATTGGTGAAATTATGCATGGTATTATGTAAGTTAATATTGATATGTCGGTAAAATGGTTTATTTAACAAGTACCATTGTAGCGTGAATTGTATACTATGACATTCGGACTCATTGATGGTATTGCGCATGCTAACTGAAGATAATTAGGAGCGTGACCAGTCACGTGTGAGGGTTTAACCAATAATAGTAACAATGGGTAATTTTTTACAGGTGTCTGATATATCATACCGTGAATTGAATTCGTGCAAAGACGTGTAGCGACTGCTTATTTAACCGTGACGCGACTTAATGTAAATAATAACATTGGCGTCACATGTATAGAACTCGCCAATCAACGCCAGCGAACATCATTGACTGGTACCCTGTAATGTATATAAATTCGCTGGTGCGTCCACATGTGCTTCATGTGGGGTTTTTC
This sequence comes from Crossaster papposus, assembly GCA_037893245.1. Classification (NCBI taxonomy): domain Eukaryota; kingdom Metazoa; phylum Echinodermata; class Asteroidea; order Velatida; family Solasteridae; genus Crossaster; species Crossaster papposus. Next base: position 697,118 of record JBAIAA010000022.1, on the reverse strand, counting down.
CACGTGTTTCTTGCTGTTGGTGAAAAGTTAGGAAATTATCGCGTTGTGACTTTTTGAGCACCATTCTTCGGCTTAATTTTACCAGTGTTTATCTTCGTCTCCGTGTGTCTTCGTCAAGTCAGTAATCGTCTGTGTGTGTCCTGAACAATCCTCGTGGATAAAACTATACACGGACTGTAGTTCGCGCATCCGCGCCAGAACTTATATCGACCAGACAGACCCAATTTCGTCCCGCGGCGAGGAGACCGAGCGAGTTGACTCGTGCCCAATTCACGGACAAATACCGTGGTGAGTTGACAACAGCTTTCGTACTGAGTATAACTATAAATATACTACATTGGTGACCCTGCACACCTGGAAAAGGTTCGCAAATTCTCTAGTCTCCATCAACACCATTCGTGCCTCGCCGGGGGTACACATCGCCCGTTTGTTTTGTTATTTCAACTCGGCCGTGATGGAACCCGCCCCGGCCGACGGCGCCGCCCCGGAGGGCGCCCCACCACCTCCGCCAGTGCCGTACCAAGTTGCCGCGGTCAGTATCAAACTGCCACCGTTCTGGCCAAACGATCCTACCCTCTGGTTTGCGCAGGTCGAAGCCCAGTTCCTCACACGTAACATTACAACACATGCCACCCGTTTTGCATACGTCACTGCCTCACTGCAACCCGAGATAGCTCAGGAAGTCAGAGATCTACTGATCACACCACCCACTACTGACCGGTATGACCGTCTTAAATCAGAGCTGATTCGCCGGACCTCCCTGTCGGAGCAGAAACGCCTTCACCAACTTCTCATCTCCGATGAACTCGGAGACCGCAAACCGTCCCAGCTACTGCGCCGGATGCGGCAGCTCCTCGGAGACAGTTCACTGGAGGATAAGATCTTGAAGCAACTCTTTCTACAACGTTTGCCGACCACTACGCAGTCTATTCTTGCCTCCATGGCTGATACCGTAGGGAATGAACAGTTGGCTGATTTAGCTGACAAAATCGTGGAAGTGTCTCCCCCTTCAACCGCATCGGCTGCTGGATTTGCAGTTCCCGCTACCTATTCTCCACCACAGACCCCACTGCCAAAGGCTCATCCGGATATCCTGGTGCTGCAAGACCAAATGGCCTCGCTCACGCGTCAAGTCCAAGCCTTGACGACACAATTACAGCGTGGACAGGCCAATAGCCGTAGCCGTGGTCGTCCACGATCCCGCACCTACCCTGCTGACCGCAGTCCCAGCGCCCCCGCTGGTCGGTCTGGAGACCGACAGTGCTGGTACCACTGGAAGTTTGGTAGCAAGGCAACGAATTGCACCAGCCCGTGTTTCCGCCGTAGTCAACCAGTCTCGGAAAAACCCCAAGCCAGCGGCTAGCGGCGACAAGCCAGTCTGGCAACACTATACCCAGTCGCCTCTTTTACATCACGGATAAACAGATGGGCACACGTTTTCTGGTAGACACCGGGGCAGAAGTAAGTGTCCTTCCATATAACCCTAAATTTAAGATGCAATCTACTTCCGTTAACTTTAAGGCAGTCAATGCTTCACCAATCAAGACCTACGGAGAAACATCTGTAACATTAGATTTTGGGTTAAGGCGTATTTTTCGTTGGGTGTTCATCATTGCTGACTTGCAAACACCAATCATTGGTGCTGATTTTCTCCGCCATTTTGATTTATTGGTTGATGTGCGACACAATCGACTTATCGATACCAACACGAATCTTTCTGTACATGGGATTTCATCGCATACAGCTTCCGTCAGTCCTATGTTTGTGGTTGCATCAGCTTCATGCTATGACACTCTACTTCAAGAATACCCCAGGATTTCGCGTCTGGTGTATACGCATACTGAAGTGAGACACAATATCACCCATCATATTGAGACTACGGGACCCCCGGTCAGTGCTCGACCCCGACGACTTGCACCTGATCGTCTGCATGTTGCCAAAGCGGAGTTCGACCACATGCTCGAGTTGGGCATCATACAGCCATCCTGCAGCAATTGGTCCTCGCCTCTGACTGGCGCCCTTGCGGTGAATATAGGGCACTCAACAAATGCACCGTACCCGACTGCTACCCGATCCCACACCTACAGGATTTCTCATCGTCCCTGCACGGTTGCACAGTTTTCTCCAAAATAGACTTGATCCGAGCATATCATCAACCACCAGTCGAGCCTGCTGATGTACATAAGACCGCCATAACTACGCCCTTTGGACTGTACGAGTTTGTGCGCATGCCCTTTGGGCTGCGGAATGCAGCGCAAACTTTTCAGCGATTCATCGATGAGGTGACCCGAGGCTTGTCTTTTGTCTACGTCTATCTCGATGATATATTGGTGGCAAGCACTTCCGAGGTGGAGCACTTGGATCATCTCCGACAGCTGTTTGATCGTCTAGCTGAGTATGGTGTAGTCATTAATCCAGGCAAATGTCAGTTCGGAGTTCCCAACATCACTTTCTCGGCCATCACGTTGATCAGTTTGGTATCCGCCCGTTGGCAGACAAGGTGAAGAGCATTCAGGAATTCCCAGTGCCGGAGTCACTTAGCAAGTTACGAGAATTCCTTGGGTTGATTAATTTCTACCGACGGTTTATTCCGAATTCTGCAGACACTGTTCAACCTCTCACTGACATGCTCAAGAAATGTAAGAAAAAAAACCAACCCATTGAGTTGGACGAGCAAGCCCAGTCAGCATTCGAGCGCGTCAAGGCAAAACTAGCAGATGCAACGCTGTTGGTCCACCCAAGGGCAGAGGCACCATTATGCATCCTCACCGATGCATCAGATGTGGGAGTCGGGGGTGTTCTTCAACAATGTGTAGATGGAACATGGCAACCTCTCTCCTTCTTCTCCAAGCGTCTCCAACCGGCCGAAACGCGCTATAGTACATTTGGCAGAGAACTCCTCGCAATTTACCTCAGCGTCAAATATTTCCGTCATATGCTCGAAGGTCGCTCGTTCTGCATTTACACAGATCACAAACCACTCACCTACGCTATGAAATCCAAGCCAGATCGCCATTCACCACGTGACGTTCGTCACCTTGATTACATCTCACAGTTTACGTCTGACATCCGTCACATCTGTGGGAAATCTAACACGGCAGCAGATGCACTTTCACGCATGGCACTAATTGACGCTTTGGAGCTTTCCGATGTCATCGATTTTGAGGCCATAGCCGCCGCCCAACAGACTGATGCGGAATTACCCACCCTGACCAACACTTCGTTACGACTCATCACAGTGCCCCTCTCCACATCGCCTGGCACCATCGTTTGCGACACGACTATGGCCAATCCTAGGCCTTATGTCCCTCACAAGTTCCGACGGCCCATTTTCAATGCATTACATGGCTTGTCTCACCCTGGTATACGAGCAACGCAGCAGTTAGTCTCTGCACGTTTTGTGTGGCCCGGTATCAACAAAGACGTCAGGTCCTGGGCTAAAATGTGTCACCAGTGTCAACGTTGCAAGATTCATCGACACACCAAATCGCCTTTGGGAACATTTTCCACACCCGACGCTAGGTTCGCCCATGTCCACATTGACCTCGTTGGCCCTCTTCCGCCTTCCAATGGACAATCATACTTGCTAACTTGCGTTGACCGCTTCACCCGATGGCCGGAAGCCATACCAATCCCTGACATCACGGCAGAGACCGTTGCTCGAGCTTTCATCACCCATTGGGTGGCCCGTTTCGGTGCACCTTCAACGGTCACTACTGACAGGGGACAGTTTGAATCCTCGCTGTTCCGAGCCCTCACAAACATGCTCGGCTGCAAGCGCATACGCACGACATCGTATCACCCTTCTGCGAATGGACTCGTGGAACGCCTCCATAGACATTTAAAGGCATCCCTCAAAGCTCACACTAATCCGAAGTGGACCGAATCCCTTCCGTTTGTGTTGCTTGGTATCAGGACTGCTGTTAAATCAACTCTCGGTTGCTCATCCGCAGAGATGGTTCTCGGTACTACACTCAGTTTGCCCGGTGAATTTGTTGCACCTAGTCCTATGGACGGAGATCTTGACCCCAGTGACTACATCCATCGTCTTAGACGACACATGCAAACCATTCAGCCTCCGCCACCTCGGCCCCAGCAGAGCAACTCTCATGTGCACACTGATCTCCTCACTTGCACACATGTATATGTTAGAAACGACGCAGTGAGAACACCACTTCAACCCCCCTATGATGGTCCATTTCTGGTACTCAGACGAACGAACAAGTATTTCGTCTTAGACAGGAAGGTTAAGCGCGACACCGTCAGCATTGACCGTCTCAAAGTTGCATACCTTGAGGAAGTCACCACCGTCGACCTCAGAGCACCTGTGCTCCAACAGAAACTTCCTCCTGCCATGCCCCCTCATCGACCCACGCCGACTCATTCAGTTCCAGAGGTCAAGACCACTAGATCTGGACGCCATGTGCGTTGGCCTGCTCGTTATGTCCAGTTTTGCACTTCAGACACTTGAAACATTTTTTTGTTTTGTTTTTTGGTCGTTTGCATCGATCGTTTTTTACCAGCTCCGATCTAGGGGGGAGCTACTGTAGCGACTGCTCCTTTAACCGTGACGCGACTTAATGTAAATAATAACATTGGCGTCACATGTATAGAACTCGCCAATCAACGCCAGCGAACATCATTGACTGGTACCATGTAATGTATACAAATTCGCTGGTGCGTCCACATATGCTTCATGTGGGGTTTTTCCACGTGTTTCTTGCTGTTGGTGAAAAGTTAGGAAATTATCGCGTTGTGACTTTTTGAGCACCATTCTTCGGCTTAATTTTACCAGTGTTTATCTTCGTCTCCGTGTGTCTTCGTCAAGTCAGTAATCGTCTGTGTGTGTCCTGAACAATCCTCGTAGATAAAACTATACACGGACTGTGGTTCGCGCATCCGCGCCATAACTTATATCGACCAGACAGACCCAATTTCGTCCCGCGGCGAGGAGACCGAGCGAGTGGACTCGTGCCCAATTCACGGACAAATACCGTCCGAGACTGAGACCAAGTTCAAGACCTGGAGTTCCGAGTCCGAGACCAAGACCGATACCTTTAAGAGAGACCGAGACCGAGATGGTCCGAGACTAAGAACAAGTCTGAGACCTGTAGTTCCGAGTCCGAGACCAAGACCGATACCTTTAAGAGAGACAGAGACCGAGATGATCCAAAACTGAGACCAAAATCGGGGATCCAACAATACTGACGCCAACGCAATTCGATCGTGATAACAATAATGCCATACTTAAATAGATAGAGAGTGCGTCATTTGTCATAATAGTAGTTGTCATTAAACATTTATATATTAAACATTATATTCATCATAAAACATTGATATTTATTGTAAGTACAACGTGATGTTCACTACGTATTAAATAGCGACTTTGTTTTTTCACAAATTACACACCTATTCTAAGACGTTGCAGCAACGTGTGAATCACAACATATTAACAGCCTAAAAACGTCGTGAAAATACCAAACTGCAATGTTCCGACAACGTGATATTTACAAGTTAACAACAACGACATGATAATACCTTCAGACAACGTCATCAGAACGTTTATGCGACATCATAGCAACGTTGTAAAATACTTAACTATAATACCATGGCAACGTGTGATTAGCAACATAACAACGTTATGAAAACGCCGACATGCAACGTAAACACAACGTCACGACTCTAACATCACAGCGACGTGAGAAAATACCAAACTACATGTACAACCTTATGGAAACGTGGATACCACAACTCAATAACGTTATTAAATGACGTAAATGTGACTTGATTACGTCATTATTACAATCTCAACGTTGTGAAGACACTGAATTACAACGTCATGATCATGAGAACTTGATATTGACAACTTAAAAACAACGTTATGAAAGTACATTCATACAACTTCACCACAACGAAATGTTTATGACTTTCTTACATCGTTGTGAAACCACCATAACTTACAACAGCATACGGTAACTTTAATACGACAACTAATAAACAAAACAAAACAGTTACACGTTGTGGCAGCGTTGTTTAAACTCACATTCATAAATACCTGGGACAGTTTAGGCATTCCTATTGGTCGAGAGCCCGTCAAGTGGCCGGTATTAAACGGATGATAAAGACATGGCTGGAAGTGTTTAAGACAAGCTGGCAACAAAGGTGGCTCCTGCACATGGACAATATTATTCCTACTTCGGCGTTGCGCGTCATTCCGTACTGGAGCGCCAATGGAACAACCTCGTCCACGGGGCTTACTTTATTTCCAACCACCCCCCAGGTAGTGTTGGGCGCGTACAGCTCGACACCCTGGGAACGAGGTTGTCAATGTCAGTAAAGGCCATTTAGTCTGGTTCATAGTAATTACGCTTTATTGCATGTATTGTGTAGAGCGACAGAGGCGGAAACATGTCATTTGACAATGGCCCGTGAACATGGATAGGGAAAACACACAGAATGGCGAAACACCGACATTTACTTACGACAATTTTCCGAGATTTTCGGGGCTTTTATGGCTGAATTTAAAAAAAAAGTATTTATGAATGGGAATAAATGTGTGTTTGGTCGGTATTAATCACTCTGTTTAAGACCGCTTGGAGTTTAGGTGCTGATAATTACCCTCGCCTTCGGCTCGGGTAATTATCAGCACCCAGACTCTAAGCGGTCTTAAACAGAGTGATTAAAACCTCTCGAACACACCATTTATTCCCTTAGTAACACATGACCAAATGGCATCCTTTAAACAACTTGGCGTAACGTACGTTGTGGCAACATAATGTTTTAGCTGGGGGAGAGGGGGTGGGGTGTATACTGTTCAACTCGCATTTATGTCAGTACTTACTTGGTACTTGGTTGGTCGTTTTTCTCCTGAAAACATCATCTTTGTCAAATTCGGCTATAGTATAGGAGGTCGGCTGGCAACCAGGTAGATAATTCTGCAAGGCCTTTTGCACACAACCGGGGACTGGTGCTGTACTTTAACAGAACAGCAGTCTTAATTCTCTTGAGCAATATCGTCTGCTTGAACGCACAAGTTCAGCCGACCAATCCTCTTCATCATAGCGTTTAGGTGACCAATCAGCAAGAGTCAGAGCGCTGTCGCTGAACCGTCACGCGTGTGGTGAATTTCCCACGAAAAACTCTTTTTACTTGTCCAACAAGTCAATTGACGGTTGAATATTAAGTGCCCAAATTGTCCGAGGGTTATAGGAATCCAGCGCTACTACCATATTATAACTTGAACAAACTCACCGCATGTAACTTGTGTTATTGTCAACTACAGACTGCCATCTTGGAAATCTCTATACTTGTAGAGTGTTATTATGTACTAGGCGGTCACCCGGGGTTTGTCGGTTCTCGGGTTTGTAGCTACTTCCCTGGATGGATGGGGATTGTGGATACATGTTGACTCTATCATGGAGGTGCCAAATAAAAATGTTGAAAGAAACACATTCACAAATATGGTTAATGATACCTTTAAAATGGGAGATATTTGTGGGAGATGTATGACATATTTGATGATGCAATAATTACATTTGCAAGACTTCAGGATAGATTACATTGGTTGTAACCAAAGTATTGTTCATGAAGCCTTGTGAGTTGGTTGGTTCTACTTTCACATATATGTCATGAAATGCCCGAGCTCGTGAGAATGCTACATATAGCTGTCCGTGTGAAAACACTGGTGCTGGTAAATATATCAAGATTTAAACATTGTGGCTATTTTATGTATTTTTTTAAGGACATCCATTGCAAGCATGTAAACATTGAAATCAGTATTGTGCAATACAGACATGAAACAGCCATATGATACAAATAAAAAAGACCAACAGCTCTAACTACCCCCCAGGGGATATCTGGGTGGCGATTGATAACAGCTGTGTTTGTTCTCTACCAAGGCCGCTCAAAGAGATGTCAGAGACTTTTTTTGACAGCGGCTAAACACAAAGGGATCAGATTTCGATTTGTCTGCACAACTCTATGGCTTTTGGCCCAAACCATTATTTTGAAGGGATGTTTCACCCCCTGAATGACCTCCTGTGTTAAAATTTTTTCCCCAGTCCATTAGCCCGATAGGACAAACTTTGAAAATTCGACCCTTAGACGACCTTTGACCCCGGAAGACCCGAAAAAACGCTAACCCGTTTTATTTCGCATCGAGCATTGCGATCACCGAGTTTAAGCACGATCCGACCAACTTCAAAAAGGTGACCCCTAGATGACCTTTGACCTCGCACGCCCTAGCGAATGCAAACTGGTTCTGCGGGGACCGAGCCGGACCCACCCACCGAGTCTGAACGCCGCACGACCCCGGGAAGGGGACGAAAAAGCGCGCACAGACACACAGACAGAGAGTAGCGTATTATTATATAGATGTATAGTTCATGTCATTATTAAAAATGATAAAAAAAAAATTTAAAAAAATAACTGTTTTCATTTCTTCATATTTTTTTTCCGAAGACGTCATATATTTGGTGTCTTATTTTGGGAATGACTTGTTATAAATCTTTAATTTACTTCAAGTAACTCGACAACTTTTGACCAATCAAAACAGGCCCACGCCGCGCGCCCGTGAGCGATCTCTTTATTTTGTCCGGCGAATTTCCCATCAAGCACCTTAGAATTCAAGAGGGCGACCTCCAGTGTCCGTGGGCGGTGATCTTCTGGCGTGACTTGCTTTGCAAAGTTAATTGCACACATTTCACCTTTTCACCAAGTTTAAAATTCGAACAACTACCTGAAGTAGATTTGTTTTTATGAGTAGACCAATTGGAAGTAAACTTCAAGATGAAAGTAGTTCTTATGGTTGCTGAAAAGCCGCAACTTGCACAGTCGCTGGCCAAGATTTTATCTCGCGGAAATCTGCATTCAAAGAAAGTGTCCAATGGCGCTTGTTCTGTGCACGAATACACTGGCAATTTCTGTGGAGAACCATGTAGATTCAAGGTAAGGATTCGTTGGAAGGAAATGTAGTATCCTTAACGCTACTTTTTTGGTTGTGTACAAGTCTAGAAGGAGAGTCGAGAACATTTGTGACCTGTCACCACAATGATATGACTTAGAGTCGTAAAGTCGAGAACATTGAACAGTTTGATACTGTACTCTGTAGACCGAGTTATGGCCTCTAGTTATCGCTTTGTTTACATTTGGATATCATGTGGCGCTACTAGAGCGCCAGATAATGTCCAAATGTTAAACAAACGATAACTAGAGGCCAGTATATAACTCGGTCTGGAGATACTGGTATTTTAAAATTCCTGAGAAAGAGAGCTTCCAATGGTACCAGTACATGTACATAACACTTGGGGGTTTTGCGATAAATACATTTACAGCGCTCCGGTTTGTGAGAAAACGTACTTATTAAACATCTTCAACAAAACACGCAAACAATTGCAAAACAGGACAAGTAAGGTTTCAGTTGAGCATAGCAACAGCTATGTTATAATCATTATTTCTTCTTGAACTATTTCATAAACAACAAAATATCAACATTTTAAAAACGTGGGATAGTTACAAGGACCTAATTTGCATATTTAATTACCGTGTTATTTAGACCACTAATGGACTTTAATCCAAACACTAACTATGCCAAAACTGCACAAAATCGCGTAATTTAAGAGGTTTTCGATCATCTGATCGCACCAAAAAAGTGGGAATAGGCCTATGTAGAGGAGGACTTGGGCTTTTCAAATTACGCAAAATCTCAAAATTGGCCACCCCTTCACACCCCTTCATATTTTGACTTTGGATGGCCATATCTCCGAATCACATCGTGCGACTTTACTCTCATAATATTGTGGTGACAGGTCATATTTTCTAACTCATGTCAATTATTGACCTGCAAATCCAGGAAATTAGACGACGGTATTTAAAGGCGGATAATGCCCCATAATGCCGCTCGCGTTCTTGTGCGATACGACACGCGTGCCTATAGGCACACTGGACCTGCTGGTCTGAATGGGATTTTGCATGTGTGTGGAAGAATTCCAAATCCCAGTAATGACACTGAAATGCCTCCCTAATTGTCACTGTCTCCTTATTACCTAAAAACTTATGCTAATTTGTCTCCCTAAGTGCTCATTTAGTGAAATATTTCCCTACCTACCCTATTTTGGAGGGCCTTGTAATCGCAAACTAAAATATTTTTCGGGGGCTACGCACAACATCTGATGTCCAGATTTGAAATTGTTTCTGAACCATACTCCAACGTGCCGAAACAAATGGAGTTACACAATATGCGATTATTCATAGAATAAAGAAAAATATGATTTGGATTAAAGTTTGGCATAAGTTCAGGCTGAAAGGAATTAGCATAATAAGTTGTTATATATTTGTTGTGTACAGTTTACCTCTGTGTGTGGCCATGTCATGGGCCTTGATTTCAACGCCCAATTCAGCATTTGGGACAGAGTTGATCCAGTGAGTATAATTATGTATCTTTCTTTCTTTTTCTATACAACTTTTAATCTCTAAAACTTAACCCTAACCCCTGAGGCTCTCACACTAGAAAGCATCACAAAACTTGGAAACTTCAACAACTGCACAACAACTGCACACAGTAATTATTGGTACTGAACCCAACAGTACTAAACCTGCCAAACTCAAACGGTTGATTGACTTGGTACAGATGGGTCTATGCATTGTTCAGTGTTCAGCATCAGGGCTGTGATGACTGGCTATTGGTTGTATGAGTTTGTTTTTGATTGAAATAGGGGACGTATATAGAGGACAATAGGGTCCCCTATTTTGCAAACGTCCCCGATTACGATTAGTGTACAAAATCTATGGGAGGCCTTCCGAAAACGTTAGTGGAACAAACAAAAAAGGGATAAAATGAGGTCCTTGATTGGAGGCGTATACCCACTTATTAGTGTGTGTTGGAGTGCTCGTATACACGCAGCCCTATGGGGAAGGTAACACAATAGGACAATATGATAAATTTACCCCAGGGCGAAAATCCTTAGAAATCAATTTACCCCAGAGTGGAAACGCCATAGCGTTAAATATTACGATAGGACAAAGGAAAACAAAAGAGGGTAACAAAGGTCTTTCCCACAAATCTCCATATGCGCAGTTGCGTGTGTTTACATGGGTACACACAGGGTGTGTGTCAATGTACAGTTGACCAGGATACATGCTGTGACCATGGGTGCGTCTGTTTATGGTGTAAATCGAGGACACATACCTGGCGACACGAAGGTGAATTGGGGTTAGGGTTAGAATCGAGGACGACCTCGATTGAGATTCGTGTACAAAACCAATGAGAGCCGTCGAAAAACGTTAGAGTACACACAAAGGAAATTTTCGAGAGGAACAAAGGAAACTCCTCGATTTACACCATAAACAAACGTGCGTGAGCATGTACACGAATGACTGCCTGTGCATTTCCCCGAGCTTCAACTCTCATGCCTTACTGCCCTGAACCTCACATAATTCAATAGGGTGTTTGTTCCATGTTCGGCTGCTTTATAGCTCAATGGTTAAACCCACTGCACGATTTTGCAGGCTTTCAGGCAGTAGCCACCAGTAATTATAATAAATATTAGTGGAATTTGAATGATTCAGGTTACATAGAGTGTTAACACTTAGAATTGATATGAACTCGTGTCATGTCAGAATAAAGGTTGGAATATTGACATTTTCTATGATAACAAAAAAAGAATGAACATTTTAATTAAATGTGTAGTTTTTAGTGGTGGGAGAAATCGGAGATTTTGAAATCCGAGATTTCAAAATCCGGTTATCCTATTTTTTTTCGGACCGAATACCGATGATTTTACCGGAAGTTCTCATCCAGCTCACAATCATATCAGCAAAAATGAGTGAGGTGCCACAAGAAATACCCTCTCAATGACTGGTTATAGTGGGGAGGATTCAGTGACCACTGGGTCTTTACAAAAACACCCAAGAGCTGTGATGTTGGGGACAAATGAATGGGAACTCACAAATAAGTCGAATGGGCAGGCTAATTAGAAACCACCAGTACAATCGGAGACAGGGAGCAAACTGGAATATGTTACAATTGTCTTCTTCAGCCTGTGTCACACTTATAATGAAATACTTAAGTTGTTTGGGTTGGTTTTGAATATTCAGTTTTCTAAATCAAAACCAAATAGTGGAAATAAAACCGAATATTAAAAAAAAATGGTTTTAAAACCCAGCAATTGTATTAAGTATGTGGTCCATTCCACAAGATTTGAGTGATATACATGTACATGGTTGGAAAGCCCACAAGGTAAGCTTTCCGCATATGTGACCTGTTCCAACCAAACCCGGACAAAGTCGCACAATGTGTTTTATTACAATGTAGTCTTGAAGTCATTCGGGGTAGATTTTACCATTTTGAGGTTTGGGGTTTTTCTGAATCTCGAACTATTAAATTAAACAATTTGAACAAAATGTGTCACCAAGAAGTGTTTTTTTGGTAGATTTTGTGAAACAATTGTGTATAGAAATAATACGCTTTTCTGAAATTCAAAGCGGTTTATCCCATAATTAGTTTGTCAGGGTCGTATCACTAAATCCATCCCCAGGGGATATAGGGTGGGGTACATATGTATTTGATACATTATTTTAAAGCTGGGAACCTAGATAATTTTAGGGAAAAAAGGTAAATCTAAAAAACCTAAATTGTCAACTATGTACGGGTTTCGTTGGAGAAGGTCACATTTGGTGTATAATATAGCTCCATGATTCATGTTATTTGTTTGTAGGGGCGCGGCGTGAACTATCTAGTTTTGTGGCTGGATTGCGACAAAGAAGGGGAGAATGTCTGCTTTGAAGTGATCGACTGCGTTCGTCCTGTCATGAATACAAGCTCCATGAGACAACAGGTGGGTGTTAGTTCAAGGTTGTAAGTCTAGTGGCCGACTTCACGAAACTCGTCTTAACCTACGCCTCATCTTAGATTTAGGGTGGTTGGGGTTAACTAATACTGCCCCTTTAATTCAGCATCTCTCCTCAATTACCCTCCACAAAGACCATTTTTTCAGGCTCGCTTCAGTGTGATCACAGACAGCAATGTTTCCCAAAGGGAGATGCCGGGATTGGAGGCAGTTTTGTTTATTTCGCATCAATAACTCTGGTTGACACAGTTCTTTCTCTAATGTTCTGGTTGGATCACTGGGCCACTAGCAGTAGAGTGATTGATGATTGATTTGTACACAAATGAATGGGGCTTGGCTGGGGGCCTATATTTCTCACGGTCGGCCTGATGACTGGTGAGTGAACTCAACATTAAAGGTGACTTTAGAAGCTCAAACTGGGGGGTGGGGGGGGGGGGGGGGGGGGGGTTCCATTGAGGATTAGGTTGGCGTAGCGGTATTTTCCTCGCCTTCCACCGCTGTGACCCGAGTTCAAATCCAGGCTGGGCCAATATGTGGATTGGGTTGTCATTCCTTGCCTGACTCCGTGTGTTTTCCCCGAATATTCTTCTGGGGTTTTCCTCCCACCTCTAAAACTGTACATTCTTATCGTTGTCTTCTCTCTACAGGTTTATTCAGGCTTGCGAGCTACAGTGCCTTGGGCGCTTTTAAGGGATCCTTGGTTTCATTACAAGAAATATATAATAATAATAATACTAAAGTTACTGCCCCCTTTAATTTAGCATCTCTTCTTAATTACCCTCCACACAGACCATATCCAGGGCTCGCTTCAGAGCGATCACAGACAGCGATGTGCGCGGAGCCATGGAGAGAGTCGTGGAACCCAACGAGAACGAATCGCTGTCCGTGGACGCCAGGCAAGAGCTAGATCTCAGGATTGGATGTGCATTCACAAAATACCAAACCAAATTCTTCCAGGTAAAAAGAACGAATCTATTGTGTAATAAACCAAACTTTTAAAGTATAGGGTACACCATTTGCAGATATCGAAAGAAAAAAAAACATTTCTCACTTTGTCCGAGTTTCGTTGGAGCAGGTCACATAATAATGCCCGCCCACGTGATCAAGTTTCGACCAATCGGAAGTTGTCAATTCTCCAAGGTATTAATCAATTCACAATATTTTCCCGTTTTGTCCCCAGGTGCGGTAAGTGCCACCGTTTCATGAAGTACATCGCGGCCAAGCCCTGCCATCCACACTGTGCCCAGTGTGAGGAGACATACACGCTGCCTCGGAATGGAGCCATCAAGCTCTACAAGGAAATCCGATGCCCGCTGGATGACTTTGAGCTGGTGCTCTGGTCCTCGGGGCCCAAGGGAAAGGTAATGATGATAATTAGGGAGGCTAATCAACCTAACTCGCAGCTGGGATGGTGAATTGTGAAGGAAGCGGTATCCGTGGTCGAGTCGATGTCACATAAAGGCGCCTTGCAGCCGGCCATACGACTATCTGACCAAGGAGCAAAGCTAAAGATCGTAAATGTTGATTGTTGTTGAGGGAGGAAAACCGGAGGGTCCGGAGAAAAACTCTCGTGGCACAGGAGAAAACCAACGACTAACTTTCCTCGCATATGGTTCGCTTCTGAGACGTAATGTAACCATCCCAAATTCTCCAAAACCCTCCTTGCAAATTGCAGGATTGAGGGCACTTGAAAGTTGATGCATCGAAGGGCTTTGCGGGATTGAGAGCGTTTGGGGTTTTTGCCACTGGAGGATTATCCAGGTCATAAGGCCTAAAATAATGCTGGATGATATTGCAGGATTGAGGTTACTTGGGAATTTATCCAAATGGGGATTTTGGAGGATTGAGGTTATTTGTTACTTTGTACTTTCAAACTGCTCATGCTCTATGCACATTCTCCATAGAGCTTCAGTCAAGGTGTAAGTTATGTGTCAAGGATAGGAAACGTTTGCATACCAAGGGTCATGTGTGCAGACCCTTGTTGTAATAGGGCACTTAGCAGCTATTTGTTCCATGTTTTGGCTGCTTTATAGCTCAATGGTAAACCATCTGCAGGATTTTGCAGGAATCAGGCAGTGTTCACCAGTACTAAATATTATAAGATTTTTCAGAATTTAGGTTACATGGAGTTTAAACACTTTAAAATTGCAGGATTTTGCAGGATTCAGGTTAAGTGTGAGAAAAATGGGTTATGGAGTTAGGGTTACGGCCAGATAATTAAAAAAAACATGTTTAGCGTCACCACCCGCTTCCTTTTTAGAGGCCGCCTAATTTTTTGTGTTTTTTTGTTGAAGAAAATGATACATTTTATTATCTTTAAAACATTTTAAAATGTATAAAAAATTTAAAAGATAATAAAATGTTAAGATCGAATTTTAGACTTTAGCATCACTGTGTACATGCTGTGGAAATCTATTTTTTCTGATGGGAGGGCTAGGGTGTGACGTATATGGTGCATACATGATCGACCCACATGAATTTTGATTTTTAATCGTGGGTGAGCCATGTTTTAATTTTAAATAGAAAGATAGGGTGTAACGTGTTCACTACATGACTCGCATTAAAATGTGTCAACATGTTTTGTTTTTTGGCCTAATACGTTCTTTTTTTTCTTTTTTTCCGCTGTATGTTTTGCTTTTGTAGACCTATCCCGTCTGTCCGTACTGTTCAGTAACCCGCCCTTCCCCAATATGCGTAAGGGGATGGGCTGTAACGAATGCACCCATCCAACCTGCACCCACTCCATCACCAAGCCAGGTGTAGCCCAGTGCATATAATGCGATAATGGAGTCATGGTACCAGACCCGACGTCTGCCCCAAAATGGAGACTCGCTTGCAACAAGTAAGTCAACTCGCACACCTAGTGTTATGACTTGTGACAAAATGTGACCAGATCCAACATAACACGAAGTTGACAATTTTTTTTTTTTTAGATTTTGCATTTTTCAAATTCTCTAAGTTCTCAGTTTTAAAGTGATGTATTATTTACATACATGTATGTACCCTCACCCTATCTCTTCTTGGGGAAGGATTTAGTGATAAAACTTTGACTGTAGAATTTTAGAGAAGGCTGGATTCTTACTGGAAGCAGGTACATGTAAATATAGGCTATGAGGTCACAAAAGGCTATGCCTAACTGATTTACCCATCAAATCATAAGTGTAAGTAAGTGTAAGTGTCTGTTTGCTTGTCTGTTAGCAGTATTACTTGGTGGGTAGATACCTTAACCAGTTCGCGCCGGAGGACGTTTATGTGACCTGTCACCACAAAATGAGAGTAAAGTCAAAAATATTAAAAATTAGATATTGGTATTTTCAAATTCTTGAGAAAGAGAGCTTTCCAATGGTACATAACACTTGGGGGTTTTGAAATAAATACATTTTACAGCGCTCTAGAAAGTCATGGTTTTACAAAACGTGTTTGTGAGAAAACTTACTTTAAACAAAAAACATGCAAAAGATAACAAAACAGGACAAGTAAGGTTCGGTTGAGCATAGCAACGGCTATGTTCTAATCATTATTTCTTCTTGAAAATGTCCACACATACAAACTATTGTATAAACAAAATATCAAAATTTAAAAAACGTGGGATACTTACAAGGACCTGGTTTGCATATTTAATTACCGTGTTAATTAGACCACGGATGGACTTTAATCCAAACACTAACTACCCAAACACTATGCCAAATCACGTAATTTAAGAGGTTTTCGATCATCTGATCTCGCCACAAAAATGGGAATATGTGGAGGAGGACTTGGGCTTTCCAAATTACGCAAATTCTCAAAATTGACCACCCTTTCATATGTTGGCTTTGGATGGCCATATCTCCGATTCACATCGTGCGACTTTACACTCATTTTGTGGTGACAGGTCACATATACACGCACAGTTTTCCCCCAAGGCCCCAACTCAAAACGGAGGACGCATAAACACGTCACGAGCAAGGCCGGAAATGTCTGTCAACAGCGAGCAAGGCCCGAAATGCATTGGTGTGCTTCCCGGTACCATCGGCCTGTGAACCCGCCTCCATCAGCCTGTGAACCCGCCTCGGATCGAGTTTCGATAACAATAATCCTGGTGCCTAAGCTCGGTGATGTTAAAATAATCCCGGCGCGAACTGGTTAAGGGTCAAGGCTGATTCCATTACATTTTCAGATTGATCTGGATCCAGATCAATCTGAATCACTTGTTAATTGTTTAACATTGAGAGACGGTAGTTTTGCGGTCAGGCAAAGGTCTGTGCTCTACTGAGTGCCTATTTTTTTTTTACCGGTTTTAGCCTTTTGGAGATACTGAGATGCGAACGGTGGTTTTGAATATGTAACCCCGAGGAGGAAAATATTCTCCGTGTGTCCACGGGCAGGACAGTTTACTGTAACATTTTTCTGACTTTGACTTCAGGTGCAACGTGATCATGAACATCTTTGAAGATGCTCACCGTATCTCCGTCTTGCAGGACCATTGCGAGAAGTGCGAGGCGGTCATCTTGGATGTGGACTTCAATAAGGTAAGTCAGTCAGTGAGCGACTCCTGGGCTAGGCTCTATCATGGAGCAGAGTTGTGACCTGCTCCAACGAAACCCGGACAAAGTTGACAATTTGTGTTGTTTAGATTTTGCTATTGTTCGCATTCCGTAGGTTCTCAGCTTAAAAATGATGTATCATTTACATATGTACCCCTACCCTATCTCCCATGGGGGAAATGATTTAGTGATAAAACCCTGACAATCTAATTATGAGATAAACAGCTTTGAAGTTCAGAAAAGCGTATTATTTCTATACACAATTGTTTCACCAAATTGATAAAAAAAAACTCTCCTGGGTAACAGATTATAGTTAAATTTCGGGAGATTGTAGATTAATAGTTCATGATTCAGGAAAACCCAAAACCTCAAAATGGTAAAATCCACCCCGAAATGACTTCACGAGTACATTGTAATAAAACAAACAAAAGCTAAAACCAATGAAGAAAAACCCAAAGAGAGCACCTCCATTAAAATCTAAATGTAGGCCCAGCTCGCCAAATACAAAGAACAAACGAGTATGATCGACATAGATTTAAATAAATGGTTTTTAACATTAAACAAACTTTAATATCTTATGATAAAAAAAGACAACAAAAATACTTAAAAAACAAAATTACCAAAAAAATTGAACTACATGTAAATTGGATGTACACACACAATATACTATTTGCATCAATATACATTACAAAATAACATTTTTTTCAAATTTACATGAGCTAGGAAGCCCCCAAAAGATATATACCTTTAATTGTTTAATATATTGTAAAAAGATGTATGGGTATAATTTGAAACCAGAGTCGGCTCAAGGTCGCGCGATCTACAAGGTCGAATTAAAAGTATAAAGGTCATTGTAGGTCAAATTGCTCGGACATAACAAAATAATGCCAAAATTTGATTATTTATGATGTTAGCTTTGCAATGAAATCAAAATTAGAAAATTTGGTCAACAGGTTAGTGAGGTGTGGTCTTTCCAATATTGGTGGCCACGCCCATTTTGGCTAGAATAACAGGGGCCAATTTCATAAATCGTGTAAGCACCAACATTTGCCATGAAAATTCTTCCTTGGAGAAAAACAGGGTAACAAACCAACATTTTTCTTTGATGTTTATTGTTTGTGACTGGTATTCAGCTGGTTTTTGCTTTAAATGAAAAGCACATGGAGTTTTGGCCGATAACCTTTTTTTACTGAGCAAGACTTTTTTTTCTGCTAAGCAAATATGTGTGCTTACATGTTTTATGAAAGTGGCCCCAGGTGGTAGCACGAAAATCGCTGGTCAGATTTCGCTAAAACTAACAAAATGTCACCCAAAATAACCCTATAAAACAAATACACATACAACTCTATACAAGTGTTTTAAGTACAAACAATTGGCATTTTTTCCATTATCACATGTACAAAACTCGAAACTTCAAAGGCCTTTTTCTCAACATTTAACTTTTGCAACATGTTGATAAATGCGAACTTTAAACAGCCATAACTTGTTTCATCCAATTGAAGTGCAAGAAACAGCATTGTAAGGAGAATTTCATCCTCTTCTTTAATACCTGAGAACCCTCATTTCAACCTCTGCCCAGTTCCGTCTCATTTTGCCAGAACCCCTCACAAATACTCAAATGCTGAAGGATTGTTTAGCTCGGTACATTTGGCGCCTCGAGTATCTGTTAAAATCAATAATCGGCGAGCGGTTTTGACATCAAACAGGTGTAATTTGTTTATCTAATTCATCACCGAACAGGTAATTGACACATTGATCATTTGTCACATCTGGTTAGATCAACTAAAACCACCCTACTGGAATAACGGCATCAGTGTATCATTCAAGCGCGCGTGATTTAGTTCAATAATCGCAGGCTGAATTGGCCATCATTTCGAGCATGTACATTGAAATTAAATTTGTTTTCTCAATTTCCTTTATTCTTGATTCGTTTAAAGGTATGATACACAATTTGCAGATATCGAAAATGTTTACCACAAAGTTATTAAAAAATATCTTACTTATTTGGAAGTGAATAATGATTGTAGGCATCCAGCAAAATGATTGCGCTAGGTATCCTGTAATTGTTTCTAAAATAATTGATTTGTGTATATAACAAAATTACGATCGCCAGACGGCGATCGCGAAAAAAAAGGAACAACATAAGAACCACAGCGAACACAGTCCAAAACGAACTATGTTTTTCTTGCTTTTCTAAGCATCCATTATTGTAAAACTTTGGACAGGTCAGACAATATTTACTATAAAATACAACCCCCCCCCCCCTCCCCCCCCCCCCCCTCCCCCCCCCCCCCAAAAAAAAAAAAATCCACTCATTCCTGATAATTCAAGCAATTACCAATGGTGTATCCTACCTTTACATCCACCCATTCCTGATAATTCAAATTTTACCAATGGTGTATCCTACCTTCACATCCACCCATTCCTGATAATTCAAGCAAATGGTGTATCCTACCTTTACATCCACCCATTCCTGATAGTTGAATCAATTACCAAGGGTGTATCCTACTCTTACAAAAGTTACATACACCCATTCATGATAATTTAAGCAGTTACCAATGGTGTATCCTACCTTTACATCCAACCATTCCTGAAAATTCAAGCAATTACCAATGGTGTATCCTACCTTAACATCCAACCATTCCTAACAATTCTAGCAATTACCAATGGTGTGTCCTACCTTTAAATGTTTTGATTTATTTACGATACAGTAGCTGACCTGCAAATAAATAATGTTTCAAACTGTAAACCTCCGTGTGTTCTTTACACTTGCAAATTTGAAATTCTCTTCCAAAGTGTCTTGGGAATGTACATAATTCTTGAAAGCCTCCATTTCAAAAACCTTTAATATACTAATGGTATGCCACGTGTAAATGGCCATCTACATAATTCTCCTATGCCAAGGACAGTAAGTTACAGGATTAATACCATCACAAAGAAGGCTACGTTAACCAACTCCACCAGACATGACATATATTACATTTGTTCAAGCACTTAGCGCTAGAAACTGCTTGGGCAAAATACAATTATTTTATACAGCCTGACGTCAGAAACTCTAATTAAATTAAACCGTAAAAATTATATTTCAAACACAGACGTGTTTGCTTTTAAGATTAGTGATGGGGCGGAATTGGAGCTGTATTTTTTTGCACTCAGAGTTAAAGTGGGTGACTGACCTCAGCCAAACAATCGTGTAACTTAATATTCACGCCACACAAATCTTTTAATCTACATGTATTAGGAAATAATTCAAAGAGTGCATTTCTCAAAGTATCAATTTATTTGCAAATTTCTGAGTTTTTATTGGAAACTTTGCTGGTCATACAAAACCCTGTTTTTGCCGCAGTATCAACAACGTTAATCTGTTTCTGTAACATCGGAATCGGTTTTTGGTGGACCTATTAGTCTGGGTTCCAGACCAAATAGTTTTGACTATTTCTGATGAATGATAAGGCCGGCAGCCGCCAATGACACGTGACCAAAACTGAAATTGTCCGAAGTTTACCGAATACTTTTCCGAATACATTCCAGTGACGGTCGGGTTTCATCGTTAATGTTCGCGTGTTTCAACTTTTTTGTTTTACTATTTTTGTTTCTGCAACAATAATTAAACGTAAATGTGACCTGCTCCCACAAAACCAGACATAAGTGTGTTTTGGGGAAAGTGAGATATTGTTATTTTCATTTAGTATACATCTTCAGTTATCATTTGGTACTAAAACCACCTTTATAACATACTTACTTTCAATTTCCGATAATCTGTAGAAAACTCGATGCATTTTTATGAGATAAATTACCACTTTTAGGACACAGTTTTGCCTTAATAAATGCATGATTTTCGTACTTTCTCATCAATAAAGTTGATTTTGTTTAACTGAGGGGTAAAGTATACATATTAAAAAATTAAAAAATAACGAAAAACAAAAATCGATGTCCGACAGACTTTTCACCCTATTTCAACTTTGACGAGCTTCGACATAGCCTCTGCGACTTATGTCGGGTTTTGTAGGAGCGGGTCACAAATTTTATGGGAATTTTTTTTTAATGTTTGGACTATTTGGGTCGGGTCCCGAAAAGTGGCCAACAAAAATAAATAAAAAAGTACTGACTAAAGCTATTTTAAAACTTTGTTATACCAATTCACCAATTCCGAAACTCAAATTTAAGAAGGGCTTGTGAGGCTTTTTTTTTCTTTAATAAAATCGCTCAACTAAATAATTCCACAGTTGACAATGAACGTTATTGGATTCCGGGCAATACACTGCCAATTTTAAACTTCATACAGTGCTCGGTTAAGGTTTTGAACTCGGGAAATAATTGATGTACGGACAGAAACAAACACACACACACACACCCAAGTGGGTAAATGCCGTCAATAGGGGACGGGGCATTGTCCGACCGTCTTCCCTCTTTTGTTTGTACTCTAACGTTTTCGGATGATCGCCATAGGATTTGCACACGAGTCTGAATCGGGGACCTTTGCGGAATAGGGGACCCCATTGTTCCCTTTGTCATACGTCCCCTATTTCAATCAAAAACAAACGCACGCACACACATTTTGACCGGCAATCGTGGACGGGGTATTGTCCGACCGTCTTCCCTCTTTTGTTTATACTCGTTTTTTGATGATCGCCATAGGATTTGTACATGGGAAAAGATCGTGGACGTTGTGTCAATCGTGGACCCATTGTTTGAATCCATATTCTTTTGTCCGACGACCACGATTGCCGGTCAATACAAACGCACCACACACACCCACATCAATTATTTTGGTACATTGTGTTATGGGGACAATCCATACGGTTCTTGTGCTAAGGGAAATCTTTCTAAACTCAAACTCAGAACACACTTAAATTCTAAAATTGTAACATCATCCTAATTTGCCTTTTTCTACATTTTTTTTGTTATCATAACCAAACCCAATTTTACCTATTAAGCCCTTTACTGAAGACGCGCTATGGGGACTCGAAAATGTCCCCACTACTCGGTCTGTTTTGTTATTTTTAAACAAAAAAAACCTGTCCCCACAACTACATGTAGGTGGAGGCTAGAACACGTAGTCGTGAACCACATAACGATCGAGGATCCCCTATTGTGTTTTTTGTATTCCTATGTTATACCCTAACCCCATTACCTTAGCGCTTGCCCCGACGATCGAGGACCGAATTCGGACATTCATACCGTCGATGGAGGATCCTTTGTTCCCTTTGTTCTCTGTTGTGCTATATTCGACCCTCGATCGTTATGTGGTACCAGAGCACGCGCGGACATGTGTGTAAACCCCTTCCTCGATTGTTTTCTTCAGAGTTTGAGTTTAGAAAGATTGTCTTTAATCACACAAACCATATTGTCCCTATAACGTCATGTATACTAAAAGAATGTGTGTCTTCCATGTAGCATAATTCGGCGTCTTTGCTTACATTATGTTATCAAACTAAGTGGATATAATATGCTTACAGTTTACCGAGTTGTACATTGTTTTAGGTCTAAGCAGGTTTTTTTTTCTTTACAATCTAAAGATGGTGCTTGACAACTAACCCGACGAAGTTTTATCTCTGTAAATGCTGTATATTACAAATTCTCCGAAAAAAAGTAGATTTTGATTTTTAACAATTTTAACCATTTGTTACAGTACATGGACATTGCAATTGAAAGTTAACCTAATAATGTGAAATTATTTCCACACTTTGTTTCTTCCCAGGGAATTCAATTTCATTTCACAAAATGTAAAGCTTTCTACGCCTTTTTTTTCCACAAAAGTGGGAAAACATGTTCACACCTAATCACACGGGTGGGAAAATGTTCGGCGAAATGGGAAAAGGGAATGTGAACGGGAAATAAATTATGTTTACGAAACTGTTTATTATCATTAACAGTGTTAACTTTCAATTGTATTGGTGCGAAATACGGTACCCTCTGGAGACGTGAACACAATGGGGACAATGGGAGTGAAAAGGTCTCCAAAGGGTAATTTATAAAGATGAATAGGTCTCCACTAGGAATTTCACGAATTAGATTTTTGAACTGTACTTAAAAACTAAAAACTAGGGTTAGGATGTGGGTGAGGGTTAGTGTTTGGGTGAGGGTTAGTGCAATGGGTATAATACCGGGTATTGGGTCAAAATTCCAACCCAGGAAAATAATTGTGGTTAAAAAGGGAGCATTTTGAAAAACGTGCTCGACTTTGTACACAAGAACAAAGCCTCGGTCTAAAAATCGGGCCACAGTATGAAATGATCGAGATTGTTGGCAAGGTATGCACACCTAGAGTTTGAAAATTACATTAAATCTCTTTAAAGAACAGCTGTTGTTGAGCTGCTATACGTAGTGTAATGGATAGTGTGAAGGGCTATGGATCAAAGATCCCTGGTTCGAATCCTGCTGTAGGTCACCTCGTTTTTCCCTAGTCAAATTGATTTAAGGGAACAAGATATGTTTAATTGAAGGGAAAAAGACACCCAGAACCTAAGTGTTGTACAGTGATCAATGCAACTACTGAATAATTCATGAAAAATCTGCCAGTTAGGTTTGGGACCGGAGCTTTATAGATCGTACGACTGGTACGGGGTACAAATTCGGTCTCTGCTCATTTTTCAAGTCTTTTTCGGTCTTTCAAGTTTATTGTCGGAGTTTAATTTAAGGGAAGGTAAGGATCTGAGAACCTAAGTGTCTTCCACTCAGTGTGGTGTGGATACGCCCAGTTATGATAATTGCCTGTCGACGTCCTAAGAGAAAAAAACAAATAAGCGACCCGGAATCCACAAATAAAATCACGCGTTGACCAGCCTCTCTCACATACTTTATAAACAACAGCGCCTAAAATATGAAACAAAACCCGAAATACCTTCGAAATACCGGTCTGAAGCTAGTCTCCGCCCGCTGTGTTCAATCATTATTGTAGATACACTAAAAATGTGTTATTGCATATATTTAAAATTGTGAAGTTTTACAGTTTAGCAATATCGTATTTATAATCTACACCCTTAAAATCTTATATATGCCTTAATTCATGAGCTGAAGTAAGTCGGTACCACGCAATTCAGGAAATAGTATCATTTGTAGCGATAACCCTATGGTATATTTCTTTCACGGACAGACGGAAAAAACGGGGTGTCTTTTGTAATATACTATTTATTTACTGTTTTCCTAAACTGGGAATTACATATTTTCGGTGTTTTTGTTTTCACCGACAGACGAAAACGCCGCTCGCCAACAATGAGACGCACCACATCGGCTGTATGTTCTGTGATCCCGTCCTGTCGCCGTTAATTGAAGCCAAGCACGCGAGCATACACTGCCGTAGACGAGAAGGGGATCGAGGAAGGGGGCGTGGCCGGGGGGGCGGGGTAGGGTAGGGGGCGGGGCAGGGGAGGCGAAGTACCCAAAGATAAAATGTCACAGTTGGCCGCCTACTTCGTGTAAAGGACGCTGCGTTTTGACTTATAAAAGTAGTTGTGACATAATGTTACCTGCTTCCACGAAATCAGAGTAAAGTTGATATTTTGAGATATTGATATTTCCATATTCCTTGAATTATTAGCTTTAAAATAATATATAATTCATCGATCAAGGACTATATAGTTAACCAGTTAACCGTAGTTTGACTGACTCTGATCGAACTCACGCTAGTCGACTATTCTCGACCAACCTACCGCGGTTTGGTTATCAATAGCAACATTTTCATGGCATAGTGCAGCGGGGACCAACTACCAACCAAAAATGGCAGACAACGAAACTTTGCCGTGAAAATTGTATGTTTTTGTCCACATGATTGTGTACTTAAGTCACTTTTGTCACCATGGCATGATAAGAACAGCGGTTATGAAATGGTGTATACTACCTTTAAGCGTTCAGTAGTATGTAATCCGTGGGATAGAGCCGTTAATTGCAAAATGTTATGAATAATCTGGATGTATATTTTTATTTGGGTCATCTGAAAATGATGTTCTTGGTGGTCTTAAGCCCTGTTCGCACTGGACTGAATTTGGGCAAACTAACCGAGCCAATGGGTAACTTACCCATTTCAAGGGTAACTTTCCTCACACCAGGGTAACTTTCCTCACAGGTTAACAGAGTCAAATGTGCCCAGGAAGATTGACCAGGTCAGTTTAACAGAGCCAGAAAATCCAGTGCGGACGCGACGTCTCGGTTAAATCTTCCATAACCCATTTTGTAAGAAAATAATGTTGAAAGCTAGCGTCGGGAACAGACGATTCGGTCGTCAAGTCATTCCTATTGGTTGAGAGCCTGACACGTGGGTGTGTTTAAACGGTTGATAACACATGACACAGCCGGTTTGCAGCATGAATTTGAGAAATAGAGACTTTGACACTATCTATTGTCAAACCCTCCCACACCGGGGACCATCAGGGCAAACTCATTACCAGCATCAAACGCTGGTACCCCGCCGCATCAGAGAAGCCATTGAAATAAACCATTGCTATGACGTCACGCTATTGTTAAAAGTGTGGATTCGTATCAAGGAATCAACGCTTTGGACAATAAGTGTGGATTCGTATCTACGAATCTTCAGTAAAGTGTGGATTCGGAACGGTTTTTATCTTGCCTACATTTGTAACAATTACGAATCCACGGTTATTCAATTCTCAACCTAATCCAACCCCAATTACGTAAGAGCCTCGAGAACCTTCCTTTAGGCCAAAAAAAACCAAAACATGTTTGTCTTTTTTTAGAAGGAAGGAGGAGGCCTTTTTTTTTGTTTACCAGTTCGCGCCGGATGACGTATATAAACGCAAAAAATTCCCCAAATTCAAAACGGATGACGCATAAACACGCCAAGTTCAAGTTCGGAAATGTATGTCAGCAGCGCGCAAGGCCGGAAATGCGTGGGTGTGCTTCCCGGCACTATCAGCCTGAACCCGCTTCGGATCGAGTTTCGTTAAAAATAATCCCGCCCGTCGGCTCGGCGCTGTTAAAATAAACTCGGCGCGAACTGGTTAATTAGCCGCTCGACACATTTTAATATGGGTCATGTAGTGAACATGTCACGCCCTATCTTTCTATTTGAAATTAAAACATGTCTCGCCCACGAATAAAAATCAAAATTCATGTGGGTCGATCATGTATGCACCATACAAGTGACACCCTAGCCTTCCCATTATAAAAACATATATTTTCAAAGCATGTACACAGTGATGCTAAAGTCCAAATTACGATCTTAAAATTGTATTAACTTTTTTAATTGGCTTTTTCGCAATTTTGCGAAAAAGCCTTTGTTTTTGTCCTGATATTTGTTTTACTTCTTTTTTTTCTTTTTTTTTTGGGACCAAAATGTAATAGACTTTGTACACGTTCTTTCGTACAAGGACTTTTCATAAAGTCGTATCCAAACAAAACTTTACCCAAGTGAAGACCCTATAGTGAGCTCGTGCCTAGCAGACAGACATCATGGTGACGTCATCAGGGGGTAACGTGAAATCATATTAAAGCTGCAGTTTATTTAATCTTTGAAAATCAATAACAAATCACCCGCAAAAGACCGGGAATTTAGGTTTGTGGCAATTGATAGGATAATCCAGGATCTTCATTTTATCTCGGGTGTGAGAAATCACGTGACCCTTCCTTTCGGTCCAAACCGAAAGTGCCTCATACTTTGAAAGTGAAAAATGATATGAACTTACTTTAAACGATGTTAGTGTTTGGCTAGCCAAACTTTGTACTTTTCAAAAACATTACCGGCGACGTCATAACATGTTATAGCACCCTCTGGCGGCAGGTTCAAAATTAATATTCAGTTGATGTGTGTGGCGAAGTTTGCTGAAATTACTTTATAATTGATGTATATAATAGCTTCATGTTAGAAACAATTTGACCGGGAGAAAAAAAATATGACGTCACCAGACCGGAAGTTAGAATGAAAAGACTTGAAGCCATCATTCAATTGTATGTGATTTATTACGTTTTAAGACCTTGAAGCCATATCTCAGCAACGGATCATGTTAAAATTAAAATAATTGTGTATTGGGTTGGTTAGGTAGTTCACCAAAAGTTTACAAATGTGTGACGTTATCGTTTTAATCACTTTAAATTACCTTTAATCTGTTTAAATAACCTAAATTCGTTTTGATTACTTTTAATGTGTTTAAAATTCCTTTTGAATGGTTTTTACGGGGGGGGGGGGGGAATGCGAAAAGGCACTATGTTCTGTTCCTCGAACAGACGTAGTTCTAGTTATTATTATTATTTATTTTATTTTAAGGAGGCGGCCTCTAAAAAAAGAAGCGGGCGGTGACGCTAAACATATTTTTTATTTTGTGTTGCCTTATGTAAATTACGTCTATGGCCACGATACATGCATGCCTTTTCATCTCCACTCAACTGGGTAGTTAATGACAATACCTCTTCTGACGCAATGGTTTAAGTCAGAGAATACACGAGAAAGTGTGGATTCGTATTTAAGAATCCACTCGGAGCTTCGCGCCTCGTGAATTCGTAATTACGAATCCACACTTTCTCGTGTATTCTCCTATACATAATCTAGGGAGTGTATAGGTTTTTGGGACTAAAGGGGGAGTCGCTCGGTCCCATATCTTGCTGGGTATACTTTGTCCCCTTCCTTTACACTGACACGCATCAGTGGTCATCCAGCACCCTCCATGTCCTGCTTGAGCACTCCCAGGGAGTTGCATCTTTCGTACGCTTCACTGCTTCCAGGCTCGGACCCCACTTCGCCGTTGTAATCCCTTAGTCTTCTGACGACGCACAGATCACACTGTCCGAAACAATGAGTTCCCTCCGGTTGTTTTCAAACTCACAAAAGATAATTTCCACATGGTGCTCCCGCAAACAACTAACCTTAAATACATTAGGGGCAGTGTTTGAAAATAGTCATAATTTTCCAAAACATATTTTGTTTTTATTTTTTACAAAATTACACTTTTTCGAAAACCACATCACACCAGATGTTGCGATTTCACAGGATACCAAAGTAAGGTATTTCATAATAATTCAGTTTGGGTTGTTTAATTTTTAATTTGTTTAATTTGTTTATGTTTACAGATTTAGTCCTGAATCCAACCAAACTAGATTCTAGATTCTTGCTTGCAATGGATTTGCCGTCAGTGTGCTCTTAACAAATAATGTTATAATCAATATACCATTGGAAATTGTTTTCTTCGAATGCACAGTATTTTCCAAAAACCTTCCATCCCAAATACACGTATTTGTTGATCTTAATCGGAGCGTGTGTAACCTTTCTCAAATAAATCCTCGATCGCCAGGATTGGGATTATTTTTATTATTTAGATTATTATTTACATCTTTTTCTGTTTAAGTGCATGTTGATATAAATTTTCTAGAGCGAGCGCGTTGTCTTTCATGATAAAATCTACTGTTACCAATCTACCTGATTCTTCCAAAATGAACTAGATTATATAACGAATAACACAGCGGGCCGCGAAGTTTTTTCTATACCACTATTGAACTATTGTCGTATACTAACTTATTTTCCTTTGAAGAACAAAATCCTCCAAACCACAAATTAGTAAAAGGAAAATGTTGCAAATTACTAACAAACCTATAAAAAAAAGAAATAATAAAAAAAAGGGTTTTCATGGGATTCCCTCTCGCGCCTCTGGAATAGTAATCCTGTGCATTATCCACTACAGTACAGCTATGCCTCGCTCAGTTGCGTGGTTTTAATAATTATATAATTGCGTATAAAGTGCACAATTCTATATGTAATAGCTCGTTAGTGTTACGTTAAAACAAGTCGCCAGCGGGCCGTGTGCGAATTTGTTTTTCCTGAACCTTTCGGGCAGACTTCATGAATTATTCAGTAGTTTGGTTGAGAAGTTATGTTTATTCATCGGAATAAAACATGACGTCGTAGCATGGTTGTTATTTTGTTAACTAGTTACATTAAGCTGCTATACGTAGTGTATAGTATAAAGTGGGATAGGCTATGGATCTAAGATCTATGGTTCAAATCCTGTTGTAGGTCACCTCGTTTTTCCTAGTCAAATTGATATCTTTGAAGTATTTTGTATTTAAGGGGAACAAAAGACCTAGAACCGTGTTGTACAGTGATAATTGTACTTAATAATTCATGATATTTGACTTACTCACTCATCACCTACGTAAACAATATTCGCCAACCGGCCGGGTGAATACGATTCCAAAATCGTTTAGAACAAATTATGTTTGTCTAAAACCCTCAACCTAATCGGAAATATTAACAAATCCTCCGTTAATATAAGAATATAGTCTTGTTCTTGCAGTCTGGTTCCTCGGCTTCCTTCAGACAAATTTAATAAATTGGGGGCACTGTTTGGAAATAGTCAGGTTTTTACAACGATTGCCAGCGTTTAAAATTGATACAAAATTCCACTTTTCTTGAAAATCACATCACACCAGGTGCTGTGATTTCACAGGATACTTGAGACTGTTATTCACTTACAGTCAAGTCAGGTATTTCATAATAATTCAGTAGTTTGGTTTTTTGATGTTTGAAAATGGTCTATAATACCTTTAAATCGAGTGGCGCAAATTAAAGGCGAAAACCAAATACACTTTAAGAACCACTACCCGACGCCTGTTGACAATGAACGCCGTTTTGCTTGCTTTTCTCAGCATTCATGACTGTAAAACTTTAAACAGGTCCGTTAAACGATATTTACTATAAAATAGCCCCCCCCCAAAAAAAAAAAAAACACCACAAAATAACTTAATAAATATTCACTCATTCATGACAATTTAAGGAATTACTAATGATGTGTCCCACCTTTACATCCACTCATTCATTATAATTCAAGCAATTACCAATGGTGTATCCTACCTTTTATTGAGTGCAGTTCAATCCGCTCATTTCTGACAATAACAGCAAAAGGAAATTGTACCTAACTTTAAATCATCTACTTTATACATATATTATATAATGTATTATTGCTATTGCAAATATTATTACGCAGTACCTGCAAAAAGCCACGCACATAAACGAAACTGACTGCGTTATTTACCCACGACAGCTAACTAGCCTTGACTTATTGTGACAACTGCAATTAACGAAGCGTGGGCTTTCATCTAAGACTTATTCCGACCAATAAGATGCCTTACGGCGAGGCGGTGTTCTGTCGCGCCTATATTGTTCTCGCATATTCAGGTTTATTTTGATTTGATCCAATTCGTGCGACAAATTATCTGATGCCTCACAATATACAATGGCCGCCATTGATTGAACAGCTTTCTCGTTGAAATAGCTCAGTGTATCGGAAATGCACGTTACCGTAAGCGACCTTGTTACATACCACTTACAGGATATTGCTTATATAATTATGCTGGACGGCACTTTGTATGCAATGATATAATGATATAAACCACGCAACCTACCGTGACACTGTTGTAATTTAATGGACAATGCACTAATTTGTGGTTTGGAGGATTTTTTTTGAGGGCAATAATGTCCAAGAACCTGACTTGCAACTCGCAAGTTATTACTCCCAACTTGGACTTGTTATGTTCCAGGTAACCCAAAATGACTTACCAGCCTGTCTTATCTCAATGTTTACCCGGAATAACGATGTTCAAACACATTTAACTCGCCAATCGGAAACATTTTACTTACCAAATGTTAGGTCTAACGTAGCCAGTACAAATATACCCAGCACGATATGTGGCAGAGGGGTACCCCCCTCTTATCCCTATACCTTATACACACTCAACACTCTTGTAACCTAACCCATCCCCCCTTGAAACCTAAAAAGAATTCCTAAAATTCCGGGAACACAATGGTCAACACAAAAGAGGGGGGGGGGGGGGGGTTTCACTGCCACATATCGTGCTTCATATGAGTACAAATATTAAATTTCAGGGAGCGAAATTCTGGAATTCGTTGCATAAATCTCTACAATAGTTAACGTCTGCGTCAGTTTTTAAACGTAATCCCAAAAAGTTATTTCTTAACAAATACAAGGCTTGTTAATTGATTGTCTTTTTAACCAGTTCGCTCCAAGATTATTTTAACATCACCCAGTCGAGGAGCGGGATTATTTTTAACGAAACTCGATCCGAGGCGGGTTCAGGCTGATGGTACCGGGAAGCATACCCACGCATTTTCCGCCTTGCTCGCTGCTGACAGACATTTGCGGCCTTGCTCGTGTCGTGTCTATGCGTCATCCGTTTTAAATCTGAAGAAAACTTTGCGTGTATATACGTCATCCGGCGCGAACTGGTTTTAACAGCTTAATTTTAATTGAATTACTTATTGGTTTTTCTTTCAATATTTATGATATCACTCGGTTCAAGGTAAACCTCATATCTGTTTTTGTGGACCATGCAGATATCAATCATATTATTAAAGTATTAATTGTTTTCTCCATATAACCCAGTTTAACATAAATATATATATATTTATCTATTATTTTATTTCACCCTCGGTTCATATCTTTATTTGTCGTTTTATGTTGTGTTTAGTTCTTTGTTATTTGTTCTCTGCTTCTTGCGGGTCCCCTCCATCCCTGATTTATATTTCTTATCTTCACCAATATTATTTATTTTAAATTGTATTATGTTTGTGTAAAGTGATTAATTATGTATAATTGTTTTGCTGGGATGGAAATAAAGTCAAGTCAAG
This sequence comes from Crossaster papposus, assembly GCA_037893245.1. Classification (NCBI taxonomy): domain Eukaryota; kingdom Metazoa; phylum Echinodermata; class Asteroidea; order Velatida; family Solasteridae; genus Crossaster; species Crossaster papposus. The sequence goes on along the minus strand of JBAIAA010000022.1, from coordinate 665,160 downwards.
TTAAGACAAGTTAAGACATGCTTAGGTATACGACCCAACTCGTTGGGGGTACGGAAACAAAATATCGCTTTCCGTAAGCTACGCCCGCCATAACTGCCTGGCAGCATGACGCGTGTGCCTGACCTATCACATACACAATGCATGACACAGCCTTTGGCTTATGAATTAGCCATCAATTACCTTTTCTCTTTGCTGGTCATAAGGAGCAAGATATGAGACGAAGAAGCCCCCCCCCTTTTTTTTTTTTTTGTGCGATCGAGGGAGCTGGATTATAAATCGTGTCGTTAATAGCGGCATGGAGCAATAAACTAGTTTATTGCTCCGTGATAGCGGGTACACTGTACAGTAGCCTTTGGAAAAGACTACCGTGTCATTCTGCAGGTTGTGGGTTCGAGTCCGGCCTTAGACTATGGTGCATGTGTCCTCTGGCAAGGCACCCCATGACCCATTACGTCTCCCCACCTAGGAGTAAATAGACACAATCTTGTGAGGGCAGAGATGGCTTGTGTGGTTGAATTTAAGCTATTTTGCGCCTAAACTACCAACTTCATTTACTGTGGTTATATGACAGGGCTAGTTAGGCGTAAATAGAATTAATGATAAAACAATAATATTTTTTGTTTACGATACATAATAATTGTCAAGGTACCTGCTGACAAGTTGTTGTCAACAATCAATCAACACCAATTTCAATTGTTTTCACCAAGACACTTTTATATCGTTGCTTATTCATTAGGATGATCGCTGGAAATGGACAAAATCGTCAACCCCGTTGTTAGAACTGAAATTATGTTTAAATAATAAAAACAAAAATTATGTTTAAATAATAAAAACCGCAAAGATTTGTTTAGTTCTTAATTGAAAAAAACACACCAATTGACGAGTGTTTTGTCTGAGTGATCTGAAAGGTACAGGGGAAAATACAAAGCGTCATCATTCAGCCCCGAATCCACCAATGAAATCACGCGGTGGCCGGCTTCTTTCACAAACATGACAAATATAAAACAAACATGATCATTTAACGTCCAATTATGTGGATCCAAACGTATGCCGTTTCAACTTGTATAAAAAGGAAGCGCAGAATATTAATAAAGCTCAGTTATACCATGGAGGAATAAGACGGAATACTCTGATACCCGCAATAATAAAAGGCAACTCAGGGAGAATAATTGTTGCCGTTTGCTGGAGCTTGGATGATTTATTCATGTTCGCAAAACCTTGGCCTGTGACGGCAACCAGCGCAGGACCGCAACAGGTCAACAGTTGAACAGAGGTCACGCTTGACCAATACACCTGTTAATTACAAAGACTAGCCAATTACAAAGTAGTCACATTACCCAATTCTAAACAAGAACGTGGCAGCTTGCCATAGGCGCCCCATGGCAGCTTGCAATGCCAACGAGTCGATTATATTGAACAATAATGCACACCCTCTTAATAAACTTGCATTATACTTGTATACGAAGGCAACAATGCGCAATTGGACTTGTGCTGGGCTGATCAGACCCTTATGGCAGCTTGCCAACGGTGTCGATTACATTGAACAACGATGAACACCCTCCTAATAAACTTGCATTAGACTTAGTATACATGTACTAGACGATTGTTACCTAACGCACCCCCTCCCCCCTAAAAGCCTCAAAAGAAACCACAACATTCCGCAAGCACAATGACCACCACAAAGAAGGGAGGCCGGGGGGGGGGGGGGGGTCTCCGTCCTATATATTGCTTCATTTGCGGCAGCTTGCCCATATAAAGCGCTATATGGGACGGAGTGACCCCCCCCCCCCCCCCCCCCCCCCCCCCCCCCCTCCCCTCCGTTGTGTTGTCATTGTGCTTTCGGAATGCTGTGGTTTCTTTTGAGGTTTTTAGGGGGGTACCTTAGGTAACAATTGTCTAGGGAGTGTATAGGTATGGGGGACTAAGGCATACAACAACAAAATGTTATGTTGGCGTAACCCGACCGACCCTTAAAATCTATATAAATCTAGTTATAAATACGTTTGAAACCATTTCTGACCGTTTCTCATTGTTGTGAAAGTGGATTGTGTATATATTGAACCTGGACACGCTATCATGTATCACTGCCGGCTTAAACAATTGAGAAAACATATCATTTTCATTGCTGGGAGGGAAAAAAAAAGAAAAAAAAGAATCCCTACCTACCTACCCTATTTTGTTGGGCCCGTTACGCCAACATAACATATATTTTTTTATGCCTAAGGGGGAGTCGCTCGGTCCCATGTGTTGCTGGGTATTATTACAATTATCTGCCAAACACTAATCTTATTGACTTACTGCAATTCAGCCCAATTAAATGCACGATAAAATAAAAGGTGTACAAGTTAAAGTATCGTACGTCAAACAATGTTAATGATGCATGGCTAATTAAAGGGATCGTATACGTTTGGTAATTGGAACCCACTGTTTGTTTCAATCCTATATAGTTATAGGTATATACCATAAAACTAACCTGTAAAAATTTCATTTTGAAAGGTGGTAGCGATTTTGAGATATTGCCGAAAATATGGAGCGGTTATGTCCACGCAAGAAGAATAATCGGCACTGAAATACACAATCTGAGAAAGGTCACTGCAGTAACGCTTCTCAGATTCACATATTTTTTTTGATAAAAAGTGATATCGTTTTCCAGTGAACAGTTTCTAAAAATGCATTATACTATCCAAAGCTGCTGTACTTCTTACCAAGTAAGTTTGTATTGCCATTAATTTTTTGAGTAATTACCAAACGTATACGATCCCTTTAAGAAGCCTAATGCCAATGCTCATCGTGACTGATTAGAAGTTTTTAAAACATTAATGGTGATTTATGAGAAGTTCGCCGTGTGATGTTACTGCATAGTGATTGTCCAGAGCCTGAACTGGCAGTTGAAATTGCCCCGTTGAACTGACACGGTGCATGGGCGCAGATTATGCTTACATTTCTGATTATGCTTACATTTCTGATTATGCTGGCTACTGATTGGCCCTACTGTGGCCAATCGTTGCCGAGAGCGCGAACCGATTAGCACATCGTCACACAGGCTGACCGTGTTAACGTCCATTCATAAAACATGTAAGCACACAAATTTGCTAAGCACAAAAACAGTTTTACTCAGTAAAAAACAGGGGCCAATTTCCTAAAACATGTATTAGCACAACAATTTGAATAGCACAAAAACAGTCTTGCTCATTAAAAACAGGTTATCGGCCAAAACTTCACATGCTTTTCATTCAAAGCAAACAAACGGCTGAATACCAGTCACAAACAATAAACATCCCCAGAAAGTTTGGTTTGTAACCCTGGTTTTTTGTTCAAGGAACAATTTTCATGCTAGGCAAATGTTGGTGCTTACACGTTTTATGAAATTGGACCCAGGTTACCAGCTAAAGCTCCATCTGCTTTTAATGCTAAGCAAAAACCAGCTGAATATCAGTCCCAAACAGTTATTATAAACATGACCTGAAAATTAGATTTGCAACCCTCCAAAGAAGAATTTTCATGCTAGGCAAATTGGTTGTGCTTACATGTTTTATGAAATTCGCCCCTGGCCCTCTACCCGCCAGTATTCTCAAAACCGTTTGCTCTCCGTGCCCCGCGTTTAATATATTGTATCGCCTGTTTGCGATACAATTGAATAATTCTGTTTGGTCCCGATGAGGGTTATTTTAATAAAATAAACTGCAAATAGATTAGCTTCGACTTTGCCACGTTTAGCTACTAACACCGACCCGCATTATTATTTTACACCCTAACAAATATTATTATATACAATTATCATACAAATATGTAGTTTTACGGTTCAGTAATAATCATTTGTTGGTACACAATTGTTCATGTGCTGTACTAGTATCACAAAATTTAAGAAATTAGTCATAATTAGCTGCCAATTGCGGGTAGGTAAAAGATTAAAGACGTGTGTTGTTTTAGTCCTACGTACTATACTGCTTATTAAAGGTATATACAAGTAATATAAAACAGTTGCAAGAATAACAAACGAATATATGTATATTAATTACTTAACTGCAAGTGAATGATAGTCTGAAACATCTGGTGTCCTGTCATATTTGTAGAAAGTGGAATTTCAGGTGTGTCAATTTCCAACGATGGTCGATCGACCATCATTGGAAATGCCTTTTTTTTCAATACTTTTTTTTAAATATAGGTTTTCAAGTTAACGCTTATATCACACAAATTCCGTAAAAATTACACTTTAATTTGGTCCCCGATCATCGCTTAGCTCAATTTTCAATTTAAAAAAGGTTACCAATGAATTTCGTTTAAGGTCAAGTTTATTAAATATTTGTAGCATTCTGAATCGTGCAATAATCGTGACATTCTTCTAATGGGGCGATCGACGTTAAATCGAAAAAAGCTAATTCGTGTTTTTGTGTCATTCAATTTGAAGGTGTTGTCATTCCGTTTTGTTTTTTTAGGAAATGAATTAAAATGATCAAAGCGTTATTACAAAAAGACAGAAAACTAATTTGCTTTTTCGATTCCATTACGCCGATCGCCCGATTAGACGGATTTCACGAATCATAATGCTAACTAAATTGAATTATACTGCACCTTAACTTAAATTTATTGGTAAACTTTAAAAATTGAAATTTAGAACTGAGCATGGCAATGACTGGGAACAAAATTTAAATTTCGATATAGGGATTTTGTATGACATATTGTTAAAAAGACTGGGGAAACCTATACTACCCCCAATTTACCAAATTTAGTAAGACCGAATTTTGTCTAGCCTGCACCCGATGTCACTAAACTTTGCGACGCGTCTCAACTCGAGTTACGAAGAGTAACGCGTCGCATCTCGCGACGCGTCGTACGATCCATTTCACTAAAGTTACGATGCGTTCAATGCGTCGCAATTACCTTGACAACGGCAAGTAATACGTCGTAAGTTACGAAGTGTATTTGGGTCATCGTAAAATAAGATGCGCCTTTCAATAGCCAGTTTTACGCCACAGAAATGAAATAAACTAGACTAGAATACTCGGACAATGTATTGGAAGTTGTAAATGAAACATTCGTCGTAGTCATATGAATAAACCTTGAATAGTGCACTTGAAATTTCAAATTTGCTAGAGGTCCACAGCAAGCTTGTTTTTCGTTAAAAATGCACGAGACGTCAGCCATTTTGATTTACATTTTTGAAGCTTTCCGAGAAGAGATTCGACGACTCTTTGCTGAATACCAGACGGCTATTTACTCTGCGTTGAATAGGTACATACGTGTTTCGTGAATTTTACGACGCATCGCAGCTGCGACGTGTCGTAGAGATACGACGCGTCGCAGGGCTGCGATGCCTCGTAAGTTATGAAGAGTTTATTGAAATCGGGTGCAGGTCGTCTATATCTCTGACCTAACATTTCCCCGACTTCTATAAATATATTTGTTTGAAGTAGGGTTAGACGACCATATAGACTTAATTACTTGAAGAGCTTGTTTTCCCCCAGCATCTACGAACATAACAATTTGAGCAGGTCATTGTAACCATATCTACTATAAACTATACAATCATCCGCATCCATATATTTCTGAGAAGTACAGCAAAAAAAGGTTAGGAGTGAGAGGTGCCAAATGATAGATTTTCAAATAAAAAGATGTGTTCAGAGTGAATGGTGTCTATAATTTATAGGGACAATCGTGCACACAAATACAAGCGTGCACATTACAACTTTACAACCACACGTTCACAAATGGTTCACGTTGCCACATTAAAATGTAAAGTTCACTAATATCTTCAAAGTATCCGACCTGTTTTGGAGATCTTTGTTACTGAGATGCGATGGTTGCCGTAGCAACGCATCACCGGGGATGTGACGACCCGGCGTTAACGTCCACGGTCACTAGGGAGTTTTCGGTGTTGACCTTGTTGTCGTGGCGACATCGGCAGAACATCTTCTTGGCGTGTTTCTTGAAGTGGTCGTACTTAAAAGCATAGATAAAGGGGTTCACGCACATGTTGCACATCACCATCACGGTCACCACTTTGTGCGTGGTGCTCGTGAAGTCGTAGTCCCGGCCCAGGTTGAAGAGAAGAAACGTGAACTCCGTTGGAGTCCAGCAGATTACGTAAGACATGAAGACGAGGCAGAGAGTTGCCGTCACGTTCTTCTTCGCCTGCTGGAACGTCTTGTTGGCCTTCCCGTTGCCACGCCCTTTCAGCACAAGGATGATACTGACATAAGAGAACGTCATGATGGCCAGAGGGATGAGAAACTCGCAGAGGAACAGCACAACCCCCATAATTCTCTGCAGGACTACGCTGGGCCGAAGAGGATAACACACTCCCGCTGCGTGGTGCTGGATGGACGGCCAGTAGGCTTGGTACGTAAACCCGATGAGCCACACGAGGGCCATGCTAAATTTAGCCATTCGCTTGGTGAAGAGATTCCTGTGCTTTACCGGGTGGCATATGGCCAGGTATCGCTCCAGAGACACGAAGACCAAGTTCACAGTCGAGGCTATGAACAGCGACCACATAAAATATTCGGAAACCCACAGTCGACAGACGACTTCGCCCCAAACGGTGACGTCATCAGAGGGGGCGACATGTCCGAATCGTATGGCTAGGAACAGAACAGAGTCTCCCAAGTCGATCAGCGATTGGTTGAGAATCAGGAGATTGGTAATCGAGCCGAAGGACTTACGTTTGGCAATAAACACAAAACATACCAGTCCATTACCCAGGATTCCCGAGCCGCCAATAAAACCGTACAGTATCCATAGAAACGTTTCCCATCCGGTTAAAGGTGTGACGTCACTCCGCACTGTACTATTTGCATATTCCACAGTTTGGGTAAATTCGGTAGCAATGAAAGTCTCCATGATACCAAAATCCGTGCTAGCCATGTTCTTTCGATGGTTTCCAAAACTTATCCAATGTCACCACGTGGCTCTTAACCTTTCTATTGTTGAACAGCACAAATATGGATCAATGTCCCGAGTCCAGTCGTTTGCATGTGTTAGTATGCGGAACACCATTCTGCACACAGCTTCAATGTACACACTGCATGCACAAAAATACACAGTGTTTCGTTGTGCTGCTGAACAACTGATCCAAGAAGTGACTTATGCATGTGAGGGTTAATGTAGTTGTACCAGTGGTATACAAATCGTAGTTTTAACTCCAGTCGTAAACTACAACACTCTTGCCCTGAACGTATACGATTTAACAGCGGCGGTTATATTCAGCGGTAGATTTATTAAGTCCAAGTTGAAACGCGTCTTCGACATTAGGTTCCGTAACCGCGAGCAACGGTACTCGCGTGTTCGTAGCGTATGTACGCGTGTGGCGAATTTGATATGGTAAACCAGTAGTTCCCGCGTTTTGTACACGGCTAGATGTGCACCACACTATTCTGCTAGCGTATGTCACGTTGAATTTGTTTTGCTAGTGGGTAATCAGGCACACACAGCTTCGTCGTTATGCAAGATGCGATCGTAACCATGCGGTGTTGCCAACACAATCGTCCTTCAGCGCAGCGACTCTTCAAACTCGTCCTTCTTAAATGTCCCGAGTGCAGTTTAATTGCAATCAAGCGACCGTCTCGCTTCTTAAATACACACGAACAAACAAAGCAATTCAAGGCCTCGTTCCATTTTTAAATTAAAAACTCCCTTGAATATTGGTCCGTATATTGACACCAGAATTGTCGGCCAGCGTTGCGGGAGAAAGTTGCACCGTGTAGAGCGCGCGATTTCCCCGCCTGGTGATTACATTTTGCTCGCTAGGTTTGATTATCAGCGTGCGGACGCCGTCGACCACAGGAATCAAACCTTTGAATCAGGAATGGTGCAGTTCACTAGCGGCTTATATAACGTATCGGTTCGATACAATACTCAAATCATATATGTGATTAGATTCAAGCTTAATTTGGCGATGTGCTGCCGACGTCTGGCCGAAGTGATAACCGGTATTGTCAGTGTAGCGAATTCGTCATCTAGTTTCCCAGCACTCTTTGCAGACGTCAATCTTTTTTGCACAAGCGTAAAATATACTTGAATTAAGATGTTCGCATCCATTTTGTCCGTAACACTGTTACTACATAAAATCACTTCCAGTTGCTGTCAATATCAGCCCACCATCTCAGTCACTGCCGCTTCAAACTCTATTAAAAGATCATTGTCATCCAAAAACACAAATACGAACCCCGGCAAATAATTGTGTTCGTACGGCGTTGTTGATCCGTTTACGAGGTGCAATTTTTTTTCGGGAACAGCTTAGGCGCAATGCATTATTATGATTGATACAGCAATTGGTCTTAACACATTACAGGTGGCCCGAAAATGTACAATTCTCCATCGTTTTAACGTAACTACCAGTAACAATAGTTATTGGCTACTTCTTATGCAAACTAGCACGTCACCCCAGTTGCATAAAAAATACACGTCTTACACGAATTGCCCAAAATGGCAGTTCCTACTCGCAAAACTGCACTCGTTGAAGTCGATCAATTCGAATCAAGACTCAAAACCTAAGAGATATAGATGTATAGCTAAACACAATCACACCGCCTGCCGCTCTTGCGGAAAGAACAGTACTTGACACGGCGACGGCTTCGCTCTGAATGCATCCGCGTGTTGGCGCCCGCAGCAACGTCCGTGCACCAAATAGAGCTTGATACAGACAACACGTGGTGCCGTGACGTACTGCGCATAGACGCAGCGTTGTACTCATCACATGCATATCGTTGCCACCATTTGCCAACTGCGCGAACAATGGTTAATTGGGGCAATAGCTTACTCTAGGTGGCGCTGTTTATTTTAATCAGCCTTGCCGGTGAGGTCGCTGGTGACGCATTGAACCGGACGCGGTGAGCCGATCATTGATCGTCGAACAACTGTCGAACCCTTGTCCAAGGCTATAGTTTTTTATATGGATTCATTGGCAAGCTTAATTGCGGAGGTTTAATTTACATTATGTACAAAGTGTCACAAACCGCGCGGTCATTGACTTGGATTCTGAAACCTTATCACACATTGATGTGTTGCACACAGGCACATGCAGTCGATATGTATAAATTACAATGCCATATCATTAGATACGATTCAATAATATTGACATTGGGTATACGGGCTGACTACATCAAAGCTATCTCGATGATTCTTAAAAACGTGGGCTAGGATTTGTGTCTCTCCGAATCTTGGTAAACGAAGTTCAGAAAAGAATATGCAATCACTATTTCTGTGCGTAGTTCGTCTGTCTGTAGTTAGTAGGCCTACATGTGCCATTTTGTGTATGTGTCATTTTGTGAAAAAAATCGAAAAATGTGTCCTATATGCAAAGTTGAATTCCTATTCCATTCAAACTTGGGTCATGGATGCAATATTGTAACCTTCACATCATGGTTGTGTCCAAAGTCAAGTGCTGAGGTCAAATGTCATTGACCGTGGCGCTGGCAGTTTTAAAGACAGAGTAATGAGTAAGTTTGAGCAAAATGTGACCTCCATTCAGTGAGTAAGACAATTGTAACTAAATGAAATTAAAAATAATAACTTAATCCTAAATCTAGTTACATATCCTAGTCGTTTCTTCAATTACGCCGTGATGAACAACTATTAATGCACTACATAGTTTGTTCATTACATTATATTTAATTATTGAAGCTGTCGTGAATTCGTATTGGTCGGATGTTGGTTTGAATTCGACCTTTTATATCTTACTAGCATAACATGCCTGTTGTAGGCGTTCAGATATAAGTGATGCCGAAAGGTAATTCTTAAATGTTACAGTTGTAAGGCTGGAGAACATGTTGAGGGGATGTTTACTGTTTATGTACAATTTAACCAAGGCACATTATGTGTTGCAACAATTGTGGAGTACAAGGAGGGGGAAGAACGCATAGAGAGACAGCCTGCCCGACAGACCGACAGCAAGACAGACAGACAGACATCTCAGCATCATTTTAGTACATGTATAATATATAAGCTGCACTGTGCATATATCACGCAGCTAAGCCATTAATTCAGACCAGTAATTAGTGCCAAATGTCGTGCGTATCTGCCGTGGAAAAAAATAATAATAATAAATATTGTAGCTCAACCCCCCCCCTCCCCCCCCCCCCCCCCCCCTATAATAATATAATAATAATAATAATAATAATATACTGTGACGAACAGGTACTTCCCATTCTTCACAGGAATGTGGGATTACCTATTCTGGTGCTTGTTAATAGCCCCACGCATGTTTTGTATTCTTTTCCCATTGAGCCTCGGGCCCGGGTGGCTGTTCTTTTGTCAGTTAAGCCGTGGGCTTGGGCATACTTGTGCCTGTTGAGCCATGGGCCTGACATTCCTTTGTCTATTCAGATCCAGGCCTGGGCATTCCATTGTCTTTTGAGCTCCATGCCTGGACATTCCTTCGTCCATTGAGCCATAACTATATAAGTGGTCATCTTTGGGCGTTCGTGGAGGCACTTGTCACTTGTGGCTGGGGATACCGGGAGGCTCGGGTGGTGGTTCTACTTAAGTTAGTGTTACATGTCCATACGTTATGTGAAAGTTATATAGTAATGTGTATTTCGTTGAGGCCACCGTCCGAGCAGATCTCCAATTATTGTATGTAAGTTATTTATTTGCTTGTATTACCCGAAGGTTAACCATCCCGTAACCACATGCATTCCGATGGCCTGATTTATATGTGCTGTTGTAAAAAAGAAATAATACATTTGAGAGCATTTAGTTACCTTTGTCCTTTGTTTTTATTAGTTGGGGTTGAATTTGTAGCAAAGCCAGAGGCCCCCGTTACAGTTTTGGTGGCAGCGGTGGGATTGACTGGTGCAAATTGTGATTAAGACGAAGACATTGGAATGATCAAAAATGAGCTCTCGTGAGGATTTAGCGGCACAGTTGAATCAGACCATTCGGGCGTTAGAAGAAGAGATTGATTTAAATTATGAACTACTTGTTGTGCAGGGGATTGCTCTACCCATGGGTTCTCGCGTCCCCAGCCACGGGTCCTCCACCACGGGTAGAGTAGGGATGGTTAACCCACGGGAAGCACGGGCATTTCTAGATAGTAATAGTGTGAGGTCTTCCTCAAAAGAAAGTACAGTTCATTTATCCGTACCTGTAGCAAGTAGTTCTAATAAATTATGCTATGACGACAATGTTAAAAGAAAAAGGCCATCGGAAATGCCAAAAAAGCCTGTGGTCATGAGCCAGATATTTATGATGGTAGCACACCTTTTCAAGATTGGCTGACTAATTTAAATTTATGTAGTCAAATAAATCGCTGGTCGGAAAAACAGAAAACTAGGTTTTTGGCTGTTAGACTGCGAGGTGCAGCCCTGCAAGTTTATACTGATTTAGCTGATGTAAGTAAACTTGATTTTACTGCCGTTGTTGAAGCTTTGAGAGAAAGATTTTCTCCTCGAGGTCGAACCACTGTATATCGGGCTCAGCTTAAGGCAAGAACTCGTAAAAAGGGTGAAAGCTTACCAGAATTGGCAAGTGACATACGAAGATTAGTATCAAAGGCTTACCCTGAAATACCGACTGAGTTGAAAGAAGAAATGGCAAGGGATTATTTCATTGAAGCATTGAATTTACCAGAAGTTAGAATGCAAGTCAGGCGAGCTAAACCAGTTAATTTGGGGACTGCATTAACAGTGGCGTTAGAAGAAGAGGCATTTCTTCAAGTAGAATTCCAAAATGTTGAGAAACTGGGGGTACATCTATGTCAAAAAGAATGCACCCCTGAAACTGACAATCAAGATCTTAAGACAAAGATTAAGCAGTTGGAAGAAACTGTTAAAAGTTTGGAATTGGTCGTTAGAGAGAAACGGGTTTCTCGACCAAACCCTAAACTCGGAACAACTCTGATTTGCTGGAATTGCAAAGAGGAAGGCCACAGACATTTTGAGTGCCCGTATAGTCAAATGCCAGCTCGTGGTATCCCATTTAAGGAACAGGGAAACTAGAATCGGCTGGGTACGGGGCCACTACTCAGCCATTGACAAGTCATGATCATTTGGCCCAAAGTACACACACTATTTTTGTGAAAGGGTTCAGGCTGATGGTACCGGGAAGCATACCCACGCATTTTCCGCCTTGCTCGCTGCTGACAGACATTTGCGGCCTTGCTCGTGTCGTGTCTATGCGTCATCCGTTTTAAATCTGAAGAAAACTTTGCGTGTATATACGTCATCCGGCGCGAACTGGTTTTAACAGCTTAATTTTAATTGAATTACTTATTGGTTTTTCTTTCAATATTTATGAAATACACTCGGTTCAAGGTAAACCTCATATCTGTTTTTGTGGACCATGCAGATATCAATCATATTATTAAAGTATTAATTGTTTTCTTCATATAACCCAGTTTAACATAAATATATATATATTTATCTATTATTTTATTTCACCCTCGGTTCATATCTTTATTTGTTTATGTTGTGTTTAGTTGTTGTAATCATTGATCATTTTGTTCTTTGTTATTTGTTCTCTGCTTCTTGCGGGTCCCCTCCATCCCTGATTTATATTTCTTATCTTCACCAATATTATTTATTTTAAATTGTATTATGTTTGTGTAAAGTGATTAATTATGTATAATTGTTTTGCTGGGATGGAAATAAAGTCAAGTCAAGTTAAGACAAGTTAAGACATGCTTAGGTATACGACCCAACTCGTTGGGGGTACGGAAACAAAATATCGCTTTCCGTAAGCTACGCCCGCCATAACTGCCTGGCAGCATGACGCGTGTGCCTGACCTATCACATACACAATGCATGACACAACCTTTGGCTTATGAATTAGCCATCAATTACCTTTTCTCTTTGCTGGTCATAAGGAGCAAGATATGAGACGAAGAAGCCCCCCCCCCCCCCCCCTTTTTTTTTTCTTTGTGCGATCGAGGGAGCTGGATTATAAATTGTGTCGTTAATAGCGGCATGGAGCAATAAACTAGTTTATTGCTCCGTGATAGCGGGTACACTGTCGATGCTACAGTAGCCTTTGGAAAAGACTACGTGTCATTCTGCAGGTTGTAGGTTCGAGTCCGGCCTTAGACTATGGTGCATGTGTCCTCTGGCAAGGCACCTCATGACCCATTACGTATCCCCACCTAGGAGTAAATAGACACAGTCTTGTGAGAGCAGAGATGGACTGGGTTAAATTTAAAGATGGACTACAACGGAATAATGATAAAGGCTTTGTTGCCTTTTTTTGTTCGAGAAATGTATAATGGTTACTAATATATCATTAGTATTCAATAAATCTTGTTCCTTCATGCAAAAAAAACCCAAAATTGATCGGCGTTCTACGACCCAGAAAAACTCAGTTTCAGCAAAAGCCCTTAACTCATGAATAATTCATACTTTGTGTGTGACGTACTACCCATGACGATTTACTCGGGTCGATCGTGTGCGTGCATTTTTACCGTACAATGCAATGCGGAATAACAGCGGACAAGCTAGGCTATATTTTGGTACAACTATTTTCGACCGAAAAACAGCGAAAAATGTCCGATAGCAGCGAGTATTGGGAAGACCACAGTAGAGATGAGGAAGAGGCATTTCGTGGAGGTACTTCTGAGGACAGTGATGGCAGCTCTAGCGATGAGGGGAGCTCACCAGACGAGAGAGAAGGCGATGACTCTGCGGCCACGGCAGACCCGGCGGTTGCCGATGACTCGGCCGACGTAGAAGCAGTAGGCCTGGTGGTACATGTAGTAGTACGAATTCTCTCGATGTTTGGCGCTTTCAATGTGGGGATCGATCCAGGCTTTAAACGAAACTTTGTTGTCAATCCCAGTGAATTTTTCAAAGCACTTGAAGGTTCAACACAGTCCTCTGAAAAATGTGCTGAACAAATCAAAGGCCTACTTCTTGCCGAGAAGGTCAGAAGGTGAAATCCTTTCGTGTAATATTTACGAACTTCACCCATTCCTTTGATAACGCAGGATCCCGCGGAAATTGCACAAAATGAATCTCTGGATTCTTCGAACAATTTCTCGTGCATCCAGTCCACCAACAACACATGAAGTTGGCATTATTGTAGCTGATAGTGATACACTATACAAAAAAGATTCGTAAAAACTTCATGCCTCTGCATGAAAACGCATACATAATACACACGGAATAACATGGCGTTTTTTGTTTACTCTCGGTTGCTCATGGGTAGTACGTCATCACTTTTCGCTGGTTTACAAGTCCGCTGGTACTATATCGTGGATTTCATTGTGGTTTTCAGTGGATCTTTGCCGGGAACCAGTACAGGGCGGGAAATTTCAAAATCGAAGAATCGAGGTCTAATTTTTTCGGTCAAATTGCAACAAAATTATTTAGAGAAAAACAGGACTGTAACAATAAAGTGTTACCTGAACACAATATAAACAAGGTCCGATAATAAATTTAATGTGTGAATTTTCGTTGTAGTCCATCTTTAAGCTACTTTGCGCCTAAACTACCAACTTCATTTACTGTGGTTATATGACAGGGCTAGTTAGGCGTAAATAGAATTAATGATAAAACAATAATGTTTTTTGTTTACGATACATAATAATTGTCAAGGTACCTGCTGACAAGTTGTTGTCAACAATCAATCAACACCAATTTCAATTGTTTTCACCAAGACACTTTTATATCGTTGCTTATTCATTAGGATGATCGCTGGAAATGGACAAAATCGTCAACCCCGTTGTTTGAACTAAAATTATGTTTAAATAATAAAAACAAAAATTATGTTTAAATAATAAAAACCGCAAAGATTTTTTTAGTTCTTAATTGAAAAAAACACACCAGTTGACGAGTGTTTTGTCTGAGTGATCTGAAAGGTACAGGGGAAAATACAAAGCGTCATCATTCAGCCCCGAATCCACCAATGAAATCACGCGGTGGCCGGCTTCTTTCACAAACATGACAAATATAAAACAAACATGATCATTTAACGTCCAATTATGTGGATCAAAACGTATGCCGTTTCAACTTTTATAAAAAGGAAGCGCAGAATATTAATAAAGCTCAGTTATATACCATGGAGGAATAAGACGGAATACTCTGATACCCGCAATAATAAAAGGCAACTCCGGGAGAAGAATTGTTGCTGTTTGCTGGAGCTTGGATGATTTATTATTGTTCACACTCAAAACCTTGGCCTGTGACGGCAACCGGCGCATGGACCGCAACAGGTCAACAGTTGAACAGAGGTCACGCTTGACCAATACACCTGTTAATTACAAAGACTAGCCAATTACAAAGTAGTCACATTACCCAATTCTGTTATAAAAGAAACCACAACATTCCGCAAGCACAATGACCGCCACAAGAAGAGAGGCGGGGGGGGGGGGGTGGGGGGGGGGGGGGAATCTCCGTCCTATAATTGCTTCATTTGCGGCAGCTTGCCCATATAAAGCGCTATATTTGCGGCAGCTTGCCCATATAAAGCGCTTTATGGACTGGAGTGACCCCCCCCCCCCCCCCCCCGCCCCCCCATCCGTTGTGTTGTCATTGTGCTTGCGGAATGCTGTGGTTTCTTTTTGAGGTTTTAAGGGGGGTACCTTAGGTAACAATAGTCTAGGGAGTGTATAGGTATGGGGGACTAAGGGGGAGTCGCTCGGTCCCATGTGTTGCTGGGTATTATTACAATTATCTGCCAAACACTAATCTAATGACTTACTGCAATTCAGCCCAATTAAATGCACGATAAAATAAAAGGTGTACAAGTTAAAGTATCGTACGTCAAACACTGTTAATGATGCATGGCTAATTAAAGGGATCGTATACGTTTGCTAATTGGAACCCTCTGTTTGTTTCAATCCTATATAGTTATATATATATATATATATATATATATATATACTATATATATATATATACCATAAAACTAACCTGCAAACATTTCATTTCAAAAGGTGGTAGCGATTTTAAGATATTGCCGAAAATATGGAGCGGTTATGTCCACGCAAGAAGAATAATCGGCACTGAAATACACAATCTGAGAAACGTCAGTGCAGTAACGGTTCTCAGATTCACATTTGTTTTTTGGATAAAAAGTGATATCGTTTTCCAGTGAACAGTTTCTAAAAATGCATTATACTGTTATGGACGGGATGGCTAGAGAAGCCAAACCGTCCAAGGGATCAAGACTAAACAATTAAACACAACTTAAACGTTCTTCTTCTTGAAAACGTAGACACACAACAGGGTGTTTTATTTAAACACAACTCAAATGAAATACTAGAAATATACTTGATAAATAATACACGTATAATGCACCGTCGAGTCGGTGGCGCACCTGAAGGAGACAGACCACGAGTCGACGTTGGTTGTGCCTTATAGACTTAACTATTACATAACTATTACATAACTATTACACAACACCCACCATGGGTGGAATGGTAACCTCCATGGAACAGCCAGGTGTACATAATCACCGTGACCAGTGAGCGTGAACTAAACATAAATGTGGGCCGGGGTGAACGTCATCACATACGCCCCTTGTTTTTGAAATTGGCCCCTGACAATTCATACTATTTTAAACATTAGCTTCAATACGTCTTGAACCTACTATTTTTGAAAAGTAAAACATCTTTCCAATGAATATTTGAAACACTAATAATCTACAGTTTATTTTACAAACACGTTCTGTCTATTAAACTATTGTTCACTTCAGTACAGTCAATAACTTTAATCAACAGCAATTCGCAATATCATTAGATGGTATTTAGATTCAAAATTATGACGATAAATGTTGATCAGTCAAATATCGACAAGGTCTTAAAGCAAATGAATTTGGATTTTATAATGCTAAGTAGCTGCGACGAGTTGACCGACATCAAGTGAATTTCATCAGTGGCGAGTGGACTTAGCGGCTGTTCCAAGAGATCTTCGTAGCTACTTCATTGGCAGGGCCGATTGTCGTCTCCTCTGATGACCAAGGGTAATCCGGATTACCTAAACAAACTAGAATATTATATACATTACTACAAGATATTGTTTTTAATCAATTACAGTTCTTTCTTAACATAGTTCTGAGGACTACTCAGAATTTATGAAGCTATCATTCTGATACGCTAAAGGTATTCCTACGTTTGCCAACAAAGCTATAATTTCAATAACTAAAATATATGTCATACAATATTATTAATTTGGTTTGCCAGTGATACGGACAGGATTGCACTGAAGATAGTTTCTAAGGGTTTCGTTGAGATTTTCAACAGGTTCCCATGAATTTTTGCAGTTGGGGAAATCTTTCCACTTTATCAAAAAGTGTAGTTTACCGTTGACAAACTTGCCCCGTAGAACCTTTTCTACGTGAAACTCTTTACCAGCAGGTTGTCCAACGTCCGGTAAACCAGGTATATTTAACCTAGTTTGCTGGGGTTGTTGCGTAGCTAACAAAGGCTGAAAGGAACCTTCTGGGCAATCACTGTCTTCAATAAAATCAAGTGGATCTCTCTGAACAAAATCCCTTGGCATCACGTGATTTGGTGGTCTGGCAAAACGATTATATGCGAATTTCATTCGGTTTACATGAATTGGCACACGAAGTAATTTGTTATTTTCCAGGTTTCGGACCCTGAAATTAACAAGACCGGTTTGTTGCACAAGCAAATATGGACCACACCAGAATTTCTGGAGTTTTTTAGACAGTCCCTTTTGGGTTGCTGGGATATAAATATAAACCACATCTCCAACTTGATAGGGTACTTCTTGAGTACGACTGTCATAACGTTCCTTCATTGAAGCTTGGTTAGATTCAAGGTGTTTCTTCGATATTTCTCTGGCAACTTCAAGTTGATCAATTAAGTCATGAATATAAGCTCTTACATTTCGATCTGAATATTCAGGTTTGTCATGAAGAAATACATCAATAGGCAGTACTGCCTCTCTACCATACAACATAAAGAAAGGGCTAAATCCAATTGAATTGTCTGCAGGAGTACTGCGATACGCAAACTGAATGGCAGAAATATAGTTATCCCAGTTGGTATGGAACTTGTTTACATAATGAGATACTGTAGTTAAAATCACAGAATTAAATCTTTCTTGTACAGCATTACATTGCGGATGGTACGGACTAGTGTTTACTTTGTCAGTACGCATGATTTTGCATACTTCTTGAACTAATTTACTTAAAAAGTTCGTTCCTCGGTCACTTAAGAGGACACGGGGGCAACCATGATTACAAATAATTTCTTTGAAAAATACAGTTGCTACAGTGGCAGAGTCCGTTTTAGCAATGGGCACAAGGATAGGCCATCTAGTACAATGATCCATGAAACATAATACATATCTATTTCCTGATTCAGTAACTGGGAGGGGGCCTAGAATATCTACGCTAACCCTTTGAAATGGTCCAGGAACTTTCATGGTAAGCAGTGGGGCTACAACTTTGTGCTTTGGTGTTTTAACACGGTGACAAGAATCACAAGATCTGACCCAATTATCAATATCACGATGCATGAACTTCCAAAAATATCGTTGCCGAATTTTACTGTATTTTCTATGGAACCCAAAATGAGCCGACAGAACTAGATCGTGACAATGATGAAGAACAGTATCTATGTACGGACTTGGGATGAAGTGATCTTTGAAATTCACCATGTTTTGATTATTCAAACGTTTACCCTGTTGGTATCTGAGATTTCGCACTTCATTTACTTTAGACAAGTTTTCTTCATGATCGGAATTATCTAAACCAATTAAAACTGTCTCAGCGTCTGATTGACTCAATTGTGCGGTCTCAAAATGTGAACTTTCTACTGGTGGGTGAGGAACACATGTAGGTTGGCAATTGTCTTTACAGATTCTACTCAGAGTGTCTACATTAGCAAGTTTCTTGCCTGGTCGGTGTTCAATATCATAACTGTACGATTGCAAATACAAGGACCAACGAGCTAATCTGCCAGATGAACGTTTTTGGTCAAATAACCATTTGAGAGCTTGATGATCAGTTACAATTTTGAATTTTGGGCTATGTTCCAAGTAAGTGGAAAACTTTTTCACTCCCTCAATAACGGCAAGTGCTTCTAATTCCGTCACAGTATAATTGCGTTCCGCTGGCTTAAGTGCCCTACTGGCATATGCAATAGCCCTCTCGTTACCGTCCTGTATTTGTGATAATACAAATCCTAATCCTTGAAAAGACGCATCAGTTTGCAAAACAAATTGCGAGTGTTCATCAAACCTTGGATGGGACAATACAGGTGGCTCTAAAAGTTTTTGTTTCAGTTGCTCAAAAGCTTCTGAACATTCTTTTGTCCATTTGAATGGAACATCTTTACGAGTCAGTGCTGTTAACGGTTGAGCAATTTTGCTGAAATCTTTTATGTAACGCCTGTAATAACCAACAAAACCTAGGAATGCACGAACATCTTTGACATTCTTCGGTGATAGGTATTATTGTAAAACGTTGAGCTTTTCTGGGTCAGTTGCAACACCGTCTTCACTAATTATGTGCCCAAGGTAGTGTATTCTATCACATGCAAATGAACATTTCTTTGGTTTAAGTTTAAGATTAGCATCTCTGAATTTCTGAAATACTTGGCACAGATGATCGAGATGGTCTTTGAAAGTGTCACTATAAATGATGATGTCATCTAAGTACACTAAACAAAACTTCCAATGCAACCCTCTTAGCACTTCATGCATTGTTCTTTGGAATGTACTGGGTGCATTATGTAGTCCAAAAGGTAACACGTTGAATTCATACAATCCGTCTTGAGTAATGAATGCCGTTTTCTTTTTAGAATCTCTATCTAGACCTATTTGCCAATATCCTGACGCCATATCTAGAGTTGAAAAATATGCTGGTTTATTCATACCAAGGTTGTTAAAAGTATCGGAAATACTGGGCAGTGGAAAATTGTCTCTGACCGTGATCTGGTTTAATCTCCTAAAGTCAATACAAAATCTGTATTCGCCAGTTTTCTTTGTAACCATAACAACTGGACTAGAAAATGGTGAAGTTGACTCTGAAATAATACCATCATTTAACATTTTGTTAACATGTTCTCTTATTGTCTGCTGTAACCTAGGTGAATGCCTGTATGGACGGGATCTAACAGGAGGGTTGTTACCAATATCGATTCTATGTTCAACCTTATCGTAAAATCCACGCGGGCTTTTTGCGGTTTCAAACACATCAGCATAACTATTGATTAGAGCTTTAAGCTGTTGTTGTTGAGTAAGGTTTATGGAAGAGGATGAAATGTTAATTTTATCGAAAACTTCTTGACCACTAAATGAACATTGTGGGTTCGTAACCTCATGACTAATGTTGGTGTTAGGTTCGATCTTGTCAAAGTTGGTTAATTCAGAAATGTCATTTTATTCCACAATATTGAACGTACCAATCTTAGTACGGGGAAAAATTGTAACTGGAACCTCGGATGGATTCATTACCATAACTGTTACTTTCGTACCAACGTCTGTCATGCGAGAGATAGATATAGTGTTAGCAACTACTAGACCAATGTTCTGGATATTACGTCCACCATGACAATGACCTATTACACCTGAGGGAAGGTAATTTTTGATTCTGACCTCACAGAGAGATTGTGAACGTGGGGGTACCGTAATTTCAGTACAGGTACGCAACTGATTTTTCCTATGAATGCGAAGTTTAGATTTCCCAAAATCAATTGACACTTTTTGTGACATTAGGAACTCCGACCCTAATATAACACTTTGATATAATTTACTTGTCTCATAAAAGGGTACTATAAATTGTGCTCCTAAAATGTTTACAGGTACATTGAGAAATCCAACAATCTTTACACTCTCACCATTTGCTGTGGTTGCATGGTCAAATTTAGGTTTCAACAAACGCAATTGTCTGAAAATAACATTGGTTTTATAGTATTTTTCAGAAATCAAGTTACTGGTAGCACCCGTATCTATCAAACATTTCAATGTGTTATCGCCGATGGTAATAGAGATCATACTGTTGTGTTCAAGATTAATTTTCAAGGGGTCATCGTTTTGAACGTCACAGCCGCTCACCCCAACCCCTGTCACGGTAGGCGGCTGAGTCAGTTTAAAGGATAACCTTGGATGTGAACTTTAGAGTAGCAGTTTGCCTGTTTATGACCGTACTTTCCACAGCGATTACAAGCATCATTAAATCTGGATTGTTTGGAATAGGTTTGAGTGTGGCTGCGATTTGAGCGATGGCGAAAGAATTGCTGTGGTTGAACTGGTACTGGTTTGCTGGAATTTACCAGGCTTACGATATTATCTACCTGGGTTTGCAAATAAGTTTAGTGGTGACCTCATCTTTAATACATGTACTTTGTTCAATGCTACCCGGATCTTCCACCATATGTTATGGACGGTTTGGCCTCCTTAGCCATCCCGCCCAAGGGATCAAGACTAAATAATTAAACACAACTTAAACGTTCTTCTCCTTGAAAACATAGACACACAACAGGGTGTTTTATTTAAACACAACTCAAATGAAATACTAGAAAATATACTTGATGAATAATACACGAATAATGCACCGTCGACTCGGTGGCGCACCTGAAGGAGACAGACCACGAGTCGACGTTGGGTGTGCCTTATATACTTAACTATTACATAACTATTACATAACTATTACACAACACCCACCATGGGTGGAATGGTAACCTCCATGGAACAGCCAGGTGTACATAATCACCGTGACCAGTGAGCGTGAACTAAACATAAATGTGGGCCGGGGTGAACGTCATCACAGTATGTAATTCATTGTGAGGTAGCCTTAATCCATATTGTTGCTGTGCACTCCGCTCCGGTTGAGACCGGGGATGCGTGCTTGCCACCGTGGGCGCGCAGTGTCGAGGTAGCGCGCCTGGATGTACGGTTCTGTTTATAGTCTAGTGGGATTTCTGAAAAAAGGCCTTGTATAAGGATCAAGGGGCATTTTGGGGTAAAAGTTGGGAACCAGACTTTTTAGAATAATTCAGGTATGCTGAATCCGATAAACCCGGTTCCCAAGCGAAATTTTGAGTTTTTAACTGTCTAATTTGCATAATTTGCATAACCGCAAAATTGCCAGTTTAGACACTTTTTGAACCATTTTCTGCAACAACTCTGTAACCAGGCAGGTGAAAATAGCAAATCAAGTGTTTATACCTATGTTTTGAAGGTCAGAGATTGTGATAAATGCATTTTTAAAGTAATCAGTGGTAACCCTACTCCTAAATATGCAAATTAGCCGCCGCCATTACAGACAAATCGTTTTTCTCAAATATCTCTGTAACTGGACAAGTAAACGCGGCAAATGAAGTGTCTATACCTATGTTTTGAGGGTCAGAGAATGTGATAAATGCATTTTAAAGGTAATCAATGGTAACGATACTCTTAAATATGCAAATGTGCCGCCGCCATTACAGAAAAAAATGTTTGTCCAATATCTCTGCAACTAGACAGGTAAATTTGACAAATGAGGTATACCTATATGTTTTGAAAGTGGGTGATGAGGTCAACTCTTGAGATAGGATCAAAATATGGTTGAGTTAAGGTATACAAATCACCTTTTCAAAGATGAAATTCCTCAGAACATTAAATTTCTGATTCTTCCCAATTCTTATATTTCAAACGCTAAGGAATCTAAAATATGCTTTATTTTGCAGTATACATACATGTACATAACCCTAAAAAGTAATTAAATATCAATTAATTTGTACAAATTACCACATTTTCCACCAACAGTTTTGTCCAGCAACGACTTCAGGCCTATAGGTACAGATATCTTTAAAATAGGTACGGGACAAATTCAGAAACTGTGTCAGAGAATTAGCCAATCACAACAGGTTTTACATACAGTAGAGTATTATGAACCACACCTACACATACTTAAATAAGTTAATCTTTACATACATTTGAAAGTTAATTTTAAAGATTTGTGTAGATTTGTTATATATTTGTCACTATTAATTTGATCATTTATGCATCCATTTATGCACTACACCTGTCCAATCAACAAATACTAACAAAAGAATCCCTGTACTTTTAATGCCAAAGACATTTTAACGAAAAGCCTTAAAATATGGTCAGTTTTTGATCCGAAGATTTACCAAGTCCAGAGAAAATGGCCTCACCTAAGACGTGACTGACCTAAATTAGCTGCA
The DNA here is from genome assembly GCA_037893245.1 of Crossaster papposus. Classification (NCBI taxonomy): domain Eukaryota; kingdom Metazoa; phylum Echinodermata; class Asteroidea; order Velatida; family Solasteridae; genus Crossaster; species Crossaster papposus. The sequence continues at coordinate 642,092 of JBAIAA010000022.1, read as the reverse complement.
TAGGACATCAAACACCATAGTAACAGAGTAGTTCTTACCCAGTTACTTCCATTTAGTCTGGTTCCCACTTTGTTTATTTCTGTACATATTGACTACTAACTATACTATGCCATTGCCCAATGTTACTATAGAGAGACCTATTTTTCGTACATTTCGACTAGAAAAATTATAGTTTGAATAGATGGGGAATCTTTCTAGATGAAAAATAATACCAAGATCACCCGGTTCAGTCCAGTATAGTTTTCATTCTAGGGACCTTTTTTCTGGAACCACGTCGGTGGTCAATTGGATATGCCGCCAACGGAAGCGCCATGGCAATGAATAGGCTTATTAACCGTATTATTGGAAGGGATTAATGCTACGTAAACATCAATCAAATGTTTAATTTAAGAACAATAACATGTTATTTTCTAAATTAACATCAAATGGCACATCATATCAAGTGGCTAAATAATCACAACGTTTTGTTTTAAAATGTGTTTAAATGTATTGTGGTCAATTGGACAGGCCGTGAGCAGAAGCGCAACCGCTTATTTACCGTACCGTATTATGCTGCCTAAATCAATCGAACATACAATTTTAAAATAAACAATGAAATACAATTTTATTTTCAAGATTAACATTAATTGGCATTCCCATTTCCAGTTTCTTCGCTGTTAAAAGGGGCTAATAAATAAATAAATACATCTTGGCTAAATAATCGCAACTGTATCAACATTTTTCAGGTTTCATCATATTTTATGGCCAAGTTTTCAATCTACTGTCTCCCAATGCCTCGCTCGACATGATCTTTTCCTTCGTGAATACAAACTTCTGGTCTCTGGTGCATGTTCATCATTGCTCGAACAATCATTCCTCTGGGAATATTCTTAAGGCCTTCTCTACGTTGTTGGAGGGTGTTAGGATCTCTTGCAAACGGTACAACATAAACGATGGATTTGACGTAACCCCAGAAGAAGTAGTCCATTGGTGTCTGCTCTGGTGACTTGGTGAGAATGTAGTGGGGTGTCATATGCCAACCACTCTACATTAGAAAACATACTGACCAGCCTTGTACAGTTAGCTGGACATCATCCTGAAACCACCAGTGGGTGGCTATATCTACTCCTAATTGCTCACATTCTGAAATTACGAAGTCATTAATACGTTCTAGTATTGCTGCCCATTTAAGTTTCCCTGGAGAAATCTTGGTCCAAGAAGGTCACCTTCCATGGTGAGACCACACCAAACGTGCAAGGCATCTCTGACATCTATAGGTACATATTAATTGAAGTAAAGTGGTGGTTGTCCTATATGGACGTAGTCTCGGATGTTCTTGGTGTTCACCTTCCCATTCGGAAGGAACTTGCTTCCATCTACTACAAGAATGGACATCCTGTTGTCCTGAAGAAACTACATGACAATAATTGAGGTTACGCTGTGGATCTGTCGAAATGAGGCCATGTCTGAGCTGCATTTTGTAAGGATGGAAGTGGAGCTAATGAAACAAACGAGTGAAATATGTAAAAGTAACACCAACATTATTGGTCGAAATGTGCGTGGTCTCGCCCCCGGAGTTCCTGTTATTCCTGTTTTAACTAGTTCCACGATGCCTGTACTTTGCATGGTTTTTCAGCACCGTACCTCTGCTTGCCTTGCATCTGGGAAGTGTTTTTTTTTTACAATCTGAGCATCTCAGGAAGATCATTCGTGTTTAGGTATTTCAATCAAAAAATGTTATCTATGCATTTTCTCTGTGATTTGTGGTGACTTGTGGTGACGGTAATAACTACCACAACCATTATACTTACATTATGCTTTTGCTGTTATGTAACTTTAATCCCTTCATAATCTGTTGTTTATTTCGAGAATTAGCTCTTTTTTGCAATCGCTAGAATGAACACTACTGGACCGAATCATGTGATCTTGGTATCATTTTTTATGTAGAAAGATACCCCGTCTATAAACTAGTTTTGTTAGTCGGAAGGTACCAACAATAGGGCAGTCCGGGTTTTTTTTGGGGGGACAACCCTGTATAGTACGGGCCATCTGTCAATATGTAACCAATGTTTTGCCGATATTGCCATTGTTTCCAATATAGCACAAGTGTTGTGCCAATGAGCAAAACCTACGTTGTACCAATGTTGGTTAAGATTGGCTTTCAAGATTAGCCTATTATTGCCACGTTTGGCCCAATATGTTTGTGCTGGCTAATGAACACATAACTTCGATGGCGCAATGTTGGTTCAACGTTTCTCAGTAAACTGGGACAATAGTGGTCTAACGTTTAGCTAACTGTATTGTTTCTCACGTCAGGCCAACCTAATTTGCATATTTAAGAGTAGGGTTACCACTGATTACATTTAAAATGCATTTATCACCCTCTCTTACCCTCAAAACATAGGTGTAGACACTCAATTCGACGTGTTTACTCGTCTAGTTGGAGAGATATTGGAGAAAATTTTTATTTCTGTAATGGCGGCGGCTAATTTGCATACTTAAGAGTATTGTTATCACTAATTACTAAAAAACTGCATTTATCACATTCCCTGACCCTCACAACATAGATAAAGACACTTTATTTGCCAATTGTACCTGCCTGGTTACAAAGTTATTCTAGCAAATAGTAACAAAAATGTCAGATATTGGCAAATTGGCGGCCATTTTGATTATGCAAATTAGACGGTCAAAAACTCAAAATTTCGCTTGGGAACCGGGTTTATCGGATTCAGCATACCTGAATTATGCTCAAAAGTCTGGTTCCCAACTTTTACCCAAAAATTCCCCTAACATTCACATTTGTCAGAAATCCCACTAGACTATAGTATATAAGTTTGCTTCCGATATCGAAATTACAACGTATTTCTATCATGTTTTAGTTATTTACCAAAATAACATAAAACCCCATGATAGCACCAGCACTAATCATTTCCTTGCACTTTACGAAAACCGAATAATTAGCGCTGTACCGATCGCGACATTAAACGTATCGCTATCATGTTTGAGTTATTTACCAAAATAACGTAAAACCCGATAACGGCGCCCATACCATCATGTCTTCGCACTTTACGAAAACCCAATAATGGTATCACCATCATGTTGTTGTCATTTACCAAAATAACACCAACCCCGACAATCCGCGAACTTAAAAATGTACTGTTAACATAGCCGCCTTAACACAGCTGTAAATACAATTAAGGTCAAACATGAAGCCGCAAATATTATCATTACATTTGCCTTAAAATTCGTATAATTGGCATGGCTTATGTTGGTATAAAGTTAAGTTAATGGGGCCTACGACGGCGTCCCGAATGCAATTCCGCCAAACGGTCAGTAATGACCGCCGCCAAATAGGCCCGTTGTTGTTAAATAATAAAGACATGAGAGACGTGGTACAAATTATATGTCGGTGATTGATAGCACAATCAGTTCTGTATGTGTGCGGCAATACCTCCCAGGTCGGTAGAACCGAAATTAATTGTCATATAGTCCGGGTTCAATGGCTGTGGCTTCCTGGTGCAGCCACATGGACGGTCGCTAATGCGTGCAGAGCTTCTCAATCCGTTGTCAACGAACTTGAGCTCGGCAGGTCCAATTGACGACAACGTCGCCCACACTCCACATTGAAGGCTAGTACGCCCGTTGCACCATGACTCGTGAAAGGAAGATAAACACACAAAAACAACTAAATAGTATGCGCACATAAAATATATATGAAATAATCCAAATTACTAAGCACTAGCAAGAACAATGAAGTGCACAAACTATATTCGTTCAAAGTGGGCAAGAAGGGTGTAGGTATAAGAATTACTAAGCGCGCTGGTAAACCGAATGCGTACGGGTGCCGAAACAATATATTGAATAAACACCGGCATTTCTATATGAAATTGCACCAAAGGTCGGCATGCAAGGGAGTGATAAAGGGGTATGTCCTGGGCGCTAGCTGCCGGAACCTAGACATCTGAAAGCGGGATAGAGCATCGGCAATACCGTTATCAATGCCGGGAACGTGCCTTGCTTTGAAATGAATATTCAAATCTAAACAACGCAAAACAAGCATGCGGACTAATTTCATTATCTTGGGACAGCGGGAAGTTTGACGATTGATTATGGCCACGACTGCCGCGTTATCAGACCAGAATACTACCCGCTTATTCCCTAATGCCGGGCCCCATACCCGCAGCGCTAGTACAATGGGGAAAAGCTCGAGGAAAGCAATGGTCGTTTCATAGAACGCACTGACAAGGGCCATCGTCCGTGTGTCCAACTACCACCAAAGAATGCACCAAAACCTATCTCTGATGAAGCGTCTGTGTACAAATGCAGATTATCGCTCGAGTGCCAAACTGGGTCGGAAAATATGACTGAATTGTTAAAATGTGTCAAAAACTGCTTCCAGGCCAACATGTCAGCTCGTGCCCCAGATGAAATACGGACACGGTGATGTGGTCTTTGAACGCCACTTGTTAAGTCAAACAAACGACGCAAAAACGCGCGGCCTGGGCGAACGGCCTTACAGATAAAATTCAAACTCCCAACAATGACTGAAGCTCCCGCAGAGTAAGTTTCTGTCTACCCAATGCATTATCTAGTTTTGTCGTGATCGAAACAATTTGGAACTTGAATCTCATGCGCGATGGTGTCGATTGCTAAGCCTAAGAAAGTGATATGAGTGGTCGGCCCCTCGGTTTTGTCCACAGCTAAGGGGACCCCAAATTTCGTACAAACTACTGTAAAAGAGTTAAGGGCGCGTGCGCAATCATCGAAATCGGTACTCCCAACGAACAGGAAATCGTCAAGGTAATGAAGTATATTATCAGTGGCTGCTACTTTTCGGGCACAATACTCGAGTAAGGTGCTAAATCTCTCAAACGTTACACGTGATATTGAACAGCCCATGGGCATGCACTTATCATAGTAATATGACCCATTGAAGTAAAACCCTAACAAATCAAAGTCATCCGGGTGAACTGGCAGTAAGCTAAGCGAAATGCAGATTTTATATCTTCTTTGGCCATAAGGGCACAGGGACTAAAACTAGAAACCAAAGTAACAGCATCATCGAAACTTGTGTAACTAACCGCCGTAATAGACGGGTCAATGTGATCGTTGACTGAGTCACCTATAGGAGATGACAGATTGTGAATCAAACGAAATTGACCCGGTGTGTGTTTAGGTATCAGAACGATTGGGGTACAGCGTAAATTGGGCAACGGAGGGGTTAAATAAAGACCGGCAACGCGGCCCAACTGCACCTCGCGGTCAATGTTGTCATGTAACAATGCTTGATACTCACGGACGGATACAACATTTCGCGCAGAAGAACTAACACGCGGTCCGGAATATCCCAATCGAAAACCAAAAGTAAAACCATATAACAACCTGTCGGTCTGTGTATGTGTTGAGAAACGGGCGCATACTAGTTAGTTGTGCTGGGGTTGGCAATAGTGGCTGATTTGGCTGCACCCCGTGCGGTGCGGGAATTACCTCGGCAATTGTCGGCCGAGTGGCCAAGGGACAAACAAGCGGAGCACTTGTGGGCAAATCGACACCCAGCCCGGAAACATTGGCCGCGGTTGAAAGCGAAACAGATACCGATGGTGGTGGTTCGCTGGGTTTACGCGGGACGACCCGCTCCGGCACTTGAATATCCTGATACGCGCTGCTGTGAGGTGGTATTGGGAATTATTCTGGGTCGGGGTACCCACTAGCGTGAGCCACAATTCAGCATCGATGCTGGCCCAGGAGCGTGCCGGCATGCGCGCTTGTCGCAGGCGAAATTGAATATCATAATCGCGCCAGCCAAAACCTACGCGACGAAATGCGGCCGAGCGGATAGTATCCGCATACTTCAGAAGTTGCCTAGCACGATTTCCATGACGCATCAAATAGATTGACGCAAAAATTAAGAATGCCGAGGTCCATTGCTCAATGGACGTTATACACACATTTTGGGCCGCGTGGGGGCGAATTTGCCAAGCGGGTGAATCGGGCGAGCCGACCATAAACACGCAGTCATTTGGGGTGCCGGTATTGCTATGGCCCGGCCGCATTAGAGAACCAAATTCAATAAACTCCCCATTCCAAATTTTGTCCTGAATATGTTTAGGAACCCCCATCTCCAGATCGTCACAAACGCTAGTCAGCGGGGTGTAGTCTTGAACAGGCGCAAGACTAGAGAAATGAGTGCTAGTATTGGCCGTAGTGGGACATGTAACGGAAATTACGTTGGGAGCGGGTGGTAAATTTAACGGCATCTGAACAATATTATTAACAACAAGGGAATCACCAAAGTTATGAGCGGTGCATGAGCACTGGGCAGATCCAAGGGGGCGGCAGCGTCAGGGCGAGGGGCAGCGAACGTCGGCGGGGCAAGAGGCACGACAACAGTCGGCGTCGCATCCACAGCTGGCACCAGTCATGCGGATCCAACACCATCAGCCACAACGCTTCGACCAGACCGTGAAGAACGGGGTCTGCCGCGTTTCCTTCTCCCCTCTGAAGCGTTCCTAGATGTAGATGCAACCGCTTGCTTCTTGGATTTAGGCATTGTTTTCGGCGAGAATTGATGCTGGTCGGTTAAGTTGAACTCGACAAGAGCGTGAAAAACTTGAAAAATTGAGGAATGGCTACGGTAGACGAATTGCAAATCACGATTATTCTGACTATGCAAAAATGTATTAAAAACTTCGAAAAACTTCAAAACCTACTCTCAAAAACTGCTACGACAAGAATGAGCTATTAACTCTTACTCTATATGAGGCCTAATTGTTTGTTCCAAACTCAGGGTCGTAAAACAGCGTTCCAATTACCCAGTGACCTCCATATAGCGTGGGAAAGGGAAATTTGGCCAGACCTCTGCATACAAAGCTGTCTCGAGGTAATACATTCTTTTAAGATTTAATTATCTTAAAAGTGGTTATGTTTGTATACGTGCTCGTATACACGCAGCCCTGTGGTGAAGGTAACACAATAGGATAACAGGATAAATTTACCCCAGAGCGAACATTCTTAGAAATATATTTACCCCAGAGTGGAAACGCCATAGCGTTAAATATTACAATAGAACAACGGAAAACTAAAAAAGGGTTAACAAAGGTTCTCCCCACAAGTCTCCATATGTGAGAATGGGTGCCAAAGCAATGTTACAATAGTTAATATAAGGAAGTATAAGTGTGTTGTATAGCATAATAATATAGGGCAGTTGTGGGAAGTGCAAACAAACACCGACATTTGGATAGTACACTCCAGTTATGGCTGATGATCCTAGAAACAGAAGTGATATGTTCAGATTATCGAGACGCGTACGACACCCAGGATTTTCATTGAATACACAATATTGATATGGCAACATCGTCAACTTTATTCATGTCATTTACTGAGAGATTCCTGGACCTTCTAAAAATCCTGTAGTTAGTTTTTATTTGAATTCAGAGAGAACTTGTTTGCTTGGAACCAGGTGGAAACTTCAGAAAGCTTAGTATTGAGGATATCTGCGAAGAAAGCGAAATTATGATGCAAATAATATATTGTCGTGTCATCGTCAAACAAGATGAAAGACAGTAGGGCTGCGATGGAAACCATTGACGTAGAAGATATAACGACATAACGTATGCGATATATTATGCGACCTGCTCCCACAAAATCAGAGTAAAATTGACATTTTTATATTTTGAGATATTGGTATTTCTAGATTTCTTCAATCCTTTGCTTTAAAATGATATATAATTTATTAGCCGGCGCTCAATTTACGGGCCTCGACAACATTGTTTATACCAAACCCTCTTACAATCTTACATTTCATTGGATATTAACACATAATTAATTTAGATCTAAATATAGAAAGCTGAGATCATAACCTTTCCGGTGATACCAATATTGCCATGGATAATAGGACATTGATGCCGCGGCTTTTGATGTAAAAATACGATCATTTTAATTATCATGATATGTTTATATTTTCATTAATTTTGCTACATTTTACTTCTTAGGTACGCTCAGTAAAGTCAAATTATTTTGTTTCTGTTAATCTTTTGCGAAAATTACAAGGTAGTTAAAAGAAAACATATGTGGGAATTGTATCGTGCCAAACCCTCAAAACGATTCCCCACTGTCAAATCGGCTATTTCCAATCATAACTGAATATAGCATAGCGACACTTACGCCGTTGTCGTGGGAACAGGTCACGCATATACGATGTGCCCTCTGACGTCACGTGCTTACATCTGTATTCAAATGTGCCCGGCAGTGTGCGCACACATCGTGTTTTACATAACAATTGCTTAAAGACTGATGTCGCAGGCCAGATCGCCTTTGAATTATGTGACCTCTGATGTCATATCTTAACCAAATGTAAAACGTGATGCGTGCGCATACTGCCGGGCACATTTGAATACATATGTAAACAGAGGGCACATCGTATATACACGCTAAAAACTAAAGTGTTGAATCAATCTTATAAGTATGCGGTCAGTGACTACTCTATAAAAGATGGAATTGCAACCATTAAACTGATAAACTCAACACATTCAATGTTGAATTCATCAGCTTAGTTGATGCGTGTACAAGAACATAAACCAACGCGTACGTACTTACGTACGCATAGCGCATGTTGACGTCGTGACCGACTTTGTGGAGGAGGTGCAACGACTTCTAGAGTTCCTCTCTTCAGGACAACAAAGGGGGCCTGAGGAGAAAAGCCAAGTCATTCAGTGTGTTTATTAAAAATGGGCGTAATCATACATGCAGCTTACGTTTGTTTAATTATTAGAACGATTCTCAATCACATGGGACGGACATTAAACTGAAGGACGTGTAACGCTGGATTATGTGGACTTTTTATGTCAGACTATTAGTTTTTTTAGTTAAAGATGAAGTGCTTTTGCAAAAGAATAGCAATGAGAAACGTGTATACTGGGAAGGGGCGTAATCATACATGAAGCTTACTTTTGTTTGTTTAATTATTAGAACGATTGTTGGTCACATGGGAAGGACATTAAATTGAAGAACGTGTAACGCTGGGTTATTTGGATTTTTGTTCTGTCAGACTATTAGGTTTTTAGTTAAAGATAAAGTGATTTTGCAAGAGAATAGCAATGAGGAACGTGTTTATTGAGAAGGGGCGTAATTATACATGAAGCTTACTTTTTTGGTTTAATTATTAGAACGATTCTCAGTCAAATGGGAAGGACATTAAATTGAAGGACGTGTATAACGTCAATATTATTCTTTCTTTTATGTGAGACTAGTTTTAGTTAAAGTGAAGTGCTTTTGCAAGAGAATAGCAACGCAAAGATCGCCTCATCTCGAGCCCCTGGTAAGACTTGAGCAGCTCGTCCAAGACTACCTACTTCAGTATTGCAGGGCTTGTTGAATCGTACGTACGTCTCTGTAGACTGGTTCCATCACGATATTCTGAATGGTCCGAAAACAAACTAGCAATTCGTCGGCATTTTCGCGAAGAGACACATTTTGGAAAACTGTATATTATGGTGGCCCTAGATAGACATAACAGTCGTGAATGTATTCGCGACAAGTCGTGAAATTATTCACGATAAGTCGTGAATTTATTTGCGACTGGTCGTAAATTATTTTGCCACTAGTTTTTTTGCAACTAGTCGTGAAATTATTCACGACTAGTTGGGAGTTTATTCGCGACTGGTCGTAAATTATTTTGCGACTAGTCGTAAACAATTTTCGCGACTGTTCGTTAATATTTTTGCGACTAGTCGTGAATTTATTCACGACTAGTCGCACAAATATTTACGACTAGTCGCGAATAAAATCACAACTAGTCGCGAATAAAATCACGACTAGTCGATGTGGATAGCAACGAACATTCTGGTTAGGTTAGTTTTGTCAAAATCAGTTTAAATCATTGAGAACACAACAATCAAATTGGGGAAAATCTCACCCGAATCCTATATTCAGTTTTCACGAAGAGACAAATTATAATTTGTCTGCCTGCGCGGGCGTGTCAATACAGTAGAGACACAAAAACAACACTCGTACAGGCTTTTGAGCTTCACAAAGAGACGAATTATGGGCAAAACATGACAACGCACGGGTGAGATTTTGAGTTTTCACGAAGAGACAAATATATATCTACCTTAATTACTCGGTAATTAAGTGGGTTTTTTGTGTATTTGTGATAGGTTAGTATAGCGACAGGTTGTGGGTTAGAGTCCGGCCTGAGACTATTGTGCGTGTGTCCTTGGGAAAGATACTTTGTCACTCATTGCTTCTCTCAGCCCAGAAGTAAATGGGTACTTGTGCGGAAAGAGATAGTTATTGTGGTTTATTTAGTTGCTTTGTATACTCCCCAGGAAGCTGGGGAGTATATTATTTTATATATAATATAACATTATATATAATATTAGGATTGTTGTATAGGCCCAATGACCGGTGTAATAATGTGGAGCGTTTTGAACACCTCATGGTGGATATGTGCGCTATACAATGTGTCTCTAAAAAAATATAACTATATAAACAGTATTGCAATTATATTGGACAGAGAACACTCTACCCTTTCCACAGACATTTGCCTTTTTCTGAGATATTCAGTAGTTTCGCTATAATATAATTTGTTTAATGGGTGTACTTATTTTTCAGAAAACATTCTGTATAAATACGCATTATTGTGACCTGCTCCCACGAAAACGGCGTATCTGACATTTGACGATGGGAAATCTTTTGGGTTTGTTTGTGGGGGGGGGGGGGGGGGGTGGCAGGATGCAATCATGTAACGGATTTTGTTCTGTCCGATTATAAGGTTTTGTTGTTAAAGATAAAGTGCTTTTGCAAAATAATAGCAATGAAAAACGTGTTTATTGGGAAGGGGCGTAATCATACTTACGTTTTTTGTTTAATTATAGAACGATTCTCAGTCACATGGGAAGGACATTAAATTGAAGGACGTGTAACGTCAAAATTATATTTATATTAATACCCTACCAAATAAATTATATATCATTTTCAAGATAAGAATTTAAGGAATCTGAAACTAAGGAACCAATATCTCAAAATATCAAAAAGTAAACTTTACTCTGACATCGTGGGAGCAGGTCACAATTATCATTATAAAAAAACTTGGAAAACCTAAATGATGTTGTTTTGTGTCCTTCGTTTACGACACTCGCAGAACTCGCTAGTTCTTCATCAATCACTACTATCGAGTATGCTCAGTGGACTCCGGCTGACTGGTTGTGGTGGACTCGGGGGCAGACTGCTGTGGACACGATCGTGCATCAACAGAGTACCCTTATATACCATTATTAGCCGTTGATACTGTACAGCAGTACGGCCGACAAAGTAGTGTGGGACGATCTGCTCACTGCAAGTACATAATCTTTTTCGAATCTCTGCCTTCGTTTCGTCGTATGTTTAAGGCGATTTGGGGCTCCCAACTGCAGGAACTCCAGCCACAAGCCTTTTGTGCTTCAGAAACATTCAATCGGGAGTCAGGTTGGCGTAGCGGTTTTTCCTCTTTCCTCGCCTTCCACGTGCCACCTTCCAGAATGTGCCATCTCCGTGCTGTTCAGGAATGGGGAATAGCAAGGGAGGCGCGTCAGCTGGATCATTGGGTTGGCACCTTCAGAAAGTTGGGCTCGCACATGAGGGCTCGAACATTAGGCCTCGCATTGTCGTATATAAGGTATATGGGTTCGTCGTCTGGGAAAACTGCAGCACACTCTTGAATTGTGTCCGCAACAAACTCCTCGAATCTCTCTCGCGTCACAGTTTGGAATGCGATTCGGTGGTGCACCAAACCTACTCAACTAGAAATAGCGAAAGAGACATTGCAATTTCTCCCTCGTTGTCTGTCGACGACTCGTCTTGCAGTGATCCCTCGCGGAGCTCTACCCTGGGAGTATATAACCTGTCTCGTCAATGAAGGCTAGATGCGCCAGAACACCAAGCTGCAGGAACCATTCAGCATATTGGACGCGTTGATCAAGAACTTCAGGGGAATTTCTTGCATCAGGGACGTCCTCCACTAGTTTCAGTGTAATCATCATCCCATCCAAGGCCCTGGCTATGGTAGAAGTAGAAACATCGGGCTTCTCTGGCAGATGATCTATCAAACTAGCCTTCATTTTGTTGAAGTGTCAAGATGGTATTAGCGTCAAGGATGCCTTGCAGATGTTTTCGCATGTCATCATCCATCTTGCTGTGGGTTGCTCCTCCTTTTGCCAGCGTCTCCCGCCTTCCAGTCCTCAAATATGTTGCAACAATTGATCTTGCTGTGGACTTGTTGATGTTCAAATTGACCGCAAGCTTAAGGTAGTCTTGCTCGTTTTCCTCGAAGGCCTCAATCAACCTTTCTTGATCTACCTTGGACACCCTTGTGTAGCGACCACGAGCTGCCATTTATAGAAATATGCGTATAAAACTGTAGCGAAAGCTCGTCTTCGAAGTACATCGGCAAAGTGACTCAAGTGCCAATAAGTGAACCGTATTTATGCCTTTAACATTCGAGAGGAAACAAAAGTTTAACAGTGCGTTTTTTAGATTGCACAAATTACAGAATGAATTGACTAAACACACGCCTCAAAAAGCTCCTTCGAATTTGAATGCAGCTTTGTTGAATTGTTAAATGGAATGATTATTTTGTTAAATCGAATGATGCAACAGTACATTTGACTAGTTATAAAACGAAATCGAATGACCATTTTCAGCAGCATTCGATTTCGCGCGAAATAGAATGGCACAGTGGTTAAATTGGCTGCTCATTTGCCGAAATTGACCGAGAAAACCTATAATAATAATAATAATAATAACAATAATAATAATCAGTTTATATGAATTGAAAGGTTTGGAGATACTTTAAATAAAGTATTTAGAGTGGGTTCACGTAAATAGTTCATATAAGTGTCCATGGCAATATTTGTATTTTGTAATATAAAAGGACTGCGTAAGCAAGTAACCAAACAAGTAGCCAGTTTTGGGGCCGCGAACAAAATGTTGTTTAGCTTATTTAAACAAGTCACCCAGCCAAAATGCACAATTATATCACCAAATCCTATATTATTACAAAGAATCATCATTGCCCTTACTTGAGAAAACAAATTAAATGTTTTAAATGCCACCCTTATGCTATGTTTAGAACATGAGTTAAAGCATGTTTTTAGAACTTGTAAAAATATAATTTTAATCCTATTTTTGTCCCTCAAAATGTCAACTTGCCAGGGATCTCAGAATATTTTCCTTTTGGATTTGATTAGAGCCAACATTGGTATTCTCATATCCGGTGAAAACAGTTTGGGGATTGTATCCTATTTAGGCAGTACTGCATCAAAAATGGTCATTTTCCCCTAAAAGATTATTTATACAGAACCCAACAGCCCCTTTAAGCATATCACAGCTGTATTTCTTGCAAGTGTATCCAAAGTGTTGCGTCATAGCACCCCTATAGGTTGGACTCGAACATGCGACCTCTAGGATAACGGACCGGCGCTCTACCAACTGAGCTATCTTGCCCTTAGTTTTTGCTTATGACCACTGTATTCGACAATGGGCCCGCTAAACGACAATATTTATATTCCCATCAGCTCCCTCGATCACGCAATGATCTTTGCAAATTGCTTAAATGGGGCGTGACCTATCCATGCAAATTCCATCATTCAAACATTATTATGGAGATCAATGCGTCAAGATCACCTGCGGCGCGCGGATACGCACACGCATTTGCGTTCATTTCCTAATTGTTCGTTTCGGTTTTGGGCGTATCGGCTTCGGTAACCCACTGTATAGAATACAAACGCAGATATGCAAATATCCGTACAAAGGCCGTACACAAATTTTAAATTTCCTTAAACATCGATGCGCCCAGCTCGCATCACTTTGTACATCGAGCCAGTGCTCTAGTAATTAAATATAACTCTATGCGTATTACCTATATACTCGGCACGGGTGGACTACCCACAACTATCCAATTATAGCACGAAGCTCATCAGCGTTTCCCAGCGCCGCGCCCAGCGACTACCTAGCCTATATAGTCTGTGGTCTGCTGTTTGTAGCTCTCTAGAGGCCAGTAGGCGTAATTTGCAAAAGCTGAACGATTATTTCATCAACGGATTTTTGATCATTGCATTGATGAGAATGGACGGAGTAGTAGTTTGGGTTGTGCTGCGGATATCGGCATTGGCAGGTAGGTTCGATTGTTAATAACGCAACAAATCTCGTTCCATAGTGATCGAGTCAGTGAATTGTATTTTTTCCAGCGATGGAACGCTGTGTAAGTTTTAAATGTACTGAACCTATAGGCGCAGGATATTTTTTTCATAAAAAAATGATTTTGCTATTTTTACAATGCAACTAATTTACATTTGCGTGCTTATTGTCAATAGGTTGTACGTTCAGCCATAATTATTTGATAATTTTGACAAAAACATACCAGCTTCAAGGTATTGTTTCAAATGCTTCCCCGCAATTTCTTGACTTAGACAACCTGGTCCCCATCCCCCCCACTCCAAGCGTATCCCCTCATCCCCAGCGTACCCACCCATACAAAATAAAATAAAATAAAAACAAACATACACGATCACTCCTACTCCTTTAACACAATTAAAAACAAATTCAATAAAACATTTCTGAAGGAGTTACAATAGTTATTTATTTATTATCAATCACATGTTGTACACCATTCCTCAAACCAATATTAAAATTATTATTTTGTTGTTTCAGTAAAAGACAACAATTATTTTTACTGTTGCACGAAAAATGTTTCAAATTAACTAGACGTAATTCTGTTCTCGACGTGTTCTGCTCGACGTAAAGCATGCAAACTTGGCGTTAAGGTTTTCATAACCCGCTTTATGTGGGTAAACTGTTAGCCGACAAGGATTTTTTTTTTTTTTTGGGAAGGGGGGAGGGAGGGGGGGGGGGGGGGCTCAGTCGTTTAATGCGTCGTTACATTTTCAAAAACACTTTCCTTTCGCACAGTGTATTAACATAAAGATCACTGCCTGACGCCGGTTAAAAACGAACGCCGTTTTTCTTCTTTTCTCAGCATCCATGATTGTAAAACTTCAGACAGGTCTGTTAAACGACATTTACTATAACATACAACCCCATACACATTCATGATAATGTGTATTCCACCTTTAAATAGAGTGATCAACATTTGAAAATGAATGATAAATGACTGAAATGGATTGGTAAAAGCGTGTTGTTGTTTTTTGTTTTCGGACGAAATTGGTGAATTTGAATTAACAAATGAAAAACTAAACAGGAAAAACATAATCCTTCTTCGGTATGGCTTTAACGGATAGTTTATAAATAAAGTAAGACCGTGAGATGTATGGCTCATTATAATGTAAAATTGAAGAGAAAATCACATGCAGGATTGTGTGTGACATTGAGCAGCATGACAATATAGAACCCGTTTCTGTGATGATGTCTTAATTTAATGATTCGCTGCAGGTATTGTCGTGTGGATTTTTATTAAAACTGCAATTATCACCCGAGCCTCAGTCCAAACTATAATAACGAAAATAATTATTGGCTGTCGGGAAAACAATTATTATTTTGTTGTTTCAGTAAAAGACAAACAATATTGTATACATTTCAATGCATGAATCTGTCATAATGTGGAGATATACAGTGTTTTATATGAATATGAAATCTTCATTCTAAAAACAAAAACTGTAAGTTTTAAAATATTTTACTAAATCTATAGTTTTAGCTTTATTGACGCCAAGTGATATATTCATTAATAACAATTATCATTCATAAAAACGTGGGGCCCGTTAGAGAATTACCGCAAAATTTCAGGCAGATTTTAGGTCGATCGTTAATTGAGCTGGCGGGCCTCCAGTCTCACTGGATTTGTCATCATACTCTGTGCGGTTCCACATTACACAAGAAAGTTAGGATGGTACATTTGTAAGAAATATTATCCTTTACAAATAAAAATAAAAATTTAAGTATTTGCTTGTTACCCTCCAAATAATCTTAAAGTAAAATACAACAATTATTGTATACATTTCAATGCATGAATCTGTCATAATGTGGAGATATACGGTGTTTTATATGAATATGAAATCTTCATTCTAAAAAAAGAAACTGTAAGTTTTAAAATATTTTACTAAATCTATAGTTTTAGCTTTACTGACGCCAAGTGCTATATTCATTAATAAAAATGATCATTCATAAAAACGTGGGGCCCGTTAGAGAATTACCGCAAAATTTCAGGCAGATTTTAGGTCGATCGTCAATTGAGCTGGCGGGCCTCCAGTCTCATTGGATTTGTCATCTAACTCTGTGTGGTTCAACATTGCACAAGAAAGTTAGGATGGTACATTTGTAAGAAATATTATCCTTTACAAATAAAAATAAAAATTTAAGTATTTGCTTGTTACCCACCAAATAATCTTAAAGAATCGGCCATTTTTTGTTGGCATATAATTTTCGCGGCAATAATGACCGTTCAATTTTCCCCTATGACTAACCAATAGCAAACTGAATCACATGTAATGAATACACCCGGTTTCCACTTGATTGCATGTGCATAGAATTATGTAAACTGTTGCATGAAATGTTTCAAATTAACTAGACGTAATTCTGTTCTCGACGTGTTCTGCTCCACGTAAAACATGCAAACTTGGCGTTAGGTTTTCATAACCCGCTTTATGTGGGTAAACTGTTAGCCGACAGGGGGGGAGGGGGGGGGGGGGGGGGGGGGGGGGGGGGCTCCGTCGTTTGTTTCATGCGTCGTTAATTTTTCAAAAACACTTCCCTTTCGCACAGTGTATTAACATAAAAATCACTGCCTGACGCCGGTTAAAAACGAACGCCGTTTTTTTTCTTTTTTTCTCAGCATCCATGATTGTAAAATGTCAGACAAGTCAGTTAAACGACATTTAATATAACATGCAATCCCCTACACATTCATGATAATGTGTATTCCACCTTTAAATAGAGTGATCAACATTTGAAAATGAATGATAAATGACTGAAATGGATTGGTAAAAGCGTGTTGGTTTATGTGATGATGTCTTAATTTAATGATTCGCTTCAGGTATTGTCGTGTGGATTTTTAATAAAACTGCGATTATCTTCCGAGCCTCAGTCCAAACTATAATAACGAAAATAATTATTGGCTGTCGGGAAAACAATTAACCAATTAGTTTTCGCATGCGGATATAGACGCCTCATTGAACGCGAAACCAACCCGTTTCGTTGCTATATCCGGCCGTCTCCGGCGATCATTTTCATTTCTAGTTCCAGATAGCTTCTACACTAAGTAAATGCACCCTTCGCTTCCGCAGTTTCACGTACACGTGAAAACATAACCCACGAAACCAGTGTTTAGCTTCCATTATTTTCTGTACGACTATAAATCGTGTAAATCCATTTGCGTGCTTATGGTCAATAGGTCGTACGTTCAGCCGTAATTATTGGATATCCCTGACAAAAACATACCAGCTTCAAGGTATTGTTTTCAAAGCTTACCCGCAATTGATTGACTTAGTTACCCTGTTCCACCGCCCCAAGAGTATTCCCCCCACCGTAGCGTATTCCCCCACCCGCAGCGTACCCCCAACCCCCAGAAAAACAAGAAGAAACAAACAAGAAAAAAAACATACACGATCATTTCCACAAAGAAAAATGAAACTATAAGTATTTGCTTTTTACCCACCAAAACAATCATAGTGGAAAAAGTATAAATCCTGTTGTGTAAAGTATCAAACAACAATATGTTCTTGTTTTAAAATAATAACCGACAGTCAACATGAAGACAAAACAACATTTGTTTGTAAAAGACACCAAACTAATTAAACTCCACGTGCTACAAAATTCATGTTATAATGTCTGTTATAATGTGGAGATATGGACTGTTTTATATAAATATAAAATCTTCATTCTGAAAAAAACCTGTAAGTTTTAAAATATTTTACTAAATCCACAGTTTTATATTTATTGATACAAATGGTCATTCATATCAATTATGTTGTATGAAGTTAAAAACAAGGTTTTCTTCTGTTTTAAAAAGATTACCAAACTGCACATTTCAAACAAAAAACAGAACTGCCAAACTTGCAAATGTTGAAAATATACAACGTGGCGTTACGTTTTCATAACCCCGCCCTCTGTGGGTAAACTGTTAGCAAAAACGATTGTTCATAACGCACGAAATTCCGCTCTTAAATTATAGTGATTGAGCCAATTAATTGTTGTTTAGGGATTGAACGCTGTGTACGTTTTAAATGTACTGGACCTAATTTCATAATTGTTTATACTGTTTTATCAATTATATTATGTTTGGTTTTGACTGTGCAACTAATACAACATACCAACACCGCCGCGGGACATTAGTCCAGGCCCATGAGCCGATTTTTGCATGAATTTCAGACTCTATAAAATACGGACTCTTTAGTATATATTGCGCATGCTTTAATTAGTGATGATCATGATATTTTGGGGGCAAGGAATGAAACCCTCGTTGGAAAATATGTGATAGCATTGCAGCAGTGGCAGCTTTTTAAGTGTTATCATCGTTTTTGATTTGTTTAATGGCCGCCAATAATGCTTGTTACCGCATAATTGTTCCAGTAACAAACATATTGGCGGCCATTGTGAAGAAAAAAATGACAACACCCAACAATCTGCATTATGCAATGCTATTATACATTTCCTAACTCTAGGTGTGCATACCTTGCCATACTTTGTTATGATAATTACTCTTCTCATTCATTTGATACCGGTGGCCTAATTGTTAATATCATTTGTAAATATATTTCTTTGCATTTTTTCGTATTAGTGCTGGCATCAGGTCATCAAGTCTGCTATATTGAATCGGAGTACAACCCACAGTCTGGTATCCCACCCCGTTGGTTCCTAGCGTACACAGATCCATGCGAATGCACCGCTATGCATCTTGGCGGGATAGGCATCCCTGCTTCGTCATACCAACAAGAGGCGCCCCACTACATTGACGAGCTTCTCCTCAGCGAGGACTCCGACAAAATTCGAGGTTACTTCAACTGTAACCCGGCGACCACGACGAGCCCGGCGACCACGGCGAGCCCGACGACCACGGTGAGCCCGGCGACCACGACGAGCCCGGCGACCACGACGAGCCCGGCGACCACGGCTAGCTCGACGACCACAGTGAGCCCGGCGACCACGGTGAGCCCGGCGACCACGGCGAGCCCGGAGACCACGGCGAGCCTGGCGACCACGGCGAGCCCGGCGAACACGGCGAACCCGGCGACCACGGCAAGCCCGGCGACCACGGCGAGACAAGCGACCACAGCGATCCCGGCGACCACGGCGATCCCGGCGACCACGGCGATCCCGGCGACCACGGCCAGCCCGGCGACCACGGCGACCACGGTGAGCCCGACAACCACGGCGACCACGGCGAGCCCGGCAACCACGACGAGCCTGGCGACCACGGTGAGCCCGGCGACCACGGCGAGCCCGGCGACGATGGCGAGCCCGGCGACCACGGCGAGCATAGCGATTACGGTGAGCCCGGCGACTCCTGAGAGTCCAGAGGCCAATGCGAGTCCAGCGATCAGTAAGATGTTATCTAATACAATACAATTTAAGAAAATAATACTATTCTTTTGTTGGACAGCATTATGACTACGTTTCAGGCCGGAGTACATTTTGCCATGATACTCACGCTTTTCGTTGCATGCGCATATCTAGCTTTGATCGTAGAGTAGGGTATGGTAGGATATCGGGTATGGTCTGGCGGGGTGTGGGGTGTGGGGTGGAGTCAGGAGGGACGGTCTCGTGTAACATTTGCATACACGTGTAAGCTAAACGAACGCACGTCTGAATGCACGTTTAATGGGCGCATCGATTTTCAATATTAAACTCACCACAATTTAATACAGGTTTTCCTGGACGATATCACAAAATGTGCATATTAATTTATATATTAAAGATATATTTGTTTATTTTCGTGTAGCAATTGATAATTATATTCCCGTGAAAGTGCATGCATTCGTGAACATAAACTAAAATAGGCGTACGATTTCCCAAATGTGCCCCGAATTTAGTATCTTCATAATGTTAGCGCAAATTCGAATGAACATCCGTAATTCTGTGTTCCTTATAATTTATCAATAAATTACTTCGTCAAAAATGTGCAGCCGATTTCACGCTCAGTGTTTTGTACATGTAAGCGTGTTCCGGCACCACATAACGACCGAGGGGGGAGACACAAAAGAGAACAAAGGGAAGAAAAGCCCCTCGGTCGGCGGTATGAATGGCAAAATTCGATCCTCGATCGACGGGGCAAGCGCTAGGCAATGGGGTTTGGGTATAACATAGAAATACAGGAAAACACAATATCGATCCTCGATCGTTATGTGGTTATATCTTTCTTGTCAGGGTCACCAATTGTAGGAGTTCACAACTACAACAAATACCTTAACTTCTGGCATATATAAACTGAGAATAAACGCTAAAAGTTCCGCGAACACTGACGAAAAGTATTTGACGTTCGCACCGCGTAGCTGGTAAAAAACAAGATGGCTGACTAGCGTTCCTAATTTGCATAGCCAGTTATTTACTGAGTACCAACTTTGCATAGGTCAAAGTTGAAATAGGCACTACATTAGCCCCCTCCCAGATGGTGAATGGGGTAACAAAAAATGAAAAAAAAAGGTTGATGAACCATCGATAATGAAATAAGAGCGAGGTTCAGCCAATGTTGATGACTTCCACATAACGTTTCGGAAAACGGACGTGACGACCCAATCGAGTTGTTCTAGTATCGAGAGGCAGTGTTGGAGGTGTTGCTAGGAGTGTTGGTGTTGCTGCAAGTGACGGTGGGGGTGCGGTTGCCTGTGCAGGCATGTTGGGAATTGCAGGTTGTGCAACGAACAAATCCGAGGTGGTAGAACCCTCAACAGGATTACTATCCATGTACGCCACCTTTAAGCGGTCGATGCTGACGTGCTCACGCCTGTTTCTGATTGCCAAAGTGAAATACTTGGGACTGCGGCCAAGTACGCGGAAAGGTCCGTTGTATGGGGGCTGCAAGGGCTTTAGGACGGCATCGCAGCGGACATAAACATAGTACATGTCTGAAGGTCTTTAGGAACGTGGACAGCATTTTGCGTGACACGTGTCGATGCTGGTGAAAGTTGAGACATATGATGTTTGAGGCGGTCCATGAATGAGCCAGAGTCCATTGGAGTGGTATCAGTGGATGGAGCAACGAACTGGCCTGGAAGACGCAAAGTAGTACCATAGACTAGTTCTGCTGAAGAGCAACCAATGTCAGACTTGATCGTGGCACGAATACCTAGCAGGGTGATGGGGAGGTATTCAGTCCATCTAGTAGGATCGAGATGGGATTTCAACGATGCCTTGAGCTGGCGATGGAAGCGCTCAACAAGGCCGTTGGCCTGCGGATGGTAGGATGTAGTTCTAGTGCGGGTAGTGCCAAGCAGATTGGTGATGTTTCGGAACAACGCTGACTCCACTAATGCCTTGGCGACAGTTTCTGCTGTAATGTTGCTGATGGGAATCGCTTCTGGCCATAGTGTGTATCTGTCGATGCAGGTTAGGAGGTAGGACTGGCCGTTGGATGTGGGAAGGGGTCCTACAAGGTCAACATGGACATGTTGGAAACGGGCATCAGGCGTCCTGAAAGTACCGAAGGGCGCTTTGGTATGGCGATGAACCTTGGACCGTTGGCATGGAGAACACGCACGAGCCCACTGTCGGACATCACGCTTAACACCTGGCCACACATAGCGAGCTGTGACGAGTTTCTCAGTAGCCTTGGCACCAGGGTGAGATAGACCATGGATGGCATTGAAGACAGGTCGTCTGTGTTTTGCAGGCACGACTGGGCGTGGGTTCCCGGTAGAGACGTCGCAGAGTATAGTGCCGACGGTTGCAGGAAGAGGAAGTTTCTTGAGGATGAGACTTGAAGTATAACTTTGCAAGCCTGCAATCTCTTCATCTCCCTCCTGATCGGCTGCAATCTGGGTGATGTCGATTGTGTCTTTAAACATGGAGCTGACATCAGGACGGGATAGCGCGTCTGCGACTACATTATCGGTGCCGCGGATGTGACGGATGTCCGAGGTGTACTGCGAGATGTAGTCGAGGTGACGGACATCACGCGGTGAGTGGCGGTCAGGCTTGGAATGCAGAGCGTGAGTGAGTGGCTTGTGGTCAGTGAAGATGCAGAAACGACGTCCTTCAAGCATGTGTCTGAAGTGTCGAACGGTCAAGTACATCGCAAAAAGCCCACGACCGATTGTGCTGTATCGCGACTCTGCTGCTGTGAGTTTCTGTGAGAAGAAAGCAATTGGCTGACACTCACCGGAAGGACCCTGCTGAAGGAACCCCCCCCCCCCCCCCCCCCCCCCCAACAGCAGTGTCCGATGCATCCACCATGAGGCTCAAGTGGAGGTTTGTGTCGGGGTGAACCAGCAGTGTAATACTAGACAAGGCTACCTTGATGTCGTGAAAGGCCTGGAGGTGAACAGGTGCCCAAATAAGTGGCCGGCGAGGTTGGCTGTGGTGAGCTGCGAGAAGGTCATTCAGCGGGGCAAGGATGCGAGCACAGTGGGGGATACATCTCCTGTAGAAGTTTACTAGCCCGAGGAAACCTCGCAACGTCTTAAGGGATGTCGGTTGCGGGAAATGTGGATGGCGGAAACCTTGTCTGCAAGTGGCCGAATACCGTGTTTGTCTACATGGTGTCCAAGGAAACAAAGTTCGGATACCCCAAAGGTGCACTTGCTTGGATTGATCACGACTCCGTAGCGGTGTAATCACGTGAAAAGCAGACGAAGGTGTTCCTCGTGTTCTCCCGGCGACTTGCTGGCAACGAGGATGTCATCCATGTAAACGTACACGAATGGAAGTCCGCGGACGACCTTATCCATGAAGCGCTGAAAGGTCTGGGCTGCGTTCCGCAAACCGAAGGGCATACGAACAAACTCGTACAGGCCAAAAGCACGCACCAAGTCAATTTTGCTGAAAACGGAACAGCCTGCGAGATTGGACGCGAAATCCTGGAGATGGGCGATAGGATAGCGATCAGGCAAGGTAACTCGATTCAGAGCTCGGTAGTCCCCACATGGTCGCCAGTCGCCTGGTGTTTTGGGGGGGACCATGTGGAAAGGACTTGACCAATTGCTGTTGGAGGGGCGAATAATACCCAAGTCCAACATATGGTTGAACTCCTCCTTCGCTATGTGAAGGCGGTCTGGAGCTAGACGGCGGGGTCGGGCTGTGACCGGTGGTCATGTCGTAACTATGCAATGAGTGATATCGTGAAGCACAGGAGTATCTTTGCATGAAGGTTGAGTGATTTGTGGGAATGCACTGAGAACTTTGTCGTACCTGGTTGGACGGGTGGGTTTGACCAATATGGGACTGACTGGCAGATCTGGTGCCACTGTTCCTGTAACTGAGAGGTTAGTAGTGGTGTCAATGAGCCGACGTCGCGAAACACTAACAAGGAGATTGTAATGATGCAAAAAGTCTGCGCCCAGTATTGGTGTTGGTGTATCAGCCAGAAAAAAAATCCAACGACAAGTTCGTCTGAGTCCGGTGCTGAATGTCACTGACTTTTGTCCAAAAGTGGGTATGCTGGTACCATTTGCGGCCTGCAGTGAAAATATAGACGGGTGTTTCCTTTCGACTGCGCTGGGTGGAAAAATGCTAACGGCTGCCCCTGTGTCTACTAAGAATTTCTGTTTGTTGTGAGAGTCATAGATGAAGAACAGGCAGCTGGGGTGGGTACCAGGTGGAAGTGCCGCGCCTATCCCCTGGTGGGTTCGTTTCCCTGTTGGTTGGTGTAGGTGCATGGCTGGATGCACTTGTGCGCCTCGGCACCTAAACGGCGGTGGTACCAACAGAGTGTCTGTGAGGTCGCGGTGTCAGACGACTAGTGTTGCCTTGGCGGTTGCGACTTTGACTACGGCCATGAGACTGGCACTTGAGTTGTGACTGCTTGGAGCTCAGTTGCATGGTAAGTTTGGAAATCTGTTCACGGAGCTCGGCAAGTTCCCCGGCTGAGGAGGATGCAGGTGGGATCACAGCGCCGACTGGAGGAACGTAGACCTCGAGGATCCGATCGGCGAGTGAAGCAAGCTGGTCCAAAGCAACCGTGTCGCGAGAAGATGCCAGGATGAGCTGTGCATTAGTAAGGGAGCCGTTGTAGAAAGAGTTGCTTGAACATGCTTTTCTCTAGTGTACGCTCGCCGAGCAGCTGACGCATGCGACGCAATAACTGCGAAGGTTTCTTGTCGCCCAACTCCTCCTCAGTGAGCAGCATCTGCAGTCGTTTCTGCTCAAAAGCAGATGTGCGTCGGATCATTTCCTCTTTCAACTTCTGGTAAGGGTTTTCTGGGGGGGGGGGTGGTGATCACCAAATCACGTACTTCCTGAATAATTTCTGGTTGTACAGCGGCGAGAATTGTGTGTCCTCACGCTTAATTCCCTTAGTGTTGAATTGTGCCTCAGCCTGGGCAAACCAGATCAATGGATCAGCTGGCCAGAATGGGGGAAGTTTGAATGGACACAGCTGCGATTTGTGGCTTATCCTCTGGCTGATCAATTGCAGGTTCTCCACCGTGAGCCATGTTGAAGGTATCGCAAAAACAAATTGGCGGATGATCTGAACAGCAGATGTACACAAAAACGTACCTTTTGGTAGACGCAAAAGTCACCAAAAATCGAAGGTGAAGATCTTTCTTGTCACGGTCACCAATTGTAGGAGTTCACAACTACAAAAAATGCCTTAACTTCTGGCATATATAAACTGAGAATAAACGCTAAAAGTTCCGCGAACACTGACGAAAGGTATTTGACGTTCGCACCGCGTGGCTGGTAGAAAACAAGATGGCTGACTAGCGTTCCTAATTTGCATAGCCAGTTATTTACTGAGTACCAACTTTGCATAGGTCAAAGTTGAAATAGGCACTACAACTTAATCCTATTTTAAACGAAAAAACGCAGGTGTTTACAGCGGACACGACAGAGTACGAATACTGTCGCTTTAGTTCAATATACGACACACACTGTGAGTATCCGTACAATTACACACAGCACCAATGTACATTGCGGTTTCTTACACGTCCGCAAAGTGTCAAATACTTTACAGCTGGAGGCACGACTACACCGTTTTGAGTTGTTGGGGTCGCAAAAGTGGACCCCGGAACTCGTTCTACACCTGAATAACACAGAAACGCCAAGTTTTGAAAGGATGTTTGTGTAGATGTATTTTAAATGCTTTTTCTGATTAACATTATTTCGTTCTAAACGTGTTTTGTAGCCCAATTGGGCGCTTTCAAGACACAGTACCCCTTTAACCTTGGAAGCAAAGCCGATAGTCCGAATCGACGATATGGTTCGATAGTCCGAATCGACAATAAGGCTCGATAGTCCGAATCGACAGTGATCGAGGTTCGATTGCCCCAATTCGGACTCCGACTATCGAACCTTGTGTGCTTCCGGATTAATGAACATTCCGACTATTAAACCGCGTTTTCATTTCGGACTAACGAACTTTCGGACAATCAAATTAACGAACTTTATTTCGTTTTCAGACTAATGGACCCCCGCTTATAGAAATTGTGTGTGTTCGGACTATGGAACTTTCGGATCAATAAACCTTCGGACTATCGAACTTTCCGACTATCGAGTGGACCCCGAGCGAGATATAAACCTATACATTGTACATGTACAAATAAATATGCGTACCCTCATCTGTTTGTACGCCACAGATTCAGAATGGCAACTCGTCTTTAGAGGCGTGGCGGGACACACTGTGAAGTTGTACGACATGTGGACCGCCGCGACCTGGGACGCAGCTACGATGGGCGCCGGAGGAAGCTGGCGGAACGACTCGCTGTACTGGAGCTGGGACAGCTGTAATCTGAGCATAGGGCGAGTAAGTAGGTTACTGCGTCATTTAACGCCTGCATCAATTTTGAAACATGAATATAAACTATAACTTTAGCAATGTGTAGGCCTATCCACTGAGCATGATCTGTGTGAATGTAATCACGACGCCCCCTATCGTTCTTGATCCAGTTCTTAACTTAAACCTTTGACGCCGGTGTGATATTATGAAAATCAGACTCCTTTGAAAATCGGACTACTTTGTCCTATTATTGGTAGCCCCACTAGTGTGGCCTCGTTGGGGCTAGGGTTAGGGTTGTCATTTTGGTTGTTCTTTTTATGTGTTTGTTATATTGCAAGAGGTCGCATCGTCACTTTGCTGCACGACAGGTGTTTGTTCTTAATGATCTGCTGTCTGATATTTACCGTTCAACAAATACTTTTGTTCACGTCTTTGGTCGCATTCAGGTCAAATTGTCCGTTTATGATTCCTATAACGTCAGCCGAGCCGAGTTTGTCTTCAACGGAAGCGATTCAGGCGTTATCATCTGGTATGCCAAAGATCGCCTCATCTCGAGCCCCCGGCAGGACCTGAGCAGCTCGTCGGAAACTAACTACTTCAGTCTTGCAGGGCATGTTGAAGAGTACGTACGTCTTATGTAGACTGGTTTCATCACGATATTCTGAATGTTCCGAATACATACAAACTAACAATTCGTCGGCGTTTTCACGAAAATACACATTTTGAAAAACTGTATAGTATGTGGTGGCCCCGGAGGACATAAACGGTCGTGAGTTTATTCGCGATATTCGTGACATTATTCGCAACTGGTCGTAAATTTATTTGCGACTGGTCGTGAATTTATTTGCGACTAGTCGTGAAATTTTGTGGGACTAGTTTTTCGCGACTAGTCGTGAAAATATTCACGACCAGTTGGGAATTTATTTACGACTGGTTGTGAATTGTTTGCAACTAGTCGTAAACAATTTTCGCGACTGGTCGTGAATATTTTTGCGACTAGTCGTGAATTTATTCACAACTAGTCGCAAAAATATTCACAACCAGTCGCAAAAAAATTCACGGCTAGTATTGAATATTTTCACGACTAGCAGATGTGGATAGCAACACACATTGTGGGGAGTTTTTTTTTAAATCGGTGTAAATCATTGAAATCACAAAAATTCAAATGGGGGGAAATATCACCCAAATCCTATTTTCAGTTTTCACGAAGAGACAAATTATAATGTGTCCGCCGGGCGCGTAAATACAGTAGAGAGGCAAAAACAACATGCGTACAGGCTTTTGAGTTTTCACGAAGAGACGAATTATGGGCAAAACATGACAACGCGCGGGTGAGATTTTGAGTTTTCACAAACAGACGAATATATATCTACATTATTTACTCGGCAATTAAGGTGTTGTTTGTATTTGTGGTATGTTAGTAAAGCGACAGGTTGTGGGTTCGAGTCCGACCCGAGACTATTTCGCGTGTGCCCTTGCAGGAAAGATACTTTGTCACTCATTGTTTCTCTCCACCCAGGAGTAAATGGGTACCTGTGCGGGCTGATATGGTTATTGTGGTTGATTTAGCTGCTTTGCATCGGAATGGCAGCATCGAGCTGAGATAGTATTAGGAATGTTGCATAGGCCCAATGACCAGGATAATAATGTGATACGCTTTGAACACCTCTCAGGGTGAATATTTGCGCTGTACAAGGTGTCTCTAAAAAAATGGTCAGAGGACACTCTACCCTTTCCACAGACATTTGTCTTTTATTCTGAGATATAGTGTTGCTATAATATGAATTTTAAAATGGCTATACTTTTTTCAGAGACACCCTGTGTAAATACGCATAATTATTATTATTATTATTTAAACAAACCTGGGAAAACCTATTTTTCCGCTTACGACACGCTCAGAGATCGCCGGTTCTTCATCAATTACAACTATCAAGGATGCTCAATGGATTCCGGCTGGCTGGTTGTGGTGGACTCCAACGCGGGGGCAAACTGCGCATACGAGCATGCATCAACAGAGTATCCTTACCCGTTGATACTGTACAGCACCACGACCGGCAAAGTAGTGTGGAACGACGTGCTCACTGCAAGTACGTATATTATCATTTTTGAATCCCTGCCTTCGTTTCGTCGTCTGTTGAAGGCGATTTTAGGCTACCAATTGCAAGGAACTCTAGCCACATGCCTGCTGTGCTACAGAAACATTCAATCAGGAGTCAG
The DNA here is from genome assembly GCA_037893245.1 of Crossaster papposus. Classification (NCBI taxonomy): domain Eukaryota; kingdom Metazoa; phylum Echinodermata; class Asteroidea; order Velatida; family Solasteridae; genus Crossaster; species Crossaster papposus. The sequence goes on along the minus strand of JBAIAA010000022.1, from coordinate 614,041 downwards.
GTTGGCGTAGCGGTTCTTCTTCTTTTCTCGCCTTCCACCGCTGTTACCCGGGTTCGAATCCAGCCTGGGCCGATATGTGGATTGGGTTTACAGTGCCTGCCTGATTCCTTGGGTTTTCCCCAGAATATTCTTCTGGTTTTTTTTGCTCCCACCTCTAAAACTGTACCTTCTTCTTATTGTCTTCTCTTTGTAGGTTTCTTCAGGCTTCCGAGTTACAGTGCCTTGGGCGCTTTTGAGGAATCCTTGGTTTCATTACCAGAAATATGTAATAATAATGCAAATAATCGGTTGATATGAATCGAAAGGTTCGAAGATACTTGAAATAAAGTATTAAGTATTTACATTTGCTTTCACGTGTTCTTATTTGCTTCTCTGTAATTTGGAAGTCGTAGGCGCAGCCGAACCTAAAGACGAAGAAAAGGTTTCGAAAACACACATAGACTATTTCGAGAACAGCCATTTTCGGTGGTGTCACCTGGGTCCAATTTCATAAAATATTGTAAGCACAACAATTTGCTTAGCACAAAACAAGTGTTGATCAGTAAAAACAGGTTACCAGCCAAAACTCCATGTGCTTTTATGATGCTAAGCAAAAACCAGCTGAATTTTCATTCACTAACAATTATTATAAACATCACCGGAAATTTGATTTGTAACCCTTCAAGGAAGAATGTTCATGCTAAAGGCCCAGTCCCACTGCACTTGCGCACGAATTACTCATGAATTGCGCATAAAATTTTCTTCGTGCGTGATTCGTCAGTGATGTGCGTAAATCCTACGTGTTTCACACGTGGAGCATCAGTTTTTGTAAGTGATTGTACGCGGAGACGGGTTTGTGCGCGATCGCCGGTTTTGAACGGTTCAAAAAAATTTCCACGCACAACGTGCGCGATTATACGCAGTTTATGCGCAGTTTGTACGTAGTTTGGACGTGGAAGGTGCGTGATATGTCCGTGTTCTGTCAGTGTTCCGTCAGTGCTTGTGCGTCAGGAACTGGCTCCTAGCACGCACATCACTGACGAATCACTTACAGAACACGCACATATCACTTACAAAACACGCACAATCCACGTATGTTCCACTTACAATCACTTACCAAAATTATTATTGTGCGTGGAATGTTCTTTGTCAGTGATTGTAAGTGATACATGCGCAGTTTATACGCGATTCATCGGTGATTCTGACCACGCACAACCCCAGAAAATGACAATCACGCACAAACCAATTTTATGCGTGATTTATGCGTGATTTATGCGTCATTGGCAATGGGACTGGGCCTTAAGCAAATGTGTTTGTGCTTACATGTTTTATAAAATTGACACACGTCACGTTCAGGTGGTACGCGCGCGCTCCGGGCTCCTTCGACCAATTGGTTGCCAAAATACGCGCGCGTCGTCTTTATAAACGCGTACAGCGTGCGCGCGGCCGGTGGTTCTACCCAAAGTGTTTAAGTTATACTTGGGTTCCTCTGTTTATTATATACATGGATATTATAATACGGAGGCGTATGTATAACGGGGCTTAGGCGGGGAATTCGGCCATAGTCGCTGTCGAAGACTATAGATTTTGTTCTTCTTGTACGATTTTATGTGTGATTGGACTTGAAAAATGCTCGCGTGAGTTTGACACACAAATCGTATCCCTGTTTACATTTGAGTTTACATCTCAAATAGTAATTACATAAAACCGTGACTGCAAAACAAACACTAAACTTTAAAGTCAATATGAATGCCCTATTTATCAAAAACATACTACTACTACGCTGATGCCCGGACTACTTCCCTGGGAAGCCCCACGTGACGTATATGTCACAAACATTTCGAAAAATCATTAAAAAACTAGACATGTGTTTGTGGACAAACACAGAGCTGTTTCGAGTGTCTTTCAATATGTGTGTGATGGTATTTTGTGTGTGCCAAGTCTCAAGTCGATCAGATTTACTAAAGTGTCAAAGGCAATATTCTAAAGAAAAACGTGTACAAACCCTATGGGAAAAAAATAGAAACTTTAACGTGACGCCCCGTGACCTTGAATGACGTAATCGTGCCGAATTTCTTCTAGGGCCGTCTGTGGATGGTGGTCTAAGTGTGTGCCAAGTCTCAAGTCGATCGGATCTACTAAAGTGTCAAAGTCAATAGTCTAAAGAAAAACGTGTACAAAACCTATGGGGGAAAAATTAAACCTTTAATGTGACGTCACGTGACCTTGAATGACTCAATCGTGCCGAATTTTTTTCAGGAACATCTGGGGGTGGTGTTCTAAGTGTATGCCAAGTTTCAAGTCGATCGGAGTTAACAAAGAGTAAAAGTCAATAGTCTGAGGGAAAACGTGTACAAAACCTATGGGGAAAATTAAACCTTTAACGTGACGTCACGTGACCTTGAATGACGCAATCGAGCCAAATTTCTTCTAAGACCATCTGTGGGTGGAGGTCTAAGTGTACACCAAGTCTCAAGTAGATTGGAATCACCAAAGTGCCAAAGTGTATTGGCAGAACAAACGTGTGTAAATCCTATGGGTAAAAACACTGAAAGTGAAAAAAAAAAAAAAAAATAAAAAAAAAAAATTTAACGAAAACAAAAGCTGTTTCGGCTGAAATGCCGAAACAGCTAATAAACAATGCTTTCTTCGAGAAAATCATACCGCCAAGGCCCACACTGACATCCGTGTAACATAAATAGCGACCTCTGTTGGCAGCTGGTGTTTTATAAGCTAAGGCAATGACCTTTCCAACGTGGCAGTCTTGATGCAAGTACAGATCTACAAGAAATCCCTTTTTGGATGCTCCTTTTCTACAATTCTTAGGTAAGAACAATACATAAATAATATATGAAAATTATCAGTAGATAGTAAAGGTTTTATAAAGCCTTGGATTGTATGGTGATCAGGTATCATTGGGGGGGGGGAAGAGGGGCTAGAAAGTTCATGTTACACCGGTGTCGCTTTGGGATCTTAATACGTACGCGATTTTGTGTACAATGTGCCATACACGCTAGTTTGGCTCCACACCATGTTCAACTGCACGTTGCTGTGCGTAATGTTACTTGTACTTTTGGGGTTCATAGCTAACCTGCATCTTTGTTGTAGGAGTGTAAAATGTAAATTGGTGAATGACCACCCCTATTTTTTTTTTTTTTTTTTTTTTACTTTTTAGACTATGGCCTTGCACACGCAAACGAGGCTTCGTGTCATTGACGTGTTGCAAGCATTGGATTGTAACCAGAGTGACGTCGGCTCAGATGATGACAGCGACACGGATGAGCCAATGGATGTCGACAGCGAGCCGGAAAGAGGTGTAGATCTTGCTGACAGTGATGACGACTTCACGCCATCTGATGATGAACCCCTTGCAGATGTTGCGGGTCCTTCAAATGCAAAGCAAGCAAAGAAGTCGAAGGCTGTCAAGCTAAAATATTCATGGAAAAAAGATCCCTTCCATGCTCCCGATGCAACCTTCACTGGGCAAAAGATCGAGCCACCGCCTGCCATGGAGTTAGATACACCGCTAGGTTATTTCCAACGCTTCATTACTGATGAGATGCTGGACAAAGTTGTAGACCAGTCAAATCACTACAGCATGCAGAAAAATGGAAATATGGCCAACACATCCAGAAAGGAGCTGGAACAGGTGATCGGAATGTTTTACCGGATGGACCTTGTTCAGATGTCAGGAATGCGAGCATACTGGGAAAATGACACCAACTACGAGCCTGTTAGCGGTGTCATGAGCCGCAATCGGTTTTTGTTACTTGTAACTGTCATCCATTTTGTGGACAATTTGATCGTCACCGATGATGAAAAGACGGACAAGCTGTGGAAGATTCGACCTTGGTTGAACGCACTGCGGGAGAACTGCTTGAAGGTCACACCAGAGGAGCACAACTCAGTGGATGAAATGATGGTACAGTATAAAGGAAAGACTAGTTCTATCCGGGAGTACGTACGCAATAAGCCTCATCCATGGGGATTCAAGATCTGGGTCAGGGCTGGCTGCAGTGGTTTGGTGTACGACTTTGATGTTTACTAGGGAGGCGATGGAAAGCGCACAGAGCTCGGCCAAGGCGCTGATGTTGTCCTCAAATTGGTATCGACATTGCCGCCACATGTTCTACAAGATATTTGCAGATAACTTGTTCACTGGCATCCCCCTTCTTGTCAAAATAAATGAGCTCGGTATGCACTACATTGGAACAGTTAGACAGAATCGGCTGCCTGACTGTAAACTACTTGATGAGAAACGGCTAAAGAAGAAGGGACGAGGTGCCTACGACAGCTGCATTGAGGAGAAGAGTGGCATTGTGGCAGTACGATGGATGGACAACAAGGCTGTGTCACTCTTGTCGACATATGTTGGTGTAGATCCTGTAGATAAAGTGCGTCGATGGGATTCAAAGACGAAATCACATGTTGACGTCGACAGACCTGCTATCATCAACATGTACAACAAGTTCATGGGCGGCATTGACCTAATGGACAGCTTCCTTGCCAAGTACAGATTTCGAATGAAGTCTCGTCGATGGTACATGTACTTGTTCTGGCACTCAATCATGATTGGGGTTGTGAATGCCTGGCTTCTCTACAGACGTGACTACCAGACACTGAAGCTGCCAAAGAAAGCTATGATGAAGCGACGGGACTTCCAGTCACATCTTGTCTCAGCCCTGATTGGAAGAAAAGCATCAAGGCCAGCTGGCAGGCGTTCATTGGATGATGTAATTGATGCAGCCGTCAAGCCACGCCCTCGGAGAGTCAGAAAGGGACCCGTGGATGAGGTTCGGAAGGATCAACATGCACACTGGCCAGTGAAAGTCCAGAAGAGAGGCCGTTGTAAACTGTGCGAAGTGAACAACACGAACACACTGTGCGAAAAGTGCAACGTCAGACTTTGTTTTGTAGAGGACAGAAACTGTTTCAAGTCGTATCATGCCTAACTTGACAGGTGCTTGGACGTACGCACATTCATGTCAGGCTTTGCAAAGAAAAAGTAGTTTCATTTAGTGCACATGTACCCCAATGTTGTTCCTGCAAATAACGTGTTTCATAACACTAAACAAAACATTTCCGCCCCCTCCCTCTTACCCCCCCCCCCCCCCCCCCCCCTCTTCCCCACACTCCTTCCCCACCCTCACTTCCCACCCCACCTGAAATGAATTGTTTCAATGTTGAAAAGTGTTTACCTCTACAGTGTTCAGGATACATGTATCTTGCAGTTTTAAATTACCATACAAATACTTCACTTTGGCCCCATTGCAATTTTTTTCAGTGCGGGATAGCCCAATGTGACATATGTGTCACAGTCCGAAAGTAAGGTCAAATGAGGTCATGTGTATGAAAGTACCTGGAAAATGGTTGATGGTATCCTAAATACATATGTTTATGCCCAAGAAAATGTTTTACTTCCATTTTAATTATCGTTGGGCTCCCCAGGGACTACTTATACCAATAGATGGATAATCTTTCTAACAGAAAAATGATACCAAGATATCTCGATTTGGGCTTGTAGTTTTATCTCCAGACCCTATAGACCATTTGGGAGTGTTGGTAGTTCATTTCGTGTTCTGGAAGTGAAAACAACCGACAAGTGTCTGTGAGGCTCAATGGGCGTTATAGACCATTTGGGTGTGTTGGAAGTTCATTTCGTGTTCTGACGGTGAAAACAACCGAAATTTTTGTTTAGGCTTACTTAAAGGGCGCTGTACTATCTGCTGCCACGGGAGATATGTTGCTCCCACTTTATCCCCGGTTTATTACCGGAATCTGTCTTGTTGCCTCGTTGATCCTGTTGGAACGTCTTGTTGAATATGTTGCCCTTCGTCATAAAGCAAATCAGAACATTAGATCGTCTCCGGGAGTTAGCCATTGGAACGAGAATTTTGAACATGGAATTCCCAACGTGAGTACACCTACTGGTAGCCATGAAGGTCGTGAAGACGGTATCGGTACAATGATCATCAACAATACCGCCAGTGGACTTGCACGCTCTTTGGACAATAGGCAACCCATTGTGTCTAATGGCGCTACTGTTCAATGATACACCAAACGACAGCTACTGTCATTACGTGAGCGTAAATGGCCTATATCTGCTGAGACCTATGACACCCTGAAGCAATTGGGTATTGCCCGTAATGCAAGAGGCCTACGAGCAGGAACGCATATGTTCTCCTCGGTTAACTTTGAACACTGCACTGTTATGCTCAACAACTGTATCCGACTTTTCGGAATATATCGTCCACCTCTATCACGTGCTAATGAACTGAAAACCTCCGAATTTTTGGAAGAGTTCGAGAGATTTCTGGATGAGATGTCCGTAACTCCTCATAAAACTGCCTTATTGGGTGATTTCAATGTACATATTGACTCACCTGATAAATGGGACACCAAAACATTCACTGAGATTATTTCAAATGCAGGTTTCAACCAACACGTCAAGGGCCCAACTCACAGGCATGGTCATACTATTAGACTTGGTCATTTCTCGTGATAATGATGATCTCATTCATGCAGTTCATGTCGACCCCCTGCATCACTCTGATCATCATGTTGTCACATGTACCATGAAGTGTGGCAAACCCCCACCACTGAGGGTCTCAACAACATCCCGCCAGTACGGTAAGCTGGACCATGAGCGCTTGACGGAGCTACTCCATGACCGGTTTACCTATTTCTCAGACAGCAATAATGACCCTAATAGTCTTGCAGAGTCTTATGTGACGACAACTTCTATGGTCCTCGACGAAGTTTGTCCCTTGATCACCAGGGAACGAATTATCAAGCCAAGGCTCCCATGGTACAATAACTCCATCCACACTGAAAGGCGTACTCGGCGTCGCCTTGAGAGGAAATGGAAAAAGACCAACTCTGCTGAGGATAAACATGCCTTCCGGGCTCAAAAAGACCATGTAAATAGACTGATCACTGATTCAAAGATTCAGTATTATTCTGATAAATGTACCAAATGTAATGTTAAAGAGATGTATGCTACCATCAATGTTCTCCTTAACAAGACTGCTCGACCGCTACCTGATTGTGATTCCAATAAAAAGCTCGCTGACAGCTTTTTGTTGTTTTTCAAGGAAAAGGTTGAGAATATACGGTCGAATGTGTACACTCACTCTAACTCGGGAGTTAGTGTTGCTGATGCGACTTCCACTGTCTTTTCTTTCACCGAGTTTGAGAAAATTAGTTGTGAGGACGTTAAACAAATCATTATGCGTCTTCCTAACAAATCGTGTTCATTGGATACTTTACCATCCTGGTTGGTTACAGATAATCTGTCCACTTTTCTCCCGGTTGTCACACACATCGTTAATGCCTCCCTCTCATCTGGTACTTTCCCATCAAATCTTAAAACTCCATCATAACTCCTGTAATTAAGAAGAGTTCACTTGACCGTAATCATTTAAAGAGTTATCGACATGTTGCCAATATACCTTTTCTGTCTAAGGTTATGGAGAAGGCCGTGACATGCCAAGTGATTGACCACATGGACAGCTACAAACTAGGTGAACAGTTCCAGTCTGCGTACAAGCGTCATCACAGTACCGAGACCGCCCTTCTTAGGGTCAAAAGTGATATTCGTTGTTCCCTAGATAAAAACAAAGCTGTTTTTATGGTCTTGCTTGACATGTCGGCCGCTTTTGACACGGTCGATCATGGCATTCTACTGCAGAGACTCCAGAACCAATTTGGAATAGGAGGCACCGTCAAGTCCTGGTTCAACACATACTTGAAAGACCGCATAGCTAAGGTTTCCATCAAAGGAGATTTGTCTGAAGAGCACATTTTCACCTATTCCATACCCCAGGGCTCTGTAGTAGGTCCGTTGGGATTCATTATGTATACCAATCCCATCGGCGAAATCATTCTATAGGCATGGCATTTCATTTCATGAATACGCAGATGATATCCAGCTTTATGCTGAGTTTGACCCTAAATCTGAAGGTGATTGTCAACAGGTACTTGGCAATTTATCATCTTGCGTTTTCATGATAAGTGAATGGATGTCTCAAAACATGCTGAAGCTTAACCAAGACAAGACTGAGTTCATTGTTTTCCCCAGTAATCATGTTGTTTCTAATCTCCCTGATCTCCACTTAAAATTGGGAGACGTATCCATTCCAGCTTCCACATCCATTAAGGACTTGGGAGTCACACTGGATTCTTCTTTGAATATGTCTCATCACGTTAGCTCTCTGTGCAAAACTGTTAACTTCCACATACGCAAACTGGGGCGTATTCGCCGATTTATTACACAGGATGCCTGCCATCACGCTGTCAGAAGTCTGGTACTGTCCCGTCTCGACTATGCGAACTCTTTTTTGCTAGGCGCTCATGAAAAAGATCTCAAAAGGTTACAGCACCTACACAACAAGGCTGCTCGGCTGGTTTTTGCATGCGGCCGGGACCAGCCTTCTGAGGTCCTGCTGGCAGAACTACATTGGCTTCAAAATCTTCACCCATGTGTACAACATCATCAACACTCAAACTCCATCATATCTGGTTGACCTATTACATTCATATCATTCAAATATTCCTGATGCCTACTGACACCGACTCCGCTCACCAGCCGATCAGACCCGGCTTTCTGTCCCAAGAAGTAGGAAGAAAGCCGGAGATAGTTCTTTCGCTGTGGTCGCTCCTCGCCTGTGGAATGAGCTTCCTACCTGTCTGAGAGAGGCGGTCTCGCTGCCTGTATTCAAACGTCTCCTTAAGATATTCTTGTTCCAAGTCCAATTGTAATCGTATTGTGTCTGTTTCTCTTTTTGTTATTTTGTGTGGTTGTGTGTTGAGCGCTTTGTTCTTCGTAAAGCGCTATATAAATGCTTTGTATTATTATTATTATTATTATTATTAGGCTCAATGTGCTCTTCTGTGAGGTGAAGTCAGTGGTCCGTTTGCAAGAGTAATAAATAAACCATTTCATTTTAAAGGTTGGATACACTATTGGTAATTGCTTGAATTATCATTAATGGGTAGATTTGGGGGGTTGTATTTCGTAGTAAATATCGTTTAACTGACCTGTCCGAAGTTTTGCAATCATGGATGTTGAGAAAAGCACGAAAAACAGCATTTGTTTTCAACCGGCGTTGGACAGTTATTCTTATGTTATTAAGAATTTTTCTTTATAAAATTATATTTTTCAAAATAATTAAAGGATATCTAGCGCAATAATTTTGCTGGATGCCTAGAATCATTATTTACTTTAAAGTGAGAAAGGTATTTTTTAATAATTCGGTAGTAAATATTTTCGATATCTGCAAATGGTGTATATTACCTTTAAAACCAGTTCGCGCCGGATGACGTATATAAACGCAAAAATTTCCCCAAATTCAAAACGGATGACAAATAAATACGCCAAGTTCAAGTTCGGAAATGTATGTCAGCAGCGCGCAAGGCCGGAAATGCGTGGGTGTGCTACCCAGCACTATCGGCCTGAACACGCTTCGGATCGAGTTTCGTTAAAAATAATCCCGCCCGTCGGCTCGGCGATGTAAAAATAATCCCGGCGCGAACTGGTTAAATTCGCAGGCGCGGTTTACGTATATTTAGGTGCGAAAGGACCCCGAGTCCTGGACTGTGCTTCAAACAAAATAGAGTCTAGAGCTAAGAATACTACCCCAAACCAAGGTATATTGGTATCGTGGAGTGCCGTGGCCTCGTGGTCTGGAGCATTGAATTTATAATTATGTAGGTAAAGCTACAGGTTGTGGGTTCGAGTCCTGCCTAAAACTACGGTGCGTGTGCCCTTGGGCAATCACTTTGTCACTCATTGCTTATCTCCTCCCAGGAGTAAATAGGCACCTGTGAGGGCAGATATGGTTATTGTGGTTAATTTAGCTGCTTTGCGCCATCGAGCTGTATACTCGAGCTGAAATGGTTTTTGGAATGTTTCATGGGCCCAATGACCGGGGTAATAATGTTAAAGCTTTGAGACTTTGGTGATAAAGCGCAATATAAGTGCGGCACATTATTATTATGGTATACATTTTCTCCAAGTAAGATTCTCCATCCATTGGCATAGATAGTGTTTGCCTCGGGGTAGTGGAACATGCTTGTCTGTTGTTTTGTAAAGGCCACCCTGTATACTAGGTCAATTCTCAGAGTTGTATTCGAGTCACCAAACATCGAGTCCGAGTCCGAGTCCGAGTCCCCCTCCCAAGTCCGAGTCCGAGTCCCGAGTCATACAGGTCGAGTCCGAGTCCGAGTCACGAGTCACAAAGGTCGAGTCACGAGTCCGAGTCACAAGTCACCATTAACTATAGTGAAGTACCGCGAAAAGTTAACGGTGTAAACAGTTCAATTTGTACAGCTTTCCTCTACTTTAATGAACTGTCTAGATCATGTACATGATTATGTCAAATAAACCATTGAAGTTATTCGATCTACACTGTGACTTGTTCGCCTTTATTTCATTAACATAAAAGGATCCTTGGGCTTTTACAAAACAATATCACAATATCGTAATACAGCATAGCATAAGCATTAGCAGGACAAGCATCACTGATATGAGCGCGTGCAATATAGCTAGCAACACACAGGATTCAAAGCTATTGCCTATGAACAGCGCCAGTCTAGCAGTCTGTGCCTGAACGGATAATCTGGACAATCTCAATTTGCATTACACAGTATCACCGTATGTGGACGCCGGGATACATGTTTCGATACATTGATTTCGCTAGTCAATGTATCGGAAACTAGTCTTTGGGCAAGACGTCAGATACGCGATAACGTCCTCTCGCGGCGGCTGGTTATCGCGTATATCTATATCTAAAGTAACAACGTCTTGCCCAAAGACTAATCGGAAATATCGAAAGCCAACCGCACAGTACGTGCATTTCTAGAGAGATGCGTTGCGTCGCGTCGCGACGGATCTGCGTGAACAATCTTTATTTCCTCTTGGTCAAACAAAAAGTGAGTTTCTTGTTAACAATAGTCTGAAAATAGTTGTTATGGTATGTTTTGGTCGAGTCACAAGTCCGAGTCCGAGTCCGAGTCCACAAGGTCGAGTCCAAATCAGAGTCCGAGTCACTTGTCATCGTGACTCGAGTCCAAGTCCGAGTCACGAAAAATGGGACTCGAGTCGGACTCGAGTCCGAGTCACGAGTCATACAACTCTGTCAATTCTAACTGGGACACAAACAGATCACACTGTTGGATCCTGAATTTACGGACTAACCCTTCTCATATTTTAAATTTGTATTTAATGTGTGGTTTAAATTTCGATATTGCAGATGTTGTCACCGTCGGGCGTGCTGACTACCTAACCATCCACATTGATGTCGATGAGTAGAGATTCCAGGGATCGATCAAGTCCGACAAGTGTTGGACCGAACAAATTGTTTATCTGAACTACATTAAATTTACCATATTCAATTAAACCGCATTTTGTTAACTTGAACGGGGACAAGTCGGCTGTAGACTGGTTTCATGCATAACCGTACAATTCCCCGACAATTGTGTATTTTGATCAGTATCATTATTGTAGTCAAGGTGAATGCCATTCCAGTTGTTGTGCGGGCTCTGGGTACCATTCCCAGGTCCCTGGGGAAACATCTTGGAACTGCAAGGATTCTAGGGAAGACTATGGGGCGCCGTTCGCTTCTTTTTTTTCTCTCCTAGGACGAATGAGGCCACTTAGCATAAATGAGCGTATCCACACTACACTGAGTGGAAGACACTTAGGTTCTCAGATCCTTACTTTCCCTTAAATTAAAGGTAGGATACACCATTTGCAGATATCGAAAATATTTACTACTGAATTATTAAGAAATATCTTACTCATCTGAAAGTAAATCATGATTCTAGGCATCCAGCAAAATGATTGCGCTAGATATTCTGTAATTATTCAGAGACAGGCGATCGTGAAAAAAACACAAATAACATAAGAATACCTGCTCGACGCCGGTTAAAAACAGACGCTGTTTGTTGTGCTTTTTTCGCCATCCATGGTTGTAAAACTTCGGACAGGTCAGTTAAACGATATTTACTATAAAATACAACCCCCATATATACCCATTCATGGTAATTCAAGCAATTACCAATGGTGTATTCTACCTTTAAATTCACTCCAACAATACACTTGGAGACCAAGATATAGTCAATGAAAAATGAGCAGAGACCGAATTTGTACCGACTCGAACGTTTTTTAAAGTGCTTTAATGTACCTCTGGGCTACGTGTAACTAGTTGAATGAGCAATAACAATGTATCAGCGTCATTGTTAAAACTACTGAATATTTATGAAGCGAGGGGTCTATAGCCGCCCATGTATGATAATTACCCCTAAGTACGTGCGCCGTTCATGTCATTGAAGCGCCCTCCCTATTAGTCAAGAAAAGTGGTTGCGCAAAACTCAATAACCAATCATAATTCAAGGAAAGGAAGTTGCGCGTTATTGGAAGATATGCATTATGGGGGCCCAATGTGCATTGTGAATGATAAACATGTCCAGGCCGTACGTACGGTACGTACGTGTGACAGGATGTTCCAACGATTATACAAAAAATGGTCCATACAACCATTTCCCTTCGATGGTTATTGAGTTGCGCACAACCACTCTTGACTAATAAGGAAGGCGCTTCAATGACATGAACGGCCTTTCATTCTGAGGCTGCGGGACGCAGCTTGACTCCAATTGTTCCAACGAATAAGCATAAGATTTCCTTTCTCGTTGTGCGTAAACAAAATAATAATAATAACAATAATAATAAAAATACTTTTTATTTGTCGAGTTTTGTTTCACTGACGACTTTTTCTTCAGGGGGCTATCACATTTCATCTCCTAGATCGACGCATCAAAAAACTGAACGTCAAGGGGGTTTTACTGGGCTAAAAGTTAGCTAAATCACTGTTTCTTTAACTGATACTGTGTTAAGTTACTGAATAGCGTTGAGGGTGAGTGTTCTATAATTGTGTTATCAGGTTAAATATCTTATATTCACAGTACTTTTTGCATAATGAATGATAATTCAATGTACTTTGCTAACATGTTGAGAGTCTTTGTTCAGGTGTTGTTGTGTAGCACGCTACGGTCAAAGGTGGATTTCGATTAAAATAGTGTTTCGAGGTTTTCAAGTGGCGAATTTAAGCTTTATTGCTGGAATTAATCAATGTTCCTGAACTAATGTCAACATGTCCAGGAGTTTATCAGTTTTTGCTTGAATACTGATCATGTTCTTGGATTGTATTGGATTTAAGGGTGTTTATTGTAGTTGTAGGTGAATTTAGTATTATCATGTATTAAAATGTTATTCATCATTAATTTCAGGATAACCTACGTACTGAACAGAACAGCACTGAATTTAAACTGAACTACCGTAGTTTTATCCGGTCACAGTAGTAAGTTTGATTTTACATGTAAAATGTGCGCTTTATATAAGCTTTCTGAAACTGCATGTCTTTAGTTTTCTAAATGGCACTTGACAGATGTTTTCACTGTAACAATATTATTAGTAATTTCATGTGTTAAAACTGTTATTTGAGAAGCAAATTTAAGATCTGAAATTTACACTCAAAACTGTTTTTATTAATTTTTTTCCCACAAAATTGGGTATTTATGCATTTTGGACGCATGCACACATCATTATTTACTGTCACCTGTGACTTAACAGCCGTGTGATATCACGTCCACTCCACTAATAGCACATAATTATGTAAGATATGCGTTGTTATACATCTGTTATGGCCCAGACGGATCTGTCATTAATACATTCCTAAGTGTTGTAAACTGGTGTTAAATTTGTGTACAGTATTTAAGTCTAAAGCCAAGAATGTGGTACAAGATATTTAAATGTGTTTTTCTGTAAACCTTTTGTTAACGAATTGGGGCGAGCGGACCTATTTAACGGGCGAGGACACACACATTATAGTATGAATCGATAATCGATCACCGATCACCAGGGTATGCTGTTCCAAAAATGCGGTATTGAACATTTGGAATTCGCTGGATGCCCTGAATGCCGATAATTCGGGATTCACTATATAAGTGGGATTGCCGCAATACTCGACCCTCACTTTTTGGTTTGTTCTTCAGTTGGGGCGGAGGTCTGCAGAGTGACAGCGTGGGTCTAGAAATATCGATGGGCCCACGTTAGGGAGCGGCATGTTTTTCTTTGTCGAACTTTTGATTTTCGTCATTTAGTTACGCCGTTCCTGCACGGATGTTTGTCCGTGAAACCTCTAGTGAAGTTGTCGCTGTGGAAACCACGCAATAGCCCACCACACCTACCGATGATCCCTCTACCTGGTAGTTTGCCCGCTGACAAGGCGAAGATGAGACTCCGGGGTGCGTCAGACTTTACAACGCGTAGTGACTCGTGACTTGAGTCACTGCGCATGTTCCCTGATGCCGTTCGACCTGTGTGTACCGGTCGCATGAAGCGTCGACTGTACGAGAGCACCGCGGCCGACCGAACTGTATCCTGTTGTTTGCGTCTTACCTTTGTCCTCCACCGCCTTTAAGGTCGCGCGTATCCAATCGAACAATCCACGGGGACCAATTCGCGGGACATTCGTCTCCTTCGAAAGGAGACTAAAGTATTGTCGGTTTTACCTAACATGTGTCTTGGCTGCTCGCCCCACCTGTAAATTGTATGTGAATTTCAATCTTTATTATTGGCAATTTGCATCACAACTAGTAATTTAATTGGTAATTGTAATTTCATGCTTCTAATTGTTATATTTATTAAATGTATAGAACATAATTAACTGGCTTGTGTCCATCCATCTGTTCTAGTACTTTTGTTCTTTGTTCATGAGGCGTGGGTTATTTGTTAACCTACAGTCAAGTACTGCACTGAAGAGCTGATGATCCAGAAGATAAGCTGTATTAAATAAATAAAAACAACAAATGTTATTTGTCCATTCAAGAAAAATAATTTAATTACAAGATAATTTCTGAGTGCAATTTAATTTGCATGTAAAACGCAGTGGCTGTGGTTACGGCAGTTGACGAGCCGATTCCCAGACATATTCAGGCTGACACCTTGACAATAACAATTGGATATAGTTCTTGGAACCAGACTGGTTGATAATATAGTCAGGTTCCAAGAGTGAAAGGTCCAGATAAATTATCAGTAAATCAGATCGTCAACTGCCGTAACGATAGCCACTGCGTTGTTGCCTAAAAATATCAATAACAATTACCAATGGCAAACAATATTACGATAGTGGTATAATTATAACATGATGCACCCTAGTAGACTAGGAGGAGTAACGCCCCTGCCTGGCCCTAACCCTAACCCCCATACTTAAAATACAATACAATGGCATTTACATCTTTGGTGGTTAAGAGTATTCGGTGGATTCTTCTGTGGTTTTGGGAAGTATTGCCAACCACTGTACTGATGCATTTGTGTTGTCGATGCCGTGTGTTCTGGCGCCTTACTAAATCGGGAACCGATTTCAAAATCGAAGAAAAACTTAATTTTTGAAAGTTAGACACGACAAATCTGGTTTATATAAACTCTATCTTTACCTCTTGTTTGCTCACTTTCCAAATAAGTCCTTTCCGCTGCAGATCTACGGCAAGACGTGTGGGACAAAAATGCGACACACGACGACACAACTTAAACAAATATATTTGTCGTCATTAACTGGTGTTGTTCCTTCCGATTTAAAAATAGCTAAGGTTATTTTTATATATACATGGTGAACCTGACCATGTTGGTCATTATAGACCGATATCAGTATTACATAGCTTTTCTAAAATACTTGAAAAGATTGTTCATACTAAAATTGCAGAGTTTTTGCAGATAAATAATATCATCAAATTATCAATTTGGTTTCAGGTCTAAACATTCAACGACTCACGCTATACTCTAGCTATGTAACACAATTACATCTTCATTTGAAAGTTCTAAGCACACACTGGGTATTTTTCTCGACTTTTAAAAAGCCTTTGATACTCCAGATCACGACATACTTCTTCAAAAACGATCCCATTATGGCATACGAGGTGTCCCTCTTGACAGAAGCTTTCTGTCGCAAAGAAAACAAGGAGTTGTAATAAATGGACACACATCTTCTTCTCGTTCGGTAATATGCGGCGTTCCCCATGGATCAATCTTTGGACCACTTCTTTTTTTAATATTAACGACTTTATTCAATCTTCAGATATTTTATCAATTATACTTTTCGCCGATGATTCTAACTTATTCTTCAGTCATAAAAATATATCTACGCTAATAAATTAATGTAGTCAACAGTGAACTTAAAAAAAATCACACTAGATATATAAAGGCTAACAAATTATCATTAAATATTAAAACAAATATTGTTGTATGTTATTTAGTAATTATGTAAGTAAGTTGCCGAAAGACATTTGTATTAAAAATGATAAGATTATTGAAGTTGACAATGTGCAATTTCTGGGAATATTTATTGATAACCATTGTTCATGATAAACACACATAGATTAGGTATGTCAAATTATTACCAAAAACATAGGTGTAATTGCCAAACTAAGATCGTTTTTTCCTCTAAAAATATGTATTATGTTGTATAACAGTTCGATTTTGCCTTATATCAATTATGGAATATTAGCTTAGGGTAATGTCGCTAACAGGTTTACCAATAGGTTATTCCTTATTATATTGACTTATTGACTGTTGAACAATCGTTTTATCATACTATATTTGCATACTATTATTATTTAATTGAAAATTTATAGCGATTCCCACACTAGACAAGCCATGCTTTTTGTGGGTTTCCACCATGTTCATCTTCATGCACAAGTACTTATAACTCGTATATTTATTATTAAAATAACTCGTTTACTGTATGTAAATGCATATGGAAGTGAATTGAATTGAAAATTGAACTGAACAGGTGACTAGTAACAAAGAACATCAAGTGTCACAGAAATTATATATTATGCAGAAAACTTCGGGAGCCCCATATTTCTAGGGGTACAATCCACTACCAAAAACGTTTCAAGAAAAAAAGTATTTATCAAGCATCGTTATCCAAATTTAGGACAGCCCTAGGAAACCATATCGCATCCCAACCTTAATTTCACGCTTGCACGGCACCGGCGTAAAGTCAAATTGGATGATGACGCTTAAGCTATGGTCACAAATCAGAGCAGCCACCGACCGATCAGTAGCCTGCTCGGTCGCTGCTAGAATTTAGGCATCGCCCAGCGATTTTTTGAGAAGTCGAGCAGGCTGTAGAGCCCCAGCAATGCCTGGGCGGTGACCTGTCAATTTCCCGTCGGTCGCCGGTCGATTTTAGGTCAAAACTGGGCGAAATCAGAGATTTTTCGCGCGGTGTCCCGGCAGTGACCGACCGGTGACCCTCCGATTGCCGGGCGGTCTCTCACCAGCCACCGGCTGATTTTAAAGAAATTTCCCGGCGGCCGGCCGGTAATCGACGGGGCATCGGCGGGTGTCTCGTAGGCGTACTGGCGTACTGGCGGCGGCCCACCAGGCTCTGCCGAAAATTTCTCACGGGCAACCTGGGATGTGACTTCCACAGACTGGTCATCATCAAAACAATTTTGCTTTGTCATTGCCATTGTCATTGTAATTGAACTGGCCTCCCAGTGACCGATTGATCTCCAAGCGGCGACCGGGCGGCGACCGCTCGGCAGCCTCTGACCTAGCGGCTTCGATGGTTGACTTAAATCGCTCAGTGGCGAGTGAAAAGTGAGCAGGCGCCGTCCAAATTTTAACTCCGCGCTAAAACTTCAGCGGCGACCGAGCGATGCCCTAAAAACGAGCGGTGCCTGGGCGGCCGCCGCTCGGTGGCCGGGCAGAATTGGTTAAAAACTCGCCGCTCGGCCGCCGAGCAGGTTACTTCTGGGTAATGTGACCATAGCTTTAGCGGAGATGTACAGTAACTTTCCTGAGTTTCTGAGTTGCAGTAACCCGTCAATGGTGATGGATCCACAGTGGAGCCTAAGCTGATGTTTGGGAAACAGCCATAGTCAGAACACCGGGGCGTGATGTCTACTGGGGGCGCTCTTTATGTTGTATTTCTATGTCGACGTACGACTAGATAGTACGAGTATTTCCGTGTTACTGCTTCGAGGAAAATAACTACAAGGTTTGCTTATTTCAACTCGCATCGGCAGACACTTTACCGGTTTTACCATCCACAACAATGTGAGCAAAGATATTATTATCGGTCAATGGGAAATGGGAAAATGTTTTCTAAATCAATGGCATTGCAAGTCAGATCAATCAATCAGTGCAAAAATGCTGAAAAGAAAACCAAGTGCTTATTTTCATTGTACTAATTCATTGCATCTGGACGGCACTTTACTAAGTATTAAACACATTAATATGTAATACTTTTGACATTGTGTAGCTGTGTTTAGTTTATTGCACATCTGAGCATTTTGGGATGAAGCTGGCCCGGTACAACTTGCCGCAATTACTGGCCTCCCCTAGACCCGTGAACGTGTATACACCGCCACGCTTGATGGATTTAAAACAACTATATATTTTCCGAAAAAACCCAAAATGCTATGTCCTTTGCAGCGTAAATTTCTTTCCATTTTACTGTTAAATAATACACATTGATATTTTACACCAAACCTGCGAATATAGCACCTTCCGTTCCCCCAACAAAATTGAGGTGAAACATTTTTACACTGCAGTTTTTTGGTTTGCCGCAATTGCCGGAAGATCTTCGCACGGTGCCCCGAATCATTTACGTGGAAATGGCAACACTATAGTATCGGACTCAAATTTATTTGGAAACAAAAGGTGTTATTTTCGCGGCTTTTGGTGCAGACAAGCATTATGTCTTACTTAGGAGTAAAATGGGAAGACATTTTCGCTGCAAAGGACATAGCGGTTGTTTATTGGAAAATAGATAGTGTTTGAAATCCATCAAAGCGTGGCGGTGTATATTGCCAGCTTCACGGGTCTAGGCCTTCCCCTGCATCTTAGGTAACACACCGAGTGTGTTCAAATAATTTCGCCAAAGATTTGCTTTTTCAATTTAACATCTAGACAGCCTTTCCATTTATGCCTGCTAGTATGGACTATAACACCAGCAGAGAAAATCAAAGGTTGATAATACATGTACATGACCTCGAAGCAAATCTTTCTGACAAAAGTACTGTAAATAGCCTGAATATTACATAATGTACGAAAACAACTTGCAAGGCTTTCAATATAGGACAAAAGTTACTTCTGATATTCTCAGTCTTCTCATTAACAGGTTGGATTCACAAATGGCAATGTAAAACAAAACCAACAAAAACAAGATAAAATAAAAGTGATAACAGTTTGAAAAGGATGTGCAGTTTTGGTAAGGGTGTGATTTTGCATTTATTCATAATCTAGAGCTCTGGCTGTCGATCCCTATTAATAAATACGTGAACACATTATTCTTCTTTTTTCAAGACAAAACAAAATGGCAACCGAACCTGCAATGAGTTCAGCTCTAGAGACGATCAGCAGACATCTTGAGTGCTGCATATGTCAAGACAGATATCAACAGCCAAAAATACTAGAATGCCTGCCCAGTTTATGTGAGCAATGTGAATGTCTGCTGAAATACTACAGCACGAAGCACCAGGGCTGTACGGTGATTCCTTGCCCCGTATGTCGACAGGAGATAAAACTTCCAGAGGTGGGGGTGCAGGGTCTGAAAACCAACTTTTATATAATCGGTTTGGTTGAGGAGATTGAACTTCAGGAGAAGGTAGTGAGCTTGGGTCATGCTGGTATTTTGTGTGGTATTTGTGAGGAAGCCAATAATGCAACACATAGATGTCTGGATTGCGACCAGAATGTGTGCTCAGCATGTAGCAAAATGCATCTTCGCTTTGCAGCAACATCTAATCACAAGGTGACTCCACTGAAGGACATCCGTGAGGGAAGGGTTACACTGACAAAGAAACATCCAAAACTACATCCAAAATTTCCGATCCATAAAGGCGAAGCGACACGGTTCTTTTGTACCACGTGTGAATTGCTTATCTGCCAAGATTGTACCGTCCTCGGCCACCGTATGCCAGAACACGTGTGTATCGACAGAAATCTAGCCACATCAACATACAAGGAGTCGTTGGGTGAACTGTTTTCTCTACTTGAAAACACCTTAAAAGAACTGCAGAAATCACAAGAGAAAGTCTCAAGACTAAAAGAAGATTTAAGTGTCACAGCCAAGAGGGTCACGACAGAAGTACAAGACAGAGCAGCTAAGATACGAGCAGAGGGAACGGCTCAGGAAAATTGCATCATTGACGACATAAAAAACGTCCAAACAGATCGTGAGCAGAAACTGGAAGAATGTGAAAAAAACCGCGAGCGCGGCTGTGGAGAGGTTTCAGTTTTCACTAAATACAGCTAAAGAGGTGACAAGGACTGCATCGGATATTGACTTCCTGTCACTCTATCCTACAATCAGCAAAGACTTAAAACTGTTGGCCGGTCAGGCTATTCCTATATTTGATAACAGGCTGGCTTTTCTGAAGTTCAAGCAGAATGAGGGGGTTGCTGACATCAATCCGGGTGAGGTGGTGGTGGCGGAAGGCAAGTGGGAGCTGTGTGGTGAGTTTGGTAGACAGGGAAGCGACCCAGGACAGTTCTATGGGGTTTGGGGCATCGCTGCTCGTCAACCTGATGAGGTTGCAGTGACTGACTACCACAACCAACGAGTTGTGATCTGCAGGGTCGATGACAACCAGAAAAGCACAATCCCGATGCAAGGATGTAAGTTAAAATCACATGCAATCTGCGAAATTATGCACTTAAACAATTTGCCTTCGGTATTCACTAATACGTTTTAATAAATCAAAAAAACCAAAAAACTCCATTGAAACTGTAAATTTGAAACAGAAAACTAAATGTCAAAAGTAGACAAACCAAAATTAGAAATTTGATTTGCTTTATTCCTGAAGCTCTTTCAAAAAGATGGGAAGTCCAAGACAAATACATCGGTATTTAAGCATGTTTACTCTAACAAAAACTGTATAATTTAGAGAGTAAACATACTTCTTTTGCTAACACTAACAGTTAACATGCTTATCAGCTAAACACCTGTGTCCAATAAACATCAATGTTCAATGACTAAACATATTTACAAACTGATAACAAGAAAGTGTTTAGATAAGTGTTTACTAGCTAAACACATTTTTTTGCAGTGTAAAATTGTCAGCGTTTGGCAGCGTGTGACTGCACACGCTGGCGGCGCGTTGGAAGTTCGTTACTCACGCGTCGAACGCGCTAGACGATCGTAAACAACCCGCTAATCACACGCTGGCGTACGCTGGCGACACGCTGGTTATGGCCCTGTCACACCAAAACGTTTTAGGCCAACGCATGGGTAGCGCGTTAAAAATAGTTTATACGCTGGCAATCGCTGAACTTTCACAGAAAAAGTCAAGTGGAACCGTGATTTCAGCGTGTCCAAACAGGTTGATTACGGGTTCATAACGTATGCCAGCGCGTGAGTAGCGTGTGGGAAACGCGCTCAGCATGTGAGGAACGCATTACTGATGTATAGTAACAATATGACAGCGGGTCGCCAGCGTGTGAGTAGCCGGTTGGTAACGATAGTCTAGCGCGTTCGACGCAGTGTTGTAGTCGAGTCACCTAGGTCGAGTCCGAGTCCGAGTCC
Organism: Crossaster papposus; assembly: GCA_037893245.1. Taxonomy (NCBI): domain Eukaryota; kingdom Metazoa; phylum Echinodermata; class Asteroidea; order Velatida; family Solasteridae; genus Crossaster; species Crossaster papposus. Next base: position 592,466 of record JBAIAA010000022.1, on the reverse strand, counting down.
CGAGTCACTTGGTCCGAGTCCGAGTCCGAGTCACGAGTCACTTGGTTCGAGTCCGAGTCCGAGTCACGAGTCACGAGTCACTTGTTTAAATAATTAAATAGTTAAAATACTTCAACCAGTTCACTTAGATGACTGGATCACTATTGATCGCAAATTATGTCGTAAAATAAGAATTGGAAATGACAAAATAAAACACATTTTATTTAAACAAAGTTCTGTGCCTGCAGTTAACATTTTATGTTAGGTTTTACCAATACTCCTTGCCCCTTCTCCAGAATATCTTTTAATTATTTTTTTTCTTCAAAATAACAAATTATATACTGATTTAGTTATTTCAGAAAGGCAGGTAGCCAACAAGTTTTATATTTTAGAGAAACAAATAAAAAAAATTATGTAAATCTGTCTGTCATGTTTAATAATGGAGATAGGTTTAATGAAGTTACCGTGCACTTGCGTGCAGCCATGAGTGATAATGGTGGTACATGATGTCAGACAGTTGACATCTTATTTTTAACAACACACAGCCATCTCAGTGCAATATAGAGGCGGTGTTTTTACAGGTACCAGACATGCCAGACTATGGTCAGCTTTGGTTGCGTCTATGGCTGGATCAGCGCGTAAGCCGCCTATGTTTTAACATTAAAAAGAGGTAGCGATATAGCCGCAGCCAGCTAAAGCCGCCATTCGGATTCCGGAGACGAATTCCTATTTCCCTGGTAATATGCATCAAGCAGTGGCTATGGTGTTAAAGTTGACAGAATACCAGCGTTAATATTGGTGTCGTGCACAATAATGCTTTACAGAGATATATATCCCAGTGTTATTATGCGTATTGAACATACAAATGTACATGTACGTGCGCTGTACACTACATGGCAGTAATCACGAACACACATACTTGCAACATCAGTGTAACTGCTTATTTCGTGTGCTAAACGTTAATATTCATTCATGTGCATGACGATCGGATCATTGGAATTGTTTTTAATATTTACAAAAAAATAAAAAAGGTATTGTTGGTGAAAATACGTGACTCGAGTCACGAGTCCTCGAGGTCAAGTCCGAGTCATGGTAGTCGAGTCCGAGTCCGAGTCCGAGTCTTTTGCCGACGTGACTCGAGTCAAGTCCGAGTCACCACAATTGTGACTCGAGACGGACTCGAGTCCGAGTCCTGGACTCGAGTCATACAACTCTGGTTCGACGCGTGAGTAACCACCTTCCAGCGCGCCGCCAGTGTGTGCAGTCACACGCTGGCAAACACTGGAAATTGTAGGTATGTTGAAAAATGTATTTTTGCCTCAGCGTGTGACAGCGTGTTCCGGCGTGTGGGTAACGCGCTCAGTGTGTTGCGAACGCTGGCCGAGCGTTGGTCAACGTTTACCCGCGTGTTGCCGAAATTCACTCACGCGTTGGCCTAAAACGTTCTGGTGTGACAGGTCCATTACTGCAGTAGCGCGTCGGCTTTTTATACAACAAATCACGTTGTCGTTGCAGTACGCTGGCGCGCGTTGGAACGCGCTACTTAGTCATCAAGCGTCGAGCGCTTTACTAACGCGTTACTCACGCGCTGGCGAACGCTATAAACCCGTTATCAACGCGTTATGAACACGCTGAAATCACGGTTCCACTTGACTTTTTCTGTGGAAGTTCAGCGTTTGCCAGCGTATCAACTATGTTTAACGCGCTACTCACGCGTTGGCCTAGAAACGTCCTGGTGTGACAGGGCCATAATAGTGTATTCTTTGAAAGACATTATTCACTCTTTCAAGAATGTCTGTATTGAAAGGATTGTGCAATAACTGCATAATGTCGTGTGTTTTGACATCATTTGTCACTCGGCACTCTATCCATTGTCACTCGGCAATCTATCCATTGTCACTTGGCACTCTATCCATTGTCACTCGGCAGCCTCCTACAGCCCCACGCAGCATCGCAGCTACACGCACCAACAATCGTTTGGTGGTCGTCAAGAAAGGCGCATCACATGTGAAGGTGTTTAACAGCGTCAACATGCCAGTTTACGAGTTCCCAACTGTACCACCGAGTGAGGTAGGTAATATGTCAAGAGGCTATGTCAAGAGACTGAACACAGCCCCACTGATGGTGAGCTCCTACGTACCATACCAGTCAAAGTTAAACCTTACTATCTGGCTGTAGACATCGATAATAGAATTGTCATCAGTTCACAAACACAGACAGTAAATGTTGCTGATGACAATGGTACCACATGGTGCATCATCAAACCCACCATCAATGGTCAATCAGTACTGCAACGGTGCGTACACTGACAGCTCAGGTATCTATGTTGCATTGTATAAATGTACTAACATGGGTCATATCCACCACTATGACCATCGAGGTGTCTTTCTCAAGTGCATTGCATAGGGTCTGTGCTGTCCCCGCGGAATCACATTCACATCAGATGGGCAGCTGTCAGTGACTGACTGCTACTCAGTCAAGATGCATCACCAGGTGTGATGTGACATTGCAATCCAACATGCTGCTTGCAACGTTGTGTCACGAAAACCGATAGTAAATATGTTTCACCTTAACATTACTGGTGAAAGCTTTTATATCAGCGAATTGATTTCTTCCGGACCGAAAGTATGGATGGGTGATACATTTAAAAGCGTTTCTTTTTCGTATATAAATTAATGAATAGTAATAAACATATAAATCAATTTGGTATGGATGTAAAATATTACAATAAAATAATTTTGACTTCCAGCTTTAATGATAAATGCCAGAGTGACGACCTATAATTATGACGATTAGAAATGCCGGGTTAACCTATGGAAACAAGAATTCAATTATTTTTTTACAAAACCGACTGCTCTTTTTGTGCAATGGATCTGGGGTATGCAGCAGCCATCTTGAAACACCTGTAAACACCTCTTGTAAACACCTCTTACGTAAACCTCGTTGAGCAAATGACTGCACTGCTAAGATGGCTGGCATGCAAAGGGTCTGTAATAAATGCCCTCAATGGTTACATCTCCGTGTTTCCCAACAACTGTCTTTAGCGAGTAAACAAAATTCATGTTTGTAAACATGTTTACTTACTAAATATGTTTAGCATCGGGATGGATAGGAATTAGACACATCCGTTTAGCTGCTAACCACCAACAGCTTGTCCACATTAAACACGCACAGTATCCCAACAAAATCGAAAAACTTGGTCCCATGTCAATTTGACCTCTCTTGGGGAATTACTCGATACTCTGTCAAACATTATCAGATTGGGACGATGTCTCATTTTTGAAGTGGAAAGGTGAATCTTGAAAACCATACCTATGCTGGTTATTACACATTATACGTGTGGCATTCCGTTATATTTTGTTTACATTTTTGTGACACACTGTTTTAATCCACAGGGCAGAGTACGAAGGGATGTTTAATGTATTCGTGCTGTTTTACTAAAATACAGCATTTACTTTGAGCTTATTATAGACCTGATACGTAATGACGTCATCTATTTGTTTACATAGTAATAGCCTAAAGGCTGGCCCGTTTTTTATTGGTCGGTCGTTGCGTATGTTTAGAGTCAAAATAGCGGAGATTATCAGACTAGTTCGTATAGAGTGATTTGAACGAAGGCTTTTGAGGAATTGTACATTATGTAGGTTGGAACTGTCCCCGGACTGTCTGGCTTGATTTTGCTCGTTTTGCTGGGTATGATTTGCTTGAATGTTGACCATGTTATGGTCACAACTATCTGTACATGTAGTTTACGTGCCTAACCGATGTATGATGTGCCAGCTAGCAGAACGGGGCCGCTGGCTACCTAAACAATGATGGATTACTCATGCCTGTCGGCAAATTCAAACATTGTTTGATTATACTGATAGTTGTGTCCAACTGGGTAATTTACCCCTTTTAAACAACAGACTTAACTTTTGTTCAATTGTGTCTGTTGTTAAATGTGTGTATAACAACTTAGGTTGAAAATCTTCGATAAATAATGTATTTTATGAAAATTTGAGATTTGTAAGGGGAAAGCCTTGTATTTTTATCAAAAATGGGCAATTTTTTTTTTTATGAACAATTGAGATTTGCATTTTTATCAAAAATGGGCAACAAAAAAATGTTTTCATTAAAAGTTGAGATTTGTAAGGGGTTAGCCTTGCATTTCTATCAAAAATGGGCAAAAAAGTATTAATATAAAATTGAGATTTGTAAGGGGTTAGCCTTTTATTTTTATAAAAAATGAGCAAACAAATAGTTTCCATGACAAATTAAGATTTGTAAGGGTTAGCCTTACATTTTTATAAAAAATGGGCAAAACAATTTTTTTATGAACAATTGAGATTTGTAAGGAGTTAGCCTTGCATTTTTATCAAACATTTTCAAAAATTTGTTTTTATAAAATATTCAGAATTGTAAGGGGTTAGCCTTGTATTTTCATCAAAACACGCGTGCTGCACGAGCTCTGACAAAAGTGCCGAAATTTCACCTTTTAGTGAGTATTATTGTGCCTTAATACGTTTAACTGCTTTATTAGGGTTTATAGACCCTTCTGCATTGGGTAGATAGCTTTTTGGAGGAACTTGGAGACGCCAGGGCGTACCAAGTTTGTACGCAAAGCCCTTTTGTGGGAATTCCGTAGGCGGCCATTACTAACATGGCGGGGCCTGCAAACAAGATGGCGGCGCCGGTGCTCAACCGACCTAACACATTGAGGTTATACGCTCGAGATTTGAACACTACTCCAAACAGCGTGTATGATTCAATACAAAATGAGCTAGGGTCAACAAAATCGGTGTGCTGCATTGCAGAACTAGATACCGGCTGGTATAATGCGATTGTTGGGTCAGTTTTGCCATGCCTGGAAATAACGAGGAAAGGACTCAAGATCGGCGTATGTCAGTGGAATGCGAGCGAGTAAATTTACTGAACTCTATTGTTTGTTACATCAAAGCGCCATATGAAATGGAGGACAAGATTATTGTAAATGCTCTACTTCCGTACGGCACAGTAGCCAACGTTAGGCGATAAGTTCATTTCTTCGACAAAAACATTGAAACGGGTGTGCTACTCAAGAATCTTAAGCAAGCTATTCCCAGTTTCATTCGTTTAGGCACTTTCACCTTGCCGATTAGACACAAGGGACAGTTCAAAACCTGCAGAATATGCGGACAACCCGGGAATAATAGCTCGTGAATTCCCGCTAAAGGGAAATAGTCTAATCTGCGGACAAGTTGGACACCGATCTGATACACATGGAGAGGTGCAATAAAATACTACTACTCACAAAGAAAGCGACGTATTCGAAAACGAGGGGGAAGCAAGTGGCACAGCCTCATCAGAAGAAGAGATCAAACCGAGGACGAAGGAGAAAATCTAGAAGTGACACCTTAACCAGCACAAGTGATCCAGGGGAAAGCATGGACCACGAAGTCGTGGGCAGAACAGGTGGAAGAGAACAAACAAAGGAAAGGGGACTAGGAGGCACAGCGAAAGAAACAGGAGACTCAGCAGAAACGAGTGGAGAAAGGAGACGAAGGAGACTTATAAAAGAGACTCCAACAAAGATGGGAGAGGAGACTCAGAAAACCACAATAGAAAGAAATCAGGAGAAAAAGGGCATGCTGGATGCAGCAGGAAAAAAACAACAACATGAGGAACAACAAGAAAGGCCGCAAAAAAACCTGATGATAACAAGGGAGACAACGTGGTAAGCACGAACAAACAGGTTAGAGACAAAAAGAAAGAAGCAGAACCAAGTTCTGGGAAAAAGACAACACAGAAAATGACGGATGGGAAACAGCAGAAGTCGACAGATGAAAAACAGCTGAAACCAGCCGACGCGAAACGGCCCGAGCGACAAGGGGTTCAACAGACAAATCAGCGAGGCGAGGAACAACGGACAGGAGACTCTGTTAGGAAAGATCTAAAGGAAGAGCAAGGATTTTGGGACGAACACATCCAAGAAGGGCGAAAGAGAAAGCTAGAAAGACGGCAATCATCAGACGACTATGACGACGAGGACCCTGAATATGAACTAGAACAAGAATACGACTCCTCAGACATGACAGATGGAGAGGACAACACAGAGAAAATGGACATAAATGCCCCAAGTGGACAAGAAGGATTGTTATACCACGGCAATAGATTGTGAATTGTTATTGGTCGAGAAGCGTTCACGTGACATGCCACAAAAACGCATGTATCCGAGTGTGCCGATGTATGAGCATGGTATGAGTGATGTACGCTGAGTACGCGTGGTACATGAGTTCATGTACCCCACGGGGTACATGAACTTTCTTTTTCCAGGCCGCGGAATTTTTTTTTACACGCTAGCGCATAGCCTGGCCGGCCATTTCTGTGATAAATACCATGGAAGCGACTGATATTAGAGTAATCACAGACGACCGTCTATCAATCCATCTCGCACGGTCAAAGTGCGACCAGTTCAGACAAGGAGCAGAGGTGGTAATAGCCAGGAGATTCCAACATACCTGCCCTGTGACCGCAGCCGAGCGGTACTTCGCCGCTGTTGACGATCCGGTGGACTCGTCGTTGCCCGTGCTTCGCAGACTGGTCAGCACCAAAAAGGGCCTCATTGCGACCGTTCATCCACTAAGCTATTCTCGTACACGCGAGATTATCTTAGACGCACTTCGACCCATTGTTCCTGATGTATCCCTGTACGGCCTCCACAGCCTGAGATCGGGAGGGGCCACAGCCGCCTGCAATGCTCATGTTCCTGCTTTCTTAATATCCAAACACGGCCGATGGAAGACAGAAACCGCCCGAAACGCCTACCTGAAACCAGACACCGCATCCCTGTTGCTCCCTTCTCAATCGCTTGGAATTTAGTTACAGTACACATTTATTATTAATTATTACAAAATAAAAAATAAAAAAATATTGTTAATATTAATGTCCTGTCTTTAAACAAGTGGCAGATGGTTGAATGTTATTCAAGAGTGAAATGATATGCTACAGTCTAGTTATGATTAAAACGTACGGTACGGCCCACTGTCGACCTACCAACAGTTCAAACAATTGCGTCCTTTGTCATTTATTCATGTCTTATTTACCTATAGGAGAAATAGAATAGAAATGTACTTTCTTACGGAAGAATGGAGGAAGAAAGTGCACAAACGCAAATTGTTTTTATGCAAGAGACACACAGCACGACCATTGATGAAATTGCTTGGCGTAACCTTTGGGGTGGGACAATTTGTTTCTGCCATGGGACCAGTAATTTGAAGGGGGCAGCAGTCCTCATCTCGGATAAATGTTCCGTCAAAGTTTTAGATTATCAAAGTGACAGTGATGGCCAGTGGGTCAAAGTTGATGCTATATGGGGGAAGATCAAGTTTCCTTTGTTTGTGTGTATGCTCCCAATGATTTGTTTTCTCGTATTCATTTTTTTACAAATTTAAACAATCTTACCGATGAAGACCGCTTTTGGATTATCGGAGGCGATTTCAATTGCCAATTAAGCCCCAGTAAGTCTCGTGACAGAAGTTCTTCATGTAATTCAAGAGGGCAATCTTATTGATGCTTGGCAAACAATCCACCCTGATGAGGAAGACTACACTTTATACCATAAAGGATGGAAAATGTCCAGTAGAATCGATTATTTCTTTGTTCCACCCAAGTTTTTGGACGAAACTAATAGTATCATTAACACAGCTATGAGTGCGACTGACAATATAATTATTACTATCCGTTTAAATAAAAATAAGGTCATTAGGGGTCGTGGCAGATGGATGTGTAATAATACCGTACTTTGTGATGATCAGTGTCTGTCTATAATTAATCAGTTTTGGATTTACTGGAGATCCCAAAACAGTATTTGTGATAATATATTCATTTAGGGAAAACTCAAATCAAAGAGATTGTTAGGGAGTATGGCATTGAAAAAAGAAAAAAGAAGAAAACAAACATCATAACAAAATCCAAAGAAGCTATGAAAATTTGATTAACAATCCTGTTGATCATACCGATGAAATTAGAGAACTTGTGCATGAGCTGCATCTGCTGGAAGTCAAGGACTGGGAAAAATCAAGATCTAGAATTCATAATATCCATCGATTAATTGAAATTCTGACAAATTGAAAAACCGACCAAGTTTTTGTTGTTTACCGAAAAGCATCAAATTAACAATAATGCATTTACCTCTCTCTTAAATGAGAACAAAAAATATTTTGATAATCCGTTTACCATGACGAAGTGTATCAGGGATTTTTACAAGTCCCCAGGTCCAGATGGGCTGACTATATTGGCCGAGTCTTAAGGATGATTTTCTAAAAATCGTGACCGGTTGTAATACTTTAGATACTTTACCGGATAGTATGAATAATGACCTCATCAGGTTGATTTTTTGTTAAAAGCGAGAAATGTGATCTAAAGAATTGGAAACCAATTAGTCTGTTAAATGTAGATTATAAAATTATTGCCAAATCTTTAACTAGGCGTCTGATGAAAATTATGCCTGATATTGAAAAGGAAGACCAGACATGTGGGGTTCGAGGAAACAATATCAATGATAATTTAATGATTATTCGAGATGTTATTCCGCCAAATGGGCACATAGGGAGACAATCCCATAAAGATGTACACAAACTTAAAACAGTCCTAACTTGTTTACCCTAACCATTTTCTCTAAGATCTTCGAGATTTATGCTATTTAGACCAAAATCTGTCGACAAAACTAACTCCCAAATATTGTTTTTAGGGCAGCTAGACACTTAGGGAGACACTGAAATGTCTCCCTAAGTGTCACTGTCTCCTTATTACCTAACAACTTACGATAATTTGACCCCCCAAGTGCCTATTTGTATAAATTATTGATTGTATTAACTATACTAATACTAATACTAATAATAATAGTAATAATAACAATAAAACGCCGAAATGGGCACTTTGGGAGACAATCCCATAGAGTCGTGCAGAAAATGGATACTGCCCTAACTTTTATACCCTAACCCTTTTTTCTATGAACTTCGAGATTTATGCTATTTAGACCCAAATCTGTCTTCTCCGAGCAAAAATAACTACCAAATATCGTTTTGTGGGGTAGCTAGACACTTAGGGAGACACTGAAATGTCTCCCTAAGTGCCACTGTCTCCCAAGTGAATCAAAACTATCGCTAATTTGTCTCCCAAAGTGCCCATTAAGTAAAATAATCAAGCGGCTATTATAAGTTTAGACCAGGAAAAGTCTTTCGACCGCATAGAATGGCAATATATGTATGCAGTTATGGAGAAAATGGGCATCCCAGGAAAATTCATTCATTGGATCAAAATCGTTTACAAAAATCCAATCAGTTCGGTCATCGTAAACAATTTTATTACTGAACCCTTCATCATTAAAAGAGGAATTAGACATGGATGCACATTGTCTCCACTCCTGTATTCCATATGCGCTGAGGGACTTGCTAACTTGATTAGATACAATGATCAAATCCAAGGGCTTATTCCTCAAACAGCTGATGCGGTTTTTAAATTGGTCCAACATGCGGACGATACGACAGTTATAATTACTAGTCCATCGGCTTATGTAAAGAAAATAAATATTGTCATATTTTTGTATACAATCTTGGAAAATGCATTTAAATTAGTTTACATAATATTTTAAACCTAAACAAAACTGTTGCCATTTTTTTTATTTGGTCCTGGGGTGATTTGGGGTGATTTGGGGGAAAAGGTATGACAATTAAATATCAGATATCGTTTAAATCAGCAAAATTTCACTACTTAATTAGTATTTTTTCCCCATATTGTTAGTATTCCTAGTATTCCTAGTTCACCCCTTACATTTCAATCTGTGAAAAGTTCCTTTGCTTAGTAAACTGCTGCCACCTCTTTCTAAGGGTCACGAAACCCACCGCAGAACGTCTCATTTGTTTATGTACAGTGATTTGTGTGCACAGTGTCTCATAGGGATTTTCCTATGCCATCCGACACCTCCAATTACTTTTTTAGCCAATGTACATGATTAAAACCTGGCTGTACGTCATCAAGTGGCAGGTTGTGATAGGTCTGTGCTACTTTAACCACTGGAAGTGTTGACAAGGACCAATTGGGTGGATGTTGAGATACCGATAGGTGGAGCTTCACGTAAATAACGCTGGCAGTAGGTGGCTAAATTGAAATTCTTCATTCACCAGGATCGGCCATGCTTTGATGCTGCATAAACTCACACCATAATATAGATGCACTCTGTACGTGTGTTCCAACTGTTCAAAACAGTATAGGTCTGTGTCAGTATAATTTGTTGGGTGTATTCTTTGTACAACATTTGTTGGGTGTACAAAATTATAGGGAGCCATAATTGTGTAAAAGATGGGACAAAGGTCAGTTTTTGGCTTCTGGTATCTTTATCTAATCTCACCCGCACATTTTGATTTTTTTATTTGCAGTCACAATCGCAATCAGACAGACTAGAAGTAGAACTATTAATATAAGTAGAACTAGCTGCGACTCCACTGGTGTTTTTTTTCCTTCTGATTGCTGACCTGTATGAGGCTGCGTCTCAACACTTTCTATTTAACATTTGAACACTGAACGATTATGGCCACTTCTGTAACATTAGGAATAGGAGAACCACCTAGAAAAAAAAGTCAACTGACTTTAACCTCTGCCTCAAGTGTCAAGGAAAAAAGTGGATGAACACTAAAACTAAAGGGAGAGAGTTGGAGTCACTGACAGATCAAGAATGTAAAAGCTATCTGAAATTCCTCGACTATACCAATCAGAGGGTTGGATATGGGAATCCTGACTTTGTTCAATTGAATCAACGGCTACATGGTTTGTCAGCAGAGATCTTGCATGAACACCATGCTGTTTGGCACAGGACATGCTACAGTGAGGTCACACACAAAGTACATACGGACAGAGACAAAAATCGATACCAGAAAGCACTGTCTTTAAAGAACTCAAGTATGTTGTCATACATAAAAGAAGGAGGCCTACCCGTGTCATCGAGTACCATTTATGTATTTATTTATTTCGTTTTATTTTACCAGGGTAGCCCCATCAGTTATCTAAGAAATGTTATCCCTGGGGGCCCTGGGTTTAAAGCAAATGTACATAACATTAAAACAAATGTATCAATACAACAAACATACATTGATTAAAAGTGGATATTAAAAACATGGTCCAAGCACAGAACGAGAATTACAACCCAAAACGATGTATGTGTACCAATTTTGGATTGATAAAAAAAAAAAAAAAAAAAGACATCGTACAAATATTAAAATGAAACCCCCGAAAAAAAAGAGAAAAAAAGGGAAAACGCAATTTAAAACCTGGCCTTCGATTAAAACAGAAACAAAAAACAGTACGACCATCAGTATAGTGTATACAGATTACGTAACTAAACAAAAATACTTTATTTATTATGAAATGCCCCCAAAAGACGTTTAAAAGTGGTAAGATCTGTGGCCATCTTGTTCTCAGTTTTCAATTCATTCCATGCTTTGGCCCCAATGAAATTGAAAGCATGTTTGCCTGCTCCAGTGCGTGGTCGGGGAAGGCAAACATTGTGCCCAATTGTAGTGTCTGGTGTTGCAGGTATTGGTTCGTTTAACATGAGTTAACCTTACCTTACTATTACCTTATACATGAGTGTGCTTAGGTGATACTTCCATCTTTGGGTCATGTGTTGTGCGTAGCCCCCGAAAAAATACTTTAGTTTGCGATCACAAGGCCCTCCAAAATACGGTAGGTATGGAAATATTTCACTAAATGAGCACTTAGGGAGACAAATTAGCGTAAGTTTTTAGGTAATAAGGAGACAGTGACAAATAGGGAGACATTTCAGTGTCATTGCTGGGATTTGGAATTCTTCCACACACATGCAAAATCCCATTCAGACCAGCAGGTCCGGTTAGGCACGCGTGTCGTATCGCACAAGAACGCGAGCGGCATTATGGGGCATTATCCGCCTTTGAATACCGTCGTCTAATTTCCTGGATTTGCAGGTCAATAATTGACATGAGTTAGAAAATATGACCTGTCACCACAATATTATGAAAGTAAAGTCGCACGATGTGATTTGGAGATATGGCCATCCAAAGTCAAAAATATGAAGGGGTGGCCAATTTTGAGATTTTGCGTAATTTGAAAAGCCCAAGTCCTCCTCTACATTGGCCTATTCCCACTTTTTTGGTGCGATCAGATGTTATTCCGCCAAATGGGCACATAGGGAGACAATCCCATAAAGATGTACACAAACTTAAAACAGTCCTAACTTGTTTACCCTAACCATTTTCTCTAAGATCTTCGAGATTTATGCTATTTAGACCAAAATCTGTCGACAAAACTAACTCCCAAATATTGTTTTTAGGGCAGCTAGACACTTAGGGAGACACTGAAATGTCTCCCTAAGTGTCACTGTCTCCTTATTACCTAACAACTTACGATAATTTGACCCCCCAAGTGCCTATTTGTATAAATTATTGATTGTATTAACTATACTAATACTAATACTAATAATAATAGTAATAATAACAATAAAACGCCGAAATGGGCACTTTGGGAGACAATCCCATAGAGTCGTGCAGAAAATGGATACTGCCCTAACTTTTATACCCTAACCCTTTTTTCTATGAACTTCGAGATTTATGCTATTTAGACCCAAATCTGTCTTCTCCGAGCAAAAATAACTACCAAATATCGTTTTGTGGGGTAGCTAGACACTTAGGGAGACACTGAAATGTCTCCCTAAGTGCCACTGTCTCCCAAGTGAATCAAAACTATCGCTAATTTGTCTCCCAAAGTGCCCATTAAGTAAAATAATCAAGCGGCTATTATAAGTTTAGACCAGGAAAAGTCTTTCGACCGCATAGAATGGCAATATATGTATGCAGTTATGGAGAAAATGGGCATCCCAGGAAAATTCATTCATTGGATCAAAATCGTTTACAAAAATCCAATCAGTTCGGTCATCGTAAACAATTTTATTACTGAACCCTTCATCATTAAAAGAGGAATTAGACATGGATGCACATTGTCTCCACTCCTGTATTCCATATGCGCTGAGGGACTTGCTAACTTGATTAGATACAATGATCAAATCCAAGGGCTTGTTCCTCAAACAGCTGATGCGGTTTTTAAATTGGTCCAACATGCGGACGATACGACAGTTATAATTACTAGTCCATCGGCTTATGTAAAGAAAATAAATATTGTCATATTTTTGTATACAATCTTGGAAAATGCATTTAAATTAGTTTACATAATATTTTAAACCTAAACAAAACTGTTGCCATTTTTTTTATTTGGTCCTGGGGTGATTTGGGGTGATTTGGGGGAAAAGGTATGACAATTAAATATCAGATATCGTTTAAATCAGCAAAATTTCACTACTTAATTAGTATTTTTTCCCCATATTGTTAGTATTCCTAGTATTCCTAGTTCACCCCTTACATTTCAATCTGTGAAAAGTTCCTTTGCTTAGTAAACTGCTGCCACCTCTTTCTAAGGGTCACGAAACCCACCGCAGAACGTCTCATTTGTTTATGTACAGTGATTTGTGTGCACAGTGTCTCATAGGGATTTTCCTATGCCATCCGACACCTCCAATTACTTTTTTAGCCAATGTACATGATTAAAACCTGGCTGTACGTCATCAAGTGGCAGGTTGTGATAGGTCTGTGCTACTTTAACCACTGGAAGTGTTGACAAGGACCAATTGGGTGGATGTTGAGATACCGATAGGTGGAGCTTCACGTAAATAACGCTGGCAGTAGGTGGCTAAATTGAAATTCTTCATTCACCAGGATCGGCCATGCTTTGATGCTGCATAAACTCACACCATAATATAGATGCACTCTGTACGTGTGTTCCAACTGTTCAAAACAGTATAGGTCTGTGTCAGTATAATTTGTTGGGTGTATTCTTTGTACAACATTTGTTGGGTGTACAAAATTATAGGGAGCCATAATTGTGTAAAAGATGGGACAAAGGTCAGTTTTTGGCTTCTGGTATCTTTATCTAATCTCACCCGCACATTTTGATTTTTTTATTTGCAGTCACAATCGCAATCAGACAGACTAGAAGTAGAACTATTAATATAAGTAGAACTAGCTGCGACTCCACTGGTGTTTTTTTTCCTTCTGATTGCTGACCTGTATGAGGCTGCGTCTCAACACTTCCTATTTAACATTTGAACACTGAACGATTATGGCCACTTCTGTAACATTAGGAATAGGAGAACCACCTAGAAAAAAAAGTCAACTGACTTTAACCTCTGCCTCAAGTGTCAAGGAAAAAAGTGGATGAACACTAAAACTAAAGGGAGAGAGTTGGAGTCACTGACAGATCAAGAATGTAAAAGCTATCTGAAATTCCTCGACTATACCAATCAGAGGGTTGGATATGGGAATCCTGACTTTGTTCAATTGAATCAACGGCTACATGGTTTGTCAGCAGAGATCTTGCATGAACACCATGCTGTTTGGCACAGGACATGCTACAGTGAGGTCACACACAAAGTACATACGGACAGAGACAAAAATCGATACCAGAAAGCACTGTCTTTAAAGAACTCAAGTATGTTGTCATACATAAAAGAAGGAGGCCTACCCGTGTCATCGAGTACCATTTATGTATTTATTTATTTCGTTTTATTTTACCAGGGTAGCCCCATCAGTTATCTAAGAAATGTTATCCCTGGGGGCCCTGGGTTTAAAGCAAATGTACATAACATTAAAACAAATGTATCAATACAACAAACATACATTGATTAAAAGTGGATATTAAAAACATGGTCCAAGCACAGAACGAGAATTACAACCCAAAACGATGTATGTGTACCAATTTTGGATTGATAAAAAAAAAAAAAAAAAAAGACATCGTACAAATATTAAAATGAAACCCCCGAAAAAAAAGAGAAAAAAAGGGAAAACGCAATTTAAAACCTGGCCTTCGATTAAAACAGAAACAAAAAACAGTACGACCATCAGTATAGTGTATACAGATTACGTAACTAAACAAAAATACTTTATTTATTATGAAATGCCCCCAAAAGACGTTTAAAAGTGGTAAGATCTGTGGCCATCTTGTTCTCAGTTTTCAATTCATTCCATGCTTTGGCCCCAATGAAATTGAAAGCATGTTTGCCTGCTCCAGTGCGTGGTCGGGGAAGGCAAACATTGTGCCCAATTGTAGTGTCTGGTGTTGCAGGTATTGGTTCGTTTAACATGAGTTAACCTTACCTTACTATTACCTTATACATGAGTGTGCTTAGGTGATACTTCCATCTTTGGGTCATGTGTTGTGCGTAGCCCCCGAAAAAATACTTTAGTTTGCGATCACAAGGCCCTCCAAAATACGGTAGGTATGGAAATATTTCACTAAATGAGCACTTAGGGAGACAAATTAGCGTAAGTTTTTAGGTAATAAGGAGACAGTGACAAATAGGGAGACATTTCAGTGTCATTGCTGGGATTTGGAATTCTTCCACACACATGCAAAATCCCATTCAGACCAGCAGGTCCGGTTAGGCACGCGTGTCGTATCGCACAAGAACGCGAGCGGCATTATGGGGCATTATCCGCCTTTGAATACCGTCGTCTAATTTCCTGGATTTGCAGGTCAATAATTGACATGAGTTAGAAAATATGACCTGTCACCACAATATTATGAAAGTAAAGTCGCACGATGTGATTTGGAGATATGGCCATCCAAAGTCAAAAATATGAAGGGGTGGCCAATTTTGAGATCTTGCGTAATTTGAAAAGCCCAAGTCCTCCTCTACATTGGCCTATTCCCACTTTTTTGGTGCGATCAGATGTTATTCCGCCAAATGGGCACATAGGGAGACAATCCCATAGAGATGTACACAAACTTAAAACAGTCCTAACTTGTTTACCCTAACCATTTTCTCTAAGATCTTCGAGATTTATGATATTTAGACCAAAATCTGTCGACAAAACTAACTCCCAAATATTGTTTTTTAGGGCAGCTAGAAACTTAGGGAGACACTGAAATGTCTCCCTAAGTGCCACTGTCTCCTTATTACCTAAACACTTACGATAATTTGACCCCCCAAGTGCCTATTTGTATAAATTATTGATTGTATTAACTATAATAATAATAATAATAATAATAATAGTAATAATAACAACTAGAAATGTGTTTGTGGACAAACACAGAGCTGTTTCGTATGTCTTAAATGACTTTCAATATTTGGGTCTGCAAAGTGTGAAGTCGATCGGATGTATTAAAGTGCTAAAGATATATTGGTTGAAAAAAACTTGTACAAATTCAATAGAAAAACATTTTCATTTAATGTGACGTCACATGACACCCGATGATGTCATCATGACGTCATCTTAATGTTCGTCTATAACACATCCTGGAATATGTGCATACCAAGTTTGACCCCAATCAAACATGTACTTCCATAGATTGGGGGTCCTAAAAACTACACCTTTAATGTGACGTCACATGATACCCGATGATGTCATCATGATGTCATCTTAATTTTCGTCTGTAACACATTCTGGAATACTTGCATACCAAGTTTGACCCCAATCGGACATGTACTTCTAAAGATAGAGGGTCTTAAAAACTGAACCTTTAATGTGACGTCACATGACCCACGATGACATCATCATGATGTCATTTTATTTTTCGTCTATAACACATCCCGGAATACCTGAATACCAAGTTTGACCCTAATTGGACTTGTACTTCCAGAGATAGAGGGTCTTAAAAACTACACCTTTAATGTGACGTCACATGACCCACGATGATGTCACCATGACGTCACCCTGATGTTCGTCTATAACACATCCTGGAATACTTGCATACCAAGTTTGACCCCAATCGGGCCTGTACTTCTAGAGATAGAGGGGCCTAAATACTGAACCTGTAATGAGACGTCCCATGACCCCCGATGACGTTATCATGACGATTTTTCCCTTGGCCCTCCTGGAGATGGTGGTCGAGGTGTGTGCTATTCCCCAGATAAAAAACTAAATAATAGGCGTATTCAAGAAATAAGTTGAATTCAAGTGGCATACTGAACACTTTTCAATTGTATTTTTCTGTTTTGCTATTATTTAATGTTTCAGGTATGCCTCACAGGTGCTGTGTACCCCTGTGTTCTAAATCAGGCTACAGAACAGTTGACGGAAGGAAAGTCACATTTGTACTAAGTCTCGAGTCGATGGGATGTACCAAAGTGTCAAAATCAATAGTCTGAGGAAAAACGTGTACAAACCCTATGGGGAAAAATTGCACCTTTAATGTGACGTCACATGACACCCGATGACGTCATCGTCATGTCATCTTAATTTTCGTCTATAACACATCTCAGGATACTTGCATATCAAGTTTGTCCCCAATCGGACATGTACTTCCAGAGATAGAGGATCCCAAAAACTGCACCTTTAATTTGACGTCACATGACCCACGATGACGTCATCATGACGATTTTTCTCGTGGACCTCCTAGGGATGGTGGTCGAGGTGTGTGCTAAGTTTCAAGTCAATCGCATTTACCAAAGTATTAAAGTCAATAGTCTGAAGAAAAACGTGTACAAACTCTATGGGAAAAAATTGCACCTTTTACGTGACGTCACGTGACCACGAAAGGCGTAATCGTGACAAATTTCTTCTAGGACCATCTGTGGGTGGTAGTCTAAGTGTATGCCAAGTTTCAAATAGATCGGATTTATTAAAGTGTCAAAGTGTATTGGCAGAAGAAACACGTGTACAAACCCTATGAAGAAAAGTCTGAAACAGAAAAGTCTGGACAAACACAGAGCTGTTTCGAGTGTCTAAAATTACTTTCAATATGTGTGTGGTGGTCTTTTGTGTGTGCCAAGTCTCAAGTCGATCAGATTTACTAAAGTGTTAAAGGCAATAGTCTAAAGAAAAACGTGTACAAAACCTATGGGAAAAAAATAGAAACTTTAACGTGACGCCCCGTGACGTTCAATGACGTAATCGTGGCGAAGTTCTTCTAGAGCCGTCTGTGGATGGTGGTCTAAGTGTGTGCCAAGTCTCAAGTCGATCGGATTTACTAAAGTGTCAAAGTCAATAGTCTAAATAAAAACGTGTACAAAACCAATGGGAGAAAAATGTGAACTTTTAATGTGACGTCACGTGACCTTGAATGATGCAATCGTGCCGAATTTCTTTCAGAAACATCTGGGGGTGGGGTTCTAAGTGTATGCGAAGTTTCAAGTCGGTCGGATGTACCCAAATGCAAAAGTCAATAGTCTGAAGAAAAACGTGTACAAAACCTATGGGGAAAATTAAACCTTTAACGTGACGTCACGTGACCTTGAATGACGCAATCGAGCCAAATTTCTTCTAGGACCATCTGTGGGTGAAGGTCTAAGTGTATACCAAGTCTCAAGTAGATTGGAATCACCAAAGTGCCCAAGTGTATTGGCAGAACAAACGTGTGTAAATCCTATGGGTAAAAACACTGAAAGTGGAAAAAAAAAAAAAAAGGAAACAACAAAAAACTAGACATGTGTTTGTGGACAAACACAGAGCTGTTTCGAGTGTCTAAAATTACTTTCAATATGTGTGTGGTGGTCTTTTGTGTGTGCCAAGTCTCAAGTCGATCGGATTTACTAAAGTGTCAAAGTCAATAGTCTAAAGAAAAACGTGTACAAAACCTATGGGGGAAAAATTGAAACTTTAACGTGACGCCCCGTGACCTTGAATGACGTAATCGTGCCGAATTTATTCTAGGACCGCCTGTGGGTGGTGTTCTAAGTGTATGCCAAGTTTCAAGTCGGTCGGATTTACCTAAGTGCCAAAGTCAATAGTCTGAAGAAAAACGTGTACAAAACCTATGGGGAAAATTAAACCTTTAACGTGACGTCACGTGACCTTGAATGACGCAATCGAGCCAAATTTCTTCTAGGACCATCTGTGGGTGGAGGTCTAAGTATATACCAAGTCTCAAGTCGATTGGATTTACCAAAGTGCCAAAGTGTATTGGCAGAACAAACGTGTGTAAATCCTATGGGTAAAAACACTGAAAGTGGAAAAAAAAAAAAAAAAAAAAAACTAGACATGTGTTTGTGGACAAACACAGAGCTGTTTCGAGTGTCTAAAATTACTTTCAATATGTGTGTGGTGGTCTTTTGTGTGTGCCAAGTCTCAAGTGGATCAGATTTACTAAAGTGTCAAAGGCAATAGTCTAAAGAAAAACGTGTACAAAACCTATGGGAAAAAAATAGAAACTTTAACGTGACGCCCCGTGACCTTGAATGACGTAATCGTGCCGAAGTTCTTCTAGGGCCGTCTGTGGATGGTGGTCTAAGTGTGTGCCAAGTCTCAAGTCGATCGGATTTACTAAAGTGTCAAAGTCAATAGTCTAAAGAAAAACGTGTACAAAATCAATGGGAGAAATATGTGAACCTTTAACGTGACGTCACGTGACCTTGAATGACGCAATCAAGCCAAATTTCTTCTAGGACCATCTGTGGGTGAAGGTCTAAGTGTATACCAAGTCTCAAGTAGATTGGAATCACCAAAGTGCCAAAGTGTATTGGCAGAACAAACGTGTGTAAATCCTATGGGTAAAAACACTGAAAGTGGAAAAAATAAAAAAAAGGAAAAAAAAAATAAAAAAAATAGACATGTGTTTGTGGACAAACACAGAGCTGTTTCGGGTGTTGAAATATTGAAAATACTTTTAATCTGCGTGTGATGGTCTAAGTGTGTGGCAAGTCTGAAGTCGATTAGATTTGCACAAGTGCCAAAAATATATTGGTTAAAAAAACGTGTACAAATCCTATGGGGAAAACAACACCTTTAATGTGACGTCACATGACAGCCGATGATGTCACTACGACGTCATATAAATTGTCGTCTATAACTGGAATACTTGCATACCAGGTTTGACCCCAATCGGACCTGTACTTTAAGAGATATAGTGTCCTAAAAACTGCACCTTTAATGTGCCGTCACATGACACCCGATGACGTCATCGTGATGGCATTGTAATTTTCGTCTATAACTCATACTGAAATACCTGAATACTAAGTTTGACCCCAATCGGACATGTACTTCCAGAGATAGAAGGTTTTAAAAACTGTACCTTTAATGTGACGTCACACGACCCTCGATGACGTCATCGTGACAATTTTCCTGTTGGCCCTCCGGAGGATGGTGGTTGAGGTGTATGTTAAGTCTCAAGTCAATCGGATTCACCAAAGTGTCAAATTCAATAGTCTAAAGAAAAACGTGTACAAACCTTATGGGGAAAAAAATTGCACCTTTAACGACACGTCACGTGACCTTGAAAGACGCAATCGTGCCGAATTTCTTTCAGGGACATCTGAGAATGGGGTTCTAAGTGTTTGCCAAGTTTCAAGTCGGTCGGAATTACCAAAGTGTCAAAGTCAATAGTCTGAAGAAAAACGTGTACAAAACCTATGGGGAAAATTTTACGTTTAACATGACGTCACGTGACCTTGAATTACGTAATCGCGACGAATTTCTTCTAGGACCGTCCTTGGGTGGTTGTCTAAATGTATGCCAAGTCTCAAGTAAATCGGATTGACCAAAGTGTCAAAGTGTATTGGCAGAACAAACGTGTGTAAATCCTATGGGTAAAAACACTGAAAGTGGAAAAAAAAAAAAAAAGGAAAAAAAAAAAAAAAAAAAAAAAAAAACTTTAACGAAAACAAAAGCTGTTTCGGCTGAAAAGCCGAAACAGCTAAAAAACTAGAAATGTGTTTGTGGACAAACACAGAGCTGTTTCGCATGTCTAAAATGCCTTTCAATATTTGTGTGGTGGTCTAAGTGTGTGCCAAGTCTAAAGTCGATCGAATTTAGCGCCAAAGATAAATTGGTTGAAAAAAACGTGTACAAATCCTATGGTGAAAATTAAACCTTTAATGTGACGTCGCATGACACCCGATGATATCATCACAATGTCATCCTAATTTTCGTCTATAACACATCCCGGAATACCCGAATACAAAGTTTGACCCCAATTGGACTTGTACTTCCAGAGATAGAGGGTCCGAAAACTACACCTTTAATGTGACGTCACATGACCCACGATGACGTCATCATCACGAGTTTTCTCTTGGCCCTCCTGGGGATGGTGGTCGAATTGTGTGCTAGGTCTCAAGTCGATCAAATTTACGAAAGTGTCAAAGTCAATAGTCTAAAGAAAAACGTGTACAAAACCTATGGGGAAAACTACACCTTTGATGTGACGTCACATGACACCTGATGACGTCATCATTACGTCAACTTAATGTTCGTCTATAACACATCCCGGAATACCTGAATACCAAGTTTGACCCTAATTGGACTTGTACTTTCAAAGATATAGAGTCTTAAAAACTACACCTTTAATGTGACGTCACATGACCCACGATAATGTCATCATGACGTCACCCTATTTTTCGTCTATAACTCATCATGGAATACCTGAATACCAAGTTTGACCCCAATCGGACATGTACTTCCAGAGGTAGAGGGTCTTAAAAACTGCACCTTTAATGTGACGTCACATGACTCCCGATGACGTCATCATGACAATTTTCCTCTTGGCTTTCCTGAGGATGGTGGTTGAGCTGTGTACTAAGTCTCGAGTCGATCAAATGTACGAAAGTGTCAAAGTCAATAGTCTGAAGACAAACGTGTACAAACCCTATGGGAAAAAATGTACACCTTTAACGTCACGTCACGTGACCTTGAATAACGCAAATCGTGCCGAATTTTGTCCAGGACCATCTGTGGGTGGTGTTCTCAGTGTATGCTAAGTCTTAAGTCGAACGGATTCATTAAAGTGTCAAAGTCAATAGTTTGATGAAAAACGTGTACAAAACCTATGGGGAAAATTGTACTTTTAACATGACGTCACGTGACCTTGAATGACGGAATCGCGACGAATTTCTTCTAGGACTGTCCTTGGGTGGTTGTCTAAGTTTATGCCAAGTTTCAGGTCGATCGGATTTACCAAAGTGTCAAAGTGTATTGGCAGAAAAAACGTGTACAGATCCTATGGGAAAAAGTGACAAAAAAAAAAAAAAAAAAAACTAGACATGTGTTTGTGGACAAACACAGAGCTGTTTCGAGTGTCTAAAATTACTTTCAATATGTGTGTGGTGGTCTTTTGTGTGTGCCAAGTCTCAAGTCGATCAGATTTACTAAAGTGTCAAAGGCAATAGTCTAAAGAAAAACGTGTACAAAACCTATGGGAAACAATTGAAACTTTAACGTGACGCCCCGTGACCTTGAATGACGTAATCGTGCCGAATTTCTTCTAGGGCCGTCTGTGGATGGTGGTCTAAGTGTGTGCCAAGTCTCAAGTCGATCGGATGTACTAAAGTGTTAAAGTCAATAGTCTAAAGAAAAACGTATACAAAACCAATGGGAGAAAAATGTGAACCTTTAATGTGACGTCACGTGACCTTGAATGACACAATCGTGCCGAAGTTCTTTCAGAAACATCTGGGGGTGGTGTTCTAAGTGTATGCTAAGTTTTAAGTCGGTCGGATTTACCGAAGTGCCAAAGTCAATAGTCTGAAGAAAAACGTGTACAAAAGCTATGGGGAAAATTAAACCTTTAAAGTGACGTCACGTGACCTTGAATGACGCAATCGAGCCAAATTTCTTCTAGGACCATCTGTGGGTGGAGGTCTAAGTGTACACCAAGTCTCAAGTCGATTGGAATCACCAAAGTGCCAAAGTGTATTGGCAGAACAAACGTGTGTAAATCCTATGGGTAAAAACACTGAAAGTGGAAAAAAAAAAAAAAGGAAAAAAAACTAGACATGTGTTTGTGGACAAACACAGAGCTGTTTCGAGTGTCTAAAATTACTTTCAATATGTGAGCGTGGTCTTTTGTGTGTGCCAAGTCTCAAGTCGATCTGATTTACTAAAGTGTCAAAGTCAATAGTCTAAAGAAAAACGTGTACACAACCTATGGGGAAAAAATTGAACCTTTAACGTGATGCCCCGTGACCTTGAATGACGTAATCGTGCCAAATTTTTCCTAGGACCGTCTGTGGATGGTGGTCTATGTGTGTGCCAAGTCTCAAGTCGATCGGATAGACTAAAGTGTCAAAGTCAATAGTCTAAAGAAAACATGTACAAAACCTATGGGAAAAACAATTGAACCTTTAACGTGACGTCACGTAACCTTGAAAGACGCAATCGTGCCGAATTGTTTTCAGGAACATTTGGGGATGGTGTTCTAACTGTATGCCAGGTTTCAAGTCGGTCGGATTTACCAAAGTGTCAAAGTCAATAGTCTGAAGAAAAACGTGTACAAAACCTATGGGAAAAATTTAACCTTTAACGTGACGTCACGTGACCTTGAATGACGCAATCGAGCCAAATTTCTTCTAGGACCATCTGTGGGTGGAGGTCTAAGTGTATACCAAGTCTCAAGTCGATTGGATTTACCAAAGTGCCAAAGTGTATTGGCAGAACAAACGTGTGTAAATCCTATGGGTAAAAACACTAAAAGTGGAAAAAAAAAAAAAAAAAAAAAAAGAAAACTAGACATGTGTTTGTGGACAAACACAGAGCTGTTTCGAGTGTCTAAAATTACTTTCAATATGTGTGTGGTGGTCTTTTGTGTGTGCCAAGTCTCAAGTCGATCAGATTTACTAAAGTGTCAAAGGCAATAGTCTAAAGAAAAACGTGTACAAAACCTATGGGACAAAAATTGAAACTTTAACGTGACGCCCCGTGACCTTGAATGACGTAATCGTGCCGAATTTCTTCTAAGGCCGTCTGTTGATGGTGGTCTAAGTGTGTGCCAAGTCTCAAGTCGATCGGATTTACTTAAGTGTCAAAGTCAATAGTCTAAAGAAAAACGTGTACAAAACCAATGGGAGTAAAATGTGAACCTTTAATGTGACGTCACGTGACCTTGAATGACGCAATCGTGCCGAATTTCTTTCAGAAACATCTGGGGGTGGTGTTCTAAGTGTATGCCAAGTTTCAAGTCGGTCGGATTTACCGAAGTGCCAAAGTCAATAGTCTAAAGAAAAACGTGTACAAACCCTATGGGGAAAATTAAACCTTTAACGTGACGTCACGTGACCTTGAATGACGCAATCGAGCCAAATTTCTTCTAGGACCATCTGTGGGTGGAGGTCTAAGTGTATACCAAGTCTCAAGTCGATTGGATTTACCAAAGTGCCAAAGTGTATTGGCAGAACAAACGTGTGTAAATCCTATGGGTAAAAACACTGAAAGTGGAAAAAAAAAAAAGGAAAAACTAGACATGTGTTTGTGGACAAACACAGAGCTGTTTCAAGTGTCTAAAATTACTTTCAATATGTGTGTGGTGGTCTTTTGTGTGTGCCAAGTCTCAAGTCGATCAGATTTACTAAAGTGTCAAAGGCAATAGTCTAAAGAAAAACGTGTACAAAACCTATGGGAAAAAAATAGAAACTTTAACGTGACGCCCCGTGACCTTGAATGACGTAATCGTGCCGAATTTCTTCTAGGGCCGTCTGTGGATGGTGGTCTAAGTGTGTGCCAAGTCTCAAGTCGATCGGATTTACTAAAGTGTCAAAGGCAATAGTCTAAAGAAAAACGTGTACAAAACCAATGGGAGAAAAATGTGAACCTTTAATGTGACGTCACGTGACCTTGAATTACGCAATCGTGCCAAATTTCTTTCAGAAACATCTGGGGGTGGTGTTCTAAGTGTATACCAAGTTTCAAGTCGGTCGGATTTACCGAAGTGCCAAACACAATAGTCTGAAGAAAAACGTGTACAAAACCTATGGGAAAAATTAAACCTTTAACGTGACGTCACGTGACCTTGAATGACGCAATCGAGCCAAATTTCTTCTAGGACCATCTGTGGGTGGAGGTCTAAGTGTATACCAAGTCTCAAGTCGATTGGATTTACCAAAGTGCCAAAGTGTATTGGCAGAACAAACGTGTGTAAATCCTATGGGTAAAAACACTGAAAGTGGAAAATAAAAAAAGGAAAAAAAAAAAAAAGAAAAAAAAAAACTTTAACGAAAACAAAAGCTGTTTCGGTGAAAAACCGAAACAGCTAAAAAAAAAAAAAAAAAAAAAAAAAAACTTTTAACGAAAACAAAAGCTGTTTCGGTGAAAAACCAAAACAGCTAAAAAAAAAAAAAAAAAAAAAAAAAACTTACAAATCCTATGGGGAAAAATGACAAAAAAGAAAAAAAACTAGACATGTGTTTGTGGACAAACACAGAGCTGTTTCGGATGTCTAAGATAACTTTCATTATGTGTGTGCCAAGTCTGAAATTGATTGGATTTGTCAATTTTCCCAAGATATATAAGTTGAAAAATACGTGTACAAATCCTATGGGAAAAACTGCACCTTTAAAGTGACGTCACATGACACCCGATGAGGTCATCATGATGTCATCTTAATTTTCGTCTATTACACATTCTGGAATACTTGCATACCAAGTTTGGCCCCAATCAGACATGTACTTCCAGAGATAGAGGGTCCTAAAAGCTGCCCCTTTAATGTGACGTCACATGACCCACGATGACGTTATCCTGACGATTTTCCCCTTGGCCCTCCTGGGTATGGTGGTCGAGGTGTGTGCTAAGTCTGAAGTCGATTGGATTTACCAAATTGTCAAATTCAATAGTCTGAAGAAAAACGTGTACAAAACCTATGGAGAAAATTGAACCTTTAATGTGACGTCATATGACCCCCGATGACGTCATCATGACGATTTTCTCCTTGGCCCTCCTGGAGATGGTGGTCGAGGTGTGTGCTAAGTATCAAGTCGATCAAATTTACGAAAGTGTCAAAGTAAATAGTTTGAAGAAAAACGTGTACAAACCCTATGGGGAAAGAAATTGCACCTTTAACGTCACGTCACGTGACCTTGAATGACGCAATCGTGCCGAATGTTTTCAATGGCCATCTGTGGGTGGTGTTCTAAGTGTATGCCAAGTTTCAAGTCGGTCGGATTTACCAAAGTTTCAAAGTCAATAATCTGAAGAAAAACGTGTACAAAACCTATGGGGAAAGAAATTGCACGTTTAACGTCACGTCACGTGACCTTGAATGACGCAATCGTGCCGAATTTTTTCAATGGCCATCTGTGGGTGGTGTTCTAAGTGTATGCTAAGTTTTAAGTCGAACGGATTCATTAAAGTGTCAAAGTCAATAGTTTGAAGAAAAACGTGTACAAAACCTATGGGGAAAATTGTACCTTTAACATGACGTCACGTGACCTTGAATGACGGAATCGCGACGAATTTCTTCTAGGACTGTCCTTGGGTGGTTGTCTAAGTGTATGCCAAGTTTCAGGTCGATCGGATTTACCAAAGTGTCAAAGTGTATTGGCAGAAAAAACGTGTACAAATCCTATGGGAAAAAGTGACAACAACAACAAAAAAAAAAAAAAAAAAAAAAACTAGACATGTGTTTGTGGACAAACACAGAGCTGTTTCGAGTGTCTTACATTACTTTCAATATGTGTGTGTGGTGGTCTATGTGTGTGCCATGTCTCAAGTCGATCAAATTTACGAAAGTGTCAAAGTCAACAGTCTAAAGAAAAACGTGTACAAAACCTATGGGGAAAAATTGAACCTTTAACGTGACGCCCCGTGACCTTGAATGACGTAATCGTGCCGATTTTTTTTCTAGGACTGTCTGTGGATGGTGGTCTAAGTGTGTGCCAAGTCTTAAGTCGATCGGATTTACTAAAGTGTCAAAGTCAATAGTCTAAAGAAAAACGTGTACAAAACCAATGGGAGAAAAATGTGCACCTTTAACGTGACGCCACGTGACGTTCAATGAAGCAATCGTGCCTAATTTCTTTCAGGAACATCTGGGGGTGTTGTTCTAAGGGCATGCCAAGTTTCAAGTCGGTCGAATTTACCGAAGTGTCAAATTCAATAGTCTGAAGAAAAACGTGTACAAAACCTATGGGAATAATTTCACCTTTAACGCAAAGTCACGTGACCTTGAATGACGTAATCGCGACGAATTTCTTCTAGGACCGTCCTTGGGTAGTTGTCTAAGTGTATGCCAAGTCTCAAGTCCATCGGATTTACCAAAGTGTCAAAGTGTATTGTCTGAATAAACGTGTGCAAATCCTATGGAGAAAAGTCTGAAAAAGGAGAAAAAAAAAAAAAAAAAAAAAAAAAAAAAAAAAAAAAAAACTTTAACGATTACAAAAGCTGTTTCGGTGAAAAACCGAAACAGCTAAAAAAAAAAAAAAAACTTTAACGAAAACAAAAGCTGTTTCGGCTGAAAGGCCGAAACAGCTAAAAAAAAACTAGACATGTGTTTGTGGACAAACACAGAGCTGTTTCGAGTGTCTAACATTATTTTTAATATGTGTGTTCGTGGTCTATGTGTGTGCCAAGTCTGAAGTCGATTGGATTTACACAAGTGCCAAAGACATATTAGTAGAAAAAAACGTGTACAAATCCTATGGGGAAAATTCCACCTTTAATGTTACGTCACATGACACCCGATAATGTCATCATGACGTCATCTTAATTTTCGTCTATAACACATCCTGGAATACCTGTATACCACGTTTGACCCCAATCGGACATGTATTTTCAGAGATAGAGGGTCCTAAAAACTGCACGTTTAATGTGACGTCACATGACCCACAATGATGTCATCATGACGATTTTTCTCTTGGTCCTCCTGGGGAAGGTGGTCGAGATGTGTGCTAAGTCTCAAGTCGATCAAATTTACGAAAGTGTCAAAGTCAATAGTCTAAAGAAAAACGTGTACAAAACCAATGGGAGAAAAATGTGAACATTTAATGTGACATCACGTGACCTTGAATGACGCAATCGTGCCGAATTTCTCTCAGAAACATCTGGGGGTGGTGTTCTAACCGTATGCCAAGTTTCAAGTTGGTCGGATTTACCGAAGTGCCAAAGTCAATAGTCTGAAGAAAAACGTGTACAAAACCTATGGGAAACAATTTCACCTTTAACGCGAAGTCACGTGACCTTGAGTGACGTAATCACGACGAATTTCTTCTAGGACCGTCCTTGGGTGGTTGTCTAAATGTATGCCAAGTCTCAAGTCGATCGGATTTACCAAAGTGTCAAAGTGCTATGCCAGAAAAAACGTGTACAAATCCTATGGGGAAAAGTCTGAAAGAGGAACAACAAAAAACTAGACATGTGTTTGTGGACAAACACAGAGCTGTTTCGGATGTCTAAAATGACTTTCAATATGTGGGTGGTGGTCTAGTGTGTATCAAGTCTGAAATCGATCGGATTTACCAAAGTGCCAAATATATTGCTTGAAAAAAACGTGTAAAAATGCTATTAAAAAAACTGACCTTTAATGTACAAACCCTATGGGGGGAAAATTAAACCTTCAACGTCATGTCACGTGACCTTGAATTACGCAATCGTGCCAAATTTCCTCCAGAACCATCTGTGGGTAGTGTTCTAAGTGTATGCTAAGTCTGGAGTCGAGTGAATTTAACAAAGTGTCAAAGTCAATAGTGTGAAGGAAAACGTGTACAAAACCTATGGGGAAAACTACACTTTTAATGTGACGTCACATGACACCTGACGACGTCATCATGACGTCAACTTAATTTTCGTCTGTAACACATCCCGGAATACCTGAATACCAAGTTTGACCCTAATTGGACTTGTACTTCCAGAGATATAGTCTTAAAAACTACACCTTTAATGTGGCGTCACATGACCGACGATAATGTCATCATAACGTCACCCTAATGTTCGTCTATAACACATCCCGGAATACC
Source organism: Crossaster papposus (assembly GCA_037893245.1). Lineage (NCBI taxonomy): Eukaryota > Metazoa > Echinodermata > Asteroidea > Velatida > Solasteridae > Crossaster > Crossaster papposus. Next base: position 563,794 of record JBAIAA010000022.1, on the reverse strand, counting down.
CGTATACCAAGTTTGACCCCAATCGGACCTGTACTTTCAGAGATAGAGAGTCTTAAAAACTACACCTTTAATGTGACGTCACATGACCCACGATGATGTCATCATGACGTCACCCTCATTTTCGTCTATAACACATCCCGGAATACCTGTATACCAAGTTTGACCCCAATCGGACATGTACTTTCAGAGATAGAGTGTCCTAAATACTACACCTTTAATGTGACGTCACATGACACCCGATGACGTCATCATAATGTCATCTTAATTTTCGTCTATAACTCATCATGGAATACATGAATACCAAGTTTGACCCCAATCGGACTTGTACTTCCAGAGATAGAGGGTCCTAAAAACTGCACCTTTAATGTTAAGTCACATGACCCACGATGACGTCACCATGACAATTTTTCTCTTGATCCTCCAGAGGATGGTGGTCGAGGTGTGTGCTAAGTCGGAAGTCGATTGAATTTATTAAAGTGTCAACGTCAATAGTCTGAAGAAAAACGTGTACAAAACCAATGGGAGAAAAATGTGAACCTTTAATGTGACGTCACGTGACCTTGAATGATGCAATCGTGCCGAATTTCTTTCAGAAACATCTGGGGGTGGTGTTCTAAGTGTATGCCAAGTTTCAAGTCGGTCGGATTTACCGAAGTGCCAAAGTCAATAGTCTGAAGAAAAACGTGTACAAAACCTATGGGGAAAATTAAACCTTTAATGTGACGTCACGTGACCTTGAATGACGCAATAGAGCCAAATTTCTTCTAGGACCATCTGTGGGTGGAGGTCTAAGTGTATACCAAGTCTCAAGTCGATTGGATTTACCAAAGTGCCAAAGTGTATTGGCAGAACAAACGTGTGTAAATCCTATGGGTAAAAACACTGAAAGTGGAAAAAAAACCAAAAAAAAAAACTAGACATGTGTTTGTGGACAAACACAGAGCTGTTTCGAGTGTCTAAAATTACTTTCAATATGTGTGTTGTGGTCTTTTGTGTGTGCCAAGTCTCAAGTCGATCAGATTTACTAAAGTGTCAAAGGCAATAGTCTAAAGAAAAACGTGTACAAAACCTAAGGGAAAAAAATAGAAACTTTAACGTGACGCCCCGTGACCTTGAATGACGTAATCGTGCCGAAGTTCTTCTAGGGCCGTCTGTGGATGGTGGTCTAAGTGTGTGCCAAGTCTCAAGTCGATCGGATTTACTAAAGTGTCAAAGTCAATAGTCTAAAGAAAAACGTGTACAAAATCAATGGGAGAAATATGTGAACCTTTAATGTGACGTCACGTGACCTTGAATGATGCAATCGTGCCGAATTTCTTTCAGAAACATCTGGGGGTGGTGTTCTAAGTGTATGCAAAGTTTCAAGTCGGTCGGATGTACCCAAGTGCAAAAGTCAATAGTCTGAAGAAAAACGTGTACAAAACCTATGGGGAAAATTAAACCTTTAACGTGACGTCACGAGACCTTGAATGACGCAATCAAGCCAAATTTCTTCTAGGACCATCTGTGGGTGAAGGTCTAAGTGTATACCAAGTCTCAAGTAGATTGGAATCACCAAAGTGCCAAAGTGTATTGGCAGAACAAACGTGTGTAAATCCTATGGGTAAAAACACTGAAAGTGGAAAAAAAAAAAAAAAAAAAAAAAAAAAAAAAAAACTAGACATGTGTTTGTGGACAAACACAGAGCTGTTTCGAGTGTCTAAAATTAATTTCAATATGTGTGTGGTGGTCTTTTGTGTGTGCCAAGTCTCAAGTCGATCAGATTTACTAAAGTGTCAAAGGCAATAGTCTAAAGAAAAACGTGTACAAAACCTATGGGAAAAAAATAAAAACTTTAACGTGACGCCCCGTGACCTTGAATGACGTAATCGTGCCGAAGTTCTTCTAGGGCCGTCTGTGGATGGTGGTCTAAGTGTGTGCCAAGTCTCAAGTCGATCGGATTTACTAAAGTGTCAAAGTCAATAGTCTAAAGAAAAACGTGTACAAAATCAATGGGAGAAATATGTGAACCTTTAATGTGACGTCACGTGACCTTGAATGATGCAATCGTGCCGAATTTCTTTCAGAAACATCTGGGGGTGGTGTTCTAAGTGTATGCAAAGTTTCAAGTCGGTCGGATGTACCCAAGTGCAAAAGTCAATAGTCTGAAGAAAAACGTGTACAAAACCTATGGGGAAAATTAAACCTTTAACGTGACGTCACGAGACCTTGAATGACGCAATCAAGCCAAATTTCTTCTAGGACCATCTGTGGGTGAAGGTATAAGTGTATACCAAGTCTCAAGTAGATTGGAATCACCAAAGTGCCAAAGTGTATTGGCAGAACAAACGTGTGTAAATCCTATGGGTAAAAACACTGAAAGTGGAAAAAAAAAAAAAAAAAAAAGAAAAAAAAAAAAAACTAGACATGTGTTTGTGGACAAACACAGAGCTGTTTCGAGTGTCTAAAATTAATTTCAATATGTGTGTGGTGGTCTTTTGTGTGTGCCAAGTCTCAAGTCGATCAGAATTACTAAAGTGTCAAAGGCAATAGTCTAAAGAAAAACGTGTACAAAACCTATGGGAAAAAAATAAAAACTTTAACGTGACGCCCCGTGACCTTGAATGACGTAATCGTGCCGAAGTTCTTCTAGGGCCGTCTGTGGATGGTGGTCTAAGTGTGTGCCAAGTCTCAAGTCGATCGGATTTACTAAAGTGTCAAAGTCAATAGTCTAAAGAAAAACGTGTACAAAATCAATGGGAGAAATATGTGAACCTTTAATGTGACGTCACGTGACCTTGAATGATGCAATCGTGCCGAATTTCTTTCAGAAACATCTGGGGGTGGTGTTCTAAGTGTATGCAAAGTTTCAAGTCGGTCGGATGTACCCAAGTGCAAAAGTCAATAGTCTGAAGAAAAACGTGTACAAAACCTATAGGGAAAATTAAACCTTTAACGTGACGTCACGTGACCTTGAATGACGCAATAGAGCCAAATTTCTTCTAGGACCATCTGTGGGTGGAGGTCTAAGTGTATACCAAGTCTCAAGTCGATTGGATTTACCAAAGTGCCAAAGTGTATTGGCAGAACAAACGTGTGTAAATCCTATGGGTAAAAACACTGAAAGTGGAAAAAAAACCAAAAAAAAAAACTAGACATGTGTTTGTGGACAAACACAGAGCTGTTTCGAGTGTCTAAAATTACTTTCAATATGTGTGTTGTGGTCTTTTGTGTGTGCCAAGTCTCAAGTCGATCAGATTTACTAAAGTGTCAAAGGCAATAGTCTAAAGAAAAACGTGTACAAAACCTATGGGAAAAAAATAGAAACTTTAACGTGACGCCCCGTGACCTTGAATGACGTAATCGTGCCGAAGTTCTTCTAGGGCCGTCTGTGGATGGTGGTCTAAGTGTGTGCCAAGTCTCAAGTCGATCGGATTTACTAAAGTGTCAAAGTCAATAGTCTAAAGAAAAACGTGTACAAAATCAATGGGAGAAATATGTGAACCTTTAATGTGACGTCACGTGACCTTGAATGATGCAATCGTGCCGAATTTCTTTCAGAAACATCTGGGGGTGGTGTTCTAAGTGTATGCAAAGTTTCAAGTCGGTCGGATGTACCCAAGTGCAAAAGTCAATAGTCTGAAGAAAAACGTGTACAAAACCTATGGGGAAAATTAAACCTTTAACGTGACGTCACGAGACCTTGAATGACGCAATCAAGCCAAATTTCTTCTAGGACCATCTGTGGGTGAAGGTCTAAGTGTATACCAAGTCTCAAGTAGATTGGAATCACCAAAGTGCCAAAGTGTATTGGCAGAACAAACGTGTGTAAATCCTATGGGTAAAAACACTGAAAGTGGAAAAAAAAAAAAAAAAAAAAAAAAAAAAAAAAACTAGACATGTGTTTGTGGACAAACACAGAGCTGTTTCGAGTGTCTAAAATTAATTTCAATATGTGTGTGGTGGTCTTTTGTGTGTGCCAAGTCTCAAGTCGATCAGATTTACTAAAGTGTCAAAGGCAATAGTCTAAAGAAAAACGTGTACAAAACCTATGGGAAAAAAATAAAAACTTTAACGTGACGCCCCGTGACCTTGAATGACGTAATCGTGCCGAAGTTCTTCTAGGGCCGTCTGTGGATGGTGGTCTAAGTGTGTGCCAAGTCTCAAGTCGATCGGATTTACTAAAGTGTCAAAGTCAATAGTCTAAAGAAAAACGTGTACAAAATCAATGGGAGAAATATGTGAACCTTTAATGTGACGTCACGTGACCTTGAATGATGCAATCGTGCCGAATTTCTTTCAGAAACATCTGGGGGTGGTGTTCTAAGTGTATGCAAAGTTTCAAGTCGGTCGGATGTACCCAAGTGCAAAAGTCAATAGTCTGAAGAAAAACGTGTACAAAACCTATGGGGAAAATTAAACCTTTAACGTGACGTCACGAGACCTTGAATGACGCAATCAAGCCAAATTTCTTCTAGGACCATCTGTGGGTGAAGGTCTAAGTGTATACCAAGTCTCAAGTAGATTGGAATCACCAAAGTGCCAAAGTGTATTGGCAGAACAAACGTGTGTAAATCCTATGGGTAAAAACACTGAAAGTGGAAAAAAAAAAAAAAAAAAAAAAAAAAAAAAAAAAACTAGACATGTGTTTGTGGACAAACACAGAGCTGTTTCGAGTGTCTAAAATTAATTTCAATATGTGTGTGGTGGTCTTTTGTGTGTGCCAAGTCTCAAGTCGATCAGATTTACTAAAGTGTCAAAGGCAATAGTCTAAAGAAAAACGTGTACAAAACCTATGGGAAAAAAATAAAAACTTTAACGTGACGCCCCGTGACCTTGAATGACGTAATCGTGCCGAAGTTCTTCTAGGGCCGTCTGTGGATGGTGGTCTAAGTGTGTGCCAAGTCTCAAGTCGATCGGATTTACTAAAGTGTCAAAGTCAATAGTCTAAAGAAAAACGTGTACAAAATCAATGGGAGAAATATGTGAACCTTTAATGTGACGTCACGTGACCTTGAATGATGCAATCGTGCCGAATTTCTTTCAGAAACATCTGGGGGTGGTGTTCTAAGTGTATGCAAAGTTTCAAGTCGGTCGGATGTACCCAAGTGCAAAAGTCAATAGTCTGAAGAAAAACGTGTACAAAACCTATGGGGAAAATTAAACCTTTAACGTGACGTCACGAGACCTTGAATGACGCAATCAAGCCAAATTTCTTCTAGGACCATCTGTGGGTGAAGGTCTAAGTGTATACCAAGTCTCAAGTAGATTGGAATCACCAAAGTGCCAAAGTGTATTGGCAGAACAAACGTGTGTAAATCCTATGGGTAAAAACACTGAAAGTGGAAAAAAAAAAAAAAAAAAAAAAAAACTAGACATGTGTTTGTGGACAAACACAGAGCTGTTTCGACTGTCTAACGTTACTTTCAATATGTGTGCTATAGGTCTATGTGTGTGCCAAGTCTGAAGTCGATTGGATTTACACAAGTGCAAAAGATAAATTAGTTGAAAAAAACATGTACAAATCCTATGGAGAAAAATTGAACCTTTAATGTGACGTCACATGATACCCGATGATGTCATCATGATGTCATCTTAATTTTCGTCTGTAACACATCCTGGAATACTTGCATACCAAGTTTGACCCCAATCGGACATGTACTTCTAGAGATAGAGGGTCCTTAAAACTAAACCTTTAATGTGACGTCACATGACCCACGATGACGTCATTATTACGATTTTTCCCTTGGCCATCCTGGTGATGGTGGTCGAGTTATGTGCTAAGTCTGAAGTCGATAAAATTCACGAAAGTGTCAAAGTCAATAGTCTAAAGAAAAACGTGTACAAACCCTATGGGGAAAAAAATTGCACCTTTAACTTCACGTCACGTGACCTTGAATGACGCAATCGTGCCATATTTATTTCAGAAACATCTGGGGGTGGTATTCTAAGTGTATGCCAAGTTTCAAGTCGGTCGGATTTACCGAAGTGCCAAAGTCAATAGTCTGAAGAAAAACGTGTACAAAACCTATGGGGAAAATTAAACCTTTAACGTGACGTCACGTGACCTTGAATGACGCAATCGAGCCAAATTTCTTCTAGGACCATCTGTGGGTGGAGGTCTAAGTGTATACCAAGTCTCAAGTCGATTGGATTTAGCAAAGTGCCAAAGTGTATTGGCAGAACAAACGTGTGTAAATCCTATGGGTAAAAACACTGAAAGTGGAAAAAAAAAAAAAAAAAAAAAAAAAAAAAAAAAAAAAGAAAAAAAAAAACTTTAACGAAAACAAAAGCTGTTTCGGTGAAAAACCGAAACAGCTAAAAAAAAAAAACTAGACATGTGTTTGTGGACAAACACAGAGCTGTTTCGAGTGTCTAAAATTAATTTCAATATGTGTGTGGTGGTCTTTTGTGTGTGCCAAGTCTCAAGTCGATCAGATTTACTAAAGTGTCAAAGGCAATAGTCTAAAGAAAAACGTGTACAAAACCTATGGGAAAAAAATAAAAACTTTAACGTGACGCCCCGTGACCTTGAATGACGTAATCGTGCCGAAGTTCTTCTAGGGCCGTCTGTGGATGGTGGTCTAAGTGTGTGCCAAGTCTCAAGTCGATCGGATTTACTAAAGTGTCAAAGTCAATAGTCTAAAGAAAAACGTGTACAAAACCAATGGGAGAAAAATGTGAACCTTTAATGTGACGTCACGTGACCTTGAATGATGCAATCGTGCCGAATTTCTTTCAGAAACATCTGGGGGTGGTGTTCTAAGTGTATGCGAAGTTTCAAGTCGGTCGGATGTACCCAAGTGCAAAAGTCAATAGTCTGAAGAAAAACGTGTACAAAACCTATGGGGAAAATTAAACCTTTAACGTGACATCACGTGACCTTGAATGACGCAATCGAGCCAAATTTCTTCTAGGACCATCTGTGGGTGAAGGTCTAAGTGTATACCAAGTCTCAAGTAGATTGGAATCACCAAAGTGCCAAAGTGTATTGGCAGAACAAACGTGTGTAAATCCTATGGGTAAAAACACTGAAAGTGGAGAAAAAAAAAAAAAAGGAAAAAAAAAAAAAAAAAAAAAAAAAAAAAAAAAACTTTAACGAAAACAAAAGCTGTTTCGGTGAAAAACCGAAACAGCTAAAAAAAAAACATTTAACGAAAACAAAAGCTGTTTCGGTGAAAAACCGAAACAGCTAAAAAAAAAAACTTTAACGAAAACAAAAGCTGTTTCGGTGAAAAACCGAAACAGCTAAAAAAGAAAAAAAAAAAAAAACTAGACATGTGTTTGTGGACAAACACAGAGCTGTTTCGAGTGTCTAAAATTACTTTCAATATGTGTGTGGTGGTCTTTTGTGTGTGCCAAGTCTCAAGTCGATCAGATTTACTAAAGTGTTAAAGGCAATAGTCTAAAGAAAAACGTGTACAAAACCTATGGGAAAAAAATAGAAACTTTAACGTGACGCCCCGTGACGTTGAATGACGTAATCGTGGCGAAGTTCTTCTAGAGCCGTCTGTGGATGGTGGTCTAAGTGTGTGCTAAGTCGGAAGTCGATTGAATTTATTAAAGTGTCAAAGTCAATAGTCTGAAGAAAAACGTGTACAAAACCAATGGGAGAAAAATGTGAACCTTTAATGTGACGTCACGTGACCTTGAATGACGCAATAGAGCCAAATTTCTTCTAGGACCATCTGTGGGTGGTGTTCTAAGTGTATGCGAAGTTTCAAGTCGGTCGGATGTACCCAAGTGCAAAAGTCAATAGTCTGAAGAAAAACGTGTACAAAACCTATGGGGAAAATTAAACCTTTAACGTGACGTCACGTGACCTTGAATGACGCAATCAAGCCAAATTTCTTCTAGGACCATCTGTGGGTGGAGGTCTAAGTGTATACCAAGTCTCAAGTCGATTGGATTTACCAAAGTGCCAAAGTGTATTGGCAGAACAAACGTGTGTAAATCCTATGGGTAAAAACACTGAAAGTGGAAAAAAAAAAAAAAAAAACTAGACATGTGTTTGTGGACAAACACAGAGCTGTTTCGAGTGTCTAAAATTAATTTCAATATGTGTGTGGTGGTCTTTTGTGTCTGCCAAGTCTCAAGTCGATCAGATTTACTAAAGTGTCAAAGGCAATAGTCTAAAGAAAAACGTGTACAAAACCTATGGGAAAAAAATTGAAACTTTAACGTGACGCCCCGTGACCTTGAATGACGTAATCGTGCCGAATTTCTTCTAGGGCCGTCTGTGGATGGTGGTCTAAGTGTGTGCCAAGTCTCAAGTCGATCGGATTTACTAAAGTGTCAAAGTCAATAGTCTAAACAAAAACGTGTACAAAACCAATGGGAGAAAAATGTGAACCTTTAATGTGACGTCACGCAACCTTGAATGACGCAATCGTGCCGAATTTATTTCAGAAACATGTGGGGGTGGTATTCTAAGTGTATGCCAAGTTTCAAGTCGGTCGGATTTACCGAAGTGCCAAAGTCAATAGTCTGAAGAAAAACGTGTACAAAACCTATGGGGAAAATTAAACCTTTAACGTGACGTCACGTGACCTTGAATGACGCAATCGAGCCAAATTTCTTCTAGGACCATCTGTGGGTGGAGGTCTAAGTGTATACCAAGTCTCAAGTCGATTGGATTTACCAAAGTGCCAAAGTGGACTGGCAGAACAAACGTGTGTAAATCCTATGGGTACAAACACTGAAAGTGGGAAAAAAAAAAAAAAAAAAAAAAAAAAAAAAAAAAAAAAAAAAAAAAAAACTTTAACGAAAACAAAAGCTGTTTCGGTGAAAAACCGAAACAGCTAAAAAAAAAAAAAAAAATAGACATGTGTTTGTGGACAAACACAGAGCTGTTTCGAGTGTCTAAAGTTACTTTCAATATGTATGTGGTGGTCTTTTGTGTGTGCCAAGTCTCAAGTCGATCAGATTTACTAAAGTGTCAAAGGCAATAGTCTAAAGAAAAACGTGTACAAAACCTATGGGAAAAAAATAAAAACTTTAACGTGACGCCCCGTGACCTTGAATGACGTAATCGTGCCGAAGTTCTTCTAGGGCCGTCTGTGGATGGTGGTCTAAGTGTGTGCCAAGTCTCAAGTCGATCGGATTTACTAAAGTGTCAAAGTCAATAGTCTAAAGAAAAACGTGTACAAAACCAATGGGAGAAAAATGTGAACCTTTAATGTGACGTCACGTGACCTTGAATGATGCAATCGTGCCGAATTTCTTTCAGAAACATCTGGGGGTGGTGTTCTAAGTGTATGCGAAGTTTCAAGTCGGTCGGATGTACCCAAGTGCAAAAGTCAATAGTCTGAAGAAAAACGTGTACAAAACCTATGGGGAAAATTAAACCTTTAACGTGACATCACGTGACCTTGAATGACGCAATCGAGCCAAATTTCTTCTAGGACCATCTGTGGGTGAAGGTCTAAGTGTATACCAAGTCTCAAGTAGATTGGAATCACCAAAGTGCCAAAGTGTATTGGCAGAACAAACGTGTGTAAATCTTATGGGTAAAAACACTGAAAGTGGAAAAAAAAAAAAAAAAGGAAAAAAAAAAAAAAAAAAAAAAAAAAAAAAAAAACTTTAACGAAAACAAAAGCTGTTTCGGTGAAAAACCAAAACAGCTAAAAAAAAAACATTTAACGAAAACAAAAGCTGTTTCGGTGAAAAACCGAAACAGCTAAAAAAAAAAACTTTAACGAAAACAAAAGCTGTTTCGGTGAAAAACCGAAACAGCTAAAAAAGAAAAAAAAAAAAAAACTAGACATGTGTTTGTGGACAAACACAGAGCTGTTTCGAGTGTCTAAAATTACTTTCAATATGTGTGTGGTGGTCTTTTGTGTGTGCCAAGTCTCAAGTCGATCAGATTTACTAAAGTGTTAAAGGCAATAGTCTAAAGAAAAACGTGTACAAAACCTATGGGAAAAAAATAGAAACTTTAACGTGACGCCCCGTGACGTTGAATGACGTAATCGTGGCGAAGTTCTTCTAGAGCCGTCTGTGGATGGTGGTCTAAGTGTGTGCTAAGTCGGAAGTCGATTGAATTTATTAAAGTGTCAAAGTCAATAGTCTGAAGAAAAACGTGTACAAAACCAATGGGAGAAAAATGTGAACCTTTAATGTGACGTCACGTGACCTTGAATGACGCAATAGAGCCAAATTTCTTCTAGGACCATCTGTGGGTGGTGTTCTAAGTGTATGCGAAGTTTCAAGTCGGTCGGATGTACCCAAGTGCAAAAGTCAATAGTCTGAAGAAAAACGTGTACAAAACCTATGGGGAAAATTAAACCTTTAACGTGACGTCACGTGACCTTGAATGACGCAATCAAGCCAAATTTCTTCTAGGACCATCTGTGGGTGGAGGTCTAAGTGTATACCAAGTCTCAAGTCGATTGGATTTACCAAAGTGCCAAAGTGTATTGGCAGAACAAACGTGTGTAAATCCTATGGGTAAAAACACTGAAAGTGGAAAAAAAAAAAAAAAAAAAAAATAAAAAAAAAATAGACATGTGTTTGTGGACAAACACAGAGCTGTTTCGAGTGTCTAAAGTTACTTTCAATATGTATGTGGTGGTCTTTTGTGTGTGCCAAGTCTCAAGTCGATCAGATTTTCTAGTGTCAAAGTCAATAGTCTAAAGAAAAACGTGTACAAAACCTATGGGGGAAAATTGAACCTTTAACGTGACGCCCCGTGACCTTGAATGACGTAATCGTGCCGAATTTTGTCTAGGACCGTCTGTGGATGGTGGTCTAAGTGTGTGCCAAGTCTAAAGTCGATCGAATTTAGTGCCAAAGATAAATTGGTTGAAAAAAACGTGTACAAATCCTATGGGGAAAACCTGCACCTTTATTGTGACGTCACGTGAATTGCATACCAAGTTTAATGGAGTGTACCAAAGGGTGCACCACTCTAATTGAAAGGAGAATTTCTACGCGAACTCATTAGCATGAAATGTGCCCCCATAGTTTCTTTTGAAAAAGGAGACCGTTTGGTATAAAAAAAATTTGGATTGTGTAAAAATAGCATGGGATCAACTCCCTGGTTTTTGAGCTTCAATCTGAGGGCAGACTTGATAAAATCACGGTTAAAAAATGGGTCCTAATTGCCCTAAAACGTGGAGGGATGCCATTTGTAAAATGGCTGTTTTCAGTCTCGGGAAGTATCACTTTTCGGGAGGTGAGTTTCTTTTGGTGTGAATATTAAAAAATGTAATTGGCTAACCCACTAAAAATTGAAAAGAAATGGAAAGATAAAGACCAAGACAATAATCTAATTGTTGTTTGAGAAACCCCAGTGATGTCGGTGTGCATGAAACTTGGTACTGAACATTGTTGATTTTACACTGTTTTCAACGGGACTTGAATTAGGCTAGCTAATAGTGCATCCATAAATCGATGCGGCGCGTACGATGCGCGCGACATGTGTAACCACAACAAACATGGCGGATTCATCGGTCCTGCGACCCCGTAGAATGTCATCGCAGCAAGCCATGAATCTGCTTTCCCACTGCATTTCTAACGAGGAAAGCGACCAAGAAAGTAGCGAAGAATCAGACTACAATGAAGAAGAGAGCCAGTCAAGCAAGCCAGTGAAGATTCGGAGGATTCCGAGCTTGATTCCGATGACTATGTGGGCCTTCCACCGGCACCGCCTAGGCAACGACAACAAAACGTTCGGCCACACAAGCGTCCACGAGATCAGGGCATTGCTACGGCGGCCAACACTGCGGCACAAATCAAATGGCAAGATGTCTCCAAATCGAAAAAAAGATGAACCCGGTGTGGCGGTCTCACTTCTCCGGGGTGCTCACTTCTCCGAAAGGGAAATCTCGCTTCAATACGCATGCGCAAAAGTGCGCAGTGGCTTACATTTTCGCCGACTTTATTCTGTGTGCTGAGTTCTTTGGTAATGTGCTGGTGCGCGTGCACGTAAGATTGTAGGATGATGTCTACGTTACATACAGCTAGGGTACCAGTAGAATTCAGAATTTCCGCGGCGACGGGGCCGTGCGGCAAAATTGTACAAGGCATCGTACAACTACTGCTGTACTCAAACCAACATATCGATTGGATTGTATATTTATTATACTTATTCATGATGACTGAAATAGGGTCAAATAAAATGTGTTTAAAAAGTGTAGTTGCCAGTTGCATTTATTTACAATACATGTAAATAACGAATATACGTAATGCGGTGGTATGCCTCCATCAACAAGATTTATGCCTCATGGATGTGAGTGCTCAGAGATATAATTAAAAATTCCCCTCGGTTCAGTCAATCATTCCTATCTGATGAAAACAACTTGCTACAATCTTCAAAATAAGATATTTTCCAATCTTTGTTGATCCTGTTGCCCAATTCGGTCGTCTTTTCCCTGTATAGTTATCGAAAATTGGTCTTGAAATCAGCCACATTTTGCGATGAAAAATATGGTGATAGCGCCCTCTGTCGGTAGCTCGGCATCAGGAGAAGTGAGCACAGCGGAGAAATGAGTATGTGATTGTAACGTGCTGACTTATCCGCTCAATCTGCCCGGAGAAGCTAGCACGCCGGAGAAGTGAGACCGCCACACCGGACATTCATTTCGATTCATGCCAAACAAAACTTCATCCATTTACATTGTACATTTACATGCACTGCGATAAGAAAGCCTGTGATTTGTGCTGAATCTCGTTTTCTAGTAGTTTTCGGAAAAATATCATAACTCGCCCAAACTTATTCATATTGGGGATTTATTTTGACATATTGTTTCCAGGATCACCAGCAAAATTTTCTGCATTGGAAAAGAATGTTTGAACTACAATAAACACTTTTTACTAATAAATATGAGCAGTATTTTATTCATATTTCATATTTTCATTATTAATTTTCATATTTGACATGCTAGTAAATGTGAATATTAAATTAAACAGTTCCTTTGATTTCACAATCACATTTTTCATATTGTTAGCTTCATTTTGATACCTAACTTTGCCCCATAGACCCCAGGATTAGGGAGTTTAGGCAGTTTTATTACTAGTGGTGACACGATTCTTTCATTGTGTAAAACAATTCACCCCAACAAAAATCAATTTCATATGGGGGGAAGTTGAACTACATTATCACTATACGGGGGGGGGGGGGGAGTTAAACTACATGTTGGAAAAATATCACTTTGTTTCATCTCAGGTAAAATCGATAACTTAAACAAATGAGGGCGGCAAACAACTTTAACAGTTACACGAAGTCGATCGGATTAACCAAAGTGTCAAATTCAATAGTCTGAACAAAACAAACAATGAGGGCAGCAAACAACTTTAACAGTTACACGAAGTCGATCGGATTTACCAGTGTCAAATACACAAAGTCGATCGGATTTACCAATGTGTCGAATTCAATAGTCTGAACAAATCAAACAATCAGGGCAGCAAACCACTTTAACAGTTACACGAATTCGATCGGATTTACCAAAGTGTCAACTTCAATAGTCTGAAGAAAAACGTGTACAAAACCTATCGAGAAAACTGAACCTTTAATGTGACGTCACATGACACCCGATGACGTCATCATGATGTCATATTAATTTTCTTCTATAACATCCTGTAATACCTGAATGCCAAGTTTTACCCCAATTGGACCTGTACTTTCAGAGATAGAGGGTCCTAAAAACGGCACCTTTAACGTGACGTCACATGACCCCCGATGAGGTCATCAAGACGATTTTTCTCTTGGCCCTCCTAAGGATGGTGGTCGAGATGTGTGCTAAGTCTGAAGTCGATCAAATTTACGAAAGTGTCAGTCATTAGTCTAAAAAATAACGTGTACAAAACCTAAGGGGAAAAAAATTGAACCTTTAACGTGACGTCACGTGACCTTGAATGACGCAATAGTGCCAAATTTCTTTCAAGACCATCTGTGGGTGGTGTTCTAAGTGTATACGAAGTCTCAAGTTGATCGGATTTACTAAAGTGTCAAAGTCAATAGTCTAAAGAAAAAACGTGTACAAAACCTATGGGAAAAATATTGAATCCTTAACGTGACGTCACGTGACCTTAAATGACGCAATCGTGCCAAATTTCTGTCAGAACCATCTGTGGTTGGTGTTCTAAGTGTATGCTAAGTCTCAAGTCGGTCGGATTTACCAAAGTGTCAAAGTCAATAGTCTGAAGAAAAACGTGTACAAACCCTATGGGGAAATAATTTGCACCTTCAACGTCACGTCACGTGACCTTGAATAACGCAATCGTACCGAATTTCTTCAAGAGCCATCTATGGGTGGTGTTCTAAGTGTATGCCAAGTTTCAAGCCCGTCGGATATACCAAAGTGCCAAAGTCAATAGTCTGAAGAAAAACGTGTACAAAACCTATGGGAAAAATTTCACCTTTAACGTGACGTCACGTGACCTTGAATTACGCAATCGTGCCAAATTTCCTCCAGAACCATCTGTGGGTAGTGTTCTAAGTGTATGCTAAGTCTGGAGTCGAGTGAATTTAACAAAGTGTCAAAGTCAATAGTGTGAAGGAAAACGTGTACAAAACCTATGGGGAAAACTACACTTTTAATGTGACGTCACATGACACCTGACGACGTCATCATGACGTCAACTTAATTTTCGTCTGTAACACATCCCGGAATACCTGAATACCAAGTTTGACCCTAATTGGACTTGTACTTCCAGAGATATAGTCTTAAAAACTACACCTTTAATGTGGCGTCACATGACCGACGATAATGTCATCATAACGTCACCCTAATGTTCGTCTATAACACATCCCGGAATACCCGTATACCAAGTTTGACCCCAATCGGACCTGTACTTTCAGAGATAGAGAGTCTTAAAAACTACACCTTTAATGTGACGTCACATGACCCACGATGATGTCATCATGACGTCACCCTCATTTTCGTCTATAACACATCCCGGAATACCTGTATACCAAGTTTGACCCCAATCGGACATGTACTTTCAGAGATAGAGTGTCCTAAATACTACACCTTTAATGTGACGTCACATGACACCCGATGACGTCATCATAATGTCATCTTAATTTTCGTCTATAACTCATCATGGAATACAAGAATACCAAGTTTGACCCCAATCGGACTTGTACTTCCAGAGATAGAGGGTCCTAAAAACTGCACCTTTAATGTTAAGTCACATGACCCACGATGACGTCACCATGACAATTTTTCTCTTGATCCTCCAGAGGATGGTGGTCGAGGTGTGTGCTAAGTCGGAAGTCGATTGAATTTATTAAAGTGTCAACGTCAATAGTCTGAAGAAAAACGTGTACAAAACCAATGGGAGAAAAATGTGAACCTTTAATGTGACGTCACGTGACCTTGAATGATGCAATCGTGCCGAATTTCTTTCAGAAACATCTGGGGGTGGTGTTCTAAGTGTATGCCAAGTTTCAAGTCGGTCGGATTTACCGAAGTGCCAAAGTCAATAGTCTGAAGAAAAACGTGTACAAAACCTATGGGGAAAATTAAACCTTTAACGTGACGTCACGTGACCTTGAATGACGCAATAGAGCCAAATTTCTTCTAGGACCATCTGTGGGTGGAGGTCTAAGTGTATACCAAGTCTCAAGTCGATTGGATTTACCAAAGTGCCAAAGTGTATTGGCAGAACAAACGTGTGTAAATCCTATGGGTAAAAACACTGAAAGTGGAAAAAAAACCAAAAAAAAAAACTAGACATGTGTTTGTGGACAAACACAGAGCTGTTTCGAGTGTCTAAAATTACTTTCAATATGTGTGTTGTGGTCTTTTGTGTGTGCCAAGTCTCAAGTCGATCAGATTTACTAAAGTGTCAAAGGCAATAGTCTAAAGAAAAACGTGTACAAAACCTATGGGAAAAAAATAGAAACTTTAACGTGACGCCCCGTGACCTTGAATGACGTAATCGTGCCGAAGTTCTTCTAGGGCCGTCTGTGGATGGTGGTCTAAGTGTGTGCCAAGTCTCAAGTCGATCGGATTTACTAAAGTGTCAAAGTCAATAGTCTAAAGAAAAACGTGTACAAAATCAATGGGAGAAATATGTGAACCTTTAATGTGACGTCACGTGACCTTGAATGATGCAATCGTGCCGAATTTCTTTCAGAAACATCTGGGGGTGGTGTTCTAAGTGTATGCAAAGTTTCAAGTCGGTCGGATGTACCCAAGTGCAAAAGTCAATAGTCTGAAGAAAAACGTGTACAAAACCTATGGGGAAAATTAAACCTTTAACGTGACGTCACGAGACCTTGAATGACGCAATCAAGCCAAATTTCTTCTAGGACCATCTGTGGGTGAAGGTCTAAGTGTATACCAAGTCTCAAGTAGATTGGAATCACCAAAGTGCCAAAGTGTATTGGCAGAACAAACGTGTGTAAATCCTATGGGTAAAAACACTGAAAGTGGAAAAAAAAAAAAAAAAAAAAAAAAAAAAAAAAAACTAGACATGTGTTTGTGGACAAACACAGAGCTGTTTCGAGTGTCTAAAATTAATTTCAATATGTGTGTGGTGGTCTTTTGTGTGTGCCAAGTCTCAAGTCGATCAGATTTACTAAAGTGTCAAAGGCAATAGTCTAAAGAAAAACGTGTACAAAACCTATGGGAAAAAAATAAAAACTTTAACGTGACGCCCCGTGACCTTGAATGACGTAATCGTGCCGAAGTTCTTCTAGGGCCGTCTGTGGATGGTGGTCTAAGTGTGTGCCAAGTCTCAAGTCGATCGGATTTACTAAAGTGTCAAAGTCAATAGTCTAAAGAAAAACGTGTACAAAATCAATGGGAGAAATATGTGAACCTTTAATGTGACGTCACGTGACCTTGAATGATGCAATCGTGCCGAATTTCTTTCAGAAACATCTGGGGGTGGTGTTCTAAGTGTATGCAAAGTTTCAAGTCGGTCGGATGTACCCAAGTGCAAAAGTCAATAGTCTGAAGAAAAACGTGTACAAAACCTATGGGGAAAATTAAACCTTTAACGTGACGTCACGAGACCTTGAATGACGCAATCAAGCCAAATTTCTTCTAGGACCATCTGTGGGTGAAGGTCTAAGTGTATACCAAGTCTCAAGTAGATTGGAATCACCGAAGTGCCAAAGTGTATTGGCAGAACAAACGTGTGTAAATCCTATGGGTAAAAACACTGAAAGTGGGAAAAAAAAAAAAAAAAAAAAAAAAAAAAAAAAAACTAGACATGTGTTTGTGGACAAACACAGAGCTGTTTCGAGTGTCTAAAATTAATTTCAATATGTGTGTGGTGGTCTTTTGTGTGTGCCAAGTCTCAAGTCGATCAGATTTACTAAAGTGTCAAAGGCAATAGTCTAAAGAAAAACGTGTACAAAACCTATGGGAAAAAAATAAAAACTTTAACGTGACGCCCCGTGACCTTGAATGACGTAATCGTGCCGAAGTTCTTCTAGGGCCGTCTGTGGATGGTGGTCTAAGTGTGTGCCAAGTCTCAAGTCGATCGGATTTACTAAAGTGTCAAAGTCAATAGTCTAAAGAAAAACGTGTACAAAACCAATGGGAGAAAAATGTGAACCTTTAATGTGACGTCACGTGACCTTGAATGATGCAATCGTGCCGAATTTCTTTCAGAAACATCTGGGGGTGGTGTTCTAAGTGTATGCGAAGTTTCAAGTCGGTCGGATGTACCCAAGTGCAAAAGTCAATAGTCTGAAGAAAAACGTGTACAAAACCTATGGGGAAAATTAAACCTTTAACGTGACATCACGTGACCTTGAATGACGCAATCGAGCCAAATTTCTTCTAGGACCATCTGTGGGTGAAGGTCTAAGTGTATACCAAGTCTCAAGTAGATTGGAATCACCAAAGTGCCAAAGTGTATTGGCAGAACAAACGTGTGTAAATCCTATGGGTAAAAACACTGAAAGTGGAGAAAAAAAAAAAAAAGGAAAAAAAAAAAAAAAAAAAAAAAAAAAAAAAAAACTTTAACGAAAACAAAAGCTGTTTCGGTGAAAAACCGAAACAGCTAAAAAAAAAACATTTAACGAAAACAAAAGCTGTTTCGGTGAAAAACCGAAACAGCTAAAAAAAAAAACTTTAACGAAAACAAAAGCTGTTTCGGTGAAAAACCGAAACAGCTAAAAAAGAAAAAAAAAAAAAAACTAGACATGTGTTTGTGGACAAACACAGAGCTGTTTCGAGTGTCTAAAATTACTTTCAATATGTGTGTGGTGGTCTTTTGTGTGTGCCAAGTCTCAAGTCGATCAGATTTACTAAAGTGTTAAAGGCAATAGTCTAAAGAAAAACGTGTACAAAACCTATGGGAAAAAAATAGAAACTTTAACGTGACGCCCCGTGACTAAATTCAATAGTCTGAACAAAACAAACAATGAGGGCAGCAAACAACTTTAACAGTTACACGAAGTCGATCGGATTTACCAGTGTCAAATACACAAAGTCGATCGGATTTACCAATGTGTCGAATTCAATAGTCTGAACAAATCAAACAATCAGGGCAGCAAACCACTTTAACAGTTACACGAATTCGATCGGATTTACCAAAGTGTCAACTTCAATAGTCTGAAGAAAAACGTGTACAAAACCTATCGAGAAAACTGAACCTTTAATGTGACGTCACATGACACCCGATGACGTCATCATGATGTCATATTAATTTTCTTCTATAACATCCTGTAATACCTGAATGCCAAGTTTTACCCCAATTGGACCTGTACTTTCAGAGATAGAGGGTCCTAAAAACGGCACCTTTAACGTGACGTCACATGACCCCCGATGAGGTCATCAAGACGATTTTTCTCTTGGCCCTCCTAAGGATGGTGGTCGAGATGTGTGCTAAGTCTGAAGTCGATCAAATTTACGAAAGTGTCAGTCATTAGTCTAAAAAATAACGTGTACAAAACCTAAGGGGAAAAAAATTGAACCTTTAACGTGACGTCACGTGACCTTGAATGACGCAATAGTGCCAAATTTCTTTCAAGACCATCTGTGGGTGGTGTTCTAAGTGTATACGAAGTCTCAAGTTGATCGGATTTACTAAAGTGTCAAAGTCAATAGTCTAAAGAAAAAACGTGTACAAAACCTATGGGAAAAATATTGAATCCTTAACGTGACGTCACGTGACCTTAAATGACGCAATCGTGCCAAATTTCTGTCAGAACCATCTGTGGTTGGTGTTCTAAGTGTATGCTAAGTCTCAAGTCGGTCGGATTTACCAAAGTGTCAAAGTCAATAGTCTGAAGAAAAACGTGTACAAACCCTATGGGGAAATAATTTGCACCTTCAACGTCACGTCACGTGACCTTGAATAACGCAATCGTACCGAATTTCTTCAAGAGCCATCTATGGGTGGTGTTCTAAGTGTATGCCAAGTTTCAAGCCCGTCGGATATACCAAAGTGCCAAAGTCAATAGTCTGAAGAAAAACGTGTACAAAACCTATGGGAAAAATTTCACCTTTAACGTGACGTCACGTGACCTTGAATTACGCAATCGTGCCAAATTTCCTCCAGAACCATCTGTGGGTAGTGTTCTAAGTGTATGCTAAGTCTGGAGTCGAGTGAATTTAACAAAGTGTCAAAGTCAATAGTGTGAAGGAAAACGTGTACAAAACCTATGGGGAAAACTACACTTTTAATGTGACGTCACATGACACCTGACGACGTCATCATGACGTCAACTTAATTTTCGTCTGTAACACATCCCGGAATACCTGAATACCAAGTTTGACCCTAATTGGACTTGTACTTCCAGAGATATAGTCTTAAAAACTACACCTTTAATGTGGCGTCACATGACCGACGATAATGTCATCATAACGTCACCCTAATGTTCGTCTATAACACATCCCGGAATACCCGTATACCAAGTTTGACCCCAATCGGACCTGTACTTTCAGAGATAGAGAGTCTTAAAAACTACACCTTTAATGTGACGTCACATGACCCACGATGATGTCATCATGACGTCACCCTCATTTTCGTCTATAACACATCCCGGAATACCTGTATACCAAGTTTGACCCCAATCGGACATGTACTTTCAGAGATAGAGTGTCCTAAATACTACACCTTTAATGTGACGTCACATGACACCCGATGACGTCATCATAATGTCATCTTAATTTTCGTCTATAACTCATCATGGAATACAAGAATACCAAGTTTGACCCCAATCGGACTTGTACTTCCAGAGATAGAGGGTCCTAAAAACTGCACCTTTAATGTTAAGTCACATGACCCACGATGACGTCACCATGACAATTTTTCTCTTGATCCTCCAGAGGATGGTGGTCGAGGTGTGTGCTAAGTCGGAAGTCGATTGAATTTATTAAAGTGTCAACGTCAATAGTCTGAAGAAAAACGTGTACAAAACCAATGGGAGAAAAATGTGAACCTTTAATGTGACGTCACGTGACCTTGAATGATGCAATCGTGCCGAATTTCTTTCAGAAACATCTGGGGGTGGTGTTCTAAGTGTATGCCAAGTTTCAAGTCGGTCGGATTTACCGAAGTGCCAAAGTCAATAGTCTGAAGAAAAACGTGTACAAAACCTATGGGGAAAATTAAACCTTTAACGTGACGTCACGTGACCTTGAATGACGCAATAGAGCCAAATTTCTTCTAGGACCATCTGTGGGTGGAGGTCTAAGTGTATACCAAGTCTCAAGTCGATTGGATTTACCAAAGTGCCAAAGTGTATTGGCAGAACAAACGTGTGTAAATCCTATGGGTAAAAACACTGAAAGTGGAAAAAAAACCAAAAAAAAAAACTAGACATGTGTTTGTGGACAAACACAGAGCTGTTTCGAGTGTCTAAAATTACTTTCAATATGTGTGTTGTGGTCTTTTGTGTGTGCCAAGTCTCAAGTCGATCAGATTTACTAAAGTGTCAAAGGCAATAGTCTAAAGAAAAACGTGTACAAAACCTATGGGAAAAAAATAGAAACTTTAACGTGACGCCCCGTGACCTTGAATGACGTAATCGTGCCGAAGTTCTTCTAGGGCCGTCTGTGGATGGTGGTCTAAGTGTGTGCCAAGTCTCAAGTCGATCGGATTTACTAAAGTGTCAAAGTCAATAGTCTAAAGAAAAACGTGTACAAAATCAATGGGAGAAATATGTGAACCTTTAATGTGACGTCACGTGACCTTGAATGATGCAATCGTGCCGAATTTCTTTCAGAAACATCTGGGGGTGGTGTTCTAAGTGTATGCAAAGTTTCAAGTCGGTCGGATGTACCCAAGTGCAAAAGTCAATAGTCTGAAGAAAAACGTGTACAAAACCTATGGGGAAAATTAAACCTTTAACGTGACGTCACGAGACCTTGAATGACGCAATCAAGCCAAATTTCTTCTAGGACCATCTGTGGGTGAAGGTCTAAGTGTATACCAAGTCTCAAGTAGATTGGAATCACCAAAGTGCCAAAGTGTATTGGCAGAACAAACGTGTGTAAATCCTATGGGTAAAAACACTGAAAGTGGAAAAAAAAAAAAAAAAAAAAAAAAAAAAAAAAAACTAGACATGTGTTTGTGGACAAACACAGAGCTGTTTCGAGTGTCTAAAATTAATTTCAATATGTGTGTGGTGGTCTTTTGTGTGTGCCAAGTCTCAAGTCGATCAGATTTACTAAAGTGTCAAAGGCAATAGTCTAAAGAAAAACGTGTACAAAACCTATGGGAAAAAAATAAAAACTTTAACGTGACGCCCCGTGACCTTGAATGACGTAATCGTGCCGAAGTTCTTCTAGGGCCGTCTGTGGATGGTGGTCTAAGTGTGTGCCAAGTCTCAAGTCGATCGGATTTACTAAAGTGTCAAAGTCAATAGTCTAAAGAAAAACGTGTACAAAATCAATGGGAGAAATATGTGAACCTTTAATGTGACGTCACGTGACCTTGAATGATGCAATCGTGCCGAATTTCTTTCAGAAACATCTGGGGGTGGTGTTCTAAGTGTATGCAAAGTTTCAAGTCGGTCGGATGTACCCAAGTGCAAAAGTCAATAGTCTGAAGAAAAACGTGTACAAAACCTATGGGGAAAATTAAACCTTTAACGTGACGTCACGAGACCTTGAATGACGCAATCAAGCCAAATTTCTTCTAGGACCATCTGTGGGTGAAGGTCTAAGTGTATACCAAGTCTCAAGTAGATTGGAATCACCGAAGTGCCAAAGTGTATTGGCAGAACAAACGTGTGTAAATCCTATGGGTAAAAACACTGAAAGTGGGAAAAAAAAAAAAAAAAAAAAAAAAAAAAAAAAAACTAGACATGTGTTTGTGGACAAACACAGAGCTGTTTCGAGTGTCTAAAATTAATTTCAATATGTGTGTGGTGGTCTTTTGTGTGTGCCAAGTCTCAAGTCGATCAGATTTACTAAAGTGTCAAAGGCAATAGTCTAAAGAAAAACGTGTACAAAACCTATGGGAAAAAAATAAAAACTTTAACGTGACGCCCCGTGACCTTGAATGACGTAATCGTGCCGAAGTTCTTCTAGGGCCGTCTGTGGATGGTGGTCTAAGTGTGTGCCAAGTCTCAAGTCGATCGGATTTACTAAAGTGTCAAAGTCAATAGTCTAAAGAAAAACGTGTACAAAATCAATGGGAGAAATATGTGAACCTTTAATGTGACGTCACGTGACCTTGAATGATGCAATCGTGCCGAATTTCTTTCAGAAACATCTGGGGGTGGTGTTCTAAGTGTATGCAAAGTTTCAAGTCGGTCGGATGTACCCAAGTGCAAAAGTCAATAGTCTGAAGAAAAACGTGTACAAAACCTATGGGGAAAATTAAACCTTTAACGTGACGTCACGAGACCTTGAATGACGCAATCAAGCCAAATTTCTTCTAGGACCATCTGTGGGTGAAGGTCTAAGTGTATACCAAGTCTCAAGTAGATTGGAATCACCAAAGTGCCAAAGTGTATTGGCAGAACAAACGTGTGTAAATCCTATGGGTAAAAACACTGAAAGTGGAAAAAAAAAAAAAAAAAAAAAAAAAAAAAAAAAACTAGACATGTGTTTGTGGACAAACACAGAGCTGTTTCGAGTGTCTAAAATTAATTTCAATATGTGTGTGGTGGTCTTTTGTGTGTGCCAAGTCTCAAGTCGATCAGATTTACTAAAGTGTCAAAGGCAATAGTCTAAAGAAAAACGTGTACAAAACCTATGGGAAAAAAATAAAAACTTTAACGTGACGCCCCGTGACCTTGAATGACGTAATCGTGCCGAAGTTCTTCTAGGGCCGTCTGTGGATGGTGGTCTAAGTGTGTGCCAAGTCTCAAGTCGATCGGATTTACTAAAGTGTCAAAGTCAATAGTCTAAAGAAAAACGTGTACAAAACCAATGGGAGAAAAATGTGAACCTTTAATGTGACGTCACGTGACCTTGAATGATGCAATCGTGCCGAATTTCTTTCAGAAACATCTGGGGGTGGTGTTCTAAGTGTATGCGAAGTTTCAAGTCGGTCGGATGTACCCAAGTGCAAAAGTCAATAGTCTGAAGAAAAACGTGTACAAAACCTATGGGGAAAATTAAACCTTTAACGTGACATCACGTGACCTTGAATGACGCAATCGAGCCAAATTTCTTCTAGGACCATCTGTGGGTGAAGGTCTAAGTGTATACCAAGTCTCAAGTAGATTGGAATCACCAAAGTGCCAAAGTGTATTGGCAGAACAAACGTGTGTAAATCCTATGGGTAAAAACACTGAAAGTGGAGAAAAAAAAAAAAAAGGAAAAAAAAAAAAACTAGAGATATGTCTGTTCAAGGAACAGAGCATATGGCTTTTTCGCATTTTTTTTTTGTATTGTTCATTACATTTATGATTTCATTTAATAAATTTCTTTATTTAATTTTTTCAAAACTGCAAATTTTAAATTATTAATTGGATTATATCTCTCGCGGTTAATTTTTAGAAATGTTTAAAGGTCTTTTAATTGTAATTTCCGGTCTAGTGACGTCATATTATTTTGTTTTTATCCGCCAACTTGTTCCTAACAAGATGCTGATTATAAATACCAATTATAAAGCGATTTGAGCAAACTGATCGCCACGAAAATGAACTGATTATTCATTTTAAACATTTTTCAACCTGCCACTAGAGGGCGTTATAACAATTTATGACGTCACCGGTAACTTTGTTTGTAGAGTGCAGGCTACCTAGAGACTATCATCGTTGAAAGTAAATTCATATCATTTTCAACTTTCAAATTATAAGGCACTTCCGGTTTGGACCGGAAGGAAGGGTCAAGTCATTTTGCATGTAATACGAATATGAAGACCCTGGATTATTCTATCAATTCCCGTTAAAATCTAAATCAGATCTGTTACATTTGATTTGATATTGATTTTCAAAGATTAAATCTACAAATCATTAGTTGCTTGCAATCTGATACTTGATGACGTCATCGTGACGTCATTAACCAGTTCGCGCCGGATGACGAATATAAACGCAACAATTTCCCCAAATTCAAAACGGATGACGAATATATACGCCAAGTTCAAGTTCGGAAATATATGTCAGCAGCGCGCAAGGCCGGAAATGCGTGGGTGTGCTACCCAGCACTATAGGCCTGAACACGCTTCGGATCGAGTTTCGTTAAAAATAATCCCGCCCGTCGGCTCGGCGATGTTAAAATAATCCCGGCGCGAACTGGTTAACATACAGCTCGAGAGCTGTCTGAACTTGTCTATTTAAAGCAAAAAAAAGAATTATATCTATCGCGTTGATTTTTCAGCAATTATTTAAGGTTTAAAGGTCTTTTCATTGTAACTTTCGGTCTAGTGACGTCATATTTTTTTGTCTTCGCCAACTTGTTCCTAACAAGATGTTGATTATATAAACCAGTTATACAGTGATTTGAGCAAACTTCGCAAAACAAATCAACTGGTTATTCATTGTTAACAGTTTTCAAACTGCCGCTAGAGGGCGCTGTAACATGTTATGGCGTTACCGGTATTTTTGTGTGAAAAGCACTACTAGCCAGAGACTAACATCGTTGAAACTATAAGTTCACATTATGGTCCACTTTTAAATTATAAGCCACTTCCGATTTCGACCGGAAAGAAGGGTCACGGGATTTCACGCACACGAGATAAAATGAAGATCATGGATTTAATATTATATCAATTCCCACAAACTTCAAGTTCCGATCATACGCGGTTGATTTTTTTATTAATTTTCAAACATTAAATCTATTGCACGTTTAAGACGACGTCACGTGACCCATGGTGACGTCATCACGACGCCTGTCCGCAAGGCACGAGTGCACTATAGAGTATTTACGGAGGTTAAGTTTGATGGGAATACCAATTTGTTTTCTGTTAAAAGTACTTGTGCAAACGTTCGCGTACATCTATTATATGGTACAGTCAGTCCGCAGCGCACTGAAAAGCCGTTTCTTTTATGTGCGATTTATGCATGGCACTTTGTGCGTGACCTCGTTTTTGAATACTTAATGAGCTGGCGACAACGCCTGGAATTTGGTCCGAAACATCCGTTTTATTCACTGGCTGTCAATATTATGTATATTTTCTTTTGGATAAGGAAACATTTTGTTATATTATCAAATCAGATTGGAATTTATATGACATTTAGAGGGTAAAATTTATAACGTAAAAAAAGCTCCCAAACCAACAAATTGACCTTTAAAAAAAGACGAATTTTGTCCATCTTCTGGCAGCGGCCACAACCCAATTTCACACTGATGTTAAAGATAATTTCATATTCTATCACAAAACTGTAGTTTTGGGGTTGATTTTAACTTAGTCCAGTCAGGGCGCAGAAAATTATAACGTTCTCAATAAATTAACAAACGGAACATCCCGCCATGACAGTCCATAGTCTTCCTGCGCCCTCATTGGTCGAAAATGACTTCATTGAAAAAGGCTTCGTGGTAACGTGTAGTTCATGCACATTTCAATACGCAGTTGTTTTTTGTGTATTTTTTTAATTGTAAGCTCGAGCGAAAAGGATTTATCTGCTATTCAGGTTTTTTTTCTTTTTAACAGTGGACTGATTAAAAAATAATAATATTGCCTGCATGTTACAATGTATACAGCCAAATAAACAAAAAACAAGCGACAAATGAAGTCGTTGTTTAAAATGTATTGACAACAATAACATTGAGAAATACAAATGTTTACAACAATTTATATCAGTTTCTGTATTGTGAGGTTGGTTTATAAAGGAAACTGCACTTTTTATCTGAAACTTGAATTTTATCGCTTACATTAACATACCCTGTTGATGTTATATGGCTTGAATAAAATTGTTAAATTAAACCCTGAAATTGTTAAAACTTATTCATCTTTGGCATAATGTTCAATGTGCAAACCATTGAGATTTATTATAAAAGTAAATAAAGCTTGTTTTATCTTTGCTTGATGTTTTTGGCATAGTTTCTTTGGCATTAAATTATTGTAAATATTAAATTACAATGTATGCCCGCTTCTAACATTGCAAAAACAAAATATTTTAAATAAGACATACATTTTGCTAATATAAGTGTTAATGCACATAAATTATATCACTGATAATAGAAATAATACAATCTGCATTAATAAAGTTATATGCCGTTTGTGTCAAATTTACATTGTAGCTCAAAACTTTGTTGGCATAGTTTGGGGCATTATTCCTAGATGTTTTGACAAACTCACCCGACTCGGCCAGACTCGGTTTTGATCTGTTTTAGCTGCATTGCGTTTGCACAACACTGACACAAAGTCATGTATATTATTTAAAACACTAAAATACAAAACCTTTAAATATACATGTACAAAGCACGTGCTGCATATCCACCAGTACATTTAAATCTTCAACTATTTTCAACACTTCTTTGGAAACCCAACTCTAGATCATTTGTCCCAACATGAATCATTACAAATACAATGTCAGGCCATGGAGGAATAAGAGCAGATGTCATGCTGATGAAGCAGATACTTTCTAAGGTCAGAAAATGTAGTACCGCGATGAGTCACTATCTGCAAATCAACCAACTTTAGTAGTGATGTTCTCTTTGAGATACTTTGTGAGAGAATATCCAAGGAGAAGAGTTGCCTTTGGCCTTCTGTAGAGGCTCCCGACATGCTGGCAATGGCTGCGATGGCTGCGGTGGGCATGGTGGTGGGCATGGCCATGGTGGTGGACGAGTGCTACCTAGTATAAGAAACATATTGGAAGACAGAAATAGGAACTATGAAGTTTAGCACAATAATAGTAGTAACTAAATTTATTATTATTAAACAATTTGTTATAATTTTGAACAAAAACATAGGCCTTTTTATACATGAAAGAAACCTAACTTTATCATATAAATAAGGCTACTGTGCAATCACCATCGCATCTAGTGCATATCCAGCACATGTACACATGTGCTTGTGTGCATAATGAAATACACGTTCTGCGTATGTAAAGCCGAAAGACATGGCCGAAAAAGTTGAAATCGCGCGCACGAAAATCGTCGCAAAATACATGAACAAAATGTCGCCACAGGCTAAATTGTATATCAAACGAAATATCATTGCTTCTTTTATCAATGTGTAGTGATCATTTTTGGTAATATTTGTTAGTCCAGTCAGGGCGCAGAAACTAAACACACGACAAAAACATTTCTTGAAATTATACTCTAACTTCGAGTGAACAAAATTCTGCCAAAAACACACTGAATCTCGTCATATTTTATATCATTCGATTCAGAAAATCGTTCGCTTTCCACTTACCACGCCATCTTGGAAAATCACTGCTTCGTTTGCAACGTGTAGCTCGTGAAAACAAAGCGGTCGAACTCCTGCAATTACTCGCGTAAATCTCGTGGCCGATTTGCGACGCCGGCCCTGCAAATAAAGTTCGGGATATGACCTTATTAACGCGTGCGCTGCGGACTGACTGTGGTACGTGTATAATTCACGCGTAGTTCTGCGTTGCCGAAGGCACGTTTACCTACCTGCCATAAGCGGCGCCCTTCCTCGTGGCCTATGTTGATGACTCTCGTGTTTCACATGTCACCGTACAAATGGATACCAGTGTCCCGCCTTCCCTTCTCTATTGTACAATGTATGGAGCGTACTGACATCGTACGTGCAAGTACGCTTAATACAATGTACACGTATACTGGGGCCTTGCAATCAAGGACAAAAAACATGAAATTCAAGGGTGTCTCAGGGTATGTCCAAGTTCGCCTTTTGCTACAAAACACAGGGAAGTCTGAGAAGTACTTTTACATTAACCTTTAGAGCAAAAAACAAGATTATATCTGTCTGGGTTAATTTTTTAGGAATTTTTTAAGGAAAAGAGGTAATTTCATTATAACTTCCGGTCTGGTGACGTCATATTTTTTTCTTTCCGTCAACCTGTTCCTATCATGAAGCTGATTATATACATCAGTTATAAAGTGATTTGAACAAACTTCGCCACACACATCAACAGATTGTTCATTTCAAACATTTTTCAACCTGCCGCTAGAGGGCGCTAAAACAATTTATGATGTCACCGATCACTTTTTTGTAGAGCGCAGCCTAGCTAGAGACTAACATCGTTGAAAGTAAGTTCAAATCATTTTCCACTTTTAAATTATAAGCCACTTCCGGTTTGGACCGGAAGGAAGGGTCACGTGATTTTACGCACACGAGATAAAATGAAGACCCTTAATTATTCTATCGATTCCCACAAACATCTAGTTTCGGTCTTTCGCGGTTGATTTTGTATTGATTTTCAAAGATTAAATTATTAAAACTTTAAGATGACGTCACATGTCACGTGGTGACGTCATGATGACATCCGAGTTTTAGGCACTAGCTCAGTATGAGTTCCGAGTATGTGCAAAGTTTCAATGACATTGAAGTCTGTTTAATGACAAAAGTGACCGCCAGAATGAAACGTGTACAAAGTCTATGCGATTTATGGCACAAGAACAAGAAGAAGAAGAAGAAGAAGAAGAAATAAAACAAACAGAACGAAAAGAAAGGGTTTTTCGCTTTTAAGCGAAAAACCCAAAAAAAAAAAAAAAAAAAAAAACTTTAACGAAAACAAAAGCTGTTTCGGTGAAAAACCGAAACAGCTAAAAAAAAAACATTTAACGAAAACAAAAGCTGTTTCGGTGAAAAACCGAAACAGCTAAAAAAAAAAACTTTAACGAAAACAAAAGCTGTTTCGGTGAAAAACCGAAACAGCTAAAAAAGAAAAAAAAAAAAAAACTAGACATGTGTTTGTGGACAAACACAGAGCTGTTTCGAGTGTCTAAAATTACTTTCAATATGTGTGTGGTGGTCTTTTGTGTGTGCCAAGTCTCAAGTCGATCAGATTTACTAAAGTGTTAAAGGCAATAGTCTAAAGAAAAACGTGTACAAAACCTATGGGAAAAAAATAGAAACTTTAACGTGACGCCCCGTGACGTTGAATGACGTAATCGTGGCGAAGTTCTTCTAGAGCCGTCTGTGGATGGTGGTCTAAGTGTGTGCTAAGTCGGAAGTCGATTGAATTTATTAAAGTGTCAAAGTCAATAGTCTGAAGAAAAACGTGTACAAAACCAATGGGAGAAAAATGTGAACCTTTAATGTGACGTCACGTGACCTTGAATGACGCAATAGAGCCAAATTTCTTCTAGGACCATCTGTGGGTGGAGTTCTAAGTGTATGCGAAGTTTCAAGTCGGTCGGATGTACCCAAGTGCAAAAGTCAATAGTCTGAAGAAAAACGTGTACAAAACCTATGGGGAAAATTAAACCTTTAACGTGACGTCACGTGACCTTGAATGACGCAATCAAGCCAAATTTCTTCTAGGACCATCTGTGGGTGGAGGTCTAGGTGTATACCAAGTCTCAAGTCGATTGGATTTACCAAAGTGCCAAAGTGTATTGGCAGAACAAACGTGTGTAAATCCTATGGGTAAAAACACTGAAAGTGGAAAAAAAAAAAAAAAAAAAAAATAAAAAAAAAATAGACATGTGTTTGTGGACAAACACAGAGCTGTTTCGAGTGTCTAAAGTTACTTTCAATATGTATGTGGTGGTCTTTTGTGTGTGCCAAGTCTCAAGTCGATCAGATTTTCTAGTGTCAAAGTCAATAGTCTAAAGAAAAACGTGTACAAAACCTATGGGGGAAAATTGAACCTTTAACGTGACGCCCCGTGACCTTGAATGACGTAATCGTGCCGAATTTTGTCTAGGACCGTCTGTGGATGGTGGTCTAAGTGTGTGCCAAGTCTAAAGTCGATCGAATTTAGTGCCAAAGATAAATTGGTTGAAAAAAACGTGTACAAATCCTATGGGGAAAACCTGCACCTTTATTGTGACGTCACGTGAATTGCATACCAAGTTTAATGGAGTGTACCAAAGGGTGCACCACTCTAATTGAAAGGAGAATTTCTACGCGAACTCATTAGCATGAAATGTGCCCCCATAGTTTCTTTTGAAAAAGGAGACCGTTTGGTATAAAAAAAATTTGGATTGTGTAAAAATAGCATGGGATCAACTCCCTGGTTTTTGAGCTTCAATCTGAGGGCAGACTTGATAAAATCACGGTTAAAAAATGGGTCCTAATTGCCCTAAAACGTGGAGGGATGCCATTTGTAAAATGGCTGTTTTCAGTCTCGGGAAGTATCACTTTTCGGGAGGTGAGTTTCTTTTGGTGTGAATATTAAAAAATGTAATTGGCTAACCCACTAAAAATTGAAAAGAAATGGAAAGATAAAGACCAAGACAATAATCTAATTGTTGTTTGAGAAACCCCAGTGATGTCGGTGTGCATGAAACTTGGTACTGAACATTGTTGATTTTACACTGTTTTCAACGGGACTTGAATTAGGCTAGCTAATAGTGCATCCATAAATCGATGCGGCGCGTACGATGCGCGCGACATGTGTAACCACAACAAACATGGCGGATTCATCGGTCCTGCGACCCCGTAGAATGTCATCGCAGCAAGCCATGAATCTGCTTTCCCACTGCATTTCTAACGAGGAAAGCGACCAAGAAAGTAGCGAAGAATCAGACTACAATGAAGAAGAGAGCCAGTCAAGCAAGCCAGTGAAGATTCGGAGGATTCCGAGCTTGATTCCGATGACTATGTGGGCCTTCCACCGGCACCGCCTAGGCAACGACAACAAAACGTTCGGCCACACAAGCGTCCACGAGATCAGGGCATTGCTACGGCGGCCAACACTGCGGCACAAATCAAATGGCAAGATGTCTCCAAATCGAAAAAAAGATGAACCCGGTGTGGCGGTCTCACTTCTCCGGGGTGCTCACTTCTCCGAAAGGGAAATCTCGCTTCAATACGCATGCGCAAAAGTGCGCAGTGGCTTACATTTTCGCCGACTTTATTCTGTGTGCTGAGTTCTTTGGTAATGTGCTGGTGCGCGTGCACGTAAGATTGTAGGATGATGTC
Organism: Crossaster papposus; assembly: GCA_037893245.1. Lineage (NCBI taxonomy): Eukaryota > Metazoa > Echinodermata > Asteroidea > Velatida > Solasteridae > Crossaster > Crossaster papposus. The sequence goes on along the minus strand of JBAIAA010000022.1, from coordinate 532,480 downwards.
TACGTTACATACAGCTAGGGTACCAGTAGAATTCAGAATTTCCGCGGCGACGGGGCCGTGCGGCAAAATTGTACAAGGCATCGTACAACTACTGCTGTACTCAAACCAACATATCGATTGGATTGTATATTTATTATACTTATTCATGATGACTGAAATAGGGTCAAATAAAATGTGTTTAAAAAGTGTAGTTGCCAGTTGCATTTATTTACAATACATGTAAATAACGAATATACGTAATGCGGTGGTATGCCTCCATCAACAAGATTTATGCCTCATGGATGTGAGTGCTCAGAGATATAATTAAAAATTCCCCTCGGTTCAGTCAATCATTCCTATCTGATGAAAACAACTTGCTACAATCTTCAAAATAAGATATTTTCCAATCTTTGTTGATCCTGTTGCCCAATTCGGTCGTCTTTTCCCTGTATAGTTATCGAAAATTGGTCTTGAAATCAGCCACATTTTGCGATGAAAAATATGGTGATAGCGCCCTCTGTCGGTAGCTCGGCATCAGGAGAAGTGAGCACAGCGGAGAAATGAGTATGTGATTGTAACGTGCTGACTTATCCGCTCAATCTGCCCGGAGAAGCTAGCACGCCGGAGAAGTGAGACCGCCACACCGGACATTCATTTCGATTCATGCCAAACAAAACTTCATCCATTTACATTGTACATTTACATGCACTGCGATAAGAAAGCCTGTGATTTGTGCTGAATCTCGTTTTCTAGTAGTTTTCGGAAAAATATCATAACTCGCCCAAACTTATTCATATTGGGGATTTATTTTGACATATTGTTTCCAGGATCACCAGCAAAATTTTCTGCATTGGAAAAGAATGTTTGAACTACAATAAACACTTTTTACTAATAAATATGAGCAGTATTTTATTCATATTTCATATTTTCATTATTAATTTTCATATTTGACATGCTAGTAAATGTGAATATTAAATTAAACAGTTCCTTTGATTTCACAATCACATTTTTCATATTGTTAGCTTCATTTTGATACCTAACTTTGCCCCATAGACCCCAGGATTAGGGAGTTTAGGCAGTTTTATTACTAGTGGTGACACGATTCTTTCATTGTGTAAAACAATTCACCCCAACAAAAATCAATTTCATATGGGGGGAAGTTGAACTACATTATCACTATACGGGGGGGGGGGGGGGGAGTTAAACTACATGTTGGAAAAATATCACTTTGTTTCATCTCAGGTAAAATCGATAACTTAAACAAATGAGGGCGGCAAACAACTTTAACAGTTACACGAAGTCGATCGGATTAACCAAAGTGTCAAATTCAATAGTCTGAACAAAACAAACAATGAGGGCAGCAAACAACTTTAACAGTTACACGAAGTCGATCGGATTTACCAGTGTCAAATACACAAAGTCGATCGGATTTACCAATGTGTCGAATTCAATAGTCTGAACAAATCAAACAATCAGGGCAGCAAACCACTTTAACAGTTACACGAATTCGATCGGATTTACCAAAGTGTCAACTTCAATAGTCTGAAGAAAAACGTGTACAAAACCTATCGAGAAAACTGAACCTTTAATGTGACGTCACATGACACCCGATGACGTCATCATGATGTCATATTAATTTTCTTCTATAACATCCTGTAATACCTGAATGCCAAGTTTTACCCCAATTGGACCTGTACTTTCAGAGATAGAGGGTCCTAAAAACGGCACCTTTAACGTGACGTCACATGACCCCCGATGAGGTCATCAAGACGATTTTTCTCTTGGCCCTCCTAAGGATGGTGGTCGAGATGTGTGCTAAGTCTGAAGTCGATCAAATTTACGAAAGTGTCAGTCATTAGTCTAAAAAATAACGTGTACAAAACCTAAGGGGAAAAAAATTGAACCTTTAACGTGACGTCACGTGACCTTGAATGACGCAATAGTGCCAAATTTCTTTCAAGACCATCTGTGGGTGGTGTTCTAAGTGTATACGAAGTCTCAAGTCGATCGGATTTACTAAAGTGTCAAAGTCAATAGTCTAAAGAAAAAACGTGTACAAAACCTATGGGAAAAATATTGAATCCTTAACGTGACGTCACGTGACCTTAAATGACGCAATCGTGCCAAATTTCTGTCAGAACCATCTGTGGTTGGTGTTCTAAGTGTATGCTAAGTCTCAAGTCGGTCGGATTTACCAAAGTGTCAAAGTCAATAGTCTGAAGAAAAACGTGTACAAACCCTATGGGGAAATAATTTGCACCTTCAACGTCACGTCACGTGACCTTGAATAACGCAATCGTACCGAATTTCTTCAAGAGCCATCTATGGGTGGTGTTCTAAGTGTATGCCAAGTTTCAAGCCCGTCGGATATACCAAAGTGCCAAAGTCAATAGTCTGAAGAAAAACGTGTACAAAACCTATGGGAAAAATTTCACCTTTAACGTGACGTCACGTGACCTTGAATGACGCAATCGAGCCAAATTTCTTCTAGGACCATCTGTGGGTGGAGGTCTAAGTGTACACCAAGTCTCAAGTCGATTGGAATCACCAAAGTGCCAAAGTGTATTGGCAGAACAAACGTGTGTAAATCCTATGGGTAAAAACACTGAAAGTGGAAAAAAAAAAAAGGAAAAAAAAAAAAAAAAAAAAAGAAAAAAAAAAACTTTAACGAAAACAAAAGCTGTTTCGGTGAAAAACCGAAACAGCTAAAAAGAAAAAAAACAACTTTAACGAAAACAAAAGCTGTTTCGGTGAAAAACCGAAACAGCTAAAAAAAAAAAAAAAAAAAAAAAAAATTTAACGAAAACAAAAGCTGTTTCGGCTGAAAAACCGAAACAGCTAAAAAAAACTTTAACGATTACAATAGCTGTTTCGGCCGAAATGCCGAAACAGCTAAAAAAAAAAAAAAAAAAAAAAAAATTACGAAAACAAAAGCTGTTTCGGCTGAAAAAAAGAAAAAAAAAATTACGAAAACAAAAGCTGTTTCGGCTGAAAAAAAGAAAAAAAAAATTACGAAAACAAAAGCTGTTTCGGCTGAAATGCCGAAACAGCTAAAAAAACTTTAACGATTACAATAGCTGTTTCGGCTGAATTGCCGAAACAGCTAAATAGACATGTGTTTGTGGACAAACACAGAGCTGTTTCGGGTGTCTAAAATGTCTTTCATTATGAGTTAGTCTTGCATACGCACTGTGGACCTCCGAACAATATAGGCCCACACGATGCGGGAAGAGGTTACGGTGTGTGGACTTGCACACGTCCACAATCCGTTTTTCAGTTTCCGAAAAAGAGCGCTAGAGGAAAAACGGGTTAGGGTTATATATATAAAAGATAGAAGGGACAGCTGAGAGGCCCATAATCCAAATTTGAGGGTAAATTTGTTTTGGGGAAGCGAGAAAAATGAGTATTTAGTCAAAGTTTGTTAACTACACGAAGACAAAGGAATGTCCACAGTGCGTATGTAAGGTAAAGCAGATTGTACATGTCAATACCGCAAATGGAGGGCTTTTATGTAAGTACACACTCACATACTGAGGACACCTTGCAAACCGAGCGCGTCCTCGGTATGAAATATTGTGAAAAATGGCACTTTCGTGGCCGTTTTTGACTGTTGGTTAAATATCAAAGCGTTTGGGAGGAGACCTCGGTTGACGCATAAGACCTGACGTGAGGCAGTATGCACATTTTTTACCCGGTCAAAAAAAACGCAAACGGGATTACTCTGAATGGCATAGCGCCCTCCGTTGGTTGCGCGTGTGACAATGACGTAAATGTAAACATGTATGTACCTTACGTGTGTACATTACATGACATCATGTCTCTAATTAAACTAGTTTAGACATGTCTTAACTATTATAACGTTGTTTTGGCCTAAGTGCATATTGTAGTTTATGCGAAGACGTGGTCATTTGCAGCTAGCTAGGTGTACCATGGAGCTGGAATAAATGGTAAGTAGAGCAATTGTATTTGGAAGCTTGCATGTTACTCGCTATGTCTTAGTATAAATGTAGCAGAGTATGACATATATGACGTGCTAATTTACGTTGTAATGTAATTTGTAGTCGACATGGCCTCGATCTCTTACTCTAGTCTATAGGATGATATGGAAAGTGAATATGCCTAATTTTAGAATAATATAGAAGTTATAACCAAAGTTAACTGCTTTATTTTGCCAACGCAAGCATGAGTTGTTGAGCACCGTGCGAACAAGAAATAGTTAATTGTAGTTATTGTATAAATAATAAAACAAATAAGTGGCCACAATTATTAATATTTAATTGTATTATCAGTTTAATGGTATATTGTTGTTGTATTGTTGTGTAGTCTAGGTGTGGCTGACAGAACTACCATAACAAACATGAAACGAAGTAGTCGTCTTGATGGAACCTTGACAAATCACTAGCATCATGAAGGGGGGAACGTAATCGCACTGTGGCCTCCAGATTCATCATGGTATCCTGCCGTAATAATCTCCTTCACCAAAGGTAAGTGCGGAGCCTCTAAAAGGACATATGACGAAAACAAATGGAATGCCCTCGTAATTTGTGGGTTCACGTTAACCTTGCGTCAAGACCGTGCTGTAAAACATATTTACTTAACCGATTTCTAACAATTGCACAAAATGATTTCGAGCGCAAGAAATTATTTCAAGCGCACAAAAAATAAATTATTTCGAGCACACAAATTATTTCGAGCTCATGAAATTATTTTTTTCGAGCGCACGGGAAATGATTTCGTGGGCACGAAATGATTTCATGGGCACGAAATGATTTTGTGGGCAAGAAATACAAAACTAAATTTATTTTGTCACGGTGATTACTATTCGTCATATGTCCCATTAGGGGTTCCGTAGGTAAGAAATGTAATCCATAATGTAGAATCCCATTTGTCACACATAAATTAAGACAGCAGTATACCCTCTTACATCCCCCCATGACATGTACCACATGTAAATAAACAATGCCATTTTTCCTAAACTTGATTCCTCCCCCCCCCCCCTTGAGAACCAAAAATATATATGATCTGTAAACAACAAATACTTTTCAACATTCCACTTCCAATTGCATGTAATCCCTTTAAAGTTTAATTAGTTGAATTTGTGGCTTTCTTATCAGGATAGTACTGCGTCCAGTACACTGATGGTGTGACACGCTGCCTATTTGAGCACCAGGTGAGAAAATTACCATAGAATGCATTAATTAACAACAGACAGGTTAGGAAGAATACAAATGAAATGCGTAATTCTTCCAAATAGGCACTTGGGGAGACAAACTAGCGTAAGTTTTTAGGTAATAAGGAGACAGTGGCACTTAGGGAGACATTTTAGTGTCTCCCTAAGTGCCTTAGAAGTCTTAGAAGTCATATAATGAATGCACATGACACAAATTCTCATTTGAATTACATATCTTTTTATGAAGAGGATAAATACTGGTATGTCGTCAGTTAAGTTGCACATCAAGGGCGAATGTTGTTGCTTGTGATGGTGTTAAAATGGATAGTATATTTTAGAGATAACCCAAATAAATTGTTATTTGTTTAAAATTAAATGTGATTTTGATTTGATTTCTATGCCAGGTGGCCCATACGCTTTTCTCGAGTTCGCACTTAAATGGTTCAGACAGTCTACAAAGCAGTTCCAGTTGGGATGATGGCCCACAGGCTGATTCTGGTACAGGACCTGCCGTTTGTTCTGCTCCATATGAGGTAATTCACACACACTCAACTTGTTTTCAGAACCCTATCAAATATTCACTCTGGGTGCCCAGAAGCCAGAAACAAATTTGTAAATAAAGTGTTTTTTGCAAGCACCATCCCCCCCCCCCTTCACCCCCCGCCCACCCCCCCCCCCCCCCCCCCCCACACCCACCCCTCCCACCCCTCCCCACTCCCCCTCCTCCCCACTCCCTCTCCTTCAGAGGGGCAACTAGTCCGAGGCAATTAGGCATATGCGTCTACCCCTAAAGAAAATAACAGTGGTGTTTGGGTTTTTTTTCACTGGTTCTAAATCATAAACGTTTTCTGCATCCGGCAACATAGAAAGTAGTAAGATTTTGATTCATTAGTGAACTTGTTTTCTGAACCCTATCAAATATTCACTCTGGGTGCCCAGAAGCCAGAAACAAATTTGTAAATAAAGTGTTTTTTGCAAGCACCACCCCCCCCCCCCCCCTTCACCCCCGCACACCTTCACCCCTGCCCACCCCTCCCCTCGCCCTCCCACCCCTCCCCAAAGAAATTGTTATTTGTTTAAAATTTAATGTGATTTTGATTTGATTTCTATGCCAGGTGGCCCATACGCTTTTCTCGAGTTCGCACTGAAATGGTTCAGACAGTCTACAAAGCAGTTCCAGTTGGGATGATGGCCCACAGGCTGATTCTGGTACAGGACCTGCCGTTTGTCCTGCTCCATATGAGGTAATTCACACACACTCAACTTGTTTTCAGAACCCTATCAAATATTCACTCTGGGTGCCCAGAAGCCAGAAACAAATTTGTAAATAAAGTGTTTTTTGCAAGCACCATCCCCCCCCTTCACCCCCCACCCCCCCCCCCCCCCCCCCCCCCCCCACACCCACCCCCCCCCCCCCCCCACACCCACCCCTCCCACCCCTCCCACCCCTCCCCACTCCCCATCCTCCCCACTCCCTCTCCTTCAGAGGGGCAACTAGTCCGAGGCAATTAGGCATATGCGTCTACCCCTAAAGAAAATAACAGTGGTGTTTGGGGTTTTTTTCACTGGTTCTAAATCATAAACGTTTTCTGCATCCGGCAACATAGAAAGTAGTAAGATTTTGATTCATTAGTGAACTTGTTTTCTGAACCCTATCAAATATTCACTCTGGGTGCCCAGAAGCCAGAAACAAATTTGTAAATAAAGTGTTTTTTGCAAGCACCCCCCCCCCCCCCCCCTTCACCCCCGCCCACCTTCACCCCTGCCCACCCCTCCCCTCGCCCTCCCACCCCTCCCCAAAGAAATTGTTATTTGTTTAAAATTAAATGTGATTTTGATTTGATTTCTATGCCAGGTGGCCCATACGCTTTTCTCGAGTTCGCACTTAAATGGTTCAGACAGTCTACAAAGCAGTTCCAGTTGGGATGATGGCCCACAGGCTGATTCTGGTACAGGACCTGCCGTTTGTCCTGCTCCATATGAGGTAATTCACACACACTCAACTTGTTTTCAGAACCCTATCAAATATTCACTCTGGGTGCCCAGAAGCCAGAAACAAATTTATAAATCAAGTGTTTTTTGCAAGCATCCCCCCCTTCACCCCCCCCCCCCCCCCCACACCCACACAAGTGTGTAAAGGCCTTCGATCGTGGACGGGGTATTGTCCGACCGTCTTCCCTCTTTTGTTTATACTCTAACGTTTTTTGATGATCGCCATAGGATTTGTACATGGGAAAAGATCGTGGACGTTGTGTCAATCGTGGACCCATTGTTTGAATCCATATTCTTTTGTCCGACTACCACGATTGCCGGTCAATACAAACGCACCCCTCCCCTCGCCCTCCCACCCCTCCCCACTCCCCCTCCTCCCCACTCCCTCTCCTCCCCACTCCCTCTCTTTCAGAGGGGCAACTAGTCCGAGGCAATTAGGCATGCGTCTACCCCTAAATAAAATAACAGTGGTGTTTTTATTTTTTTTCACTGGTTCTAAATCATAAACGTTTTCTGCATCCGGCAACATAGAAAGTAGTAAGATTTTGATTCATTAGTGCACTTGTTTTCTGAACCCTATCAAATATTCACTCTGGGTGCCCAGAAGCCAGAAACAAATTTTTAAATAAAGTGTTTTTTGCAAGCACCACCCCCCCCCCCCCCCCCCCTTCACCCCCGCCCACCACTCCCCTCGCCCTCCCACCCCTCCCCAAAGAAATTGTTATTTGTTTAAAATTAAATGTGATTTTGATTTGATTTCTTTGCCAGGTGGCCCATACGCTTTCCTCGAGTCCGCACTTAAATGGTTCAGACAGTCTACAAAGCAGTTCCAGTTGGGATGATGGCCCACAGGCTGATTCTGGTACAGGACCTGCCGTTTGTCCTGCTCCATATGAAGCCTCAAGTGCCGAGTCACAGAGATCATCAACCGATGACACAACCGGTCACATAACAGTCATGGAGACCAGCAATGAAAGTGGGCACAGGAAATGGGACAAGAAACACTTCTGCTTTTTCTGTGAAGTACCTCAATCTAAGTTGCCCCGTCATCTCCAGTCATGTCACAAGGAAGAGAGCGAAGTTGTAGAGATTGCGTCTGAGACCAACCCAAGTGCCCGCAAGATACTTCTGTGGAAAATCCGCAATGTTGGTAATCATAGGCACAATTGCCAAGTCCTTCGGAAAGGCCGGGGTGCACTTATTGTAGGATATAGGCCTAATCATAAGGTAGCTCCACATGCATACGGACCGTGCATATATTGTTATGGCTATTATGTGCGAAGTGATCTCTGGCGTCACCAGTGCCCACTGAAACCTGCACTCCCTGCACACTCGCATGGTAGCACTACCACAACTCCTCTGCGTAGACGTGTTGCTCACAAGAGTGATTTGTTAAAGCCTCCACCTGTCGGTGTGTCTTTCCAGTTGAACCAGGTTCTTATTCCGATAAAGAGAGATGAGGTGACTCTGCTGGCCAAGAATGACACTTTGATTGTGGAAGTAGCCAAGCGGGAATACGCGAAACTCGGGCACGATGTAGATCAACATGGCTACATCCGAAACAAGATACGGGAATTGGGTCGTCTTGTCATACAACTCCGCAAGAATACACACCAGCCAAATGCATCACTTGAATTATTTGTCCACCCCCACTACCTGGATGATATCATCAAGGCTGTTCACGGTATTGCTGGCTTTAATGAAGACAAGCAGTTGTATGATGTTCCGTCTCTAGCTTTAAAGATTGGACATTCCATCAAGAAGTGTGCACTCATACTTAAAGGAAATGCTCTAGAGTCTGGCCAAAAGCAAAAAGCGCAACACGCTGAAGAATTTCTGCAGTTGTGCGAACTGACCTGGCGAGACCGTGTATCCACCCATGCACACAGAACACTGTTCCAAGAAAAGCGCAACAAACCTAAAATTCTGCCGACAAATGCTGATGTTGTGAAAATGTCGGCGTTCCTCCATGAAGCTGGCAACAGGGAATTGGAACTTGTCCAGGATGCTCGGGGCAAACAAATTGGACCAGCTTGGAAGAGATTGAATGAAGTCGCACTGTGCCATCTTATTATGTTCAACCGCAGAAGGCAAGGGGAAGTATCAAAGATGAAACTAGAAGACTTTCAGAAGCACACAACAGCTAGTGTCAACGGGGAATGCCTGCTGACTGATCTTGAACGGCATCTGTGCAAGATGTTCAGAGTTGTCGAAATAGTTGGCAAGAGGGGTCGAACTGTTCCTGTGCTTCTCAGCAATGAGGTGGTGGCGTGGTTGAGTGCTCTGATTGCGAAGAGAAATGAAGCTGGAGTCGCCCACGACAACACCTTGTTTGCACGATGTTCTTATGGAGGTACAGGTCATATAAGAGGATGTGACTGTATAAGAGTGTACGCAAACATGGCTGGCATTGACAATGCTGCCAGCATCCGGTCTACAAAACTTCGTAAGCACGTGGCAACCGCATTGCAAATTCTTGCCTTGAAGGAACATCAACTCGAAACACTTGCAAACTTCATGGGTCATGATTTGCGTGTCCATCGTGAATACTACCAGTTGCCAGATACTGTGCAGAGGGTCACCAAACTTTCTAGGCTTTTTCTCAGCTTGGAGAGGAGAAACTTGCCTTCCCAGCAGGGCAAATCCCTGGATGAACTGCATGTCACTGGTGGTAAGGACACAGTTGTTTTAAATTATTTACTCAACAGCAAAAGAAAGACATTAATTATTGCTTTTGTTGAAAAATATTTGATCAGTAATTACTATTCACTAATACATCTTCAACAGCGAAAGAAATGCAAGAAATAACATTTTGTTATCAGTTCACAATATATGATAACAAATGGTATACGTGTTTTTGTGCATTTTTTTTGCTATTGCTCCTGCATTACAGAACAAGAAAGAGAAATAAAGAAAAATAGAAAGAAACAGACCACAGAAATTTGACAAGAGTTGAGTCCACTTTTCTGAATTGACATGCAGGACAACAACCAACTGTCAGGTATGTGTGCATTAATCTAACAAAAACTGCTCTTTGTGACTTGCAGAAGGCTTCACTAGTGACGAGGACAGCGATAACAGCAGTGACAATTCCTGTGATGTGCCCAGTGAAAACAGTAAGTTTAGGCTTTTATGTGTCTGTATTTTAACCAGTTCGCGCCGGATGACGTATATAAACGCAAACATTTTCAAAAATTCAAAACTGATGACGCATAAACACGCCAAGTTCATGTTCGGAAATGTATGTCAGCAGCGCGCAAGGCCGGAAATGCGTGGGTGTGCTTCCCGGCACTATCAGCCTGAACCCGCTTCGGATCGAGTTTCGTTAAAAATAATCCCGCCCGTGGGCTCGGCGATGTTAAAATAATCCCGGCGCAAACTGGTTAAGTCGGGCTGTCTTTAAAAAAACAATTGTCTGTCTGTCCATTTGTTTGTTCATCTGGCTATCGGGCTGTCTGAATTAAAAGTGCCTAAATATCTGTTTTATATCGACTTGTTTCCTATTTGACATTAGGTACTCGACAGGCTCCTATCAGTGTTCCATCTGGAAGTCTGGCATCTCTGAACAACTCGAGACGAGTGAAACGTCGTCCCTGGACTGCCGAGGAGAAGGGAGACGTTACGAAGGGTTTGCAGAAATTCTTTCTGCTGAAGAAGCTTCCTGGCAAACGAGACATCGAAACATCCTGTCTTGTGGCACTGCAGACACGAAGCTGGAGGAACATCAAAGACTTTTGTCGGAACAAAATGAAGCTTCATCAAAGCTAAGCAGGGTGTTTCGTCAGTTCACATACATGTACGGATGCGTCAGAGTACTTGACTATTTAGAATTTGCAATCGCAATGATGACTTTAGAATGCACAGCAATATGAAACCAATGGACAACCAGCATTTTAGTGTCGTGTCCTCACTTTGATAGGTGTAATTCACACACACTCAAGTGTCCTCCATTGGATAGAATGACAAGTATGCCCTCAGTGTGGTAGTGTGTGTGCGTGCGTGTGCGTTTGTTTTTGATTGATATAGGGGACGTATGACAAAGGGAACAATGGGGTCCCCTATTCCGCAAAGGTCCCCGATTCAGACTCGTGTGCAAATCCTATGGCGATCATCCGAAAACGTTAGAGTACAAACAAAAGAGGGAAGACGGTCGGACAATGCCCCGTCCCCTATTGACGGCATTTACCCACTTGCGTGAGTTAGTCTTGCATACGCACTGTGGACCTCCGAACAATATAGGTCCACACGATGCGGGAAGAGGTTACGGTGTGTTGACTTGCACACGTCCACAATCCGTTTTTCAGTTTCCGAAAAAAGAGCGCTAGAGGAAAAACGGGTTAGGGTTATATATAGAAAAGATAGAAGGGACAGCTGAGAGGCCCATAATCCTAATTTGAGGGTAAATTTGTTTTGGGGAAGCGAGAAAAATGAGTATTTAGTCAAAGTTTGTTAACTACACGAATACAAAGGAATGTCCACAGTGCGTATGTAAGGTAAAGCATGCATGTGTGTGTGGGTGTTCTTGTCTTGCATTACGATCGAGGATCGAAACACAAAAGAGAACAAAGGGAACAAAGGATCCTCGATCGACGGTTTGCTTGTCCGAATTCTGTCCTCGATCGACGGTGCAATGGCAAAGCAATGGGGATTGGGTTAAGTAAAGGAAGGAAGGAAAACACAATATCGATCCCCGGTCGTTATGTGGTTCACGACTGTGTGGTGGTCTAAGTGTGTGCCAAGTTTAAAGTCGATCGGATTTACCAAAGTGCCAAATATATATTGGTACGTTAAAAACAACGTGTACAAATCCTATGGGGAAAAACTGAACCTTTAATGTGACGTCAGATGACACCCGGTGATGTCATCATGACGTCATCTTAATTTGCGTCTATAACACATCCTGGAATACTTGCATACCAAGTTTTGCCCTAATCGGGCATGTACTTCCAGAGATAGAGGGTCTTAAAAACTGCACCTTTAAATAAATTTCTTTATTTAATTTTTTCAAAACTGCAAATTTTAAATTATTAATTGGATGATATCTCTCGCGGTTAATTTTCAGAAATGTTTAAAGATCTTTTAATTGTAATTTCCGGTCTAGTGACGTCATATTATTTTGTTTTTATCCGCCAACTTGTTCCTAACAAGATGCTGATTATAAATACCAATTATAAAGCGATTTGAGCAAACTTCGCCACGAAAATGAACTGATTATTCATTTTAAACATTTTTCAACCTGCCACTAGAGGGCGTTATAACAATTTATGACGTCACCGGTAACTTTGTTTGTAGAGTGCAGGCTACCTAGAGACTATCATCGTTGAAAGTAAATTCATATCATTTTCAACTTTCAAATTATAAGGCACTTCCGGTTTGGACCGGAAGGAAGGGTCAAGTCATTTTGCATGTAATACGAATATGAAGACCCTGGATTATTCTATCAATTCCCGTTAAAATCTAAATCAGATCTGTTACATTTGATTTGATATTGATTTTCAAAGATTAAATCTACAAATCATTAGTTGCTTGCAATATAATACTTGATGACGTCATAGTGACGTCATTAACATACAGCTCGAGAGCTGTCTGAACTTGTTTATTTAAAGCAAAAAAAAAATTATATCTATCGCGGTTGATTTTTCAGCAATTATTGAAATTATTTTCATTGTAACTTTCGGTCTAGTGACGTCATATGTTTTTGTCTTCGCCAACTTGTTCCTAACAAGATGTTGATTATATAAACCAGTTATACAGTGATTTGAGCAAACTTCGCAAAACAAATCAACTGGTTATTCATTGTTAACAGTTTTCAAACTGCCGCTAGAGGGCGCTGTAACATGTTATGGCGTTACCGGTATTTTTTGTGAAAAGCACTACTAGCCAGAGACTAACATCGTTGAAACTAAGTTCACATTATGGTCCACTTTTAAATTATAAGCCACTTCCGGTTTCGACCAGAAGGAAGGGTCACGGGATTTCACGCACATGAGATAAAATGAAGATCATGGATTTAATATTATATCAATTCCCACAAACTTCAAGTTCCGATCATACGCGGTTGATTTTTTTATTAATTTTCAAACGTTAAATCTATTGCACGTTTAAGACGACGTCACGTGACCCATGGTGACGTCATCACGACGCCTGTCCGCAAGGCACGAGTGCACTATAGAGTATTTACGGAGGTTAAGTTTGATGAGAATACCAATCTGTTTTCTGTTAAAAGTACTTGTGCAAAAGTTCGCGTACATCTATTATATGGTACATTATATAATTCACGCGTAGTTCTGCGTTGCCGAAGGCACGTTTACCTACCTGCCATAAGCGGCGCCCTTCCTCGTGGCCTATGTTGATGACTCTCGTGTTTCACATGTCACCGTACAAATGGATACCAGTGTCCCGCCTTCCCTTCTCTATTGTACAATGTATGGAGCGTACTGACATCGTACGTGCAAGTACGCTCAATACAATGTACACGTATACTGGCGCCGTGCAATCAAGGACATAAAACATGAAATTTCAAGGGTGTCTCAGGGTATGTCCAAGTTCGCCTTTTGCTACAAAACACAGGGAAGTTTGAGAAGTACTTTTACATTAACCTTTAGAGCAAAAAACAAGATTATATCTGTCTGGGTAAATTTTTTAGGAATTTTTAAAGGAAAAGAGGTAATTTCATTATAACTTCCGGTCTGGTGACGTCATATTTTTTTCTTTCCGTCAACCTGTTCCTATCATGAAGCTGATTATATACATCAGTTATAAAGTGATTTGAACAAACTTCGCCACACACATCAACAGATTGTTCATTTCAAACATTTTTCAACCTGCCGCTAGAGGGCGCTAGAACAATTTATGATGTCACAGATCACTTTTTTGTAGAGCGCAGCCTAGCTAGAGACTAACATCGTTGAAAGTAAGTTCAAATCATTTTCCACTTTTAAATTATAAGCCACTTCCGGTTTGGACCGGAAGGAAGGGTCACGTGATTTTACGCACACGAGATAAAATGAAGACCCTTAATTATTATATCGATTCCCACAAACATCTAGTTTCGGTCTTTCGCGGTTGATTTTGTATTGATTTTCAAAGATTAAATTATTAAAACTTTAAGATGACGTCACATGTCACGTGGTGACGTCATGATGACATCCGAGTTTTAGGCACTAGCTCAGTATGAGTTCTGAGTATGTGCAAAGTTTCAATGACATTGAAGTCTGTTTAATGACAAAAGTGACCGCCAGAATGAAACGTGTACAAAGTCTATGCGATTTATGGCACAAGAACAAGAAGAAGACTAGAACTACGTCTGTTCGAGGAACAGAACATAGGGCTTTTTCGCATTTGCATTTTGTTAGATTAAATATTTCAAAAATTGAACTTTTATACCATCAAAACAATTTAAAATCATTGAAAACGAATTTCAGTTAATTCAATCAGATAAAAATAAATTAAAACTGATTAAAACGATGACGTCACACGTTTGTGAACTTTTTGTGCAACTATCTATCACCTAACAATAAAACAAGTTGTTATGTTACCACGTTTCGTTGCTGAGATATGGCTTATAGGTCTAAACACGTAATAATTCAAATATAATCGTAATATGACGTAACATTTGCCAACATTCCGCTAGAGGGCACTATAACATTTTATGAAGTCACCGTAAACTGTTGTGTTACTTACAACCTAGCCAGCGCCTAACATCGTTGAAAAAAAAGTTCACATCGTTTTCCGCTTTCAAATTATAAGGCACTTCCGGTTTGGACCGGAAGGAAGGGTCAGGTCTGTTTGCATGTAATACAAATTATGAAGACCATGGTTTAATCTATCAATTCCCCTAAAAATCTAAATCAGATCTCTTACAGTTGATTTTATATATATTTTCAAAGATTAAATCTAGAAATATTTGGTTGCTTGTAATCTGGCACTTGATGACGTCATCTTGACGTAATTAACAGAAAGCTCGAGAGCTGTCTTAACTTTGCTATTTGAAGCAAGAATCTTGATTATATCTATCGCGGTTGATTTTTAAGCAACCTTTTAAGGTTTAAAGGTCTTTTCATTGTAACTTCCGGTCTGGTGACGTCATAATTTTTTCTTCCCGTCAACTTGTTCCTAGCATGAAGCTGATTAAATACACCGGTTATAAAGTGATTTCAGCAAACTTCGCCACACACATCAACAGATTATTCATTTTAACAGTTTTTCAAACTGCCGCTAGAGGGCGCTATAACATGTTATGACGTCACCAATATTTTTTTTGAAAAATACATTGTAGCCAGACACTAACATCGTTGAAAGTAAGTTCATATCATTTTTCACTTTCAAATTATAAGGCACTTCCGGGTTTGACCGGAAGGAAGGGTCACGTGATTTCACGCAAAGGAGATAAAATGAAGATCCTGGATTATTCTATTAATTGCCACAAAATTCAAGTTTCGGTTTTTTGCGGTTGATGTTTTATTGATTTTCAAAGATTAAATCAATTACACCTTTAAGATAAGGTCACGTGGCCCTGATGACGTCTTCCTCGTGGTGTCTGTCGGCGAGACTGGAGTTCACTATTGGGTCTTCACCTGGGTCAAGTTTATGGGAATACGACTTTGTTTTTCCGTTAAAAGTGCTTTGAATTGTGCAAGCAACGTTTACAAAGTCTACGGGGTTGGATTCTGCGTAGCCGAAAGCGTGTTTACCTACCTGTCGTACGCGGCGCCCTTCCCCATGGGCAATTTGATGACGTCATCCTGTTTCACAGGTTGGCGGCTAGTGTCCGCTTGGGTGAGCGTACATGTGCTTGCACGAACGATGTCATTGGTGATACATTCGCTCAATACATAATACACTATCAGTGTATACGTACATGTACTAGCATGTACATGTATATTATACGTGTACCATGCACACGTAAGGGTTCAATGCTTTTTGCACCTAGGCCAAAACGATTACATTTCAAGGGTGCCGCAGGGTATGTTCAAGTTAGTTTTTTACCCCAAAACACAGGGAAGTTCGAGAATTACTTTTACATTAACCTTTAGAGAAAAAATCAAGATTGTATCTGTCAGGTTTAATTTCTTAGGAATTTTCAAAGGAAAAGGAGTCTTTTCATTGTAACTTCCGGTCTGGTGACGTCATAATTTGTTCTTCCCGTCAACTTGTTCCTAGCATGAAGCTGATTAAATACACCGGTTATAAAGTGATTTCAGCAAACTTCGCCACACACATCAACATATTATTCATTTTAACAGTTTTTCAAACTGCCGCTAGAGGGCGCTATAACATGTTATGACGTCACCAATATTGTTTTGGAAAAATACATTGTAGCCAGACACTAACATCGTTGAAAGTAAGTTCATATCATTTTTCACTTTCAAATTATGAGGCACTTCCGGTTTAGACCGGAAGGAAGGGTCACGTGATTTCACGCACACGAGATAAAATTAAGATCCTGGATTATTATATCTATTGCCACAAAAATTTAGTTTCGGTCTTTTGCGGTTGATTTGTTATTGAATTTCAAAGATTAAATCAATTACACCTTTAAGATGACGTCACGTGACCCCTGATGACGTCACCATGACGTATTTTTGCGAGACACGAGTTCACTATAGGGTCTTCACCTGGGTTAAGTTTTATGTAAATACGACTTTGTTTTCTATTAAAAGTGACGGGCAGAAAAAACGTGTACAAAGTCTATGGGGTTTAGGTTACTAAAAGAAAAAAAGAAAAAAAATAGAACTACGTCTGTTCAAGGAACAGAACATAGGGCTTTTCCGCTTTCGCATTTTTTTAGAGTATTTGTTTTCAAAAAAACCAAATTTAAGTTAATTTAAACAGATTAAAATAAATTCAAACTGATTAAAACGATGACGTCACACGTTTCTGAACTTTTTGTGCAACTATCTATCACCTAACAACACAAAATGAGGTGTTATGTTAACACGATCCTTTGCTGAGATATGCCTTTAACGTCTAAAAACGTAATAATTCAAATATAATCGTAATATGACGTAACATTTGTCAACATGACGCTAGAGGGCGCTTTAACATTTTATGAAGTCACTGTTAACATTTTTGTTACTTACAATCTAGCCAGCTCCTAACATCGTTGAAAGTAAGTTCACATCGTTTTTTACTTTTAAATTATAAGAAACTTCCGGTTTGGACCGGAAGGAAGTGTCAGGTCTTTTTGCATGTAATACAAATTATGAAGACCATGGATTAACCTATCAATCCCCCTAAAAATCTAAATCAGATCTCTTACAGTTGATTTTATATTGATTTTCAAAGATTAAATTTATAAATACTTGGTTGCTTGTAATCTGACACTTGATGACGTCATCGTGACGTAATTAACAGAAAGCTCGAGAGCTGTCTTAACTTTGCTATTTAAAGCAAAAATCTGGATTATATCTATCGCGGTTGATTTTTAAGCGACGTTTTAAGGTTTTAAGGTCTTTTCATTGTAACTTCCGGTTTGGTGACGTCATCAATAAATCTCTTTCTCAATATGTTGTTAGCACGAAGCTGATTATATACACCGGTTATAAAGTGATTTCAGCAAACTTCGCCACACACATCAACAGATTATTCATTTTAACAATTTTTCAACCTGCCGCTAGAAGGCGCTATAACGTGTTATGACGTCGCCGGTAATTATTTTGAAAAGTTTATTCTAGCCAGACACTAACATCGTTGAAAGTAAGTTCATATCATTTTTCAGTTTTAAATTATAAGGCACTTCCGGTTTGGACCGGAAGGAAGGGTCACGTGATTTCACGCACATGAGTTGAAATGAAGATCTTTAATTATTCTATCTATCGAGAGCTGTCTTAACTTTGCTATTTCAAGCAAAAATCTGGATTATATCTATCGCGGTTGATTTTTAAGCGACGTTTTAAGGTTTTAAGGTCTTTTCATTGTAACTTCCGGTTTGGTGACGTCATCAATAAATATCTTTCTCAATATGTTCTTAGCACGAAGCTGATTATATACACCGGTTATAAAGTGATTTCAGCAAACTTCGCCACACACATGAACAGATTATTCATTTTAACAATTGTTCAACCTGCCGCTAGAGGGCGCTATAACGTGTTATGACGTCGCCGGTAATTATTTTGAAAAGTTTATTCTAGCCAGACACTAACATCGTTGAAAGTAAGTTCATATCATTTTTCAGTTTTAAATTATAAGGCACTTCCGGTTTGGACCGGAAGGAAGGGTCACGTGTTTTCACGCACATGAGTTGAAATGAAGATCTTTAATTATTCTATCTATCGAGAGCTGTCTTAACTTTGCTATTTCAAGCAAAAATCTGGATTATATCTATCGCGGTTGATTTTTAAGCGACGTTTTAAGGTTTTAAGGTCTTTTCATTGTAACTTCCGGTTTGGTGACGTCATCAATAAATATCTTTCTCAATATGTTCTTAGCACGAAGCTGATTATATACACCGGTTATAAAGTGATTTCAGCAAACTTCGCTACACACATCAACAGATTATTCATTTTAACAATTTTTCAACCTGCCGCTAGAGGTCGCTATAACGTGTTATGACGTCGCCGGTAATTATTTTGAAAAGTTTATTCTAGCCAGACACTAACATCGTTGAAAGTAAGTTCATATCATTTTTCAGTTTTAAATTATAAGGCACTTCCGGTTTGGACCGGAAGGAAGGGTCACGTGATTTTACGCACGCGAGATAACATTAAGATCCTGGATTATCCTATCTATTGCCACAAAAATTAAGTTTCGGTCTTTTGCGGTTGATTTGTTATTGATTTTCAAAGATTAAATCAATTACACCTTTACGATGACGTCACGTGACCCCTGATGACGTAACCATGACGTATTTCTGCGAGACACGAGTTTACTATAGGGTTTTCACCTGGGTGTTAAGTTTTATGGAAATACGACTTTGTTTTTCGTTAAAAGTGCTTTGAATTGTGCAAACAACGTTTACAAAATCTATGGGATTGGATTCTGCGTAGCCGAGAGCGTGTTTACCTACCTGTCGCACACGGCGCCCTTCCCCATAGGCAATTTGATGACGTCATCCTGTTTCGCTTGTTGGCGGCTAGTGTCCTCTTGGGTGAGCGTACATTTGCATGCACGTACGATGTCAGTAGTAATACATTCGCTCAATGCATAGTACACTATCAGTGTATACGTACGTACATATACAAGCATGTACACCCCTATTATACGTGTGCCATGCACATATAAGGGGTCAATGCTTTATGCGCCTAGGCCAAAACGATTAAATTTCAAGGGTGCCGCAGGGTATGTCCAAGTTCGTTGTTTGCCCAAAAACACAGGAAAGTTCGAGAACTACTTTTACACTAACCTTTAGAGCAAAAATCAAGATTGTATCTGTCAGGTTTATATTTTTAGGAATTTTCAAAGGAAAAGGAGTCTTTTCATTCTAACTTCCGGTCTGGTGACGTCATAATTTTTTCTTCCCGTCAACTTGTTCCTAGCATGAAGCTGATTAAATACACCGGTTATAAAGTGATTTCAGCAAACTTCGCCACACACATCAACAGATTATTCATTTTAACAATTTTTCAAACTGCCGCTAGAGGGCGCTATAACATGTTATGACGTCACCAATACTTTTTTTGAAAAATACATTGTAGCCAGACACTAACATCGTTGAAAGTAAGTTCATATCATTTTTCACTTTTAAATTATGAGGCACTTCCGGTTTAGACCGGAAGGAAGGGTCACGTGATTTCACGCACACGAGATAAAATTAAGATCCTGGATTATTCTATCTATTGCCACAAAAATTTAGTTTCGGTCTTTTGCGGTTGATTTGTTATTGAATTTCAAAGATTAAATCAATTACACCTTTAAGATGACGTCACGTGACCCCTGATGACGTCACCATGACGTATTTCTGCGAGACACGAGTTCACTATAGGGTCTTCACCTGGGTTAAGTTTTATGTAAATACGACTTTGTTTTCTATTAAAAGTGACGGGCAGAATAAACGTGTACAAAGTCTATGGGGTTTAGGTTACTAAAAGAAAAGAAAAAAGAAGAAGAAGAAGAAGAAGAAGAAGAAAAAAAAAATCAGAACAAAAACAAAGCTTTTCCGCTTTTAAGCGGAAAAGCAAAAAATCTGAACAAAAACAAAGGCTTTTTCGCAAAATTTGCGAAAAAGCCAAAGAACTAGACATGTGTTTGTGGACAAACACAGAGCTGTTTCGGATGTCTAAGATGACTTTCATTATGTGTGTGCCAAGTCTGACATCGATTGGATTTGCCAATTTTCCCAAGATATATAAGTTGAAAAATACGTGTACAAATCCTATGGGAAAAACTGCACCTTTAATGTGACGTCACATGACACCCGATGATGTCATCATGATGTCATCTTAATTTTCGTCTATAACACATTGTGGAATAATTGCATACCAAGTTTAGCCCCAATCAGACATGTACTTCCAGAGATAGAGGGTCCTAAAATCTGCCCCTTTAATGTGACGTCACATGACCCACGATGACGTTATCCTGATGATTTTCCCCTTGGCCCTCCTGGGTATGGTGGTCGAGGTGTGTGCTAAGTCTGAAGTCGATCGGATTTACCAAATTGTCAAATTCAATAGTCTGAAGAAAAACGTGTACAAAACCTATGGAGAAAATTGAACCTTTAATGTGACGTCACATGACACCCGATGATGTCATAATTACGTCATCTTAATTTTCGTCTATAACACATCCTCGAATACTTGCAAACCAAGTTTGACCCCAACCGGACCTGTATATTTCCGAAGAGAGAGGGTCTTTAAAACTGCACCTTTACGTGACGTCACTGGACCCACGGTGACGTCATCATGACGAGTTTCCTCTTGGCCCTCCTGGGATCGTGGTTGTGGTGTGTGCTAATTAAGTCTCAAGTCGATCGAATTGACGAAAGTGCCAAAGCATATTGGCTAAATCATTGAGGCAGGGGGTTAAATAAACCTTGGACAAATCGTATTGGGCAAATTGTGACTACGGATTCCAAAATTAATTAAAAAAATAATTTCCTGGTAATTTCCTGATAAAATAACGGTTTTATTCAAAAGTATAAAAATGCAGAAAAAGATGTAGCCTTGTATAAATATATAGGTGAAACTTTGGTTTTATTGTCTCTGGAATTTACATAAAACAATTATTGTTGGATTAATACAATTTATTGACTTTTTCGACTTGTACGCTTCATAACAACAAATTCTCAATTTGTTACTATTTTTTGTTCATATTTTCCACTAAGTTTCTAATTTAAATGTTTGTAAACTTTTACCAGCAATATGGAAATAAATGTATGATGAATGAATGAATGAATTAGATAAGGAAATCATTATATTTACTTGGCCCATGCCTCTATGCGCAAAGCTTGATAAGAGTACTTGGACAGATTGGCTGTGGTGAAAAAGAAAGGGCGCCCTCTATGACGACTGAAACAGGTGCATTGACCTTTTCTCATATGGTGCATCATTTGTGGCAGTACGGTACCGCAGCTTCAACGTTGGGCCGGCCATTACTATCAATACGGTGTATCTGACTATTCTCTACACGGTAAGATTATGCAGCAGTTGTATTTTTTTGATAAGTTTTTTGTTGTATTATTTGTATGGGAATATCTAAATTTGTGTGATTGTGTGTTGTATAATATTTTAATAGAATAAGTGTTACTTTATATGTCGCTATAACAGGAGTTAAATAATAGAAAATTTCGATAAATTTACAGACAGATTTAGGGCTGGGGTTGAGCCATGCCGCGCACTATAGAGAAAGAAACCTAGCGCACTACACACAATTTCGAGCCTTGTTGAGCGCACATGTACAATTGCGTAAATGACAATTTCAATACACACTACTAGATGTTAGCTTGAGTCTTAATAATTCCAGCTGTAAATTATTGCGGATAACATTAGAACACAATTAGAGCCGGAGTCACAAGTAAAACTTGTAAAATCATCGGGCAAGTCTCTAAAAATAAAATAAAATAAAACGACACTAAAAATATAAGGGTAAGATGAAAATCGAATAATCGAAGTCAAAACATCTGCTGCTAGTGCTATACCGTAGTCAATATTGCACTTTTGCAGTAGAATTTTTATTTTAGACAAAAGAAATTCAAAAAAATTAGAATTTAATTTTGGGTGGTGCAGGTGGTGGGGTGGGGAAGCAGTTGATAGACGTATTAAATTTACGACATGGGAATTGGACCATTTCAAATTGTTGGTCTTAAATTCTCTTGAGAAAATTCTCCAGTCACAAATTCTAAAGGAAAATATAATACTATGTAATTAAATGTTGAGTCGTTTTAAAATGTTACATGTATTCTTAATATCGTGAGTCAAAAAGGCTATCGCCTAGGTACAGGTCTTGTACAAACAATCATACAATGGTGGTAATTTATTCCTTTTTTTAATGTAGAGGGCGCCGCACTAGCTAGACGACAAAATATTGTTTACTTAAATTTAACCAGCACAGGCCTAATAATAACCACTTCTTTCAATGTAATGCATTTATTAATTAGACCCCCGCCCCCTCCCTGCACCACAGTAGTACTGGTTTGCATTCTATAGCAAGGTCGCCACAGTACAAATCCAATGTTGAACATTTGCAATATTAATAACAGAAGTTGGTGAATAAATAAGTGTGATTTCTAAAAAAACAAAAAAAAAAACAAACATACATTAATTTAAGATCCTAAGTACATATTTTAAATTGACATATTTGTTAAAAGTTTATGGAATGAAGAGTTATTTTCGGTGTCCAAGTAACCTCCATGCTGGGTCCCGTTTGAATTCTTAATCTCATGGATTAAATATATAGCTGGAGATGATGCCAGAAGATACATGGGTGTTTTTTGGTTTCTGCAAATATAACAGATTTTAATTTGTGGCATTTAAATTTTGTGTGTGTAAAATAGGCTTACTAGGATAGTTAGTGACCAATTTGTGTTGTATATTGTATGAGATGGTAAAAGGACTCTGAAATATACCATGGCAGTTATCCGTGGGTAAATACTGTTTTGAGGTATTGTTTGTGGCACGAAACAAATTATAATACAAAGTGAATTAAAACAAAAATAAACATGTTTAAACATTTAAGTTTAGTCAATTTCGTGATCTGACTGTAAAAAGTGCCGAAAAGTGTTTGTTAGGCTCAATGGGCGCTATAGACCATTTGGGAGTGTTGGAAGTCCATTTCGTGATCTGAAGTTAAATAGTGCTAAAAAGTGTTTGTTAGGCTCAATGTGCGGTATAGAGCATTTGGGAGTGTTGGAAGTCCATTTCGTGATCTGACGGTAAAAAGTGCCGAAAAGTGTTTGTTTGGCTCAATGGGCGCTATAGACCATTGGGGAGTTTGGAAGTCCATTTCGTGATCTGAAGGTAAATAGTGCCGAAAAGTGTTTGTAAGGCTAAATTGGCGCCATAGAGCATTTGGGAGTGTTGTTAGTCAATTTCGTAATCTGAAAGTAAATAGTGCCGAAAAGTGTTTGTTAGGCTACATTGGCGCTATAGACCATTTGGGAGTGTTGGAAGTCCATTTCGTGATCTGAAGTTAAATAGTGCCAAAAAGTGTTTGTAAGGCTCAATGGGCGCCATAGAGCATTTGGGAGTGTTGTTAGTGAATTTCGTGATCTGACGGTAAAAAGTGCCAAAAAGTGTTTGTTAGGCTCAATGGGCGCTATAGACCATTTGGGAGTGTTGTAAGTCCATTTCGTGATCTGAAGGTGAATAGTGCCAAAAAGTGTTTGTAAGGCTCAATGGGCGCTATAGACCATTTTGGAGTGTTGTTAGTCAATTTCGTGATCTAAAGGTAAATAATACCGAAAGTTGTTTGTTAGGCTCAATGGGCGCTATAGAGCATTTGGGAGTGTTGTTAGTCAATTTCGTGATCTGAAGGTAAATAGTGCCAAAAAGTGTTTCTTAGGCTAAATGGGCGCTATATACCATTTTGGAGTGTTGTAAGTCCATTTCGTGATCTGAAGGTAAATAGTGCCGAAAAGTGTTTGTAAGGCTCAATTGGCGCCATAGAGCATTTGGGAGTGTTGTTAGTCAATTTCGTAATCTGAAGGTAAATAGTGCCGAAAAGTGTTTGTTAGGCTACATTGGCGCTATAGAGCATTTGGGAGTGTTGTTAGTCAATTTCGTGATCTGAAGGTAAATAGTGCCGAAAAGTGTTTGTAAGGCTCAATGGGCGCCATAGAGCATTTGGGAGTGTTGTTAGTGAATTTCGTGATCTGACGGTAAAAAGTGCCAAAAAGTGTTTGTTAGGCTCAATGGGCGCTATAGACTATTTGGGAGTGTTGTAAGTCCATTTCGTGATCTGAGGGTGAATAGTGCCAAAAAGTGTTTGTAAGGCTCAATGGGCGCTATATACCATTTTGGAGTGTTGTTAGTCAATTTCGTGATCTGAAGGTAAATAGTGCCAAAAAGTGTTTCTTAGGCTAAATGGGCGCTATAGACCATTTTGGAGTGTTGTAAGTCCATTTCGTGATCTGAAGGTAAATAGTGCCGAAAAGTGTTTGTTAGGCTCAATGGGCGCTATAGAGCATTTTGGAGTGTTGTTAGTCAATTTCGTGATCTGAAGGTGAATAGTGCCAAAAAGTGTTTGTAAGGCTCAATGGGCGCTATAGACCATTTTGGAGTGTTGTTAGTCAATTTCGTGATCTGAAGGTAAATAATACCGAAAGTTGTTTGTTAGGCTCAATGGGCGCTATAGAGCATTTGGGAGTGTTGTTAGTCAATTTCGTGATCTGAATGTAAATAGTGCCAAAAAGTGTTTCTTAGGCTAAATGGGCGCTATAGACCATTTTGGAGTGTTGTAAGTCCATTTCGTGATCTGAAGGTAAATAGTGCCGAAAAGTGTTTGTAAGGCTCAATTGGCGCCATAGAGCATTTGGGAGTGTTGTTAGTCAATTTCGTAATCTGAAGGTAAATAGTGCCGAAAAGTGTTTGTTAGGCTACATTGGCGCTATAGAGCATTTGGGAGTGTTGTTAGTCAATTTCGTGATCTGAAGGTAAATAGTGCCGAAAAGTGTTTGTAAGGCTCAATGGGCGCCATAGAGCATTTGGGAGTGTTGTTAGTGAATTTCGTGATCTGACGGTAAAAAGTGCCAAAAAGTGTTTGTTAGGCTCAATGGGCGCTATAGACCATTTGGGAGTGTTGTAAGTCCATTTCGTGATCTGAGGGTGAATAGTGCCAAAAAGTGTTTGTAAGGCTCAATGGGCGCTATATACCATTTTGGAGTGTTGTTAGTCAATTTCGTGATCTGAAGGTAAATAGTGCCAAAAAGTGTTTCTTAGGCTAAATGGGCGCTATAGACCATTTTGGAGTGTTGTAAGTCCATTTCGTGATCTGAAGGTAAATAGTGCCGAAAAGTGTTTGTTAGGCTCAATGGGCGCTATAGAGCATTTGGGAGTGTTGTTAGTCAATTTCGTGATCTGACGGTGAAAAGTACCGAAAAGTGTTTGTTAGGCTCAATGGGCGCTATAGACCATTTTGGAGTGTTGTAAGTCCATTTCGTGATCTGAAGGTAAATAGTGCCAAAAAGTGTTTGTTATGCTCAATGGGCGCTCTAGAGCATTTGGGAGTGTTAGAAGTCAATTTCGTGATCTGAAGGTAAATAGTGCCGAAAAGTGTTTGTTAGGCTCAATGGGCGCTATAGACCATTTGGGAGTGTTTGGAGTCCATTTTGTGATCTGAAGTTAAATAGTGCCAAAAAGTGTTTGTTAGGCTCAATGGGCGCTCTAGAGCATTTGGGAGTGTTAGAAGTCAATTTCGTGATCTGAAGGTAAATAGTGCCGAAAAGTGTTTGTTAGGCTCAATGGGCCCTATTGAGCATTTGGGAGTGTTGTAAGTCCATTTTGTGATCTGAAGGTAAATAGTGCCAAAAAGTGTTTCTTAGGCTAAATGGGCGCTATAGACCATTTTGGAGTGTTGTAAGTCCATTTCGTGATTTGAAGGTAAATAGTGCCGAAAAGTGTTTGTTAGGCTCAATGGGCGCTATAGAGCATTTGGGAGTGTTGTTAGTCAATTTCGTGATCTGACTGTAAAAAGTGCCGAAAAGTGTTTGTTAGGCTCAATGGGCGCTATAGAGCATTTGGGAGTGTTGTTAGTCAATTTCGTGATCTGAAGGTAAATAGTGCCGAAAAGTGTTTCTAATTACTTTAGAAATTTTATGCGCAAGTCATGGATTTTTTTTAAACAATATTTAGGGATGAGGGTTGTTTTAAAATGAAAGCTATAATGAGTCAAGTAACTAAATGGAGGGGGGCTTTAGATGTCCATGATCTGTGAATTCCCCTTTCATGATCAACAGAAAATGAAGTACTACCAGCCTAACCAGAGTGCAAGGAGGGATGCGATGCGCCATGCAGTGATGGAGCGGTCATCCAGACGATGTACGTTTCCCTTGTCTGTCATTGTCATGTCATCCATTTCATCTCCCCATTCATTCTTTTCTATATGTACTCAATCTATGCCCCGTTCATGGGATATTTCATTTCTTCTGGGTGCTCCTTCGGGAGAGCCTTCGCCACCTGGTGAAAATCCAAATGCCTCGAGGTTAGCATCTCCTCAAGGAAGTCTGTCTACCCGTAGCGAGGGTATCTCAGCGAAGTCTGACCCACCAGCATGTGGGTGTACTCTGCCGTGCGAGGCGGATGTACCCTGGTCACAACAGCGGCTGTGTGACCTTGCAGGACAGACGCAAACAGGTGAACCAGTTGACGTTACAGTTCCCAGGACTGTAGCGGAGCAGACAGCCTGCCTTACAACTGGCAAATCTGATGTTGCCACAAAAGATGTAATGTTGCCAAAGCTATGTAAAAGAATGTTGCCAGAGCTATGTGAAAGAATGTTGCCCAAGCTATGTGAAACAATGTTGTCAGAGCCATGTGATATACTGTTCACTGAACCATGTGAAAGAGTGAAGACAAAGCCATGTCGAACAACAAAGCAGGACAAAATAGTGAATGCACAAGGTGATCAGTCTGTTTTGTATAATTTGGACATTTCAACAGGGACACAAACATGTTTTGATGATGGTAGCTGTACCGGTGACAGAACATATGTGAAAGCAGAGAAGATGGCAAAGTGGCTTAAGAAGGTAGGCAATGTGCAGAGAAAGAGAATGCAGAAGTTGACCCCAAAAAGAGTATGCAAGCATGAAAGAATGATAAACTGTTTGTATGAAAAGAAATGCTGTGCTGGAGGTAAGATACTGGACTATGTTGTAGAGGAGTTTGAATGGAAAAGTAGACGGAAGTCTGGAAGAGTAAGAACAAATGTAAAGAAGAGGCAAGCTCGCAAGGAGTCTTACAACAGACAAAGAGGTAGCAAAAGAGTAGAACAGCGTATGAGTAAAGATGAGAGAAATGTTCATGCATATGCTCAGAAGGTTATTTTTTCCCATACACGGAGTACATTGAAGACTGTGTTGCATAAGCAGTATCAGGACTGTAACAAAAGAAGTCAGAAGAAGCAAGGGAAACAAAATGAACCACAGTTGTACAAGAAAAGCCAAAAGAAGATGTTTGCAACATGTGTAAAGGAACCTGTGGAAGGTAGTCATGCATTGGAAAATAGTGAGAACGTGACGGAGACACAAACAATGAAAACAAGAGATGACCATACAAACAGCAAGGACACATGTAAAATAACGAGGCCAACTGAAGTGTATGAAATCTGTGACAAACAGTGCTGGTTGTGTGATATGAATATTGAGTCAACCGAAAGTAATGTTCAGTGTGATGGTTGTAACATATGGTACCATGTCAACTGTATGAATTTCCAGAAGATGGAACATATTTTGATGAACAAATAATTTACTTGGTTATGTCTTAGATGTGGAAGGACTACTTACTGTAAGTCTCTCTTGAATGATCTTGGTATTCCTACAGATACAAATGCCTATGAGGTGACAATACAAGAAAGATGCAGTGATAGCAGGCGTTTAGCAATGAAGAGCTGTGTAGATGAACCATTCAAAGACAAATCCAACCAAGTACAAGAAAAGCACAGTTCTACATGTTTTACATGTAGAACCGAAGAAAGAACAGGCAATCATCGGGTGAAAACTAAAGGTAAAACAGTGTTGGTACGAAGGCAGTCGGGAGGCTATTCTTTAAGGAGCAAAAAGGAAAAAACTACTGAAGAGAGCAAAACAGACATCAATGATCCAACCAGAGGAATTGCAAATGAAAATAGTAAAGAGAGTTCTAATCAGACAACGGAAATTGAGGGTACATATGATGTTGAGATGCAAAAAGTATATAAACAGAGCAGTAGAAAAAGGAGTAGAAAGAGAAAAACATCAGAAGGTTCTGAAATGAAATTAAAAGGGAATAAAAAAATGATGACGGATGAAATTCCAAAAATAGATGATACACCGATGACTACAAAAACAAACTTTCAAGATAGTTTTACATAAGTGAGGAGTAAACAAGAAGGATTTCCTGTAGATGTGGTAGTACACAAAGATGCAAGGTGTGTAATATTGCCAGAAAAGATTGTGCATGGTAGTTTTCATCAAGGTCATCATAAGTTTGGATGTCACAGTGGTAAACAATGCGTAGCTAATGGGTTGAGTTGTGTGTTAATGAGTAGGTTGAAGAAACTGAGACATTGGACTTATTCTGACATGGATAGGACATTGAATACTGGAAATGAGTTATATGGTCATTTATCTCAGAGCTCTACAGTTAATCATGACTATTTGTTGGTGACAGAACTGCCAAATGAGTTGGATCTGCTGAATCATCATTTCAGTATGAAGTTTAATGATTCTGTATGTGGTGCATTTGGAGAAGAATTTAATTTTCCTGAATTTGATATGATACCAATGAATCGTGCCTTGGAACAGAATCTGCAGCAGAACTATGCATGTTTCATAACTTTCCATGGAAATACATTTGTTGTAATAGCTCAAGATGGCATGTATTATATCTTTGATTCTCACTCCAGGGATAAACGAGGTTATCAGGTTGCTGAAGGTCAGAGTCTACTCAAACGTGTAGCTATATGGCAAGATGTGCACAGGTACTGTACTGATTTGGCAAGATCTATGAATTTATCTAACGATGAGCAGTTTGAAATTACAGGTACATCTGTGTGGATAGATGATGAGGTAAGACAGGATGCTAATGGTGCTACACAGGAGACTGGGCATTTGTTATTATGTAGCAGTAATCATAGTAAAGACATAGGTGAAGTCAGTACTGGTTCTGGAGTATTGCTTGGATCTCATAGTGGCTTTTCAAGTACACATAGTGATATGTCAAATAATATAAAGGAAGAGGACAACGGCAGTTTGCATGAAACGAGTTGCAATAATAAATCAGATGGAGGCAGTGATGTTGAAATCGAGAGGGTGACACAAATGCAGAGTTTTCAATTTGTTCCGTTGACATATAGTAAGAAGACGGCATTGTGTAGACAACTTCGCATGGGCCACGTATTTCTGGATTGCGATGAAAATTCAGATAAATGTGAAGAGATTGGACGACCTAATTCAGTGAAGAGAATTAAAGGAGATGGTAACTGTTTTTTCAGGGCAATATTATATGCTGTGTCGGGAACTGAAGATAACCATGTGCTATTAAGAATGGCTACTGTTAATCATCTGTTGAAAAATGGAGATAAATTTAATGGTTTTCTCCGACAAGGCTATGTAAATGTGGAAGAATATGTCACGAGGCAAAGAATGTTTGAGTCTGGAACCTGGGCTACAAAGGTTGAAATCATGGTGATGGCACATATGCTACGTACAGATATTTATACATTTGAAGAGGGAAGCAAGTGGTATGTTTTTTCAGCAAGTACCTTTGACAAAGAGACTGTAACATCAGATGAGGCAGTTTACTTGTATCATAGGCAAAGGATTCACTATGATGTTGTGTTGTCAGTTTATGAAGCAATTAGACAACGTGATAATGAACAACGTAATGTATTTCCAAGCAACAAAGATGGTGAATTAAAATATAGAGAAGATGCTACTGACAGTAAATCAAAAAATAATATGAAGTGTAAACGACGTAAACGAGCAAAAAAAAAATTACAACTAAGCAAGAAAAGAGAGAAAAGTAGAGAATTGTATGTACAGAAGATGGATAAAGCAAAAAAAGATGGAAAACAAATGCATAAATGTTAAAGCAAATCTGATGATAAAGAAACATGTAGGCCGAGGGATTTAAAGAAATTGGATAAGAAGTTGAAAGGTCATGAGAATAGCAGCAATGAGAAGAAGCTAATAAAAGCGATGTATAACAAAAAGAACTATGACAAAAGTGCAGATAAAAAGAAGGAATTGCTTAAAAGAAAGTATCATGAAAATGAAATGCATAGAAATTTTGTTTTAAAGTGTAAACAAGAAAGATATAGTACTAATTCTGAATGCAAAGAAAAGAAAATAAACAGTGGGAAAACAAAGTATCGCGATAATCTTGAATATAAAAAGAATCTAATCACCAAGGACAAAACAAAGTATTCTAATAATGCTGAATATAGAGAGAAGAAAATTGCTGAAGGAAAAACAAAGTATTGTAATAATGTTGAATACAGAGACAAGCTAATCACCAAGGGGAAAGAAAAATATAGTAATAATGCTGAATACAGAGACAAGCTAATCACTAATGGGAAAACAAAGTATTGTAATAATGCTGAATATAAAGAGAAGAAAATTGCTGAAGGGAAAACAAAGTACTGTAATAATGTTGAATACAGAGACAAGCTAATCACCAAGGGAAAAGCAAAGTATTGTAATAATGTTAAATACAGAGAGAGGCTAATCACAAAGGGGAAAACAAAGTATTGCGATAATCCTGAATACAGAAAGAAACTAATTACCCAGGGGAAAAGAAAGTACCACGGCGATGCAGACTATAGAGATAAATTAATAAAGTGTGCAACAATCAATTCCAAAAAAAAGGTATCATGACAATGTTGCTTACAGAATGAAGAAAATTAACAGAGCTAAATGTAAATACCATGACGATGCTGCATATAGAAGTAAGCTTATTGCAAGAATCAAAAAGAAATACCGATGTGTCAGTTCTTACAGGGCAAATTCAATAAAGTATGGGAAAAAGAAATACAAAACAAATAGTAAATATCGTGAAAACATGGCACGTATGAACTACAAACGTATTGCAATTAAGAAAGAGAAAAGACTTCAAATTAGTTTCGTTACAAAGACATTTAAAGAAAGCATATCTAAAGGACCTCAGTATGTGTGTGCTTGCTGTCACAAACTGTTGTTTCAAAAGCAGGTTGTAAAGTGTAATGTGAATAAATACAAACTCCAGACTATTTTTAGTAACAAATACCTACATACTTGCAATGACCATTGTGAATCCAGGTGTATGATTGCAGAATCAAGCAGATCACATTTATGGATATGTTATACTTGTCATAGGAAACTACTTGTTAATAAAGTCCCTGCTGAAGCAAGTGTGAATAATTTAAATTTGATAGACATCCCTGAGGAATTAGCTTGTTTGAACACATTAGAAGAGCATCTAATTGCGATAAATGTGGCCTTTATGAAAATTATTCCATTGCCTAAGGGATCACAATTTTGTTTACAAGGGCCGGTCGTTTGTGTGCCGTCTAATATAACTGACACAGTAAAAGCACTACCAAGACCTGCAAGTGACGATCAGATGATTCGTGTCAAGTTGAAGAGAAAACTGACTTATAAAGGATATTACCAATATCAGTTTGTGAGTAAACAAAATGTGGAAAGTGCTTTACGTTATCTTCAACATAACAATAAGTGGTTCAGTGATATTGAAATAAGCCCCGATTGGGAAATTCCATTATGTGGTGAAGAAAATGATGAAATAGATAAGTCTGGAAACGATGTAAAAGAAGTTAATGATGATAGTGATAATAGTGATGAGGAAACCGATGATGACCGTTTACGAGGCCTGCCGTTAGACAGTTGTCTGCAGCCAACTAATATAGGACAGGAAATACTGGATCAATATTTTGACGAAGTAACGAGTGTGGCTCCATGTGAAGGCAATAGTCCAATTAGATTGTTAATGGAAAAGGGTAACGAGGCAAAATGTTTTCCAGCATTATTTCCAACAGGGCATCCTATATTTGATAATGATCGTGAAGTGAGGGTGACACTTTGTAGATATTTGCATAACCGATTAATGAATGTTGATAATAGATTTGCGAAGAGTACTCAATACATTTTTTATGCGCAGTATTTGTCGGAGATTCAGAAAGTTATGTCAAGTGTGTATATTGCATTGCGTAAAGGGTCAGATAAGAAGTACAATGGTGACAGGGTAAATGCCTCCATGATCAATGACAAAGACCAGTTAAAAGACATTTTGAAATCAGACAGTGGATATAAATTTCTAAAGCCTATTCGTGGTACACCCCCATATTGGCAATCAGCACAGAAAGATGTTTTGGCCATGATCAGACAGCTAGGAATACCAACCTGGTTTTGTTCATTTTCTGCGGCAGATATGAGATGGCCTGAAGTAATCAATACAATTTTGAGACAACAAGGTGATTGTAGAGATGTCAAAGATTTAGACTGGAATGAGAAATGTACAATATTGCGAAGTAATCCTGTAACTGCTGCAAGAATGTTTGATCAGCGATTCCATACATTTCTGAGAGATGTTATACTGTCGAGAGCAGCACCAATTGGAAAAGTCAAAGATTATTTCTATAGAGTAGAATTCCAGCAAAGAGGGTCTCCACATACACATTGTCTTTTCTGGATTGAAAATGCACCAAAGTTGGAACATGACAGTAAAAAAAAGGTTGTAAAGTTTATTGACAAATACATAAGTTGTAGTTTGCCATCAGAGAAACAAGACAAAGAGTTAAATGAAATTATCAGTCATGTGCAGTTACATAGTAAAAAGCATTCCAAATCGTGCAAAGAGAAGGGTACTGAGTGCAGATTTAATTTCCCAAGACCTCCATCTGAACGAACATTTATTACAGAATTGTTGCCAACTGATGATGGGATAGAAACAAGTGATGATAGGACAGAAACAACTGATGATGCAAGAGAAACAACTGATGACAGGAAACAACCAAATGATGGTAAAAGTAGTGAAAGAAATAAGGCTAAGGAATTATTGGAATCAATATGGATTGCAATACAAAACACTGAGAAGGAAAAGATGACAACAACAGAATTGTTTAGAAGCATTGGTGTGACACAAGCTGATTTTGAGAAAGCTCATAATGTCCTAACCAAGAGAACTAGTATTGTACACAAGAGACAACCGCAAGATGCTTGGGTCAATTTGTACAATCCAGATTTAATACGATGTTGGAATGCAAACATGGATATTCAGTACATTTGTGATGCATATGCTTGTGTCGCTTATGTGGTATCATATATGTCAAAAGCTGAACGTGAAATGGGTATACTGTTGTCACATGCACAGGCTGAAGCACAGAAAGGGAACTTGGATGCTAGACAGAGTATGAAGGAAATTGGCTCGGTGTATTTGCATAATCGAGAGGTCTCAGCTCAAGAAGCAGTTTATCGTGTTTGTAATCTGAGATTGAAAGAAGGTTCAAGGAAAGTAGAATTTGTACCTGTTGGTGAAAATCCCATTCGAATGAGCAAGCCTCTTAGTGTTATTCAACATTTATGTCAAGATGATGATGATAGTATTTGGATGACCAGTAAAGTTGACAGATACCTAGCAAGACCAACTACAGATAAATTTGAAACAATGTGCTTGGCAACATTTTGCTCAGATTATAGAGTTATATATACTAATTACATGCCTAAAATAAGTCGATCGCCAATATATGAAATGAAGAATGGTTTAGGGCACATACAGAAACGTAGTCGAACTGATCCAGCAGTTATACGATTCCCTAGATTTGCAGTAGCAAAATGTCCTGAAAAGTACTATCAGAGTATCCTGCAATTGTATCTTCCATATCGTGTTGATGTTCATTTGAAACCGCAGCAGTTTGAATCTTATGAAGAATTATATAGCAATGGTATTATCAAGTTCAGTGGTGTATTAAAACTTGTCAAAAATATTGTGGGAAATAACCGATCATTGTATGAAGCTAGTGCTCAGGCTGTAGATGAAGCTGAGGAAATGTTAGAAAATTATGGTCCACAAGAAGATGCTTGGGCATTGATAGCACCAGAAGCTGAAATGGACAGACTTGAATGTGAAGGACAGCGAGAAGGACAGCGAGAAGAACAAGTGGAAGATGGTGACAGTGATTCTGATATTCCGGATTTGAAATCTAAAAAAGATGATAGTGTGAAATGTACTATTGAGCCACATAGACTAAATGTATCCAAACAAGAAGCAATGAATTTGTTGAGGTGTCTCAATGCTAAACAAAAAGAAGTGTTTTACAAAGTAAGGCAATGGTGCTTGGACAAAGTAAATGGAAACAATCCTGAACCATTTCGTGTATTTGTCACTGGTGGAGCTGGCACAGGGAAAAGTCATTTGATAAAATGTATCTACTATGAAGCAACAAGACTTTTTGCAAGAATGGTAGAAAATCCTGATGATGTATCAGTATTACTTACAGCTCCGACAGGTGTTGCAGCATATAATATCCATGGTGCAACAATTCACAGTGCTTTGTCAATAACAACAAATGTGAAATTGCCATATCAACCACTTGGTGAAGAGAAGATTAGCACGCTGCGGCATAACTGCAAATTGTAATTATTGATGAAATTTCAATGGTGAGTCATAAACTCTTATGCTACATTCATGGTCGTTTGCGACAGGTTAAACAATCACAGAATCATAGTCCCTTTGGAAATGTCAGTGTATTAGCGGTTGGCGATTTGTATCAGTTGCCTCCAGTGAAAGGAAAATCTTTGTACCAGACTAATGTTACAACTGACTTGTGGAATGACAACTTGGTCAAAGTAGAACTGACTAAGATAATGAGACAAAAATAAGATGCAAAGTTTGCTGAAGTGCTGAATAGATTACGAATTAGAAAGAAAAAGGAAAGTTTACAAAGTGATGATAAGAAACTGTTACAATCACGTGAGACTGGAGAAGATTGGACTGATGCTGTGCATATTTATCCATGCAATAAGGAGGTAGATGAGTACAACAGACAGACTCTTTTTGCTAAATGTTCAGGTTGTGTAAAAACTTGTGTTCTTGCTAAAGATTTCCAGAGAGATGCCAAATGTGGTGAAATGAAAAAAATACGGAGATCATGTGAAGAAATCCTCAAGCACCAATTTACCTGATTTTCTCTGGCTTGGTGTTGGTGCTAGAGTAATGCTTACAAGGAACCTGGAAGTCAGTGATGGGCTTGTCAATGGTGTATTTGGAACTGTAAATGACATTGTTACATTACCTAATGATCAGTCTCCCAAGTGTATTAAAGTTAAATTTGATAATGAGAATGTTGGATTAAAATTGAAAAAACAGTCGTCTGGTAATGATGTCGATGTTGTTAGTATTGAAATGGTGGAAGACAACTTGAATAAACATTGTGTGCGTCAGCAATTCCCTCTGAAGTTAGCTTGGGCATGTACAGCTCACAAGGTGCAAGGCATGAGTTTGGAAAAGGCAGTGGTGTGTCTGACCCGTACATTTTCAGCAGGACAAGCATATGTTAGTTTGAGTAGAGTAGTTTCATTGGATGGTCTTGTGATAGAAGGTTTTGATGAGAAATATATTTATTGTAATGAGGCAGTAGCTGAAGCAATGAACAAGATGCCATTGTATATTGAGGAGTCTGATGACAAAGGAAGTAATAATGGAGGTGGTAATGAGTGTTATAGTACCGGTACAGGTATTGCTATGCATAATATTCAAGGACTTCAAGCACATTTAATTGATTTGAAATCTAATGATGAAATGTTGTCGTGTGATTTCATTTGTTTGACTGAAACATGGACTGAAAATGACCTTGATTTTGATATGGATACGAGTGATTACACATGGTATCATCAACCAAGAAGTATGTCTTATGATAACTCCAGCCATGTGTCATGCATGTTAAAAGAACAGAGTCGTGGAGGTGTTGCTGTATGTGGAAAAAAGGACAGAGTGTTCAGTAGGATGAATTTGCCAATCGACAATCTTGAATATATTGCATTTCAGGTACATGTTAATTCAAATGTCTCGTTTGTTGCTGTAATAGTTTATCGACCACCATCATATACATTAAAACAATTTGTAGAGGTTCTTGAAAGATTGTTAAATAAGATACATCAAATTTCAAACAGGTGCATTGTTATGGGTGATTTCAATGAGGATATTATGAAAAACAAATCTTATGTGAAGACATTGATGGCTGATCATGGATATAAGCAGTGTCTAAGTGATGCAACAACTGAAAGAGATACTTTACTGGACCATGTTTATGTAAGAAACATAGATGATATTCATGTTCGCATCAGTCCAACATACTATAGCTACCACGAGGCAGTCATCATTCGGTTGTAATTTGATATGAAATGAATTATGAACACATTGTACATGTGTGCATTGCATATTATACTTTTTGTTTTCAACTCGTTTAAACATATCCATTGTAAATTCAGATAGTTATTGGAATAAAAATACTTGAGCTATGAAATGAAATTATTTGAAATATGAAAAAGAGCAATTTATTAAATTAAAGAATGAAGGAATTACGATACCAAACAGAATAAATAAAATATATAATGTACTTGGTCAAGAATGACAAAATTTATAAACCAGCCCATTTAAATAGTAAAAATACCAAAGGTGAGGAAATACAGTGTAGTATGGTATATGTAACTAAAAAAGATAGTGTGATAAACAAGATGATAAAGGACTATAATATGGTCAATAAGGAGATAATTATGGTAAACGAAGAGTATAAATAGTAAGGTCAACAAGGAGATAATTAATATGGTACATATGTATACAAGGAGTCTAGAAATACATGTAGTATGGTTAACAAGGAGATAATTAATATGGTATACAAGGAGCCTAAATAGTATGGTCAACAAGGAGATACAAGCTTCTAAATAGTATGGTTAACAAGGAGATAATTAACATGGTATACAAGGAGTCTAAATAGTATGGTCAACAAGAAGATAATTAATATGGTATACAAGGAGTCTAAATAGTATGGTCAACAAGGAGATAATTAATATGGTATACAAGGAGTCTAAATAGTATGGTCAACAAGGAGATAATTAATATGGTATACAAGGAGTCTAAATAGTATGGTCAACAAGGAGATAATTAATATGGTTAACAAGGAGTATAAATAGTACGGTCAACAAGGAGATAATTAATATGGTACACAAGGAGATAATTAATCTGGCAAACAAGGAGATAATTAATCTGGCAAACAAAAAGATAATTAATATGGTCAACATGGAATATAAATAGTATGGTCAACAAGGAGATAATCAATATGGTATACAAGAAGTATAATTATTATGATCAACAAGGAGCATAGTATGATATGTAAACAAGGAGGAGAAATGGTATTAGTACATGTATACATATGTAAAGGAGGCTGAGAAATAGTATGGTACATGTAAGCAAGGAGGAGAAATGGTATGATATACATGTATGTAAAGAAGGAAAAGAAATAGTATGATACACACCTGTACAATATAAACAAGGAGGAGCATTGGTATGGTATATGTAAACAACAATAAATAGTATAATGGTACTGTAAACAAGGATAAATAATATGGTGTACATGTACCGGTATGTAAAGGAGTAGGAGAAATCATATGGTACATGTAAACAAGTAGGAACAATGATATGATGGTACATGTATATACCGGTATGTAAACAAGGAAGAGAAATGATATGCTACATGTATGTAAAGGAGGATGAGGAATAGTATTGTAACGCGCGTCGCCAAGTCGTAGGTTCACTGTCTGTCTGACCAAGTCGCAATGGAGTTGGAGCACCTGCGGTTGTAGGCCACAGCACCAAGTGACATCCGGCACTTCAAGTTCCGCACCACTGGGGGAAAGCACTAAGCAGCGGACCCAGCTCGTTGTGAGTGGGGTGGAGTGATTTGGGTGGATTAACCTGTGGTTTGGGTGGATTGGGTGGATTAGGTGGATTAGGTGGATTGGCTAGTGGATTTGGGCCACATGTGGAATAAGGGTGGATGACCGGTGGATTAGGTGGATTGGCTAGTGGATTTGGGCCACATGTGGAATAAGGGTGGATGATCGGTGGATGGCCGGTGGAGACTATACCTCGAGACGGCAACAATTAGACAAATGATTAGACACAGGAGACTTCTTTGACTTCTTTGGTCCCACCCAAGTGAAGAAGTGAGGTTTAATCTCTCTCGCTTTGCCTTTTATAGGCCATCTCCGTCTCTATACAATTACTTACGATAAATGAACATCATTAACCAAGTACAGAGGATGTACTAACCAATCAAAATGTTGTATTGCTAAGTGGTGACTTAAGCCACGCCCACGAAAAGTGCTGTCCAATTAGACTCTGCAAATCTATAATGAGTGACTTGGCATTAAGAACATGCACCATACAGTTCATGTCAATGTTTATAAACGTATAGTTGATGGTTCATCACAGTATGATACAATGTAAACAAGGAGGAGAAATGGTATGGTACATGTAAATGTGAACAAGGAGGAGAAATAATATCGTGTACATGTAATAGAGTAGGAGAAATTGTATGGTTCATGTAAACAAGGAGGATAAATGGTATACTATATACCGATATAATTATGTTAACAAGGAGAGATGGTATGGTACATGTACATGTAGGATGAGAAATAGTATGATACAAAATGTACATGCTGGTACATGTGACATTTATCTAGTCCTGGTCATCACTGGATTGCCATCACTGACTATAACTATATAGAGCATGGCTGTTACAGTACATCCATAGCTGAAATTAACATTAATTTCCCCAGTCCTCGTCATCATTGGATGACCATCACTGTTGTCCCATCCATAGTCGAGTGGAACATTTCTTCCATCACTGGATTACCATCACTGACTAAACTATGGAGCATGGCTGTTACATCTATAGCAGAGAGTGACATTTCTCTAGTCTTCCTGTTTATCACTGGATTACCATCACTGACTATAACTATGGAGCATGGCTTTTACATCCATAAGCCAAGAGTGACATTTCTCCAGTCTTCCTGTTTTTCACTGGATTACCATCACTGACTATAACTATGGAGCATGGCTGTTACATCTATAGCCGAGAGTGACATTTCTCCAGTCTTCTTTTTTATCACTGGATTACCATCACTGACTATAACTATGGAGCATGGCTGTTACATCTATAGCAGAGAGTGGCATTTCTCCAGTCTTCTTTTTTATCACTGGATTACCATCACTGACTATAACTATGGAGAATGGCTGTTACATCTATAGCAGAGAGTGGCATTTCTCCAGTCTTCTTTTTTATCACTGGATTACCATCACTGACTATAACTATGGAGCATATGGCTGTTACGTCTATAGCAGAGAGTGACATTTCCCCTGTCTTCCTGTTTATCACTGGATTACCATCACTGACTATAACTATGGAGCATGGCTTTTACATCCATAAGCCAAGAGTGACATTTATCCAGTCTTCCTGTTTTTCACTGGATTACCATCATTGACTATAACTATGGAGCATGGCTGTTACATCTATAGCCGAGAGTGACTTTCTCCAGTCCTGGTGATCACTGGATTACCCTCACTGACTTTAGCTATGGAGCATATGGCTGTTACATCTATAGCCGAGAGTGACTTTCTCCAGTCCTAGTGATCACTGGATTACCATCACTGACTATAATTATGGAGCATGGCTTTTACATCTATAGCCGAGGGTGACATTTCTCCATTTCTGGTCATCACTGAATTACCATCACTGACTATAACTATGGAGCATATGGCCGTTACATGTACATCCATAACTGAAAGTGACATTAATTTACCCAGTCCTCGTCATCATTGGATGACCATCACTGTTGTCCCATCCATAGTCGAGTGGGACATTTCTTCCATCCTCCTGGCCATCACCCCCATGATGACCATCACTGACTATAACGGTGGAGCATGGCTGTCATGAGAGTGACATTTCCCCCGTCTTCCTGTTTATTACTGGATTACCTTCATTGACTATAACTATGGAGCATGGCTGTTACATCTATAGCAGAGAATGACATTTCTTCAGTCTTTTGTTTATCACTGGATTACCATCACTGACTATAACTATGGAGCATATGGCTGTTACGTCTATAGCAGAGAGTGGCATTTCTCCAGTCTTGGTCATCACTGGATAATGCCATCATTGACTATAACTTCGAGCATGGATGTTACATCTATAGCAGAGAGTGACATTTCCCCTGTCTTCCTGTTATCACTGGATTACCATCATTGACTATAACTATGGAGCATAGCTGAGAGTGGCATTTCTCCAGTCTTGGTCATCACTGGATAATACCATCATTGACTATAACTATAGAGCATGGCTTTTACATCCATAAGCCAAGAGTGACATTTCTCCAGTCTTCCTGTTTATCACTGGATTACCATGACTGACTATAACTATGGAGCATGGCTTTTATATATCCATAGCCGATAGTGACATTTCTCCAGTCTTCCTGTTTATCACTAGATTACCATCACTGACTATAACTACAATATACAGCATGGTTTTTACATCCATAGCTGAGAGTGACATTTCTCCAGTATTCCTGTTTATCACTGGATTACCCTCACTGACTATAACTATGGAGCATGGCTGTTACATATATAGCAGAGAGTGACATTTCTCCAGTCTTCCTGTTTTTCAGTGGATTACTATCACTGACTATAACTATTGTAGCGCCGGCGCCGGGTTTGGGGCAGAGGGCGCTAGAACGATTCCACGGTGGAATGCGTGGAATGCGCGCGGGGGCCCGTGTTGGGTTGCGCGCGCGCCAAACCAGTTAGAACCAGTTTTAGAAACCGCGTGTGAAGCGGAGTTTTGTACGACAGTTGTCGGTAGAGTTTTGGAGTAATAAACCAGGCTAAAGGCAGCCATTTTCACAGAAGAAGTGTTTCCGTGTGTCGGTTAATGCGTCAGGGAACCCCGGGAGAAATCTCGTTACATTGGTG
This sequence comes from Crossaster papposus, assembly GCA_037893245.1. Taxonomy (NCBI): domain Eukaryota; kingdom Metazoa; phylum Echinodermata; class Asteroidea; order Velatida; family Solasteridae; genus Crossaster; species Crossaster papposus. The sequence continues at coordinate 491,251 of JBAIAA010000022.1, read as the reverse complement.
GCAGCGGTGAGCATAGACTGACGAAGGAAAACAGGTGAAGTTTGGCATGTTTTTGAGGAAAACGAGTGGCCTGGGGGCCGACTCGCCATGCGGCGAGGAGGCCGGCCAAGGGATGGGCCCGGGAAGCGGGGCTCAGACTACGGAGGGGTCCGGCGGACAAGGGATCACGCCGGGGGGCCATGGGGTCCTGGGAGTCGGGTTGTTTTGTGGGAGAGGAATTGGGGGATGAGAGCGGGGATTTTGGGGACATGACCAAAAGGCCGGGAGGTGGCAAGGCGTCCACTCCGATTTGGAGTGAGGGCGCCCTCACCCATGAACGGTCCGGAGTCCCAGTCGAGTTTGGAAAGGGCCCGGCCCGCGCAGCGGAGGGCGGCGCGGCAGACGGTGTGTTCCCCACGGGACGTTCCCGAGCCGCGTCCGCCGATGCGGCGGGGGCGGGGCCACGTCAAAACTGTTCCCAAGGGTCTGAAAATAAGAGTACTGAGTCCCGGGGGGGCCCGGCCCGTGCCGTAGATGGCGGCGCGACCGATGGGTTGCGTCATACGGAGCGACCCCAGGTTGTTGCCGGCGGTGCGGCGGGGGCGGGGCCCCGTTGGGGCAGTTTCGGGGCCTGCCAGGCCACCCCAGAGTGTTTCCGGTCCAGGGGGGGCCCGCCCAGGAGTGAAGGGGGCGGGGCGGCCGGGGGGTCGTTCCAATCGGAACGCCCGCGGGCCAGATCCGCCGGAAGCAGTGGGAGGGAACACTCGAGACTGCTACTCACGAGGGGGCGGGGAGCGGAACCAGTGGAGCTGCTCCTCACAGGAGCAACGGGACGAGGCTGCTACGCACACGAGGCAACGGGTCGGAACAGCCGGAGCTACTGCTCGTGGGGACCAACGGGACGGAGCTGCTCCGCGCACAGGGGAATGGAGCGGAGTCGTCGGAATTGCCCCGCGCGCAAGCGCATGGAGCGGAACCGATGGAGCTGCTCCGCACACGACTCAGCGGGGCAGAGTTGCTGCAGCTGCTCCTCACACGACCGGACGGAGGGAGCTGTTGGAACTGCTCCGCGCGCATCCCAATGGAGCGGAGCCGACGGGGCTGCTCCGCGCACGACTCAACGGTGCGGAGCAACCGAGTTCGCTCCTCACACCTTCCTACGGAGCGGAGCAACCGGGATTGCTCCTCACACAACCCAATGGAGCGGAGCAAGCGGAGCTGCTCCGCACACGCCGTGGCGGTGCGGAGCAGTTGCTCCTCACACCTCCCTACAGAGCGGAGCAACCGGGATTGCTCCTCACACAAACCAATGGAGCGGAGCCGTCGGCACTGCTCCGCATGGGAGTCAATGGAGCAGAGCTGCTCCGCACACAAACCAATGGAGCGGAGCCGTCGGCACTGCTCCGCATGGGAGTCAATAGAGCGGAGCTGCTCCGCACACAAGCCATTGGAGCGGAGCCGTCAACGCTGCTCCGCACACAAACCAATGGAGCGGAGCCGTCGGCACTGCTCCGTATGGGAGTCAATGGAGCGGAGCTGCTCCGCGCACAAACCAATGGAGCGGAGCCGTCGGCACTGCTCCGCGTGGGAGTCAACCAGGCGGAGCTGCTCCGCGCACAATCCAATGGAACGGAGCCGTCAACGATGCTCCGCACACAAGTCAATGGAGCGGAGCCGCCAACACTGCTCCGCACACAGGAACCAATGGAAACGGGAGGCCGGAGACCGTTGATGCTCCCGGATAGGTTTGATGGGGTCTCGTCTTGGTCGGACTACTTGATCCATTTTGAGAGCGTCGCGGCGGTCAACCATTGGAGTGAGTCCGAGAAGGCGATGTATCTGGCGGCTCACCTGAAGAGCACAGCTCTGGAAGCACTGGCAGATATGGCGCCAGAGGCACGGGGGGAATTCTCCTCTATCTTGGAGAACTTTGATCACCAGTTCGGCGTGACGGCACAGGTCCCATTACATCGGGCCCAGTTGTCCATGCGGCCGAGGGGCCGCGACGAGTCGCTCAGCAGCCTGGGGCATTCTATTCGGCGGCTGGTGCTGAAAAGCTACCCAAGGTTCCCTGCGCAGGCCCGGGAGGACTTGGGCATAGAGGCGTTCCGGAGGGCCTTGGGGGAGGAACAGCTGCAGCGTCACCTTTTCTCCCGGAAGGCGGCAACCCTGACCGAAGCCATCACGCTCGCAACCGAGATGGAGGCGTTCATGAAGTCACAGGAGTATAGCCGGAAAAGGAAGGCCGGAGCCAGAGACGTGATGTCGGTAGGGAAGCTTCCTCCAGTTTCTGCTGCAGAGCCTGAGTCGGTTCCCCAGGTGGAGTACAAACCTAACGCGCCGGCTCAGGTGGAGTGCTACAGGTGCCACGAGTTTGGCCACTTCAGGAGAGACTGCCCCCGCCGGAGGGGAAGAGCCAGCCCCCCGCCGCCCCAGCCTGGGGCCGGAGGAGTGCCGAGACCGCCTGTTCCCGGACCGACGGGTCAAGCCAGGCCAGCCCCGCAAGGGGACATGGGTGACCAGTCGGACGAGGAGGAACTACCACCGGCATTGACGGAGGCGGAGGCGTCGCCACCAATTGCGAAGGCGAATGTCGCCCCTGAAGGGCTGGTTGAGACGGGTGCAAAACCGGGTCCGGGGCTAGGCGAGCACGAAGCGGGGTGCGATCGGCCACCTTCTCCACCGACGGAACCAGACGCCGGGAGGTATACTCGCGCCGGCCGGAAGGTAGTCCGGCCTAGCCGATATTGTCTTGCGTTAACCAAACTTCCTTCCCCCCGCAGGAGGGCTCCCGTGATGTGCCCCCACTGTGGAAAGGCTTTCACCCGCAGCAGCAACCGCCGCAGACACATCCGCACTGCGTGCGAGAAGCTCCACGCGGAACGCCCGTACGCGTGCGAACGGGGCTGCGGAGTGCGGTTCTACCGAGACGACATCCGGGGACGTCACCATCGGTACTGCCGGGAGGGGCTGGTGGCCGGGGTGATGGCGGAGATGGACGCCCTAGAGATTCATCCTAGCGACGACGAGATAGAGCTCATCAATCCCGCCGGCCGAGGACCTTCTCCGCCTCGCCTCTTCCGACAGGAGAGCCCCGACCTTTCCCACGGCAGGCGGGATCACCCAGCCGCTGCCAGTACCGCGTCACCGCCCCCGGCCAAGAGACGACGGGGCCCAGTTCCAGCCGGAGAGCCGGGGAACCACCTCCACTCGGAGCGGCCCTTCCGGCCTCCTCGCACGAAACAGGACGAGTCGGCCAGCCAGCCAAGCCAGGACCAGGATAGGCTACCTGGGCGCCCCCGGGCCGTTGGTCAGGACAACGGGGACACGGACACCGCTCTCGCCACCCAGAAGGAAGCAGCACCGCCAGATCCTCCCCGCCAGCTCGGGTGGAAGGAGGGACGCAGACGGAGCTCCAATGGCGTGGGCAGCCCTGAGTCTTGCCGGCCGGGTGTCGGGTGGAGCTACCGGACGGGACCTGGATGCGTTTGGACAGGGACGGTGTCATCCGGCGGCCACCTTCCACCTCCTAGACGGGAACTTTAACCAGTTTTTGTTGAAGCTTTAAACTGTTGTTTTTGTTATCTAATTGTTGGCGTTATGCGCTTTCCGGGGCGGTTGGCCGGGGTGCGGCAGCGGCGCCCGTAGTCTTGTTTGGGGGCAAACAAGGTCTTAGTGGGGGGCTGTGTAGCGCCGGCGCCGGGTTTGGGGCAGAGGGCGCTAGAACGATTCCACGGTGAAATGCGTGGAATGCGCGCGGGGGCCCGTGTTGGGTTGCGCGCGCGCCAAACCAGTTAGAACCAGTTTTAGAGACCGCGTGTGAAGCGGAGTTTTGTACGACAGTTGTCGGTTGAGTTTTGGAGTAATAAACCAGGCTAAAGACAGCCATTTTCACAGAAGAAGTGTTTCCGTGTGTCGGTTAATGCGTCAGGATACCCAGGGAGAAATCTCGTTACACTATGGAGTATGGCTGTTACGTACATCCATAGCCGAGGGTGACATTTCTCCATTTCTGGTCATCACTGGATTACCATCACTGACTATAACTATGGAGCATATGGCTGTTACATGTACATCCATAACTGAAAGTGACATTAATTTACCCAGTCCTCGTCATCATTGGATGACCATCACTGTTGTCTCATCCATAGTCCAGTGTGACATTTCTTCCATCCTCCTGGCCATCACCCCCATGATGACCATCACTGACTATAACGGTAGAGCATGGCTGTCATGAGAGTGACATTTCCCCTGTCTTCCTGTTTATTACTGGATTACCATCATTGACTATAACTATAGTTGATCAGTGGATGACAATCAATTATTATCAATATTATAGCATACTGTGAGTATATCTTATTTTGTGTGAAAAAGCACAAACCAGAAGCATTTGTATAACTCACTCTTTGTCACTCTTTGTATCAAAAAGGTCTTGCTACATGTATTAGAAGAACGCACATCTATGTTTATCCACTTCACTTTTTCTTTATTAAGAATTTTTTTTGGGGGGGGGAAATATCAATTCACAATAGTGATTTCATTTTTGTTGGTTTTTGTTTCTGTATGCAGAATTTATACATGCAGGTTGTGGAAAGAATTGAAGACATGACTACCGGTACCTCATTGCTGAAAGTTAACTATTTGAAATATTGTACAGTTTTTCAGTTAGAGGTAAGATACAATGAGCTATAGCTGTTAATAAACCCTCGATCCTCAAAATACTCCAGGCAGTTTCAGAAAATTGTAGAGGCATGAGGCTGAATGACTAAAAATGACCGAGCTCATATGCTATATTCATCATTATTTATGTTCAACTCTTTATAATGTAACCCTACATTATAGCTTATGCTCAATGTCATCTGCACATTTTATGAATGTCGTCGCCGCTCATTATGATTAACAATACATGTAGTAGGAGCTCAGCTTGGTTGTTGGTAATGACCAGATACAAGGACAGGGCTGCTATCACTTGCCACTATTAATCAGTTCGCGACGAGTGTTCCCTTATACATGCAACGTTTTTTCGAGATTTAAAACGGATGACGCATAAACACGCTACAAGCAAGGCCGGAAATGTCCTGGTTGTGATTCCGATACCATCGGCCTGAACGCACCTCAAAATCGCGTTTCATTAAAAATAATCCCACCTTGGCTCGGGAATGTTCAAATAATCCCGATGCGAACTGGTTAAGTACCTGTAGTTTTCAAAAAACTTGTGGCAGGTTGCCTGTTAGCATATGCCACAGAGTGCATTTTTAAACAAAAGTCTTAATCGTAAGTGTCCAAATGGTGGGTTCAGACCACCCATGTACTAGTAATGGGCACTAAACTAATGGCAATGGATAAAATGTCTCAGACATATGAAAAAGAAATGTGTGAAAGGTTCTGTTGTACTAATCAAACTTATTAAATTCACACACTTCCAATTTACTGTTCTTTTTCCCGCCTATGTAGCTTGACTATAATGTCAAGGTCGACTAATCACCTGTCATCTGAGCTGGAGTCCTGTGAGTCGCCCCTTCTACTACTGTGATGCAAGAGGCATGGTTACCTGCCATTCGAGTTGGAGTCGACTCTTCTACCACTGTAATGGATGCAAGACGCTACTGATCACCTGTCATCTGAACTGGAGTCCTGAGAGGCACCTCTTCTACGACTGTGATGAAAGAGGCATGGTTACCTGTCATCCGAGCCAACGTCCTGGGAGTCGCCTCTTTTACTGCTGTTGCGTAATAGGCTACTGATCACCTGTCATCCAAGCCCGAGTTCTGTGAGCCACTTCCAATACCACAGTGATGTATGAGGCTATTAATCACCAGTCATCCAAGACTAAGTATCACCTCTTGTACTGTATCACTGTAATGTGAGAGGCTACTAATCACCTGTCATCCAAGCTTGAATAATGTGAATCACATCTTGCATCACTATAATGTCAGAGGCTACAAATACATGTAACTTGTCAATTTCAAGCTTGAGTTTAGTGATGAGCCACTTCTAAATACCACAATAATGTCAAAGGCTACTAGTCACCTGTCGTCCAAGCCTAATAAGTACTGTGATGGTCACCTCTTGTAGCACTGTGATGTCAGAGATGCTATGAGTACGATGTCAGGCCTGCCTTTTGTCATATATAAATAAGCCTTGCTTATGTTACCAATCTCTTATGTAAATGTAAAAGCCTACTTTGTTGTACTAGCCTGAGTTCTGTAAACTACTTTTCGGAAGATAAAGGATTTTGAAGGATTCGGGACGAATGGCAAAAAAAGTGTTTGATTTTGGAGGATATGTCGTTTTAGTTTGTAAGATTGACTAAACATTATGTACATGTATGTTCAGCCATGCTTAATTAAGTCATGCATAATACTGGATATCATTCATACTGTTTTTGAATGTAATTTCTGCTAACTCAACCCCATTACAGTGATAGAGACTTTGTTAGGATTGAGGCAATGGTCACCCCTCTGAACAAATTCAACAAATATAAATTGATAAAATTGAGGATGAATCCAATTTTGAACATGGTAGCAAGTGCAGGAATTTGTAAAATTTCAACCCAAAAATACCTGGGGGTTAGGGTTAAATCAAGTTTAAAATCATGTTAAATTTGTCATGTCAAAGATTGTTAGGGTTGTACACAGAAATAAGAAAAAGCTTGTTTCTTGCAAGCAAACTTGTCCACAGCATTTGCACGTTAGCGCACATGTGGATGAATAGCGCTTTTGTTTACAACCTAAACATTTGCTTGGCAAGCTTAAGAAAAGACTTCAGTAAATGCTAAAGTTTATGTATATGTTGTTATACAATTGCTTTTGCTTCTACTCAGTGCTTCTGCTTATAATCAATTGCTAGTTTTTATGTATTCGGTTCAAAGTCTCATATTTCAATCCACGTTTAATTCTTTCAACCAAACAGTACTCAATCTCAGAAATGTGTTCGGTCATAGCTGTGTAGTGTGTACACAATTGCAATATTGTTTTCTTTGTTAACCCCAACTCCCTGGGGTGTGCAACATCATATTGATTTGGGAGGGTTAGGGTTAAAGATGTTATTAAGAATTCCATACAAACCCATCACACATTTCCCTTACTTTAATTTATTACCCGTCAGAAAACAATAACATGTCCTAACAAGTCATTTAGCTCACAACAACATCGAAGCATTTACAAGTCTCATGGTTTGTGTTGATGTACCATGTATACAATTTCTTTCCAAGAATTGTTTTAGTATATTATAATTTTGTGAAATGGAAATAAATAATAATGCATTTAAATGAATTTCACATCGTGTCCATGTGTATGCATACAGTAAAATAAATTAAGACATACATTTGTAACACCCCCCCCCCCCCCCCCCCCCCAAGATTGAAGATTGGGTTCAAATTCTTTATAATTCTTTTAACCAGTTCGCGCCCGATGACGTATATAAACGAAAAGTTGTCCCCAAATTCAAAACGAATGACGCATAAACACGACAAGTTCAAGTTCGGAAATGTCTGTTAGCAGCGAGCAAGGCCAGAAATCCCAGCGCGAACTGGTTAATAGGATTAATTTTTGTGTCAAACTCGTAGCATATTCCTGCTATATGTATGTTTGTTGGAGGGAAAAAACGCCCTTTCCCAAGATACCCTAGCTGCCAACGTATAGGAATGCCGATGTAGCATGAATTTCAGACTATTATATGTTGGTAGTATTATTTGCGCATGTTTAATAAAGTGATGATAATTATAATTAGGGGAGTGACCTGTCGCGTAACAGGGTTTAACCAAGAAAATAGATTTGATTTTCACAGCAGTCTGATTTTTATATCGGACCCAATCAAAGCCCAAAATCAATTGTGACACAGAGGGCAGCAAACAAATTTACCGGTTGCTGGATTCCGGCCAAGAATTGAACCGATTTAATTATTTCAAAAAAATCAACACATAGAGACTTGGAACATCGGGCTGACCCCTCCCTTTGTAGGTTGGCTTATAATCTCATTTTGTATATTTCAAATATTGCATTTTCATCTTCTTTATTTGCCTGGTATAATCCATAATAATATAAACATATACAAAGTTTGAGCCCAATGTACTTCTGAAGATATAGATCTTGAAAATTGACCTTTAACGTGACGTCATATGACCCCCGATTAAGTAATTATGACGTATTCCCAATTTTAACACATCCCAGAATATTTGCATACCAAGTTTGACCCCAATCGCACTTGTACTTCAAGAGATACAGGGTCTTTAAAACTCAACCTTTAATGTGACGTCACATGAAACACAATGACGTCAACGTGACGATTTTCCTCTTGGCCCTCCTAGGGATGGTGGTCAATGTGGGTGCCAATAGTCTCAAGTCGATCGGATTTACCCAAGTGTCAAAATCAATATTATGAAAAAAAACGTGTACAAATCCTATGGGGAAAAATTAAACCTTTAATGTGACGTCACGTGACACCCGATGATGTCATAATTACGTCATCTTAATTTTCGTCTATAACACACCCTCGAATACTTGCAAACCAAGTTTGACCCCAACCGGACTTGTACTTTCAGAGTTAGAGGGTCCTAAAAACTACACCTTTAATGTGACGCCACATGACCCGCGATGACGTCATCTTGATTATTTTTCTCTTGGCCCTCTTCAGAATAGTGGTCGAGGTCTGTGCTAAGTCTCAAGTCGATCCAATTTACAGAAGTGTCAAATTCAATATTTTGAAGAAAAACGTGTACAAAACCTATGGAGAAAATTGAACCTTTAATGTGACGAGTAGTAGGGATGTGCCGCTTCTAGACCAAATATTAAAAAACTCAATTTGGTGTGTGCCACTTTTGAACCAAATCTTAAAAACTCAATTTAGCACTCTCTATGGGTTAAATTTAAAAAACAATAAATGACAAACTCTACAATTAATTTCAACAAAAGGGCCCTCAACAGAGGGCGCTATTTTATGTTATTCTTAATTATTACAGTTTTAATAATATAACCCTAAAAATCTGCCAGTACCCTTTAGGTTTTTAATAAATGATGTCATGTCTATATTTAGAAAAGGGTACTGCCAGTACCCTTCTCAAAATAGACTTTTTTATAAATGTCATGTCTATATTTAGAAAAGGGTACTGGCAGTACCCTTCTCAAAATAGACTCTTTTATAAATGATGTCATGTCTATATTTAGAAAAGGGTACTGGCAGTACCCTTCTCAAAATAGACTTTTTTATAAATGATGTCATGTCAAAAATTACACTAATTTACACAGGTCCACAGTGATTACAAATACACTCTGCATGGTGTTTCCATCTTTTACCTAATGCTGGGGTGATACTAAAATACGTTTAACTGTCGTTGCATATTATAAGTACTTTTTAGTTCGTTATACATTTCTTCGGGAGTCGGGGCATTTTTCTTTATTTTGGGCTGTTCTTCTACTTCTTCATCATTTTCTTGAGCTTCTAAAGTTGGGAGTGGTGGCAGATTATGTACATTCGGTTCGTTGTTCGTTAGGGCTTCCAAGGCTTCTTCATGTCGACCGTCGATGATAAGTCTTTTTGCCTCAGCGACGAGTTGGCGAGTTGCACCACCCACTCGCCGCTTGAGTCGCTTCATCGACGTCTTCCCTCATGTAAGTCAGTTTGAGGACTTGCCTTGGAAACGTCATGATACTAAAGCAAATAAAATAGAGTTTTAATATCATAGCAATTATTCTTTTGAGCTACTCACGTAAACAAAACAATTATATTTTCTTACCTTTCTGTAGCTGAGTTATGGGTTAAAACACACGGGAGCTGGCTGCAAAACTGTGTGATACACGCTCACGCTGTACAAGTGCAGAAATTTCTGGGTTAAAACACACGGGAGCTGGCTCGATGTCTATTGCAACGCTGTACAAGTGTAGAAATGATGAAGCCAGTCTTTGCGCGGTATTTATACCGCTACAAGAACCAAGCCGCCCACGCTAGATATATTTCTTTGTCTGTGAAGGGCGGCTCCACGCTGACCAAACAACCTCGGCTCAAAGGTTGTTTTGTGGCACAAAAGGGCCCACAACCATCTACAATTCAAGTTACTCTTATCGAACTTCACAGTCTAAATGTAAGTTTTTATTGGAAACTTGAGCTTTGATCCCGAAGAAGCGACTTGTGTCTTATCAAAACAAAATTTCAAGGCAATTCTTTTGAGCACTAATGGTGAGGTCTTATCTTGATACCAGCAAACTAAAACTAAACCATCAGAAAGCGATTGTCAACCTGCAGAAATATTATCAATGTGATATACACTTCCTACAAAAGTTAAGGAGGCGCCGACGGGTAAGGAGGAGGTTGATCAAAATAATTTTTAATTATTGTGAAGCTGTAAGTTTTTCGATAATTCCTTTTTTTTCTTTCAAAACCAACTCTTCCACACGTCTTTTTATCTCGGATTCCATATCGCTCTCACCTTTCTTTTCTGACAGCAAGCTGCCGGACCTGATAGCCTTTTTCATATCGTTAAATTGCCTCAGTTCCTTCAACACCAAAGCGTACTCTTCGTGGGATATATCGCCGTCCTCTATAGCTTGAGAAATAAGATCTCTTACGCTGTTGAGCTTAGCCTCGGCCAAGACTCTAATCTCGTCGTGTTTTTTAGCTTTACGTCGAAATCGTTTGCTAAAATATTTTAGCAAGAGCGCAGCGCAACCAAAACTCAAGGCTACTCCCTCTAACGCAAAACCAACGGGTGACGTGATGGCACCGCTTATAGCTGCGATTCCCAAACCCCCACAAATCGCACCACCCATCTCGGCTAGGGTTTCTGTAGTAGACAATGTCGTAATTAACTTGCCATATTTTTTACACAACGCGCTTCGCTGTTCTCGTTGCGCCAATATATTTTTTTGAACTTCTTCGATCTTTTGCAATCGAAACACCCTCGTTTCGTCGATTTTTAGATCAGGATAAATACTAGTCGTCATTTTACAAAAGTAACTAAAATATTTCTACGTTAAAAATTATCTCTTTACCTCTGTTATCTAACACATCACCAAGGCCGTTTTTTAACGAAAACGTAAGGCTGTTTATTTTGCCAGCTACCAACTCTTTTGAACACTTGTTATAGTTGATATAAATTGGATCTTGAGGATTGTTTGAACGGGCGGCATCACCCGATAAAGGTATACTCTCCAACAGGTTGGTTTGTTTTCCGTTAACAAAATTTGAATGCGTAGACAGTTCTTCGCAATGTAAAAAGACCGCGCTGTAAAGATTTAGGTTAAATTTTCCAAAATGATTACCACCATAAAGCCAACCCCTGGGTAAACCTAACAGTTTAGACAAATTACTCGATAGTTTTATGTGATTGTGATCGGGAATGGATATATAAAATAGTTCATCGGATAAGGTCTCCATGGATATATCGTGAACATTTGTTATAAAATATTTAAAAGAATAAAGATTCCATCGATCGTGAACAACGTGATATTCCTCCTGATCGACAATTTGATCTGACGTCGGATCATTTGTTTTCCCCCTAAAACTCTCCCAATTTATCGACGCTTTTTTGTTGAGGTTATGAAAACCCAAGTCTAACGCAAAGTTGTTTAACTTCATGCGACGGTCACCCCCGACGTTATCTATAGGTCGCGATAATTCAAAGGTCTGCTCGTTATCCGTCATGACAAACGTATGAGACTGCATTTTACAAAAGTAACTAAAATATTTTTACGTTTAAAATTATATCTTCACCTCTATTATCTAAGACCTCGCCAAGACCGTTTTTTTACGAAAACGTGAGGCTGTTTATTTTATCGGCTACTAACTCTTTTGGAGAATTGTCGTATTTGGCGTAAATTGGATCTTGGGGATTGTTTGAACGAGCAGCATCGCTCGATAAAGGTATACTCTCTAAAAGATTGGTTTGTTTTCCGTTTAAAAAAATTGAATGCGTAGACAGTTCTTCGCAATGTAAAAAAACCGCGCTGTAAAGATTTAGCCTAAATCTTCAAAATTCAGTTAAATCACCGCTGCCATAGATCCAACCATCGGGTCAGCCTAAAAGTTTAGACAAATTACCCGATGGTTTTATATTTGCGAAAGACTCAGAGGTCGCCAATGACAAATAAAATAGTTTATCGTTTATCGGAGTAATGGTCATAGGTTTAATATCATCTTTAAACCGATCTTCAAAAGAATAAAGATTCCATCGACCAGGCGTGATATCAAGTTTTCTATCTAATGAATTACCAAAAAAACTATATTTACTATACAACATAGTCTCTACTTTTTCGACGTTATAAAAACCCAAGTCTAAAATGACGCTGCTTAACTTAATGCGACGGTCGCCCTCGACGTTATCTATGGGCCGAGGTAGCTCAAAAGTCTGCTCTTTTTTGGTCATGACGAGAGTGTGCGACTGCATTTTAAAAAAAAAATAATAATAAAACGTTACTATAAAAAATGAACGCGACTTACGGAAACAAACTAAATCCGCACAGACGCCTTAAAAATCCTCGGGGTATAAAAGGCAACCGCCAGACTGTCGTCGTAACTCACAATCCTAGCACGATCGACGCGAACGACAAATTAATAGTCAAGTTTCCGTCGTTGAGCGCCGACGACGTGATCGTCCCCGGTTCGGCGAAACTAGCTTTTAATATCGATCTAACCTCGGACGACGATGCCGATCGAAGTCTGTTTAAAAATCTAGGACGAAATCTCGTAAAACAAATATGTATCGGTGGCCGGGAGATCGTAAACTTGACCGACGCCGACGTTTATAACATTTTTAAAGATCTTTGGTTGCCCAAAGGTATCAGAGATCACTACGCCGGAAACGAGATTGCCAACATATCGAACCTGCGCGTGGGTACCGGTAACGCGGTTGCCGGTGCCAACAGTGGAAAAGACAAAGCAACAGCGGATGCCTTTGGAAACAGATTTTGTATTCCTCTAGACTTTAAAATGCTCACAGATCATCAACCGTTTTATCCATCCGCTCTGAACGACCAACTGTCTTACGAACTTACTTTTAACGACTACTCCAAAGTCGTAAATTCTACCGACTCCGAAGCGAGTTATCGCATCTCTAACTTGGCGCTAGAATACGAGATCGTTTCTAACAAATATTTATCTCAAATCTTAGCTCAAAAATGTCTCGACAAGACGCAGTTTTTGTTTGATAGGATTCAGAGACACGAAGTAAGATCTATCGATAAATCGGACACCGTTTGGAACTTTAATTTAAACGTGGCGGTTAAAAGTCTCAAGGGTATATTGTTTTTGTTTAAAGACCCGACTACGAAAACCCCCGAACTATTTTATAACCCAAAGATAGACAACGTTAGCGTGACGATAGAAGGAAAACCTAATCAACTCTATAGTTCAGGTCTCAAAAGCTATCAACACTGGGGAGAAATCAACAAGTTCTTTGGAGACTCATCCACCGAGCTAGGGGCTGGTATATGTAAAGATTTAGGGTTGACGGAGATGGATATCGGTGATTATTTTTTGAGAAGATACGGTCTTTGGTTGGATATGAGATCGACCGACGACAACAAAAATCACGGATCGGGTAAACAAATCGGCGATATAAGCGGAGGAATCTCTATATTGATGGAACGCGAAGCTCAAACCGCGGGCGCTCTAAAGTGTTACGTATTTTTAGTTATAGACGCGCAACTTAACATCCAAAGAGGTCGCTTGAGCAGCGTCAACTTTTAAAAATAAAATAACTCTATATAAAAAAGATGACGCCGCACTGCGCTTTAATATGTGGAAGGACAAACTCTGGTAAAACAAAGTTTGCGTTAGACTTGCTAGAAAACGAATATGCCAACAAATTTGAATACTTGGTGATCATATGTCCGACTCTGTCAAACAACAAAACGTATCACGAGAGACCTTGGTTTTTTAACGACCCCAACGTTTATGCGTGCGACCCCGACGTCGAAAATATGAACATGAACGAAGCCATAGACTTTTACAGAACGAAATTTAAAGGATTGCACACTTTGTTTTTAATCGACGACTGCAGCGCTTATCAAGCGATAAAATATCGAAAGGGTTCTAGAGGCGGTAGTAGTGTGTGCATGTTATCTAAATTAGCCTTTAGCGGTAGACACGATAACCACAGCTGTTGGTTATTGACTCAAAAATATAACAGCGTTTTAAAAGATTATCGCGAACAGACTCAATGGGTCGCTATTTTTTATTGCAAAGACAAAACAAGTTTTGATAATTGCCTCGACGAAAATGATGTGGTGCCGGAGAATAAAAGACAAGACATAAAACAATATCTCAAAGACACTCCCTATAGTAAATTGATTTTACATACGGATCCTCCGACTAAATGGTACTTGTATAGCTAGTTGTAACCTAGTTGCCAGCTAGTTGTTAGCTAGTTGAGGTTTTGTTGAGCAGCTAGTTGAGTTTTGTTGAACAGCTAGTTGAGTTTTGTTGAACAGCTAGTTGAGCAGCTAGTTGAGTTTTGTTGAGGTTTTGTTGGGCAGCTAGTTGAGTTTTGTTGAACAGCTAGTTGAGTTTTGTTGAACAGCTAGTTGTAAAGTACTTGCACAGCTAGTTAAACAGCTAGTTGAACAGCTAGTTGTAAGTTAGTTTATCTCGCTATATTAAATGATCGATGATCGATCTGTCGCTCAAATTTATTATAGCGTCGGCCTTGTGTATTTTATCTTACGAATATTTTTCTCTAAAAAATAAATTATATCGTCTTATAAAAATGGAGCTGTCTACTTTAGACTTTAGCACACCAGCGCCGCCAACGGAAAAACATAAAACTAGATTGTTGGGTGTAGTATCAGCCGGTGATTCTAAAAAGTATTTAGGTAAAGAATTTAGCCAGGGAGATATAGAAAACCTAGACGCGAACAAACAAGAAAAAATGTACAACCATTACGAGGCTCGACTGGGTAAAGAAATGATTACTAGTTTGGGTAACTGCGTGCTGGGGATTTACTCGAGAGTTTTAGGCGCGAGTCTACCTATGATCAAACCTCTAGGTGTCAGTCTACGAGTAGACTCGGAAGACGCACTCACCAAAGATCTAGAGGAAGATCCTGTTATATCTAGCTCGATAGCCAGCCTACTCTGTGAAGTTTATTACAACTACGTCGTTTGGTTGTCGCCGTTAGTAGGTGTCTTGATAACATCTAAACATTTAGTTATTAACAAAAATAATTCTCTACCTATAATAAAAGATGAGTCAACCAGAGAGCTCGAACCCTCTTCAACCAGAGACTCTAAAAGTCTCAAAAATACAGACGGTGACGACTAAAACTAAAAATCCCGGTAGAGTAAAACAAGGCAAGGCATTAGCGGAACACAACAAAAAGAGAAAAGAACAAATTGTCAAGATGCAAAATATAGACGTAAAAACTACTCCTCCTTCTTCGTACGCGACAGTTGGGCCGTTGTCGCTGGTGGTTGTTGTAGTTTTAGGAGGACTATATATATGGAGCCAGAGAGTCTCACCGCCAAAACCGCAACCTCTAACACAGCCAGCCCAAGAGAGCCCAAAGGAGAAACCACCTTCAAATGTTGTAGAAATGGAATAAAAAAATATATATATATATATAAATGGATACTAATAGCATCGTCAACAATCTCTATCACGCCGCTATCATCTCTATGTTAAGCGTGGGATTTACCATGTTTAGTAAAAAACTGTTGAAGATCAAACCGGCCGATCTCGACAAGTTGAGCGTGGAAGATGTAGCGAAACTAACGGCTACGATAAGCGGATCGATGTACGTAAAAACCTGGCTGGTATCGCAAAATATACTTCCACCAAATATTTTAAACTCTTAAAAACTTTAGTTTGTTTATATAAATGGCTGAAGGTGGAGATTTTGAAGACGTAGAAGACTACGAGGAAGAAGACGAGGTAGAAGAGGACAATCTAGAATTGTACTCTCTCTACAACGAAACGGCATTAGATCAAGACGTTGTCTTAGAACAAGCGAGACGTGTGTTTATTAATAATCCAAGAGTTGAACATTTCTACGAAAGTCAAGGACAAAAACAATATGGGATTAAGAATTGGGAAAAATTCGTAGTAAAAAATAACACGTTATTTTTTGAAAACGACAAAGTAGAAGTACAATTATCGCGCAAAGGCAACCCCGATAAATTTTTTAAATTAAGTTCCATCGAAATAAATTCTGGTGTAGAATTTATTAGAAATGAATTAGGTTTTAAAGATTATAAAGTAAATCCATTTAGTAAAAAACAAAAAAAGCAACTTGAAGAGAATACGGAGTCTATCCCAATACAAGATCTTCCAGAAGCGGCCGACCAGCAGCAAGAAACCAGTTTTATCGAAGAACGAGAAACGGGCTTACCCATGAGAGAGATCTTGGGTTTAAACAAAGCCCTTCAAACGACGAGAGGCAGCTTAGAACTAAATTTAGCGCGCCTCAGACAAGTCGAAGATGAGATAGTCTCAACCGAAGCGGCACTCGCCGACGGTTCCACATCAGAAATGAGAGAGAGATTAGAAGACTTAAGGTTGGAAAAATCGGCTAGATTAGAAGCCGCGTCTATCAACGCAAAAAAACTCAGAAGTCAGATGAGTCGGTTAAAAGAAACGATTACGAGTGTTTTAGATAGCGACGAGACCTTGGGAGAAAAAATTAGAACGTTGTTTAGAGAACAAGGCGTGACCGTAACGGCTATTTTGACGGCGTTTAGTTTGGCTATCGGTTTGATAGTAAAGAGCGTTTTGTCTGTCGGTGCACCACCCACACCCACACCCTTCCCTCCCTCACCCACGCCACCGTCTAACGCCACCAACGTAAAATAATGGATACAGTCGCAACTAAAACATCTGTCAAACGTGCTCGCTAAACTAGGCTCCAAGCTGCTCGACGCCTTGCCCGGAATTTTAGGCGGTATAGCGAGTTGGATATTTAACGTATTGAGCAAAACCGTCGGATGGTTGGGAGAACACGTGTGGACCCTTATAGTGGGAGTCGGAACTTTAATTTTTGTTTATTTACAAAAGCGTCTTGGTTAAAAGTAAAAAAAAAGCCTTCTGTTAGTTACCCCTAAACTGGTAGCTAACAGAAGGCTTTTTTTTTACTTTTAACGCGCAGACTCGTACAGGTCTAAAAGCAGGTATCCTATACCCGCTATGGCTAAAGTACCGACAATCAGCGAAGTTTTTTCGTATTCGTGAGGATCTCTGACTGCGTTTTCTTCAGACTCGGGTGTGGGTGTAGAGAAGGGTGGTGGTGGGTCAACGACTGCGAGAGTTGGCGCGGGAGTAGGGAAGGGTGGTGGGGCGGGCGCGGGCGCGAGTGGTGGGTCAACGACTGCGAGAGTTGGCGTTGGTGGTATGTTTGAGTTTATCTTCGAGTTTAATCCCAACACCAACTCAGCAGTCGCAATCTGTATATTGTTGTTATATCCTTCGTGGGTTCCGACCCTCAATTGCATGTTCGAAGGCACGAGATATAATCCTTTTGCCAACACAAAGTTTAACGAACTCCTGGCGTATTGCAGCGAATCTTGAAATTGGGTTATAGATTCTTCCAGATCGGTCGGAGTTGCAATCAAACCTTCTACGATATTAACAAACTGGGTTTGGGCGTCGAGCCCCGTACCCGGAGTTAAAATACTAGTTTTTGTTTGTGCCTGGGCCCCCAGCAGAGCGTAAACATACGCCCTGACAGATTCGTTTATTGTTTGTATGCCGACGTCAGAAAAGTGAGACTCTTGGTTTATAAAACGTTTCCACGCCGAGCCAACGGCGTCGTCTTGCGTCAAATTTGTCACAGTAAAAGAGCTGTAACGCCCAGACCCTCCTGGAGGTTGTGAGGGGCCAAACCCCATTTTAGTTCCTCCCGCGTATTTACCGTAACTAATACCCAAGTCCGTGGTATCGTAATCTCCCAAAGGTTTACCCCAAGCATAAGCCTGCCCCAATCCACCCGAGTAGAGATCTACCGTCTGTATCCAAGTATTTTTAGGATCCGTAGAATAACATCTACACGCGTCGATATAAGACCCGCGATCTACGTTGTTGTCTACGGCATTAAATACGTTATCGTTCAAAATAGGACATTTGAGAAACTCTAATATTTTTCTAACGGTAAAATAAACGTGAAATATGTATACGGCGCTCGTCAGAGGATCGATAGAATTAATAAGATCCCACCCTAAACCGGCTCCGGTGGTACTACACCAAATGGCAAAATTAAGTTGATTTTGATAAAACGTCATCGGTTGTGTTTTCCATCTGTTTATTACCTCGTCCGTTTTAACGACGGGTAACTTATAGTCGCTAAATAAATCTGGAAAAGTAGCCATAAAAGAACCGCGGTCGACCGAGTTAACTACTACTTCTAGACTCTTAAAATCTAAGTCCATTTTTATAGATATTTTTTATATTACTTCTTTTAAAATATGGCTAGCATCGCTATGATGATCGGAGGCGCAATAGTTAACGCTTTAGCTTTCACGGGATCAAACTTTTTATTTTCGAGCATGAAACAACAAAAACAAGACGAAGAGCGCAAGAGACACGACTTGGCTGTAGAAAAACTGGCAACGGCAAAAAAAAATTGGGAAAGAGCGAGGACAAAGTATCTCGATTGGTTAAACGATCGACTCAAAAAACAAGCAAAGGCTCAAAGGACTTTTGAAAGTATAGACGAGGCTCTCAGAGAATACAACTCGGTTACTCGCTCAAACGCACGAGTACCCGTGAGCCTGCATCATGAGCCCACTCTAGCTGATTTTTACGCACCTAGCGAAGATCAAAAGACCGGTGAGTTGGCGTTTGTTTTGGGAGGAACTGCGTTGGTAGGTTTTTTAGTTTATAAGTTTGTTTAGTTTGTTTAGTTAAGTTAAATGGAAACAAAGTTTAAAAAAGTGTATTACAGCCCCGCCGGTTATTGGAAGGGTGAAGGCGCGGTTGTAAAATTAGCTAAACAAACGGGTGTGTCCAAAGAAGAAACCAGAAATTGGTTAAGAAAACAAGCGTTGTGGCAAATTTATTTACCGCCTCCTACGTATATAAGCAGGCCTACGAATTTAAACAAGTCCATGGCTGTGCCAAACGAAATGCACCAGATAGACTTGTTATGTTTACCTTACGATAAAGTCGGTAAAAAAGAATACAAGTACGCGATGACGGTCGTAGACGTAGCCACGCGTTTTAAAGAGGCCGAACCTTTGACCAACAAGACGAGTACCCGAGTGGCCGACGCTTTATCTCGAGTTTACGCTAGGTCACCTTTGACTTGGCCCAAGCTGTTAAAAGTAGACGCGGGTAAAGAATTTCACGGTGCTTTTAAAAAGCAACTGGAAGAGAAAAAAGTCGCGATACAAATGGGAGAACCGGGTAACCACAGAGCGCAGGCAGTGGTCGAAAGATTTAACAGGACTTTGGCAGAGAGATTGTTCGGCCATCAATACGCTGCAGAGATTGTTAATCCGACGGAGAGATCGCGACTCTGGGTTAAACGATTGCCCGACGTGATTGAGGCGTTAAACGATAAAACCACCAGATTGATAACTACGGAAGATTACGAGCCACTAACTCCTAAGCTCGCCATGCAAGAAACGCAAGTTCGTCAAATCAGTTCTTCTCCCGCAGACAAAGTAGACAAAGAGTTGGTGAGAAAAGGTGATTTGTTTAGATATCTTTACGCACCTGGTGAGTTAGTGGGAGGTGACCGACTTTGTGACCCCTTTGGCTTTTTTAAGGTTAGAGTCAGAGGTTAAAATCGAGTACATCTTTGGTCTTAAGCAAACGCATTCGCTGACTGGTTTTCCACCAAACTCGTCTTTAAATTTACCGATGACCTTTTTGTTTTTAGAGTCATAGATGTTGTGAGAGGAATCGTAGTTTGACAGGTCATACAAGTCAGAGTCTTTTTGTATATCTTCATAAACATCGTCCGTCTCAACGCTCAAGAGTAGACTGTCCGTATCGGTATAAAGTAACCCTACTCGGTCTCTATAGGTCTCTTTGAGGTGGTTATAATAAAAGTCGTACATGAGAGTTTTTGAGAGGTCTAAAATACTCACCCCCGCATAAATAGGTTTGTTTAATAGCGTCTTGGTCTTATACATTTCGATAAACGATAGATTGCAATCGGTAAAAATCGTCTAATCGTCTATCGGTTAAAAAAGCTATTATAGCTCGGTTTACGCACCAACGCTTTATATTTGGAAACGTGGTCGTCTCTGAGCAAAAACGCGTCCGTTCTATTTCTCACGTTTTCCATCGTCTTTCCAAAAACACTGTTGTTCATGAGCTTAAAAAAGTCATTTTCAAAGTCGGACGTTGCTTTAGCTCTTAGTCGAGTGTTTTTGTCTATGTAAGATTCCATCCAAGGCGCTTGCTTAAATTTTAATACGCGATGTACTTTTTTGAGTCGCAGACCAAGATTGAGATACTGTTGTAACGATCTGTAGTGCAAGACATATTTACGTCTGTTGTATAGAGTGGCTATTAATTTAGATTCGTTCAGACCGGTTAACAACCCCAGTTGATACTCAGATAACCACTCTTTGGGTACTTTGATATTTTCGGGGGCTAGCGGAAAATCATTGTGCCAATCGTGCAAAGCGTTGGGGTAATCTAAGTCTACCTCCAACAGACACCCTATATCGGACGTTTCTGAGATTGACATAATGCTTTCCGTCGTAAATTCTTTGGGTTCTACCCATTCAAAATCGGCGTAGGGTAAATACTGACTCATGGCCCAACCGTATAAATTGTTGGCGTCGAGATACATGATGTAAGTCGATGGCTCGTCCGTTTTAAAATCGGGTAGATATTTATTGTTTGCTTTGTAGTACCTAGAACTACCCACGCTCGATAGTCCTCCTCTTTTTGCTTTTTCAAAAAACAAATGTTTGTCGACGTCTTCCAATAACTCGAGCTCGACTCCCGAGTGTTTTAATAGCGCGTCCCACGATAACCCAGGAGAGGTATAATAGTTAGCGGGATCTAACTTATGGTTCTTTTTACACATTTTTCTAAAATTTTCAAACACACCTGCCAAAAGTAACACGTCGGTTGTCACATATAAGTCGTGATATTCGCCCAAGTTTTTGACGTTAAATTCGTTCCACACTTGTTGAGCCTTAGAATAATCGTCTTGCGAGATATTCGAGTCTTTGAGGCTGCTATAAAAGTTGTCGATGCTTGGTAAGCTCGTCTCTTCAAACTTATCGAACGAGTCCATATACTCGTACGGGTAAACACCTTTTTGTAAGAGAAGGTCGACATTTTGGTCTTTATAGCGTTCTCTGAGTAGAGTAAACGCCTCTTTGGGACACGCGTTGACTAGTCTATCCAACGACGTTGCCATAAATTTAAACGAGTCTATAAATCTTAGTTGACCGATCGAAAACGAAATGTATTTTTCCGAGTTGCTGGGAATAAAACCGATATTTTTTTTAGTATTAGACAAACCTTGCATGATTAAATGAGCGTCGTAATTTTGTAAATTGTGAAAGATGACGGGTATTGGGGTTTTCTTGGGCACCACCTGCAGTTTTAGATTGCAATAAGCGTGCGCGACTCCTCTGTATTTGCCTGTGATGTGACAGTGATCTCTCACCTTTCTAAATTTGTTGATACGTTTTTTACACTTTAGACACTTTGACTCTTTAAATCCTTTTTTGTTTACGTAACAATATTCTTCTTTTTCTTCGTTAGTGCGAGGTTCTTTCGGTATATGGCACTGACAGTTTGAAGAGTAGTTGGGGTATATTAGTTGCTCGCAAATCCAACACGTATTTGTGTTTTGGTGGTCGATGTTGTCTCTTGTGGTAAAGTCTATGGTTTTGGGGTTTTTAAAAACTTTGTTTATTTTGTATCTTAAACGCAACGCCGAGTCTAAAAACTTGGTCACGGCATCTGTTCCTCTATAGGTCTCTTGAAATTTAACTTTACCGTCGCACCTTAAAGCGATCAACGAATAACCGCAAGCTTTGTGAACTTGAGTCTCCTGCGTGTTTGCCTCTTGAGGTTTTAATTTTTTTAATATCGATTCAAAGTCGGCGTAAATGACAAAAGGTGCGTCATGCGCAAACTTGTGATTTTTAAATTTTAATATCGGAGGGTCGTCGTTAAAACTTTTTGGAAAGACGGCCTTAGATGGTGGCACATCTATTCCCTCGCAATCTTGCGTATGCCTGTCCAACTTGTCTCGTGTGTTGTAGTGCGCCAAACATCTGAAACATACGTATGTTTTATGTTTGTGTCTCGTTTGGTTAAAAAATATTCTAGATATATGTTTTATCCAACAATAGTGATTCGTTTTGCCTGAGGAAAACAACAACAGATGTATGACTGCGGGGTTGGCGTTTTTAGATAAATATAATGGTCGTACGTCATCCTCTTCGTACGCAAACACATTTATACTAAGATTGTTTTGTCTTTCTATCTTTTCTATTTGATTGATTCGAACGGGAAAGTCTACGTCTTTAAAATTTAATCCATCGTTTTTATCATAAATTGATGGTCTGTCTTCGTGGATTTTAAAATCGGGTTTGTCTTTTACACGTTGTTTTATTTTGTCGGTATACTTGCCGAGAGCGGCTCTCAAACACCACCGTAAACATTCGTTGTCTTTGTTTCTGACGTTAATAAAAGCCTTTTTGTTTACTAAAAACTCCGGTAATTCTATATAAGAGTTTCCACTCATAGGTCTATAACGGTCGATGTTAATATAAAACGCTAGTATTTTAACGAGGTTCCAACCCGATCCTTGAGTGGTATTTGTGGCGTGTTTTTCTTTTATTTTAAAGATTTGATCTTTTACTGTTTGTTTTATCTGACTCTCGTTTAAAACAACTAGCTTTTTACTAAAAAAGGTAAAAGCGCTGGTTTCTACTAAGCCGTCTTGATTTGTTTTATCGTATTTCGCTTTAAATCCTAACTGAACTTTTATGGTCGATAGATCTCTCAGCTCCGACGTAACAATTTTTTCAATCTGCTTCACGTGTGTAGTAAAGAATTGCTCTACGTCGTTGTTAAACAACCTAGGCGTCAGCTCCCAGTTTCTATAACTGTTACTAAAAGCTCTATGTACTTGAAAATCTGCCTCTCTGAAGCTATCGGGGTTTTTATACGATTTAATCGCTAAAATTAAATCCTTTCGTAAAAATCGGCCTCGTTTACCAGTTGGTGTAAATTGTAACTCTTGGTCGTCTATGATTTGTTTGAGCTCATCGAGTCTCCTGCGATTCAAGTTTTTATATTTATTCTCCTCTATTCTAATGGCGTCGATATAGTTCCGGCGTAGGCTCCGCTTTGGAACTGTGATATTATGCCGCTCCACATATTTTTGCAAGGTTGATTTAGACCAACGTCCGTATCCTATTGGTGTTGGTTTCTTCATCATGATTTATATATAAGTATTATAATAATTTTTTTATTTAAATTTTATTGAGAGTAAACCAAGATAAACAAATTGGTCATTTATTGTTTTTTTGTCAAACCCATAGAGGGCGCTCTCGCAAGATAAATAAAACTAGTTTTTTTGTGAGTTTTTTTGTTATCGGGTCAAATTGAGTTTTTAAGATTTGGTTCAAAAGTGGCACACACCAAATTGAGTTTTTTAAGATTTGGTCTAGAAGCGGCACATCCCTACTACTTGACGTCACATGACACCCGGTAATGTCATAATTACGTCATCTTAATTTTCGTCTATAACACACCCTCGAATACTTGCAAACCAAGTTTGACCCCAACCGGACTTGTACTTTCAGAGTTAGAGGGTCTTAAAAACTACACATTTAATGTGACGTCACATGACCCGCGATGACGTCATCTTGATTATTTTTTTCTTGGCCCTCCTAAGGATGGTGGTCGAGGTCTGTGCTAAGTCTCAAGTCGATCTAATTTACAGAAGTGTCAAATTCAATATTTTGAAGACAAACGTGTACAAAACCTATGGAGAAAATTGAACTTTTAATGTGACGTCACATGATACCCGGTGATGTCATAATTACGTCATCTTAATTTTCGTCTATAACACACCCTCGAATACTTGCAAACCAAGTTTGACCCCAACCGGACTTGTACTTTCAGAGTTAGAGGATCTTAAAAAAATACACCTTTAATGTGACGTCACATGACCCGCGATGACGTCATCTTGATTATTTTGTTCTTGGCCCTCCTAAGGATGGTGGTCGAGGTCTGTGCTAAGTCTCAAGTCGATCGAATAGACAGAAGTGTAAAATTCAATATTTTGAAGAAAAACGTGTACAAAACCTATGGAGAAAATTGAACATTTAATGTGACGTCACATGACACCCGATGATGTCATAATTACTTCATCTTAATTTTCGTCTACAACACATCCTCGAATACTTGCAAACCAAGTTTGACCCCAACCGGACTTGTACTTTCAGAGTTAGAGGGTCTTAAAAACTACACCTTTAATGTGACGTCACATGACCCGCGATGACGTCATCTTAATTATTTTTTTCTTGGCCCTCCTAAGGATGGTGGTCGAGGTCTGTGCTAAGTCTCAAGTCGATCGATTTTACAGAAGTGTCAAATTCAATAGTCTGAAGAAAAACGTGTACAAATCCTATGGGGAAAAATTGCACCTTTAACGTGACGTCACGTGACCACGAATGACGTAATCGCGACGAATTTCTTCTAGGATCATCTGTGGGTGGTGGTCTAAGAGTAGGCCAAGTCTGAAGACGATCGGATTTACGAAAGTATCAAAGTGTATTGTCCGAACAAAAAACGTGTACAAACCCTATGGGGAAAAGTCTGAAGGAGAACTAGACATGTGTTTGTGGACAAACACAGAGCTGTTTCGAGTGTCTAAAATTACTTTCAATGTGTGTGTGGTGGTCTTTTGTGTGTGCCAAGTCTCAAGTCGATCAGATTTACTAAAGTGTCAACGGCAATAGTCTAAAGAAAAACGGGTACAAAATCTATGGGAAAAAATGAAACTTTAACGTGACGCCCCGTGACCTTGAATGACGTAATCGTGCCAAATTTCTTTTAGGGCCGTCTGTGGATGGTGGTCTAAGTGTGTGCCAAGTCTCAAGTCAATCGGAATTACTAAAGTGTCAAAGTCAATAGTCTAAACAAAAACGTGTACAAAACCAATGGGAGAAAAATGTGCACCTTTAATGTGACGTCACGTGACCTTGAATGACGCAATCGTGCCGAATTTCTTTCAGAAACATCTAGGGGTGGTGTTCTAAGTGTATGCCAAGTTTCAAGCCGGTCGGATTTACCAAAGTGTCAAAGTCAAGGTTCTGAAGGAAAACGTGTACAAAACCTATGGGGAAAATTTAACGTTTAACGCGAAGTCACGTGACCTTGAATGACGTAATCGCGACGAATTTCTTCTAGGACCGTCCTTGGGTGGTTGTCTAAGTGTACGCCAAGTTTCAATTCGATCGGATTTCCCAAAGTGTCAAAGTGTATTGTCTGAACAAACGTGTACAAATCCTATGGAGAACAAAAGGCAAAAAAACCCCAAAAAAACTAGACATGTGTTTGTGGACAAACACGGAGCTGTTTCGAGTGTCTAAAATTACTTTCAATATGTGTGTGGTGGTCTTTTGTGTGTGCCAAGTCTCAAGTCGATCAGATTTACTAAAGTGTCAAAGGTAATATTCTAAAGAAAAACGTGTACAAAACCTATGGGGGAAAGATTGAATCTTTAACGTGACGCCCCGTGACCTTGAATGACCTAATCGTGCCGAATTTCTTCTAGTACCGTCTGGGGGTGGTGTTCTAAGTGTATGCTAAGTTTCAAGTCGGTCGCATTTACCAAAGTGTCAAAGACAATAGTCTTAAGAAAAACGTGTACAAAACCTATGGGAAAAATTTCACCTTTAACGCTAAGTCACGTGACCTTGAGTGACGTAATCGTGGCGAATTTCTTCTAGGACCGTCCTTGTGTGGTTGTCTAAATGTATGCCAAGTCTCAAGTCGATCAGATTTACTAAAGTGTCAAAGTCAATAGTCTAAAGAAAAACGTGTACAAAACCTATGGGGGAAAATTTAACCTTTAACGTGACACCCCGTGACCTTGAATGACGTAATCGTGCCAAATTTCTCCTACGACCGTCTGTGGATGGTGGTCTATGTGTGTGCCAAGTCTCAAGTCGATCGGATTTACTAAGTGTCAAAGTCAAGAGTCTAAAGAAAAACGTGTACAAAACCTATGGGCGACAAATTAAACCTTTAACTTGACGTCACGTGACCTTGAATGACGCAATCGTGCTGAATTTCTTTCAGAAACATCTGGTGGTGGTGTTCTGAGTGTATGGCAAGTTTCAAGTCGGTCGGATTGACCAAAGTGTCAAAGGTAATATTCTAAAGAAAAACGTGTACAAAACCTATGGGGGAAAGATTGAATATTTAACGTGACGCCCCGTGACCTTGAATGACCTAATCGTGCCGAATTTCTTCTAGTACCGTCTGGGTGTGGTGTTCTAAGTGTATGCTAAGTTTCAAGTCGGTCGCATTTACCAAAGTGTCAAAGACAATAGTCTTAAGAAAAACGTGTACAAAACCTATGGGAAAAATTTCACCTTTAACGCTAAGTCACGTGACCTTGAGTGACGTAATCGTGGCGAATTTCTTCTAGGACCGTCCTTGTGTGGTTGTCTAAATGTATGCCAAGTCTCAAGTCGATCAGATTTACTAAAGTGTCAAAGTCAATAGTCTAAAGAAAAACGTGTACAAAACCTATGGGGGAAAATTTAACCTTTAACGTGACACCCCGTGACCTTGAATGACGTAATCGTGCCAAATTTCTCCTACGACCGTCTGTGGATGGTGGTCTATGTGTGTGCCAAGTCTCAAGTCGATCGGATTTACTAAGTGTCAAAGTCAAGAGTCTAAAGAAAAACGTGTACAAAACCTATGGGCGACAAATTAAACCTTTAACTTGACGTCACGTGACCTTGAATGACGCAATCGTGCTGAATTTCTTTCAGAAACATCTGGTGGTGGTGTTCTGAGTGTATGGCAAGTTTCAAGTCGGTCGGATTGACCAAAGTGTCAAATTTAATAGTCTGAAGAAAAACGTGTACAAAACCTATGGGAAAAATTTCACCTTTAACGCGAAGTCACGTGACCTTGAATGACGTAATCGCGACGAATTTCTTCTAGGACCGTCCTTGGGTGGTTGGCTAAGTGTATGCCAAGTCTCAAGTCCATCGGATTTACCAAAGTGTCAAAGTGTATTGTCTGAACAAACGTGTACAAATCCTATGGAGAACAAAAGGCAAAAAAAAAAAAAAAAAAAATAAATTTAACGAAAACAAAAGCTGTTTCGGTGGAAACCAGAACGAAAACAAAAGCTGTTTCGGTGAAAAACCGAAACAGCTAACTAGAAATGTGTTTGTGGACAAACACAGAGCTGTTTCGCATGTCTTAAATGACTTTCAATATTTGGGTCTGCAAAGTGTGAAGTCGATCGGATGTATTAAAGTGCTAAAGATATATTGGTTGAAAAAAACTTGTACAAATTCAATAGAAAAAAACTGTTCATTTAATGTGACGTCACATGACACCCGATGATGTCATCATGACGTCATCTTAATGTTCGTCTATAACACATCCTGGAATATGTGCATACCAAGTTTGACCCCAATCAAACATGTACTTCCATAGATTGGGGGTCCTAAAAACTACACCTTTAATGTGACGTCACATGACACCCGATGACGTCATCATGATGTCATTTTAATTTTCGTCTATAAGTCATCCTGGAATACATGAATACCAAGTTTGACCCCAATCGGACTTGTACTTCCAGAGATAGAGGGTCTTAACAACTGCACCTTTAATGTGACGTCACATGACCCCCGATGACGTCATCATGACGATTTTTCTCTTGGCCCTCCTGAGGATAGTGGTTGAGTTGTGTATTAAGTCTAAAGTCAATCAGATGTACCGAAGTGTCAAAGTCAATAGTCTGAAGGAAAACGTGTACAAACCCTATGGGAAAAAATTTCACCTTTAACGTGACTTCACGTGACCTTGAATGACGCAATCGAGCCAAATTTCTTCTAGGACCATCTGTGGGTGGAGGTCTAAGTGTATACCAAGTCTCAAGTCGATTGGATTTACCAAAGTGCCAAAGTGTATTGGCAGAACAAACGTGTGTAAATCCTATGGGTAAAAACACTGAAAGTGGAAAAAAAAAAAAGGAAAAAAAAAAAAAAACTAGACATGTGTTTGTGGACAAACACAGAGCTGTTTCGAGTGTCTAAAATTACTTTCAATATGTGTGTGGTGGTCTTTTGTGTGTGCCAAGTCTCAAGTCGATCAGATTTACTAAAGTGTCAAAGGCAATAGTCTAAAGAAAAACGTGTACAAAACCTATGGGAAACAATTGAAACTTTAACGTGACGCCCCGTGACCTTGAATGACGTAATCGTGCCGAATTTTTTCTAGGGCCGTCTGTGGATGGTGGTCTAAGTGTGTGCCAAGTCTCAAGTCGATCGGATGTACTAAAGTGTTAAAGTCAATAGTCTAAAGAAAAACGTATACAAAACCAATGGGAGAAAAATGTGAACCTTTAATGTGACGTCACGTGACCTTGAATGACACAATCGTGCCGAAGTTCTTTCAGAAACATCTGGGGGTGGTGTTCTAAGTGTATGCTAAGTTTTAAGTCGGTCGGATTTACCGAAGTGCCAAAGTCAATAGTCTGAAGAAAAACGTGTACAAAACCTATGGGGAAAATTAAACCTTTAAAGTGACGTCACGTGACCTTGAATGACGCAATCGAGCCAAATTTCTTCTAGGACCATCTGTGGGTGGAGGTCTAAGTGTACACCAAGTCTCAAGTCGATTGGAATCACCAAAGTGCCAAAGTGTATTGGCAGAACAAACGTGTGTAAATCCTATGGGTAAAAACACTGAAAGTGGGAAAAAAAAAAAGGAAAAAAAAAAAAAAAAAAAAGAAAAAAAAAAACTTTAACGAAAACAAAAGCTGTTTCGGTGGAAAACCGAAACAGCTAAAAAAAAAAAAAAAAAAACTTTAACGAAAACAAAAGCTGTTTCGGTGAAAAACCGAAACAGCTAACTAGACATGTGTTTGTGGACAAACACAGAGCTGTTTCGCTTGTCTAAAATGACTTTGAATATGTGAGAGGTGGTCTAAGTATGTACCAAATCTGAAGTCGATCGGATTTACCAAAGTGCCAAATATATATATGTTCCCAAAAACGTGTACAAATGCTACGGGGAAAACTACACCTTTAATGTGACGTCACATGACACCCGATGACGTCATCATGACGTCAACTTACTTGACGTCAACTTACTTTTCGTCTATAACACATCCCGGAATACCTGAATACCGAGTTTGACCCTAATTGGAATTGTACTTTCAGAGATAGAGGGTCTTAAAAACTACACCTTTAATGTGACGTCACATGACCCACGATGACGTCATCCTGACGATTTTTCCCTTGGCCCTCCTGGGGATGGTGGTTGAGGTTTGTATCAAGTCTAAAGTAAATCGGATTTACCAAAGTGTCAAAGTCAATAGTCAGAAGGAAAACGTGTACAAAACCTATGGGAAAAAATTGAACCTTTAACGTGACGTCACGTGACCATGAATGACGGAATCGTTACGAATTTGTTCTAGGATCATCTGTGGGTGGTGGTCTAAGTGTATGCCAAGTCTCAAGTCATTCGGTTTCATTAAAGTGTCAAAGTGTATTGGCTGAAGAAAAAACGTGTACAAACCCTATGGAGAAGAGTCTGAAACAGAAGAAAAAAAGGAAAAAACTAGAAATGTGTTTGTGGACAAACACAGAGCTGTTTCGGTTGTCTAAGATGACCTTTATTGTGTGTGTGCCAAGTATGAAATCGATCGGATTTACCCAAGTAAATTGGTTTAAAAATAGGTGTACAAACGTCACATGACACCTGGTAATGTCATCATGATGTCATCCTAATATTCGTCTATAACACATTCTGGAATACTTGCATACCAAGTTTGACCCCAATCAGACTTGTACTTCCAGAGATAGAGGGTCCTAAAATCTGCCCCTTTATTGTGACGTCACATGACCCATGATGACGTCATCCTGACGATTTTCCCCTTGGCCCTCCTGGGTATGGTGGTCGAGGTGTGTGCTAAGTCTGAAGTCGATCGGATTTACCAAATTGTCAAATTCAATAGTCTGAAGAAAAACGTGTACAAAACCTATGGAGAAAATTGAACCTTTAATGTGACGTCACATGACACCCGATGATGTCATAATTACGTCATCTTAATTTTCGTCTATAACACATCCTCGAATACTTGCAAACCAAGTTTGACCCCAACCGGACTTTTACTTTCAGAGTTAGAGGGTCTTAAAAAACTACACCTTTAATGTGACGTCACATGACCCGCGATGGCGTCATCTTGATTATTTTTTTCTTGGCCCTCCTAAGGATGGTGGTCGAGGTCTGTGCTAAGTCTCGCGTCGATCGAATTTACAGAAGTGTCAAATTCAATATTTTGAAGGAAAACGTGTACAAAACCTATGGAGAAAATTGTACCTTTAATGTGACGTCACATGACACCCGGTGATTTCATAATTACGTCATCTTAATTTTCGTCTATAACACATCCTCGAATACTTGCAAACCAAGTTTGACCCCAACCGGACTTTTACTTTCAGAGTTAGAGGGTCTTAAAAAACTACACCTTTAATGTAACGTCACATGACCCGCGATGCCGTCATCTTGATTATTTTTTTCTTGGCCCTCCTAAGGATGGTGGTCGAGGTCTGTGCTAAGTCTCACGTCGATCGAATTTACAGAAGTGTCAAATTTAATAGTCTGAAGAAAAACGTGTACAAACCCTAAGGGAAAAACATGTGCACCTTTAATGTCACGTCACGTGACCTTGAAAGACGAAATCGTGCCGAATTTCTTTCAGGGACATCTGGGAGTGGGGTTCTAAGTGTATGCCAAGTTTCAAGTCGGTCGGATTTACCAAAGTGTCAAAGTCAATAGTCTGAAGAAAAACGTGTACAAAACCTATGGGAAAAAAATTACCTTTAACATGACGTCACGTGACCTTGAATTACGTAATCGCGACGAATTTCTTCTAGGACCGTCCTTGGGTGGTTGTCTAAATGTATGCCAAGTCTCAAGTCGATCGGATTTACCAAAGTGTCAAAGTGCTATTCCAGAAAAAACGTGTACAAATCCTATGGGGAAAAGTCTGAAAGAGGAAAAGAAAAAGAAACTAGACATGTGTTTGTGGACAAACACAGAGCTGTTTCGAGTGTCTAAAATTACTTTCAATATGTGTGTGGTGGTATTTTGTGTGTGCCAAGTCTCAAGTCGATCAGATTTACTAAAGTGTCAAAGTCAATAGTCTGAAGAAAAACGGGTACAAAACCTATGGGGAAAATTATACCTTTAACGTGACGTCACGTGACCTTGAATGACGCAATCGAGCCAAATTTCTTCTAGGACCATCTGTGGGTGGAGGTCTAAGTGTATACCAAGTCTCAAGTCGATTGGATTTACCAAAGTGCCAAAGTGTATTGGCAGAACAAACGTGTGTAAATCCTATATGTAAAAACACTGAAAGTGGAAAAAAGAAAAAAAAAAAAGAAAAAGAAACTAGACATGTGTTTGTGGACAAACACAGAGCTGTTTCGGATGTCTAAGATGACTTTCATTATGTGTGTGCCAAGTCTGAAATCGATTGGATTTGCCAATTTTCCCAAGATATATAAGTTGAAAAATACGTGTACAAATCCTATGGGAAAAACTGCACCTTTAATATGACGTCACATGACACCCGATGATGTCATCATGATGTCATCTTAATTTTCGTCTACAACACATTATGGAATACTTGCATACCAAGTTTGGCCCCAATCAGACATCTACTTCCAGAGATAGAGGGTCCTAAAATCTGCCCCTTTAATGTGACGTCACATGACCCACGATGACGTTATCCTGACGATTTTCCACTTGGCCCTCCTAGGTATGGTGGTCGAGGTGTGTGCTAAGTCTGAAGTCGATCGGAATTACCAAATTGTCAAATTCAATAGTCTGAAGAAAAACGTGTACAAAACCTATGGAGAAAATTGAACCTTTATTGTGACGTCACATGACACCCGATGATGTCATAATTACGTCATCTTAATTTTCGTCTATAACACATCCTCGAATACTTGCAAACCAAGTTTGACCCCAACCGGACTTGTACTTTCAGAGTTAGAGGGTCCTAAAAACTGAACCTTTAATGTGACGTCCCATGACCCCCCGATGACGTCATCAATGCGATTTTCCCCTTGGCCCTCCTGGAGATGATGGGCGAGGTGTGTGCTAAGTCTCAAGTCGATCAAATTTACGAAAGTGTCAAAGTCAATAGTCTGAAGAAAAACGTGTACAAACCCTATAGGGAAAAAAATTGCACCTTTAACGTCACGTCACGTGACCTTAAATGACGCAATCGTGCCAAATGTCTTCAAGAGCCATCTGTGGGTGGTGTTTTAGGTGTATGCCAAGTTTCAAGTCGGTCGGATTTACCAAAGTGTCAAAGTCAATAGTCTGAAGAAAAACGTGTACAAAACCTATGGGAAAAAAATATAAACTTTAGCGTGACGCCCCGTGACCTTGAATGACGTAATCGTGCCGAATTTCTTCTAGGGCCGTCTGTTGATGGTGGTCTAAGTGTGTGCCAAGTCTCAAGTCGATCGGATTTACTAAAGTGTCAAAGTCAATAGTCTAAAGAAAAACGTGTACAAAACCAATGGGAGAAAAATGTGAACCTTTAATGTGACGTCACGTGACCTTGAATGAGGCAATTGTGCCACATTTCTTTCAGAAACATCTGGGGGTGGTGTTCTAAGTGTATGCCAAGTTTCAAGTCGGTCGGATTTACCGAAGTGCCAAAGTCAATAGTCTGAAGAAAAACGTGTACAAAACCTATGGGAAAATGCTCACCTGTAACGTGAGGTCACGTGACCTTGAATGACGTAACCGTGACAAATTTCTTCTAGGACCATCTGTGGGTGGTTGTCTAAATGTATGCCAAGTCTCAAGTCGATCGGATTTACCAAAGTGTCAAAGTGCTATGGCAGAAAAAACGTGTACAAATCCTATGGGAAGAAGTCTGAAAGTGGAAAAGAAAAAAAAGAAAAAACTAGACATGTGTTTGTGGACAAACACACACAAGTGGGTAAATGCCGTCAATAGGGGACGGGGCATTGTCTGACCGTCTTCCCTCTTTTGTTTGTACTCTAACGTTTTCGGATGATCGCCATAGGATTTGCACACGAGTCTGAATCGGGGACCTTTGCGGAATAGGGGACCCCATTGTTCCCTTTGTCATACGTCCCCTATTTCAATCAAAAACAAACTCAGAGCTGTTTCGAGTGTCTTTCAATATGTGTGTGATGGTCTTTTGTGTGTGCCAAGTCTCAAGTCGACCAGATTTAATAAAGTGTCCAAGTCAATAGTCTAAAGAAAAACGTGTACAAAACCTATGGGGGAAAAATGAAACTTTAACGTGACGCCCCGTGACCTTGAATGACGTAATCGTGCCAAATTTCTTTTAGGGCCGTCTGTGGATGGTGGTCTAAGTGTGTGCCAAGTCTCAAGTCGATCGGATTTACTAAAGTGTCAAAGTCAACAGTCTAAACAAAAACGTGTACAAAACCAATGGGAGAAAAATGTGCACCTTTAATGTGACGTCACGTGACCTTGAATGACGCAATCGTGCCGAATTTCTCTCAGAAACATCTAGGGGTGGTCTTCTAATTGTATGCCAAGTTTCAAGTCGGTCGGATTTACCGAAGTGCCAAAGTCAATAGTCTGAAGAAAAACGTGTACAAAACCTATGGGGACATTTTCACCTTTAACGTGAGGTCACGTGACCTTGAACTACGTAATCGCGACAAATTTCTTTTAGGACCGTCCTTGGGTGGTTGTCTAAATGTATGCCAAGTTTCAAGTCGATCGGATTTCCCAAAGTGTCAAAGTGCCCTGTCTGAACAAACGTGTGCAAATCCTATGAAGAAAAGTCTGAAAAAAAACTAGACATGTGTTTGTGGACAAACACACAGCTGTTTCGAGTTTCTAAAATTACTTTCAATATGTGTGGTGGTCTTTTGTGTGTGCCAAGTCTCAAGTCGATCTGATTTACTAAAGTGTCAAAGTCAATAGTCTAAATAAAAACGTGTACAAAACCTATGGGGGAAAATTGAACCTTTAACGTGACGCCCCGTGACCTTGAATGACGTAATCGTGCCATATTTTTCCGAGGACCGTCTGTGGATGGTGGTCTATGTGTGTGCCAAGTCTCAAGTCGATCGGATTTACTAAAGTGTCAAAGTCAATAGTCTAAAGAAAAACGTGTACAAAACGTATGGGGGAAAAAATAAACCTTTAATGTGACGTCACGTGACCCTGAATGACGCAATCGAATGACGCAATCTTTCAGAAACATTTGGGGGTGGTGTTCTAAGTGTATGCCAAGTTTCTAGTCGGTCTGATTTACCAAAGTGTCAAAGTCAATAGTCTTAAGAAAAACGTGTACAAAACCTATGGGAAAAATTTCACCTTTAACGCGAAGTCACGTGACCTTGAGTGACGTAATCGCAACGAATTTCTTCTAGGACCGTCCTTGGGTGGTTGTCTAAATGTATGCCAAGTCTCAAGTCGATCGGATTTACCAAAGTGTCAAAGTGTATTGTCTGAATAAACGTGTGCAAATCCTATGGAGAAAAGTCTGAAAAAGGAGAAAAAAAAAAAAAAAAAAAAAAAAAAAACTTTAACGATTACAAAAGCTGTTTCGGTGAAAAACCGAAACAGCTAAAAACTAGACATGTGTTTGTGGACAAACACAGAGCTGTTCCGAGTGTCTTTCAATATGTGTGTGATGGTCTTTTGTGTGTGCCAAGTCTCAAGTCGACCAGATTTAATAAAGTGTCCAAGTCAATAGTCTAAAGAAAAACGTGTACAAAACCTATGGGGGAAAAACGAAACTTTAACGTGACGCCCCGTAACCTTGAATGACGTAATCGTGCCAAATTTCTTTTAGGGCCGTCTGTGGATGGTGGTCTAAGTGTGTGCCAAGTCTCAAGTCGATCGGATTTACTAAAGTGTCAAAGTCAACAGTCTAAACAAAAACGTGTACAAAACCAATGGGAGAAAAATGTGCACCTTTAATGTGACGTTACGTGATCTTGAATGACGCAATCGTGCCGAAGTTCTCTCAGAAACATCTAGGGGTGGTCTTCTAAGTGTATGCCAATTTTTAAGTCGGTCGGATTTACCGAAGTGCCAAAGTCAATAGTCTGAAGAAAAACGTGTACAAAACCTATTGGAAAATTTTCACCTTTAACGCAAAGTCACGTGACCTTGAATGACGTAATCGCGACGAATTTCTTCTAGGACCGTCCTTGGGTGGTTGTCTAAGTGTATGCCAAGTCTCAAGTCCATCGGATTTACCAAAGTGTCAAAGTGTATTGTCTGAACAAACGTGTACAAATCCTATGGAGAACAAAAGAAAAAAAAAAAAAAACTAGACATGTGTTTGTGGACAAACACAGAGCTGTTTCGAGTGTCTTTTAATATTTGTGTGATGGTCTTTTGTGTGTGCCAAGTCTCAAGTCGATCAGATTTACTAGTGTCAAAGTCAATAGTCTAAAGAAAAACGTGTACAAAACCTATGGGAAAAAAATGAAACTTTAACGTGACACCCCGTGACCTTGAATGACGTAATCGTGCCAAATTTCTTCTAGGGCCGTGTGTGGATGGTGTTCTAAGTGTGTGTCAAGTCTCAAGTCGATCGGATTTACTAAAGTGTCAAAGTCAATAGTCTAAAGAAAAACGTGTACAAAACCAATGGAAGAAAAATGTGAACCTTTATTGTGACGTCACGTGACCTTGAATGACGCAATCGTGCCAAATTTCTTTCAGAAACATCTGGGGGTGGTGTTCTAAGTGTATGCCAAGTTTCAAGTCGGTCGGATTTACCAAAGTGCTAAAGTCAATAGTCTGAAGAAAAACGTGTACAAAACCTATGGGGAAATAAATTACACCTTTAACGTCACGTCACGTGACCTTGAATGACGCAATCGTGCCGAATTTCGTCCAGGACTATCTGTGGTTGGTGTTCTAAGTGTATGCTAAGTCTCAAGTCGATCGAATTCATTAAAGTGTCAAAGTCCACAGTTTGAAGAAAAACGTGTACAAAACCTATGGGGAAAATGTTACCTTTAACATGACGTCACGTGACCTTGAATGACGGAATCGCGACGAATTTCTTCTAGGACCGTCCTTGGGTGGTTGTCTAAATGTATGCCAAGTCTCAGGTCGATCGGATTTACCAAAGTGTCAAAGTGTATTGGCAGAAAAAACGTGTACAAATCCTATGGGAAAAAGTGACAAAAAAAAAAAAAAAAACTAGACATGTGTTTGTGGACAAACACAGAGCTGTTTCGCATGTCTAAAATGCCTTTCAATATTTGTGTGGTGGTCTAAGTGTGTGACAAGTCTAAAGTCGATCGAATTTAGTGCCAAAGATAAATTGGTTGAAAAAAACGTGTACAAATCCTATGGGGAAAATTGAACCTTTAATGTGACGTCACATGATACCCGATTATGTCATCATGATGTCATCTTAATTTTCGTCTGTAACACATCCTGGAATACTTGCATACCAAGTTTGACCCCAATCGGACATGTACTTCTAGAGATAGAGGGTCCTTAAAACTGAACCTTTAATGTGACGTCACATGACCCACGATGACGTCATTATTACGATTTTTCCCTTGGCCTTCCTGGGAATGGTGGTCGAGGTATGCGCTAAGTCTGAAGTCGATCAAATTTACGAAAGTGTCAAAGTCAATAGTCTAAAGAAAAACGTGTACAAACCCTATGGGAAAACAAATTGCACCTTTAACGTCACGTCACGTGACCTTGAATGACGCAATCGCGCCGAATGTCGTCCAGGACCATCTGTGGGTGGTGTTCTAGGTGTATGCTAAGTCTTAAGTCGAACGGATTCATTAAAGTGTCAAAGTCAATAGTTTGAAGAAAAACGTGTACAAAACCTATGGGGAAAATTGTACCTTTAACATGACGTCACGTGACCTTGAATGACGGGATCGCGACGAATTTCTTCTAGGACTGTCCTTGGGTGGTTGTCTAAGTGTATGCCAAGTTTCAGGTCGATCGGATTTACCAAAGTGTCAAAGTGTATTGGCAGAAAAAACGTGTACAAATCCTATGGGAAAAAGTGACAAAAAAAAAAAAAAAAAAAAAAAAAAGAAACTAGAAATGTGTTTGTGGACAAACACAGAGCTGTTTCGCATGTCTAAAATGCCTTTCAATATTTGTGTGGTGGTCTAAGTGTGTGCCAAGTCTAAAGTCGATCGAATTTAGCGCCAAAGATAAATTGGTTGAAAAAAACGTGTACAAATCCTATGGTGAAAATTAAACCTTTAATGTGACGTCGCATGACACCCGATGATATCATCACAATGTCATCCTAATTTTCGTCTATAACGCATCCCGGAATACCCGAATACAAAGTTTGACCCTAATTGGACTTGTACTTCCAGAGATAGAGGGTCCGAAAACTACACCTTTAATGTGACGTCACATGACCCACGATGACGTCATCATCACGAGTTTTCTCTTGGCCCTCCTGGGGATGGTGGTCGAATTGTGTGCTAGGTCTCAAGTCGATCAAATTTACGAAAGTGTCAAAGTCAATAGTCTAAAGAAAAACGTGTACAAAACCTATGGGGAAAACTACACCTTTGATGTGACGTCACATGACACCTGATGACGTCATCATTACGTCACCTTAATTTTCGTCTATAACACATCCCGGAATACCTGAATACCAAGTTTGACCCTAATTGGACTTGTACTTTCAAAGATATAGAGTCTTAAAAACTACACCTTTAATGTGACGTCACATGACCCACGATAATGTCATCATGACGTCACCCTATTTTTCGTCTATAACTCATCATGGAATACCTGAATACCAAGTTTGACCCCAATCGGACATGTACTTCCAGAGGTAGAGGGTCTTAAAAACTGCACCTTTAATGTGACGTCACATGACTCCCGATGACGTCATCATGACAATTTCCCTCTTGGCTTTCCTGAGGATGGTGGTTGAGCTGTGTACTAAGTCTCGAGTCGATCAAATGTACGAAAGTGTCAAAGTCAATAGTCTGAAGACAAACGTGTACAAACCCTATGGGAAAAAATGTACACCTTTAACGTCACGTCACGTGACCTTGAATAACGCAAATCGTGCCGAATTTTGTCCAGGACCATCTGTGGGTGGTGTTCTCAGTGTATGCTAAGTCTTAAGTCGAACGGATTCATTAAAGTGTCAAAGTCAATAGTTTGATGAAAAACGTGTACAAAACCTATGGGGAAAATTGTACTTTTAACATGACGTCACGTGACCTTGAATGACGGAATCGCGACGAATTTCTTCTAGGACTGTCCTTGGGTGGTTGTCTAAGTGTATGCCAAGTTTCAGGTCGATCGGATTTACCAAAGTGTCAAAGTGTATTGGCAGAAAAAACGTGTACAAATCCTATGGGAAAAAGTGACAAAAAAAAAAAAAAAAACTAGACATGTGTTTGTGGACAAACACAGAGCTGTTTCGAGTGTCTAAAATTACTTTCAATATGTGTGTGGTGGTCTTTTGTGTGTGCCAAGTCTCAAGTCGATCAGATTTACTAAAGTGTCAAAGGCAATAGTCTAAAGAAAAACGTGTACAAAACCTATGGGAAACAATTGAAACTTTAACGTGACGCCCCGTGACCTTGAATGACGTAATCGTGCCGAATTTTTTCTAGGGCCGTCTGTGGATGGTGGTCTAAGTGTGTGCCAAGTCTCAAGTCGATCGGATGTACTAAAGTGTTAAAGTCAATAGTCTAAAGAAAAACGTATACAAAACCAATGGGAGAAAAATGTGAACCTTTAATGTGACGTCACGTGACCTTGAATGACACAATCGTGCCGAAGTTCTTTCAGAAACATCTGGGGGTGGTGTTCTAAGTGTATGCTAAGTTTTAAGTCGGTCGGATTTACCGAAGTGCCAAAGTCAATAGTCTGAAGAAAAACGTGTACAAAACCTATGGGGAAAATTAAACCTTTAAAGTGACGTCACGTGACCTTGAATGACGCAATCGAGCCAAATTTTTTTCTAGGACCATCTGTGGGTGGAGGTCTAAGTGTACACCAAGTCTCAAGTCGATTGGAATCACCAAAGTGCCAAAGTGTATTGGCAGAACAAACGTGTGTAAATCCTATGGGTAAAAACACTGAAAGTGGAAAAAAAAAAAAGGAAAAAAAAAAAAAAAAAATAGACATGTGTTTGTGGACAAACACAGAGCTGTTTCGGATGTCTAAGATGACTTTCATTATGTGTGTGCCAAGTCTAAAATCGATTGGATTTGCCAATTTTCCCAAGATATATAAGTTGAAAAATACGTGTACAAATCCTATGGGAAAAACTGCACCTTTAATGTGACGTCACATGACACCCGATGATGTCATCATGATGTCATCTTAATTTTCGTCTATAACACATTCTGGAATACTTGCATACCAAGTTTAGCCCCAATCAGACATGTACTTCCAGAGATAGAGGGTCCTAAAATCTACCCCTTTAATGTGACGTCACATGACCCACGATGACGTTATCCTGACAATTTTTCCCCTTGGCCCTCCTGGGTATGGTGGTCGAGGTGTGTGCTAAGTCTGAAGTCGATCGGATTTACCAAATTGTCAAATTCAATAGTCTGAAGAAAAACGTGTACAAAACCTATGGAGAAAACTGAACCTTTAATGTGACGTCACATGACACCCGATGATGTCATAATTACGTCATCTTAATTTTCGTCTATAACACATCCTCGAATACTTGCAAACCAAGTTTGACCCCAACCGGACTTGTACTTTTAGAGTTAGAGGGTCTTAAAAACTACACCTTTAATGTGACGTTACATGACCCGCGATGACGTCATATTGATTATTTTGTTCTTGGCCCTCCTAAGCATGGTGGTCGAGGTCTGTGCTAAGTTTCAAGTCAATCGGATTCACCAAACTGTCAAATTAAATAGTCTGAAGAAAAACGTGTACAAAACCTATGGGGGAATAATTTGCACATTTAACGTGACGTCACGTGACCTTGAAAGACGCAATCGT
Organism: Crossaster papposus; assembly: GCA_037893245.1. Lineage (NCBI taxonomy): Eukaryota > Metazoa > Echinodermata > Asteroidea > Velatida > Solasteridae > Crossaster > Crossaster papposus. The sequence goes on along the minus strand of JBAIAA010000022.1, from coordinate 451,122 downwards.
GCCGAATTTCTTCCAATATCATTTGTGGGTGGTGTTCTAAGTGTATGCCAAGTTTCAAGTCGGTCGGATTTACCGAAGTGCCAAAGTCAATAGTCTGAAGAAAAACGTGTACAAAACCTATGGGGAAAATTAAACCTTTAAAGTGACGTCACGTGACCTTGAATCACGCAATCGAGCCAAATTTCTTCTAGGACCATCTGTGGGTGGAGGTCTAAGTGTACACCAAGTCTCAAGTCGATTGTAATCACCAAAGTGCCAAAGTGTATTGGCAGAACAAACGTGTGTAAATCCTATGGGTAAAAACACTGAAAGTGGAGAAAAAAAAAAGGAAAAAAAAAAAAAAGAAAAAAAAAAACTTTAACGAAAACAAAAGCTGTTTCGGTGGAAAACCGAAACAGCTAAAAAGAAAAAAAAAAATTTAACGAAAACAAAAGCTGTTTCGGCCGAAATGCCGAAACAGCTAAAAAAAAAAAAAAAAAAAAAAAAATTTAACGAAAACAAAAGCTGTTTCGGCTGAAAGGCCGAAACAGCTAAAAAAAAAAAAAAAAAAAAAAAAAAAAAAAAAAAGAAACTAGACATGTGTTTGTGGACAAACACAGAGCTGTTTCGATTGTCTAACGTTACTTTCATGTGTGTGTGGTGGTCTATGTGTGTGCCAAGTGTGAAGTCGATTGGATTTACACAAGTGCCAAATATATATTAGTTGAAAAAACGTGTACAAATCCTATGGGGAAAAGTGAACCTTTAATGTGACGTCACATGATACCCGATGATGTCATCATAATGTCATCTTAATTTTCGTCTGTAACACATCCTGGAATACTTGCATACCAAGTTTGACCCCAATCGGACATGTACTTCTAGAGTTATAGGGTCTTAAAAACTAAACCTTTAATGTGACGTCACATGACCCCCGATGACGTCATCATGAAGGATTTTCTCCTTGGCCCTCCTGGAGATGGTGGTCGAGGTGTGTGCTAAGTATCAAGTCGATCAAATTTACGAAAGTGTCAAAATAAATAGTTTGAAGAAAAACGTGTACAAACCCTATGGGGAAAACAATTAGACGTTTAACGTCACGTCACGTGACCTTGAATGACGCAATCGTGCCGAATTTCTTCAATGGCCATCTGTGGGTGGTGTTCTAAGTGTATGTCAAGTTTCAAGTCGGACGGATTCACCAAAGTGTCAAAGTCAAAAGTCTGAAGAAAAACGTGTACAAAACCTATGGGGAAAATTTTACCTTTAACATGACGTCACGTGACCTTGAATGACGTAATCGCGACAAATTTCTTCTAGGACCGTCCTTGGGTGGTTGTCTAAATGTATGCCAAGTCTCAAGTCGATCGGATTTACCAAAGTGTCAAAGTGTATTGGCAGAAAAAAACGTGACAAAAAAGAAAAAAAAAAAGAAAAAAAAAAACTTTAACGAAAACAAAAGCTGTTTCGGTGAAAAACCGAAACAGCTAAAAAAAAAACTTTAACGAAAACAAAAGCTGTTTCGGTGAAAAACCGAAACAGCTAACTAGAACTACGTCTGTTCGAGGAACAGAACATAGGGCTTTTTCGCTTTCCCAATTTTTTAGATTAAATTTTTCAAAAATTGAACTTTTATACCATCAAAATAATTTAAAATCATCGAAAACGAATTTAAGTTAATTTAAACAGATTAAAATGAATCAAAACTGATTAAAACGATGACGTCACACGTTTGTGAACTTTTTTGTGCAACTATCTATCACCTAACAATACAAACGTATGTTATGTTAGCACGTTCCGTTGCTGAGATATGACTTAAAGGTCGAAAAATGTAATATTTCAAATATAATCGTAATATGACGTAACATTTGTCAACATGCCGCTAGAGGGCGCTATAACCTTTTAAGAAGTCACCGTTAACTTGTTTGTTACTTACAACCTAGCCAGCGCCTAACATCGTTGAAAGTAAGTTCACATCGTTTTCCACTTTTAAATTATAATGCACTTCCGGTTTGAACCGGAAGGAAGGGTCAGTTTTGTTTGCATGTAATACAAATTATGAAGACCATGGATTAATCTATCAATTCCCTTAAAAATCTGAATCAGATCTCTTACAGTTGATTTTATATTGATTTTCAAAGATTAAATCTAGAAATATTTGGTTGCTTGTAATCTGACATTTGATGACGTCATCGTGACGTAATTAACAGAAAGCTCGAGAGCTGTCTTTACTTTGCTATCTGATGCAAACATCTGGATTATATCTATAGCGGGTGATTTTTAAGCGATTGTTTAAGGTTTAAAGGATTTTTCATTGTAACTTCCGGTTTGGTGACGTCATAAATATTTTTCCTTCCCAATATGGTCTACGCATGAAGCTGATTATATACACCGGTTATAAAGTGGTTTCAGCAAACTTCGCCACACACATCAACAGATAATTCATTTTAACCATTTTTCAACCTGCCGCTAGAGGGCGCTATAACATATTATGACGTCGCCTGATTTTTTTTTGAAAAGTTTATTCTAGCCAGAAACTAACATCGTTGAAAGTAAGTTCATATCATTTTTCACTTTCAAATTATGAGGCACTTCCGGTTGGACCGAAAGGAAGGGTCACGTGATTTTAGCACACGAGATAAAATGAAGATTCTGGATTATTCTATCTATTGCCACAAAAATCAAGTTTCGGTCTTTTGTGGTTGATTTGTTATTTATTTTTAAAGATTAAATCAATTGCGCCTTTAAGATGACGTCACGTGACCCCTGACGACGTAACCATGACGTATGTCTGCGAGACACGAGTTTACTATAGGGTCTTCACCTGGGTTAAGTTTTATGGAAATACGACTTTGTTTTTCGTTAAAGGTGCTTGGAATTGTGCAAACAACGTTTACAAAGTCTATGGGATTGGATTCTGCGTAGCCGAGAGCCGGTTTACCTACCTGTCGCACACGGCGCCCTTCTCCATAGGCAATTTGATGACGTCATCCTGTTTCGCTTGTTGGCGGCTAGTGTCCTCTTGGGTGAGCGTACATTTGCATGCACGTACGATGTCAGTAGTGATACATTCGCTCAATGCATAGTACACTATCAGTATATACGTACGTACATATACAAGCATGTACACCCACCCATACGTGCGCCATGCACATATAAGGGGTCAATGCTTTATGCGCCTAGGCCAAAACCATTAAATTTCAAGGGTGCCGCAGGGTATGTCCAAGTTCGGTTTTTGCCAAAAAAACACAGGAAAGTTCGAGAACTACTTTTACACTAACCTTTAGAGCAAAAATCAAGATTATATCTGTCAGGTTTAATTTTTTAGGAATTTTCAAAGGAAAATAAGTCTTTTCATTGTAACTTCCGGTCTGGTGACGTCATAATTTTTTCTTCTCGTCTACTTGTTCCTAGCATGAAGCTGATTAAATACACCGGTTATAAAGTGATTTCCGCAAACTTCGCCACGCACATCAACAGATTATTCATTTTAACCATTTTTCAACTTGCCGCTAGAGGGCGCTATAACATGTTATGGCGTCGCCGATATTTGTTTTGTTAAATACAATCTAGCCAGACACTAACATCGTTGAAAGTAAGTTCATATCATTTTTCACTTTTAAATTATAAGGCACTTCCGGTTTGGACAGAAAGGAAGGGTCACGTGATTTTACGCACACGAGATAAAATGAAGATCCTCAATTATTCTATCTATTGCCACAAAAATCAAGTTTCGGTCTTTTGCGATCGATTTGTTATTGATTTTCAAAGATTAAATCAATTGCACCTTTAAGATGACGTCACGTGACCCCTGATGACGTCACCATGACGTATGTCTGCTAGGCACGAGCTTACTATAGGGTCTTCACTTGGGTTAAGTTTTATGGTAATACGACTTTGCTTTCTACTAAAAGTGACGTGCAGGAAAAACGTGTACAAAGTCTATGGGGTTTAGGTTACTAAAAGAAAGAAAAAAAAGAAGAAAAAAAAAAATCAGAATAAAAACAAAGGCTTTTTCGCAAAATTTGCGAAAAGCCAAAAAAAAAAAAAAAAAAAAAAAATTTAACGAAAACAAAAGCTGTTTCGGCTGAAATGCCGAAACAGCTAAAAAAAAAAAAAAAAAAAAAAAAAAAAATTTAACGAAAACAAAAGCTGTTTCGGCTGAAATGCCGAAACAGCAAAAAAAAAAGACTAGACATGTGTTTGTGGACAAACACAGAGCTGTTTCGGATGTCTAAGATGACTTTCATTATGTGTGTGCCAAGTCTGAAATCGATTGGATTTGCCAATTTTCCCAAGATATATAAGTTGAAAAATGCGTGTACAAATCCTATGGGAAAAACTGCACCTTTAATGTAACGTCACATGACACCCGATGATGTCATCATGATGTCATCTTAATTTTCGTATATAACACATTGTGGAATACTTGCATACTAAGTTTAGCCCCAATCAGACATGTACTTCCAGAGATAGAGGGTCCTAAAATCTGCCCCTTTAATGTGACCTCACATGACACCCGATGATGTCATAATTACGTCATCTTAATTTTCGTCTTTAACACATCCTCGAATACTTGCATACCAAGTTTGACCCCAACCGGACTTGTACTTTCAGAGTTAGAGGGTCTTAAAAACTACACCTTTAATGTGACGTCACATGACCCACGATGACGTCATCTTGATTATTTTTTTCTTGGCCCTCCTAAGGATGGTGGTCAAGGTCTGTGCTAAGTCTCAAGTCGATTGGGTTTACAAAAGTGTCAAATTCAATATTCTGAAGAAAAACGTGTACAAATCCTATGGGAAAAAATTGCACCTTTAACGTGACGTCACGTGACCACGAATGACGTAATCGTGACAAATTTCTTCTAGGATCATCTGTGGGTGGTGGTCTAAGTGTATGCCAAGTCTCAAGTCGATCGGATTTACCAGAGTGTCAAAGTGTACTGGCTGAAAAAAAACCGTGTACAAATCCTATAGAGAATAGTCTGAAACAGAAGGAAAAAAAAACTAGACATGTGTTTGTGGACAAACACAGAGCTGTTTCGAGTGTCCAAAGTTACTTTCAATGTGTATGTGGTGGTCTTTTGTGTGTGCCAAGTCTCAAGTCGATCAGATTTACTAGTGTCAAAGACAATAGTCTAAAGACAAACGTGTACAAAACCTATGGGAAAAAATTAAACCTTTAACGTGACGCCCCGTGACCTTGAATGACGTAATCGTGCCAAATTTCTTCTACGACCGTCTGTGGATAGTGCTCTACGTGTGTGCCAAGTCTCAAGTCGATCGGATTTACTAAGTGTCAAAGTCAATAGACTAAAGAAAAACGTGTACAAAACCTATGGGGGACAAATTAAACCTTTAACTTGACGTCACGTGACTTTGAATGACGCAATCGTGCTGAATTTCTTTCAGAAACATCTGGTGGTGGTGTCTTGAGTATATGGCAAGTTTCAAGTCGGTCGGATTTACCAAAGTGTCAAATTCAATAGTCTGAAGAAAAACGTGTACAAAACCTATGGGGAAATTTTCACCTTTAACGCTAAGTCACGTGACCTTGAATGACGTAATCGCGACGAATTTCTTCTAGGACCGTCCTTGGGTGGTTGTCTAAGTGTATGCCAAGTCTAAAGTCCATCGGATTTACCAAAGTGTCAAAGTGTATTGTCTGAACAAACGTGTACAAATCCTATGGAGAACAAAAGGCAAAAAAAAAAAAAAAAAAAACTAGACATGTGTTTGTGGACAAACACAGAGCTGTTTCGATTGTCTAACGTTACTTTCAATATATGTGTGTGTGGTGGTCTATGTGTGTGCCAAGTCTGAAGTCGATTGGATTTACACAAGTGCCAAATATATATTAGTTGAAAAAACGTGTACAAATCCTATGGGGAAATTTGAACCTTTAATGTGACGTCACATGATACCCGATGATGTCATCATGATGTCATCTTAATTTTCGTCTGTAACACATCCTGGAATACTTGCATACCAAGTTTGACCCCAATCGGACATGTACTTCTAGAGATAGAGGGTCCTAAAAACTGGACTTTTAATGTGACGTCACATGACCCACGATGACGTCATCATGATGTCATTTTATTTTTCGTCTATAACACACCCTGGAATACTTGCATACCAAGTTTGACCCCAATCAGACCTGTACTTCCAGAGATAGCGGGTCCTAAAAACTGAACCTTTAATGTGACGTGCCGTGACCCCCCGATGACGTCATCATGAAGATTTTACCCTTGGCCCTCCTGGAGATGGTGGTCGAGGTGTGTGCTAAGTCTCAAGTCGATCAAGTATACGAAAGTGTCAAAGTCAATAGTCTGAAGAAAAACGTGTACAAACCCAATGGGGAAAAAATTTGCACCTTTAACGTCACGTCACGTGACCTTGAATGATGCAATCGTACCGAATTTCTTCAAGAGGCATCTGTGGGTGGTGTTCTAAGTATATACCAAGTTTCAAGTCGGTCGGATATACCAAAGTGTCAAAGTCAAGAGTCTGAAGAAAAACGTGTACAAAACCTATGGGGAAAATTTTACCTTTAACATGACGTCACGTGACCTTGAATGACGTAATCGCGACGAATTTCTTCTAGGACCGTCCTTGGGTGGTTGTCTAAGTGTATGCCAAGTCTCAAGTCTATCGGATTTACCAAAGTGTCAAAGTGTATTGTCTGAACAAACGTGTGCAAATCCTATGGAGAAAATGCTGAAAAAGAAAAAAAAAAAAAAAAACAAGAAAAAAAAAAACTTTAACGATTACAAGAGCTGTTTCGGTAAAAAACCGAAACAGCTAAAAAAAAAAACTAGAAATGTGTTTGTGGACAAACACAGAGCTGTTTCGGATGTCTAATTTGTTTTGTAATAAGTGGGTGGTGGTCTAAGTGTGTCGCAAAGCTGAAGTCAATCTGATTTACCCAAGTGCCAAAGATATATTGGTTGACAAAAAACGTGTACAAATCCTTTGGGGAAAACTACACCTTTAATATGACGTCACATGACACCCGATGATGTCATCATGATGTCATCTTAATTTTCGTATATAACACATTCTGGAATATTTGAATACCAAGTTTGACCCCAATCAGACTTGTACTTCCAGAGATAGAGGGTCCTAAAATCTGCCCCTTTAATGTGACGTCACATGACCCACGAGGACGTCATCATGACGATGTTTCCCTTGGCCCTCATGGGTATGGTGGTCGAGGTGTGTGCTAAGTCTGGAGTCGATCGGATGTATATATCGGGTGAAAAAACGTGTACAAATCATATGGGGAAAACTACACCTTTAATGTGACGTCACATGACGTCATTATGCCGTCACCTTAATTTTCGTATATAACACATCCCGGAATACCTGTATACCAAGTTTGACACTAATCGGACTTGTACTTCCAGAGATAGAGGGTCCTAAGAACTGAACCTTTAATGTGACGTCACATGACCCCCGATGACGTCATCATGGCGATTTTCATATTGGCCCTTCTGAGGTTGGTGGTTGAGGTGTGCGCTAACTTTTAGGTCAATCGGATTTACTAAAGTGTCGAAGTCAATAGTCTTGATGAAAACGTGTACAAAACCTATGGGGAAAATTGAACCTTTAACGTGACGTCACGTGACCATGAATGACGTAATCGTGACGAATTTCTTCTAGAATCATCCGTGGGTAGTATGCTAAAAGTAGCTAGCCAAGTCTGAAGTCGATCGGATTTACCAAAGTGTCAAAGATATATTAGTTGAAAAAACGTGTTCAAATCCTAAGGGGAAAACTCACCTTTAATGTGACGTCACATGGCCCACGATGACGTCGTCATGACGTCATCTTAATTTTCCTCTATAACACATCCTGGAATACTTGCATACCAAGTTTGACCCCAATCAGACCTTTACTTCCAGAGATAGAGGGTCTTAAAAACTATACCTTTAAAGTGACGTCACATGACCCACGATGACGTCATCATGACGATTATCCTTGTGGCTCTCCTAGAGATGGTGGTCGAGGTGTGTACTAAGTCTCGAGTCGATTGGATTGACCAAAGTGTCAAATTCAATAGTCTGACGAAAAACGTGTACAAAACCTATAGGGAAAACTGCACCTTTAATGTGATGTCACATGGTCCGTGATGACGTCGTCATGACGTCATCTTAATTTTCGTCTATAACACTTCCTGGAATACTTGCATACCAAGTTTGACCCCAATCAGACCTTTACTTCCAGAGATAGAGGGTCTTAAAAACTACACCTTTAAAGTGACGTCACATGACCCACGATGACGTCATCATGACGATTATCCTTGTAGCCCTCCTAGAGATGGTGGTCGAGGTGTGTACTAAGTCTCGAGTCGATTGGATTTACCAAAGTGTCAAATTCAATAGTCTGACGAAAAACGTGTACAAAACCTATAGGGAAAACTGCCCCTTTAATGTGACGTCACATGACACCCGATGACGTCATCGTAATGTCATCTTAATTATCGTCTATAACACATCCCAGGATACTTGCATATCAAGTTTGTCCACAATCGGGCCTGTACTTCCAGAGATAGAGGGTCTTATAAACTGCACCTTTAATGTGACGTCAAATGACCCACGATGACGTCATCATGACGATTTTTCTTTTGACCCCTCTGGGAATGGTGGTCAAGGTGTGTCTTAAGTCTCAAGTCGATCGGATTTACCGAAGTGTCAAATTCAATATTCTGAAGAAAAACGTGTACAAATCCTATGGGGAAAAATTACACTTTTAACGTGACGTCACGTGACCACGAATGACGTAATCATGACGAATTTCTTCTAGGACCATCTGTGGGTGGTTGTCTAAATGTATGCCAAGTCTCAAGTCGATCGGATTTACCAAAGTGCCAAAGTGTATTGGCTGAAGAAAAAACGTGTACAAACCCTATGGAGAAGAGTCTGAAGGAGAAAAAAAAAAAACTAGACATGTGTTTGTGGACAAACACGGAGCTGTTTCGAGTGTCTAAAATTACTTTCAATATGTGTGTGGTGGTCTTTTGTGTGTGCCAAGTTTCAAGTCGATCAGATTTACTAAAGTGTCAAAGGCAATATTCTAAAGAAAAACGTGTACAAAACCTATGGGGGAAAGATTGAATCTTTAACGTGACGCCCCGTGACCTTGAATGACCTAATCGTGCCGAATTTCTTCTAGGACCGTCTGGGGGTGGTGTTCTAAGTGTATGCTAAGTTTCAAGTCAGTCGCATTTACCAAAGTGTCAAAGACAATAGTCTTAAGAAAAACGTGTACAAAACCTATGGGAAAAATTTCACCTTTAACGCGAAGTCACGTGACCTTGAGTGACGTAATCGCGGCGAATTTCTTCTAGGACCGTCCTTGTGTGGTTGTCTAAATGTATGCCAAGTTTCAAGTCGATCGGATTGACCAAAGTACCTAAGTGACCTGTCTGAACAAACGTGTACAAATCCTATGGAGAAAATTCTGAAAAACAAAAAAAAAAAAAAGAAAAAAAAAAACTTTAACGATTACAAAAGCTGTTTCGGTGAAAAACCGAAACAGCTAAAAAAAAAAAAAAAAATCAGAAGGAATACAATAGCTGTTTCGGCTGTAGTGCCGAAACAGCTAAAAAAACTAGACATGTGTTTGTGGACAAACACAGAGCTGTTTCGAGTGTCTTTCAATATGTGTGTGATGGGCTTGTGTGTGTGCCAAGTCTCAAGTCGATCAGATTTACTAAAGTGTCAAAGGCAATAGTCTAAAGAAAAACGTGTACAAAACCTATGGGGAAAAATAGAAACTTTAACGTGACGCCCCGTGACCTTGAATGACGTAATCGTGCCGAATTTATTCTAGGGCCGTCTGTGGATGGTGGTCTAAGTGTGTGCCAAGTCTCAAGTCGATCGGATTTACTAAAGTGTCAAAGTCAATAGTCTAAAGAAAAACGTGTACAAAACCAATGGGAGAAAAATGTGAACCTTTAATGTGACGTCACGTGACCTTGAATGACGCAATCGTGCCGAATTTCTTTCAGAAACATCTGGGGGTGGTGTTCTAAGTGTATGCCAAGTTTCAAGTCGGTCGGATTTACCGAAGTGCCAAAGTCAATAGTCTGAAGAAAAACGTGTACAAAACCTATGGGTAAATGTTCACCTTTAACGTGAGGTCACGTGACCTTCAACTACGTAATCGTGACAATTTTCTTTTAGGACCGTCCTTGGGTGGTTGTCTAAATGTATGCCAAGTTTCAAGTCGATCGGATTTCTCAAAGTGTCAAAGTGCCCTGTCTGAACAAACGTGTGCAAATCCTATGAAGAAAAATCTGAAAAAAAAAAAAAAACTAGACATGTGTTTGTGGACAAACACAGAGCTGTTTCGAGTGTCTTTCAATATGTGTGTGATGGTCTTTTGTGTGTGCCAAGTCTCAAGTCGACCAGATTTAATAAAGTGTCCAAGTCAGTCTAAAGAAAAACGTGTACAAAACCTATGGGGAAAAAATGAAACTTTAACGTGACGCCCCGTGACCTTGAATGACGTAATCATGCCAAATTTCTTTTAGGGCCGTCTGTGGATGGGGGTCTAAGTGTGTGCCAAGTCTCAAGTCGATCGGATTTACTAAAGTGTCAAAGTCAACAGTCTAAACAAAAACGTGTACAAAACCAATGGGAGAAAAATGTGCACCTTTAATGTGACGTCACGTGACCTTGAATGACGCAATCGTGCCGAATTTCTTTCAGAAACATCTAGGGATGGTCTTCTAAGTGTATGCCAAGTTTCAAGTCGGTCGGAATTACCGAAGTGCCAAAGACAATAGTCTTAAGAAAAACGTGTACAAAACCTATGGGCAAAATTTCACCTTTAACGCGAAGTCACGTGACCTTGAGTGACGTAATCGCGGCGAATTTCTTCTAGGACCGTCCTTGTGTGGTTGTCTAAATGTATGCCAAGTCTCAAGTCGATCGGATTTACCAAAGTACCTAAGTGACCTGTCTGAACAAACGTGTACAAATCCTATAGAGAAAATTCTGAAAAAAAAAAAAAAAAAAAAGACTAGACATGTGTTTGTGGACAAACACAGAGCTGTTTCGAGTGTCCAAAGTTACTTTCAATGTGTATGTGGTGGTCTTTTGTGTGTGCCAAGTCTCAAGTCGATCAGATTTACTAGTGTCAAAGTCAATAGTCTAAAGAAAAAACGTGTACAAAACCTATGGGGGAAAATTGAACCTTTAACGTGACGCCCCGTTACCTTGAATGACGTAATCGTGCCAAATTTCTCCTACGACCGTCTGTGGATAGTGGTCTATGTGTGTGCCAAGTCTCAAGTCGATCGGATTTACTAAGTGTCAAAGTCAATAGTCTAAAGAAAAACGTGTACAAAACCTATGGGGGACAAATTAAACCTTCAACTTGACGTCACGTGACCTTGAATGACGCAATCGTGCTGAATTTCTTTCAGAAACATCTGGTGGTGGTGTTCTGAGTATATGGCAAGTTTCAAGTCGGTTGGATTTACCAAAGTGTCAAATTTAATAGTCTGAGGAAAAACGTGTACAAAACCTATGGGGAAAATTTCACCTTTAACGCGAAGTCACGTGACCTTGAATGACGTAATCGCGACGAATTTCTTCTAGGACCGTCCTTGGGTGGTTGTCTAAGTGTATGCCAAGTCTCAAGTCGATCGGATTTACCAAAGTGTCAAAGTGTATTGGCTGAAAAAACGTGTACAAATCCTATGGGAAAAAGTCTGAAAGTGGAAAAAAAAAAAAAAAAAAAAAAAAACTAGACATGTGTTTGTGGACAAACACAGAGCTGTTTCGAGTGTCTAAAATTACTTTTAATATGTGTGTGGTGGTCTTTTGTGTGTGCCAAGTCTCAAGTCGATCAGATTTACTAAAGTGTCAACGGCAATAGTCTAAAGAAAAACGTGTACAAAATCTATGGGGAAAAATGAAACTTTAACGTGACGCCCCGTGACCTTGAATGACGTAATCGTGCCAAATTTCTTTTAGGGCCGTCTGTAGATGGTGGTCTAAGTGTGTGCCAAGTCTTAAGTCGATCGGATTTACTACAGTGTCAAAGTCAACAGTCTAAACATAAACGTGTACAAAACCTATGGGTGAAAAATGTGCACCTTTAATGTGACGTCACGTGACTTTGAATGACGCAATCGTGCCGATTTTTTTTCAGAAACATCTAGGGGTGGTGTTCTAAGTGTATGCCAAGTTTCAAGTCGGTCGGATTTACCAAAGTGTCAAAGTCAAAGGTCTGAAGGAAAACGTGTACAAAACCTATGGGGAAAATTTAACCTTTAACGCGAAGTCACGTGACCTTGAATGACGTAATCGCGACGAATTTCTTCTAGGACCGTCCTTGGGTGGTTGTCTAAGTGTATGCCAAGTTTCAAGTCGATCGGATTTCACAAAGTGTCAAAGTGTATTGTCTGAACAAACGTGTACAAATCCTATGGGAAAAAAAAAACAAAGAAAAAAAACAAAAAACTAGACATGTGTTTGTGGACAAACACAGAGCTGTTTCGAGTGTCTTTCAATATGTGTGTGATGGTCTTTTGTGTGTGCCAATTCTCAAGTCGATCAGATTTACTAAAGTGTCAAAGTCAATAGTCTAAAGAAAAACGTGTACAAAACCTATGGGGAAAAATTTAACCTTTAACGTGACACCCCGTGACCTTGAATGACGTAATCGTGCCAAATTTCTCCTACGACCGTCTGTGGATGGTGGTCTATGTGTGTGCCAAGTCTCAAGTCGATCGGATTTACTAAGTGTCAAAGTCAAGAGTCTAAAGAAAAACGTGTACAAAACCTATGGGGGGACAAATTAAACCTTTAACTTGACGTCACGTGACCTTGAATGACGCAATCGTGCTGAATTTCTTTCAGAAACATCTGGTGGTGGTGTTCTGAGTGTATGGCAAGTTTCAAGTCGGTCAGATTGACCAAAGTGTCAAATTTAATAGTCTGAAGAAAAACGTGTACAAAACCTATGGGGAAAATTTCACCTTTAACGCGAAGTCACGTGACCTTGAATGACGTAATCGCGACGAATTTCTTCTAGGACCGTCCTTGGGTGGTTGTCTAAGTGTATGCCAAGTCTCAAGTCCATCGGATTTACCAAAGTGTCAAAGTGTATTGTCTGAACAAACGTGTACAAATCCTATGGAGAACAAAAGGCAAAAAAAAACTAGACATGTGTTTGTGGACAAACACAGAGCTGTTTCGAGTGTCTTACATTACTTTCAATATGTGTGTGTGGTGGTCTATGTGTGTGCCAAGTCTCAAGTCGATCAAATTTACGAAAGTGTCAAAGTCAACAGTCTAAAGAAAAACGTGTACAAAACCTATGGGGGAAAATTGAACCTTTAACGTGACGCTCCGTGACCTTGAATGACGTAATCGTGCCGATTTTTTTCTAGGACCGTCTGTGGATAGTAGTCTTAGTGTGTGCTAAGTCTTAAGTCGATCGGATTTACTAAAGTGTCAAAGTCAATAGTCTAAAGAAAAACGTGTACAAAACCAATGGGAGAAAAATGTGCACCTTTAACGTGACGTCACGTGACGTTCAATGACGCAATCGTGCCAAATTTCTTTCAGGAATATCTGGGGGTGGTGTTCTAAGGGCATGCCAAGTTTCAAGTCGGTCAGATTTACCGAAGTGTCAAATTCAATAGTCTCAAGAAAAACGTGTACAAAACCTATGGGAAAAATTTCACCTTTAACGCGAAGTCACGTGACCTTGAATGACGTAATCGCGACGAATTTCTTCTAGGACCGTCCTTGGGTGGTTGTCTAAGTGTATGCCAAGTCTCAAGTCGATCGGATTTCCCAAAGTGTCAAAGTGTATTGTCTGAACAAACGTGTACAAATCCTATGAAGAACAAAAGGCAAAGAAAAACTAGACATGTGTTTGTGGACAAACACAGAGCTGTTTCGATTGTCTAACGTTACTTTCAATATATGTGTGTGTGGTGGTCTATGTGTGTGCCAAGTCTGAAGTCGATTGGATTTACACAAGTGCCAAATATATATTAGTTGAAAAAACGTGTACAAATCCTATGGGGAAATTTGAACCTTTAATGTGACGTCACATGATACCCGATGATGTCATCATGATGTCATCTTAATTTTCGTCTGTAACACATCCTGGAATACTTGCATACCAAGTTTGACCCCAATCGGACATGTACTTCTAGAGATAGAGGGTCCTAAAAACTGGACCTTTAATGTGACGTCACATGACCCACGATGACGTCATCATGATGTCATTTTATTTTTCGTCTATAACACACCCTGGAAAACTTGCATACCAAGTTTGACCCCAATCGGACCTGTACTTCCAGAGATAGCGGGTCCTAAAAACTGAACCTTTAATCCCTTTAATGTGACGTCACATGACCCACGATGACGTCATCATGATGTAATTTTATTTTTCGTCTATAAACCATCCTGGAATACTTGCATACCAAGTTTGACCCCAATCGCACATGTACTTCCAGAGATAGCGGGTCCTATAAACTGAACCTTTAATCCCTTTAATGTGACGTCACATGACCCACGATGACGTCATCATGATGTCATTTTATTTTTCGTCTATAACACACCCTGGAATACTTGCATACCAAGTTTGACCCCAATCAGACCTGTACTTCCAGAGATAGCGGGTCCTAAAAACTGAACCTTTAATGTGACGTGCCGTGACCCCCCGATGACGTCATCATGAAGATTTTACCCTTGGCCCTCCTGGAGATGGTGGTCGAGGTGTGTGCTAAGTCTCAAGTCGATAAAGTCTACGAAAGTGTCAAAGTCAATAGTCTGAAGAAAAACGTGTACAAACCCTATGGGGAAAAAAATTGCACCTTTAACGTCACGTCACGTGACCTTGAATGATGCAATCGTACCGAATTTCTTTAAGAGCCATCTGTGGGTGGTGTTCTAAGTATATACCAAGTTTCAAGTCGGTCGGATATACCAAAGTGTCAAAGTCAAGAGTCTGAAGAAAAACGTGTACAAAACCTATGGGGAAAATGTTACCTTTAACATGACGTCACGTGACCTTGAATGACGTAATCGCGACGAATTTCTTCTAGGACCGTCCTTGGGTGATTGTCTAAGTGTATGCCAAGTCTCAAGTCTATCGGATTTACCAAAGTGTCAAAGTGTATTGTCTGAACAAACGTGTGCAAATCCTATGGAGAAAATGCTGAAAAAGAAAAAAAAAAAAAAAAAAAAGAAAAAAAAACACTTTAACGATTACAAGAGCTGTTTCGGTGAAAAACCGGAACAGCTAAAAAAAAAACTTTAACGATTACAAAAGCTGTTTCGGTGTGTCGATCAGATTTACTAAAGTCTCAAGTCGATCAGATTTACTAAAGTGTCAAAGTCAATAGTCTAAAGAAAAACGTGTACAAAACCTATGGGGGAAAATTTAACCTTTAACGTGACACCCCGTGACCTTGAATGACGTAATCGTGCCAAATTTCTCCTACGACCGTCTGTGGATGGTGGTCTATGTGTGTGCCAAGTCTCAAGTCGATCAGATTTACTAAAGTGTCAAAGGCAATAGTCTAAAGAAAAACGTGTACAAAACCTATGGGAAAAAAATGAAACTTTAACGTGACGCCCCGTGACCTTGAATGACGTAATCGTGCCGAATTTCTTATAGGGCCGTGTGTGGATGGTGGTCTAAGTGTGTGTCAAGTCTCAAGTCGATCGGATTTACTAAAGTGTCAAAGTCAATAGTCTAAAGAAAAACGTGTACAAAACCAATGGGAGAAAAATGTGCACCTTTAATGTGACGTCACGTGACCTTGAATGGCGCAATCGTGCCGAATTTCTTTCAGAAACATCTGGGGGTGGTGTTCTAAGTGTATGCCAAGTTTCAAATCGGTCGGATTTACCAAAGTGTCAAAGTCAAGGGTCTGAAGGAAAACGTGTACAAAACCTATGGGAAAAATTTAAGCTTTAACGCGAAGTCACGTGACCTTGAATGACGTAATCGCGACGAATTTCTTCTAGGACCGTCCTTGGGTGGTTGTCTAAGTGTATGCCAAGTTTCAAGTCGATCGGATTTCCCAAAGTGTCAAAGTGTATTGTCTGAACAAACGTGTACAAATCCTATGAACAACAAAAGGCAAAGAAAAAAAAAAAAAAAACTAGACATGCGTTTGTGGACAAACACAGAGCTGTTTCGAGTGTCTAAAATTACTTTCAATATGTGTGCTGTGGTCTTCTGTGTGTGGCAAGTCTCAAGCCGATCGGATTTACTAAAGTGTCAAAGTCAATAGCCTAAAGAAAAACATGTACAAAACCTATGGGGGAAATTGAGGCTTTAACGTGACGCCCCGTGACCTTGAATGACTTAATCGTGCCGAATGTCTTCTAGGACCGTCTGTGGATGGTGGTCTAAGTGTGTGCCAAGTCTCAAGTCCATCAAATTTACGAAAGTGTCTAAGTCATAGACTAAAGAAAAACGTGTACAAAACCTATGGGGGAAACAATTGAAACTTTAACGTGACGTTACGTGACCTTGAATGACGCAATCGTGCCGAATTTCTTCCAGGACCATCTGTGGGTGATGTTCTAAGTGTATGCCAAGTTTCAAGTCGGTCGGATGTACCAAAGTGTCAAAGTCAATAGTGTGAAGAAAAACGTGTACAAAACCTATGGGGAAAATTTAACCTTTAACGCAAAGTCACGTGACCTTGAGTGACGTAATCGCGACGAATTTCTTCTAGGACCGTCCTTGTGTGGTTGTCTAAATGTATGCCAAGTTTCAAGTCGATCGGATTGACCAAAGTACCTAAGTGACCTGTCTGAACAAACGTGTACAAATCCTATGGAAAAAAATCTGAAAAAGAAAAAAAAAAAAAAGAAAAAAAAAAACTTTAACGATTACAAAAGCTGTTTCGGTGAAAAACCGAAACAGCTAAAAAAAAAAAAAAAAAAAAAAACCAGAACGAAAACAATAGCTGTTTCGGTGAAAAACCGAAACAGCTAAAAAAAAAAAACTAGACATGTGTTTGTGGACAAACACAGAGCTGTTTCGAGTGTCTTTCAATATGTGTGTGATGGTCTTTTGAGTGTGCCAAGTCTCAAGTCGATCGGATTTACTAAAGTGTCAAAGTCAATAGCCTAAAGAAAAACATGTACAAAACCTATGGGGGGAAATTGAGGCTTTAACGTGACGCCCCGTGACCTTGAATGACGTAATCGTGCCGAATGTCTTCTAGGACCGTCTGTGGATGGTGTTCTAAGTGTGTGCCAAGTCTCAAGTCGATCAAATTTACGAAAGTGTCGAAGTCATAGTCTAAAGAAAAACGTGTACAAAACCTATGGGGAAAAAAATTGAAACTTTAACGTGACGTTACGTGACCTTGAATGACGCAATCGTGCCGAATTTCTTCCAGGACCATCTGTGGGTGATGTTCTAAGTGTATGGCAAGTGTCAAGTCGGTCGGATTGACCAAAGTGTCAAATTCAATAGTCTGAAGAAAAACGTGTACAAAACCTATGGGGAAAATTTCACCTTTAACGCTAAGTCACGTGACCTTGAATGACGTAATCGCGACGAATTTCTTCTAGGACCGTCCTTGGGTGGTTGTCTAAGTGTATGCCAAGTCTCAAGTCTATCGGATTTACCAAAGTGTCAAAGTGTATTGTCTGAACAAACGTGTACAAATCCTATGGAGAACAAAAGGAAAAAAAAAAAAACTAGACATGTGTTTGTGGACAAACACAGAGCTGTTTCGAGTGTCTAAAATTACTTTCAATGTGTGTGTGGTGGTCTTTTGTGTGTGCCAAGTCTCAAGTCGATCAGATTTACTAAAGTGTCAAAGGCAATAGTCTAAAGAAAAACGTGTACAAAACCTATGGGAAAAAAATGAAAATATAACGTGACGCCTCGTGACCTTGAATGACGTAATCGTGCCGAATTTCTTCTAGGACCGTCTGTGGATGGTGGTCTAAGTGTGTGCCAAGTCTCAAGTCGATCAGATTTACTAAAGTGTCAAAGTCAATAGTCTAAAGAAAAACGTGTACAAAACCAATGGGAGAAAAATGTGAAACTTTAATGTGACGTCACGTGACCTTGAATGAGGCAATTGTGCCGAATTTCTTTCAGAAATATATGGGGGTGGTGTTCTAAGTGTATGCCAAGTTTCAAGTCGGTCGGATTTACCGAAGTGCCAAAGTCAATAGTCTGAAGAAAAACGTGTACAAAAACTAGGGGGAAAATTAAACTTTTAACGCGACGTCACGTGACTTTGAATGACACAATCGAGCCAAATTTCTTCTAGGACCATCTGTGGGTGGAGGTCTAAGTGTATACCAAGTCTCAAGTCGATTGGATTTACTAAAGTGTCAAAGTCAATAGTCTAAAGAAAAACGTGTACAAAACCTATGGGGGAAAATTGAACCTTTAACGTGACACCCCGTAACCTTGAATGACGTAATCGTGCCAAATTTCTTCTACGACCGTCTGTGGATGGTGGTCTATGTGTGTGCCAAGTCTCAAGTCGATTGGATTTACTAAAGTGTCAAAGTCAATAGTCTAAAGAAAAACGTGTACAAAACCTATGGGGGACAAATTAAACCTTTAACTTGACGTCACGTGACCTTGAATGACGCAATCGTGCTGAATTTCTTTCAGAAACATCTGGTGGTGGTGTTCTGAGTGTATGGCAAGTTTCAAGTCGGTCGGATTGACCAAAGTGTCAAATTCAATAGTCTGAAGAAAAACGTGTACAAAACCTATGGGAAAAATTTCACCTTTAACGCTAAGTCACGTGACCTTGAATGACGTAATCGCGACGAATTTCTTCTAGGACCGTCCTTGGGTGGTTGTCTAAGTGTATGCCAAGTCTCAAGTCCATCGGATTTACCAAAGTGTCAAAGTGTATTGTCTGAACAAACGTGTACAAATCCTATGGAGAACAAAAGGCAAAGAAAACTAGACATGTGTTTGTGGACAAACACAGAGCTGTTTCGAGTGTCCAAAGTTACTTTCAATGTGTATGTGGTGGTCTTTTGTGTGTGCCAAGTCTCAAGTCGATCAGATTTACTAGTGTCAAAGTCAATAGTCTAAAGAAAAACGTGTACAAAACCTATGGGGGAAAATTGAACCTTTAACGTGACGCCCCGTGACCTTGAATGACGTAATCGTGCCAAATTTCTCCTACGACCGTCTGTGGATAGTGGTCTATGTGTGTGCCAAGTCTCAAGTCGATCGGATTTACTAAGTGTCAAAGCCAATAGTCTAAAGGAAAACGTGTACAAAACCTATGGGGGACAAATTAAACCTTTAACTTGACGTCACGTGACCTTGAATGACGCAATCGTGCTGAATTTCTTTCAGAAACATCTGGTGGTGGTGTTCTGAGTATATGGCAAGTTTCAAGTCGGTCGCATTTACCAAAGTGTCAAATTCAATAGTCTGAGGAAAAACGTGTACAAAACCTATGGGAAAAATTTCACCTTTAACGCGAAGTCACGTGACCTTGAATGACGTAATCGCGACGAATTTCTTCTAGGACCGTCCTTGGGTGGTTGTCTAAGTGTATGCCAAGTCTCAAGTTGATCGGATTTACCAAAGTGTCAAAGTGTATTGGCTGAAAAAACGTGTACAAATCCTATGGGAAAAAGTCTGAAAGTGGAAAAAAAACAAAAAAAAACTAGACATGTGTTTGTGGACAAACACAGAGCTGTTTCGAGTGTCTTACATTATTTTCAATATGTGTGTGTGGTGGTCTATGTGTGTGCCAAGTCTCAAGTCGATCAGATTTACTAAAGTGTCAACGGCAATAGTCTAAAGAAAAACGTGTACAAAATCTATGGGGAAAAATGAAACTTTAACGTGACGCCCCGTGACCTTGAATGACGTAATCGTGCCAAATTTCTTTTAGGGCCGTCTGTAGATGGTGGTCTAAGTGTGTGCCAAGTCTCAAGTCGATCGGATTTACTACAGTGTCAAAGTCAACAGTCTAAACATAAACGTGTACAAAACCTATGGGTGAAAAATGTGCACCTTTAATGTGACGTCACGTGACCTTGAATGACGCAATCGTGCCGAATTTTTTTCAGAAACATCTAGGGGTGGTGTTCTAAGTGTATGCCAAGTTTCAAGTCGGTCGGATTTACCAAAGTGTCAAAGTCAAAGGTCTGAAGGAAAACGTGTACAAAACCTATGGGGAAAATTTAACCTTTAACGCGAAGTCACGTGACCTTGAATGACGTAATCGCGACGAATTTCTTCTAGGACCGTCCTTGGGTGGTTGTCTAAGTGTATGCCAAGTTTCAAGTCGATCGGATTTCCCAAAGTGTCAAAGTGTATTGTCTGAACAAACGTGTACAAATCCTATGGGGGAAAAAAGGCAAAGAAAAACTAGACATGTGTTTGTGGACAAACACAGAGCTGTTTCGAGTGTCTAAAATTACTTTCAATATGTATGTGGTAATCTTTTGTGTGTGCCAAGTCTCAAGTCGATCAGATTTACTAAAGTGTCAAAGTCAATAGTCTAAAGAAAAACGTGTACAAAACCTATGGGGGAAAATTGAACATTTAACGTGACACCCCGTAACCTTGAATGACGTAATCGTGCCAAATTTCTCCTACGACCGTCTGTGGATGGTGGTCTATGTGTGTGCCAAGTCTCAAGTCGATCGGATTAACTAAGTGTCAAAGTCAAGAGTCTAAAGAAAAACGTGTACAAAACCTATGGGGGACAAATTAAACCTTTAACGCTAAGTCACGTGACCTTGAATGACGTAATCGCGACGAATTTCTTCTAGGACCGTCCTTGGGTGGTTGTCTAAGTGTATGCCAAGTCTCAAGTCCATCGGATTTACCAAAGTATCAAAGTGTATTGTCTGAACAAACGTGTACAAATCCTATGGAGAACAAAAGGCAAAAAAAAAAAAAAAAAAACCAGAACGAAAACAATAGCTGTTTCGGTGAAAAACCGAAACAGCTAAAAAAAAAAAAAAAACTAGACATGTGTTTGTGGACAAACACAGAGCTGTTTCGGGTGTCTAACATTACTTTCTATATGTGTATCTGATGATGGTCTTTGTGTGTGCCCAGTCTGAAGAGAATTGGATTTACACAATTGCCAAAGATATATTAGTTGAAAAAACGTGTACAAATCCTATAGGGAAAATTGAACCTTTAATGTGACGTCACATGACACCCGGTGATGTCATAATTACGTCATCTTAATTTTCGTCTATAACACACCCTCGAATACTTGCAAACCAAGTTTGACCCCAACCGGACTTGTACTTTCAGTGTTAGAGGGTCTTAAAAACTACACCTTTAATGTGACGTCACATGACCCGCGATGACGTCATCTTGATTCTTTTTTTCTTGGCCCTCCTAAGGATGGTGGTCGAGGTCTGTGCTAAGTCTCAAGTCGATAGAATTTACAGAAGTGTCAAATTCAATATTTTGAAGAAAAACGTGTACAAAACCTATGGAGAAAATTGAACCTTTAATGTGACGTCACATGACACCCGATGATGTCATAATTACGTCATCTTAATTTTCGTCTATAACACATCCTGGAATACCTGCAAACCAAGTTTGACCCCAACCGGACTTGTACTTTCAGAGTTAGAGGATCTTAAAAACTACACCTTTAATGTGACGTCACATGACCCCCGATGACGTAATCATGACGATTTTCCTCTTGGCCCTCCTGAGGATGGTGGTTGAGGTTTATATTAACTCTAAAGTCAATCGGATTGACCAAAGTGTCAAATTCAATAGTCTGAAGAAAAACGTGTACAAAACCTATGGGGAAAAATTGCACCTTTAACGTGACGTCACGTGACCATGAATGACGTAATCGCGACGAATTTCTTCTAGGACCGTCCTTGGGTGGTTGTCTAAGTGTATGCCAAGTCTCAAGTCCATCGGATTTACCAAAGTGTCAAAGTGTATTGTCTGAACAAACGTGTACAAATCCTATGGAGAACAAAAGGCAAAAAAAAAAAAAAAAAAAAAAAAAAAAAAAAAAAACTAGACATGTGTTTCTGGACAAACACAGAGCTGTTTCGGGTGTCTAACATTACTTTCTATATGTGTATCTGATGATGGTCTTTGTGTGTGCCAAGTCTGAAGAGAATTGGATTTACACAATTGCCAAAGATATATTAGTTGAAAAAACGTGTACAAATCCTATGGGGAAAATTGAACCTTTAATGTGACGTCACATGACACCCGATGATGTCATCATGATGTCATCTTAATTTACGTCTATGACACATTCTGGAATACTTGCATACCAAGCTTGGCCCCAATCAGACATGTACTTTCAGAGTTAGAGGGTCTTAAAAACTACACCTTTAATGTGACGTCACATGATCCGCGATGACGTCATCTTGAATATGTTTTTCTTGGCCCTCCTAAGGATGGTGGTCGAGGTCTGTGCTAAGTCTCAAGTCGATCGAATTTACAGAAGTGTCAAATTCAATATTTTGAAGAAAAACGTGTACAAAACCTATGGAGAAAATTGAACCTTTAATGTGACGTCACATGACACCCGATGATGTCATAATTACGTCATCTTAATTTTCGTCTATAACACATCCTGGAATACTTGCAAACCAAGTTTGACCCCAACCGGACTTGTACTTTCAGAGTTAGAGGATCTTAAAAACTACACCTTTAATGTGACGTCACATGACCCCCGATGACGTAATCATGACGATTTTCCTCTTGGCCCTCCTGAGGATGGTGGTTGAGGTTTATATTAACTCTAAAGTCAATCGGATTGACCAAAGTGTCAAATTCAATAGTCTGAAGAAAAACGTGTACAAAACCTATGGGGAAAAATTGCACCGTTAACGTGACGTCACGTGACCATGAATGACGTAATCGCGACGAATTTCTTCTAGGACCGTCCTTGGGTGGTTGTCTAAGTGTATGCCAAGTCTCAAGTCCATCGGATTTACCAAAGTGTCAAAGTGTATTGTCTGAACAAACGTGTACAAATCCTATGGAGAACAAAAGGCAAAAAAAAAAAAAAAAAAAAAAAAAAAAAAAAACCAGAACGAAAACAATAGCTGTTTCGGTGAAAAACCGAAACAGCTAAAAAAAACCAGAACGAAAACAATAGCTGTTTCGGTGAAAAACCGAAACAGCTAAAAAAAAAAAAAAAAACTAGACATGTGTTTGTGGACAAACACAGAGCTGTTTCGAGTGTCTTACATTATTTTCAATATGTGTGTGTGGTGGTCTATGTGTGTGCAAAGTCTCAATTCGATCAAATTTACGAAAGTGTCAAAGTCAATAGTCTAAAGGAAAACGTGTACAAAACCTATGGGAGACAAATTGAACCTTTAACGTGACGTCACATGACCTTGAATGACACAATCGTGCCGAATTTCTTTCAGAACCATCTATGAGTGATGTTCTAAAGGTATGCCAAGTCTCAAGTCGATCGGATTTACTAAAGTGTCAAAGTCAATAGTCTAAAGAAAAACGTGTACAAAACCTATGAAGGAAAAATGGAACCTTTAACGTGCCGTCACGTGACCTTGAATGGCGCAATTGTGCCGAATTTCTTTCAGGAACATCTGGGGGTGGTGTTCTAAGGGTATGCCAAGTTTCAAGTCGGTCGGATTTACTAAAGTATCAAAGTCAATAGTCTGAAGAAAAACGTGTACAAAACCTATGGGGACAATTTCACCTTTAACGCGAAGTCACGTGACCTTGAATGACGTAATCGCGACGAATTTCTTCCAGGACCGTCTTTGGGTGGTTGTCTAAATGTATGCAAAGTCTCAAGTCGATCGGATTTACCAAAGTGTCAAAGTGTATTGTCTGAATAAACGTGTGCAAATCCTATGAAGAAAAGTCTGAAAAAGGAGAAAAAAAACAAAAAAAAAAAAAAAAAAAACTTTAACGATTACAAAAGCTGTTTCGGTAAAAAACCGAAACAGCTAAAAAAAAAAAAAAAAAAACTAGACATGTGTTTGTGGACAAACACAGAGCTGTTTCGAGTGTCTAAAATTACTTTCAATATGTATGTGGTAATCTTTTGTGTGTGCCAAGTCTCAAGTCGATCAGATTTACTAAAGTGTCAAAGTCAAAAGTCTAAAGAAAAACGTGTACAAAACCTATGGGGGAAATTGAACCTTTAACGTGACACCCCGTAACCTTGAATGACGTAATCGTGCCAAATTTCTCCTACGACCGTCTGTGGATGGTGGTCTATGTGTGTGCCAAGTCTCAAGTCGATCGGATTAACTAAGTGTCAAAGTCAAGAGTCTAAAGAAAAACGTGTACAAAACCTATGGGGGACAAATTAAACCTTTAACTTGACGTCATGTGACCTTGAATGACGCAATCGTGCTGAATTTCTTTCAGAAACATCTGGTGGTGGTGTTCTGAGTGTATGGCAAGTTTCAAGTCGGTCGGATTGACCAAAGTGTCAAATTCAATAGTCTGAAGAAAAACGTGTACAAAACGTATGGGGAAAATTTCACCTTTAACGCTAAGTCACGTGACCTTGAATGACGTAATCGCGACGAATTTCTTCTAGGACCGTCCTTGGGTGGTTGTCTAAGTGTATGCCAAGTCTCAAGTCCATCGGATTTACCAAAGTGTCAAAGTGTATTGTCTGAACAAACGTGTACAAATCCTATGGAAAACAAAAGGCAAAAAAAAACAAAAAAAAAAACAAAAAAAAAACTAGACATGTGTTTGTGGACAAACACAGAGCTGTTTCGAGTGTCTTTCAATATGTGTGTGATGGTCTTTTGTGTGTCGATCAGATTTACTAAAGTCTCAAGTCGATCAGATTTACTAAAGTGTCAAAGTCAATAGTCTAAAGAAAAACGTGTACAAAACCTATGGGGGAAAATTTAACCTTTAACGTGACACCCCGTGACCTTGAATGACGTAATCGTGCCAAATTTCTCCTACGACCGTCTGTGGATGGTGGTCTATGTGTGTGCCAAGTCTCAAGTCGATCAGATTTACTAAAGTGTCAAAGGCAATAGTCTAAAGAAAAACGTGTACAAAACCTATGGGAAAAAAATGAAACTTTAACGTGACGCCCCGTGACCTTGAATGACGTAATCGTGCCGAATTTCTTATAGGGCCGTGTGTGGATGGTGGTCTAAGTGTGTGTCAAGTCTCAAGTCGATCGGATTTACTAAAGTGTCAAAGTCAATAGTCTAAAGAAAAACGTGTACAAAACCAATGGGAGAAAAATGTGCACCTTTAATGTGACGTCACGTGACCTTGAATGGCGCAATCGTGCCGAATTTCTTTCAGAAACATCTGGGGGTGGTGTTCTAAGTGTATGCCAAGTTTCAAATCGGTCGGATTTACCAAAGTGTCAAAGTCAAGGGTCTGAAGGAAAACGTGTACAAAACCTATGGGGAAAATTTAACCTTTAACACGAAGTCACGTGACCTTGAATGACGTAATCGCGACGAATTTCTTCTAGGACCGTCCTTGGGTGGTTGTCTAAGTGTATGCCAAGTTTCAAGTCGATCGGATTTCCCAAAGTGTCAAAGTGTATTGTCTGAACAAACGTGTACAAATCCTATGAAGAACAAAAGGCAAAGAAAAAAATAAATAAAAAACTAGACATGTGTTTGTGGACAAACACAGAGCTGTTTCGAGTGTCTTTCAATATGTGTGTGATGGTCTTTTGTGTGTCGATCAGATTTACTAAAGTCTCAAGTCGATCAGATTTACTAAAGTGTCAAAGTCAATAGTCTAAAGAAAAACGTGTACAAAACCTATGGGAGAAAATTTAACCTTTAACGTGACACCCCGTGACCTTGAATGACGTAATCGTGTCAAATTTCTCCTACGACCGTCTGTGGATGGTGGTCTATGTGTGTGCCAAGTCTCAAGTCGATCGGATTTACTAAGTGTCAAAGTCAAGAGTCTAAAGAAAAACGTGTACAAAACCTATGGGGGACAAATTAAACCTTTAACTTGACGTCACGTGACCTTGAATGACGCAATCGTGCTGAATTTCTTTCAGAAACATCTGGAGGTGGTGTTCCGAGTGTATGGCAAGTTTCAAGTCGGTCGGATTGACCAAAGTGTCAAATTTAATAGTCTGAAGAAAAACGTGTACAAAACCTATGGGGAAAATTTCACCTTTAACGCGAAGTCACGTGACCTTGAATGACGTAATCGCGACGAATTTCTTCTAGGACCCTCCTTGGGTGGTTGTCTAAGTGTATGCCAAGTCTCAAGTCCATCGGATTTACCAAAGTGTCAAAGTGTATTGTCTGAACAAACGTGTACAAATCCTATGGAGAACAAAAGGCAAAAAAAAAAAAAAAAAAAAAAAAAAAAAAAAACCAGAACGAAAACAATAGCTGTTTCGGTGAAAAACCGAAACAGCTAAAAAAAAAACCCGAACGAAAACAATAGCTGTTTCGGTGAAAAACCGAAACAGCTAAAAAAAAAAACCAAAAAAAAATAGACATGTGTTTGTGGACAAACACAGAGCTGTTTCGAGTGTCCAAAGTTACTTTCAATGTGTATGTGGTGGTCTTTTGTGTGTGCCAAGTCCCAAGTCGATCAGATTTACTAGTGTCAAAGTCAATAGTCTAAAGAAAAACGTGTACAAAACCTAAGGGGGAAAATTGAACCTTTAACGTGACGCCCCGTGACCTTGAATGACGTAATCGTGCCAAATTTCTCCTACGACCGTCTGTGGATAGTGGTCTATGTGTGTGCCAAGTCTCAAGTCGATCGGATTTACTAAGTGTCAAAGTCAATAGTCTAAAGAAAAACGTGTACAAAACCTATGGGGGACAAATTAAACCTTTAACTTGACGTCACGTGACCTTGAATGACGCAATCGTGCTGAATTTCTTTCAAAAAACATCTGGTGGTGGTGTTCTGAGTATATGGCAAGTTTCAAGTCGGTTGGATTTACCAAAGTGTCAAATTCAATAGTCTGAGGAAAAACGTGTACAAAACCTATGAGGAAAATTTCACCTTTAACGCGAAGTCCCGTGACCTTGAATGACGTAATCGCGACGAATTTCTTCTAGGACCGTCCTTGGGTGGTTGTCTAAGTGTATGCCAAGTCTCAAGTCGATCGGATTTACCAAAGTGTCAAAGTGTATTGGCTGAAAAAACGTGTACAAATCCTATGGGAAAAAGTCTGAAAGTGGAAAAAAAACAAAAAAAAACTAGACATGTGTTTGTGGACAAACACAGAGCTGTTTCGAGTGTCTTACATTACTTTCAATATGTGTGTGTGGTGGTCTATGTGTGTGCCAAGTCTCAAGTCGATCAAATTTACGAAAGTGTCAAAGTCAACAGTCTAAAGAAAAACGTGTACAAAACCTATGGGGGAAAATTGAACCTTTAACGTGACGCTCCGTGACCTTGAATGACGTAATCGTGCCGATTTTTGTCTAGGACCGTCTGTGGATGGTGGTCTAAGTGTGTGCTAAGTCTTAAGTCGATCGGATTTACTAAAGTGTCAAAGTCAATAGTCTAAAGAAAAACGTGTACAAAACCAATGGGAGAAAAATGTACACCTTTAACGTGACGTCACGTGACGTTCAATGACGCAATCGTGCCAAATTTCTTTCAGGAACATCTGGGGGTGGTGTTCTAAGGGCATGCCAAGTTTCAAGTCGGTCGGATTTACCGAAGTGTCAAATTCAATAGTCTGAAGAAAAACGTGTACAAAACCTATGGGGAAAATTTCACCTTTAACGCGAAGTCACGTGACCTTGAATGACGTAATCGCGACGAATTTCTTCTAGGACCGTCCTTGGGTGGTTGTCTAAGTGTATGCCAAGTCTCAAGTCGATCGGATTTCCCAAAGTGTCAAAGTGTATTGTCTGAACAAACGTGTACAAATCCTATGAAGAAAAAAAGGCAAAGAAAAAAAAAAAAAAAAACTAGACATGTGTTTGTGGACAAACACAGAGCTGTTTCGAGTGTCTTACATTACTTTCAATATGTGTGTGTGATGGTCTATGTGTGTGCCAAGTCTCAAGTCGATCAAATTTACGGAAGTGTCAAAGTCAATAGTCTAAAGAAAAACGTGTACAAAACCTATGGGGACAAATTAAACCTTTAACTTGACGTCACGTGACCTTGAATGACGCAATCGTGCTGAATTTCTTTCAGGAACATCTGGTGGTGGTGTTCTAAGTGTATGGCAAGTTTCAAGTCGGTCGGATTTACCAAAGTGTCAAATTCAATAGTCTGAGGAAAAACGTGTACAAATCCTATGGGAAAATTTTCACCTTTAACGCGAAGTCACGTGACCTTGAATGACGTAATCGCGACGAATTTCTTCTAGGACCGTCCTTGGGTGGTTGTCTAAGTGTATGCCAAGTCTAAAGTTGATCGGATTTACCAAAGTGTCAAAGTGTATTGGCTGAAAAAACGTGTACAAATCCTATGGGAAAAAGTCTGAAAGTGGAAAAAAAAAAAAAAAAAAAGAAAAAAAAAAAAAACTTTAACGAAAACAAAAGCTGTTTCGGTGAAAAACCGAAACAGCTAAAAAAAAAAAAAAAAAAAAAAAACAGAACGAAAACAAAAGCTGTTTCGGTGAAAAACCGAAACAGCTAAAAAAAAAGAAACTAGACATGTGTTTGTGGACAAACACAGAGCTGTTTCGAGTGTCTTACATTATTTTCAATATGTGTGTGTGGTGGTCTATGTGTGTGCCAAGTCTCAAGTCGATCAGATTTACTAAAGTGTCAAAGGCAATAGTCTAAAGAAAAACGTGTACAAAACCTATGGGAAAAAAATGAAACTTTAACGTGACGCCCCGTGACCTTGAATGACGTAATCGTGCCGAATTTCTTATAGGGCCGTGTGTGGATGGTGGTCTAAGTGTGTGTCAAGTGTCAAGTCGATCGGATTTACTAAAGTGTCATAGTCAATAGTCTAAAGAAAAACGTGTACAAAACCAATGGGAGAAAAATGTGCACCTTTAATGTGACGTCACGTGACCTTGAATGGCGCAATCGTGCCGAATTTCTTTCAGAAACATCTGTGGGTGGTGTTCTAAGTATATACCAAGTTTCAAGTCGGTCGGATATACCAAAGTGTCAAAGTCAAGAGTCTGAAGAAAAACGTGTACAAAACCTATGGGGAAAATTTAACCTTTAACGCGAAGTCACGTGACCTTGAATGACGTAATCGCGACGAATTTCTTCTAGGACCGTCCTTGGGAGGTTGTCTAAGTGTATGCCAAGTCTCAAGTCGATCGGATTTACCAAAGTGTCAAAGTGTATTGGCTGAAAAAACGTGTACAAATCCTATGGGAAAAAGTCTGAAAGTGGAAAAAAAACAAAAAAAAACAAAACTAGAAATGTGTTTGTGGACAAACACAGAGCTGTTTCGCATGTCTAAAATGACTTTCAATATTGAGGTGGTCTAAGTGTGTTCCAAGTCTAAAGTCGATCGAATAAACCAAAGTGCCAAAGATATATTGGTTGAAAAAAAACGTGTACAAATCGTATGGGAAGAATTTGACCTTTAATGTGACGTCACATGACACCCGATGACGTCATCATGTCATTTTAATTTTCGTCTATAAGTCATCCTGGAATACATGAATACCAAGTTTGACCCCAATCGGACCTGTACTTCCAGAGATAGAGGGTCTTAAAAACTGGACCTTTAATGTGACGTCACATGACCCCCGATGATGTCATCATGACGATTTTCCTCTTGACCCTTCTTTCAATATTGGGGTGGTCTAAGTGTGTTCCAAGTCTAAAGTCGATCGAATAAACCAAAGTGCCAAAGATATATTGGTTGAAAAAAAAACGTGTACAAATCGTATGGAAAGAATTTGACCTTTAATTTGACGTCACCTGACACCCAATGACGTCATCATGATGTCATTTTAATTTTCGTCTATAAGTCATCCTGGAATACATGAATACCAAGTTTGACCCCAATCGGACTTGTACTTCCAGAGATAGAGGGTCTTAACAACTGCACCTTTAATGTGACGTCACATGACCCCCCGATGACGTCATCGTGACGATTTTTCTCTTGGCCCTCCTGGGTATGGTGGTCGAAGTGTGTGCTAAGTCTGAAGTCGATCGGATTTACCAAATTGTCCAATTCAATAGTCTAAAGAAAAACGTGTACAAAACCTATGGAGAAAATTGAACCTTTAATGTGACGTCACATGACACCCGATGATGTCATAATTACGTCATCTTAATTTTCGTCTATAACACATCCTCGAATACTTGCAAACCAAGTTTGACCCCAACCGGTGCTAAGTCTGAAGTCGATCAAATTTACGAAAGTGTCAGTCATTAGTCTAAAAAATAACGTGTACAAAACCTAAGGGGAAAAAAATTGAACCTTTAACGTGACGTCACGTGACCTTGAATGACGCAATAGTGCCAAATTTCTTCCAAGACCATCTGTGGGTGTAGACCACAGGGCATGGCCGATTATCTTGCACCTTCTTGACGCATATCGTGAATCTATATAAATTTTACTTTAAACTACTTAGGAAGTTGTTGGGAAACTCACAAATAAAATCCCCAAACGGTCTGCGAACCAGTACTCGATAAAATCTCAATTTAAAATTCATGTTTTTCAACGACCAATCAACGAGGCCCTTCTGTCGTGGTGCGGCACGTTTGTGCGAATAGTGGGAAAATGGACCAATAGCGGGCGTTGTGAAATAGAGCGAGCGTAGGCGCTGTTGACACGAGCTGCTCAGATGATAGCGATTTGAACAAAAAAAAGTGTATTATGCACGGTTCAGATGCAGATTCCAGGGTTTTGTTGTTCTCTGAAAAGAGTTTAAAAAAATTCCACGCTTGTGCCGGTAGGTGGAAAAATGTACCCAAGCAAAAATCGCCGAAAAAGCGGAGATGATCATATCGGCATTCCAATCGTACACGCACTGGTTGATGTACCGCAGGAATCCGCATTGTCAACAGTACGTGATGTAGTTGAGTATATGCCGTTAAAAAAATAGAACAGAGGTGGAGTTTGGACAAAATAAACCGAACAACTGTCCTTGACAAACTTTCACAATGCCAGACGCTAACTGCAGGAAGGCTTCTGGAAGCAGCGAGGAAAAAAGAAGATCAGTGGCTGCTTTCACAGATCGAGTGGAAGGATCTTGTCACCACAGAAACATTGTATCACACAGTCTGCTTTCCATCTGACTCTCCCTAATATAAATTCAGCTGGAAATGGGCAAAATGTTTGTTATAACAGAATTGTGTGTTAAATGTAAATCGGTACGAGTTGTTGTTCACCCACTCACATGTACATTGTTAAAGACATGGACAAATTTCAGTTTTACCGTCACGACTAAACATGTATCAAAGACTAAAGCTAAAAAAATCTGGTCGTGTATATATTTTTTTCATACAATTTACATTTAGATTTTTAACCCCCCCCAAAAAAAAATATAAAAAAAAATAAAAAAAAATTATAATACAAAAATAAAACAATAACAATAAAAAAATGACACTCTATTAAAAAGTTCAAATTATGGCAATGAACAAAATGAAAATGTGTATTAAGACATTAAAACACACCCTAATTCCTCTTTAATCGAATTCTGTTTGTGTAGATTCCCTTTTGAGCAAGCAACTGCAATAAGCAATCTTTTCCCATTGAAAATGTACACAGCTTTCCAATCCTGGTCAATAAAGGGCGCCCGTTATACACAGGTGATTAAAATGCAAATATTTAATTAACTGGTGAACTTGCGATTGGGGATTTTGGTTTTTCGTGATCCACATGATCCCAGCTAACAGACTGCAGTGATTCCACTTAGATTCAAGAGGTGCGCCAAGGAAATTGATTTCTGAGCACATTTTGCAGCCATGCCCTGTGGTCTAGTGGTGTTCTAAGTGTATACGAAGTCTCAAGTCGATCGGATTTACTAAAGCGTCAAAGTCAATAGTCTAAAGAAAAAACGTGTACAAAACCTATGGGAAAAATATTGAATCCTTAACGTGACGTCACGTGACCTTAAATGACGCAATCGTGCCAAATTTCTGTCAGAACCATCTGTGGTTGGTATTCTAAGTGTATGCTAAGTCTCAATTCGGTCGGATTTACCAAAGTGTCAAAGTCAATAGTCTGAATAAAAACGTGTACAAACCCTATGGGGAAATAATTTGCACCTTTAACGTCACGTCACGTGACCTTGAATGACGCAATCGTACCGAATTTCTTCAAGAGCCATCTATGGGTGGTGTTCTAAGTGTATG
This sequence comes from Crossaster papposus, assembly GCA_037893245.1. Taxonomy (NCBI): domain Eukaryota; kingdom Metazoa; phylum Echinodermata; class Asteroidea; order Velatida; family Solasteridae; genus Crossaster; species Crossaster papposus. The sequence goes on along the minus strand of JBAIAA010000022.1, from coordinate 418,934 downwards.
CCAAGTTTCAAGCCCGTCGAATATACCAAAGTGTCAAAGTCAATAGTCTGAAGAAAAACGTGTACAAAACCTATGGGGAAAATTTTACCTTTAACATGACGTCACGTGACCTTGAATGACGGAATCGCGACAAATTTCTTCTAGGACCGTCCTTGGGTGGTTGTCTAAGTGTATGCCAAGTCTCAGGTCGATCGGATTTACCAAAGTGTCAAAGTGTATTGTCTGAACAAACGTGTACAAATCCTATGGAGAACAAAAGGCAAAAAAAAAAAAAAAAAAAAAAAAAAAAAAAAAACCAGAACGAAAACAAGAGCTGTTTCGGTGAAAAACCGAAACAGCTAAAAAAAACTAGACATGTGTTTGTGGACAAACACAGAGCTGTTTCGAGTGTCTTTTAATATGTGTGTGATGGTCTTTTGTGTGTCGATCAGATTTACTAAAGTCTCAAGTCGATCAGATTTACTAAGTGTCAAAGTGAAGAGTCTAAAGAAAAACGTGTACAAAACCTATGGGGGACAAATTAAACCTTTAACTTGACGTCACGTGACCTTGAATGACGCAATCGTGCTGAATTTCTTTCAGAAACATCTGGTGGTGGTGTTCTGAGTGTATGGCAAGTTTCAAGTCGGTCGGATTGACCAAAGTGTCAAATTTAATAGTCTGAAGAAAAACGTGTACAAAACCTAAGGGGAAAATTTCACCTTTAACGCGAAGTCACGTGACCTTGAATAACGGAATCGCGACGAATTTCTTCTAGGACCGTCCTTGGGTGGTTGTCTAAGTGTATGCCAAGTCTCAAGTCCATCGGATTTACCAAAGTGTCAAAGTGTATTGTCTGAACAAACGTGTACAAATCCTATGGAGAACAAAAGGCAAAAAAAAAACTAGACATGTGTTTGTGGACAAACACGGAGCTGTTTCGAGTGTCTAAAATTACTTTCAATATGTGTGTGGTGGTCTTTAGTGTGTGCCAAGTCTCAAGTCGATCAGACTTACTAAAGTGTCAAAGTCAATATCCTAAAGAAAAACGTGTACAAAACCTATGGGGGAAAAATTGAACCTTTAACGTGACGTCACGTGACCTTGAATGACGCAATCGTGCCGAATTTCTTTCAGGAACCTTTGGGGGTGGTGTTCTAAGTGTATGCCAAGTTTCAAGTCGGTCGGATTCACCAAAGTGTCAAAGACAAAAGTCTTAAGAAAAACGTGTACAAAACCTATGGGAAAAATTTCACCTTTAACGCGAAGTCACGTGACCTTGAGTGACGTAATCGCGGCGAATTTCTTCTAGGACCGTCCTTGTGTGGTTGTCTAAATGTATGCCAAGTCTCAAGTCGATCGGACTGACCAAAGTACCTAAGTGACCTGTCTGAACAAACGTGTACAAATCCTATGGAGAAAATTCTGAAAAAGAAAAAAAAAAAAAAGAAAAAAAAAAACTTTAACGATTACAAAAGCTGTTTCGGTGAAAAACCGAAACAGCTAAAAAAAAAAAAAAAAAAAAAAAAAAACCAGAACGAAAACAAGAGCTGTTTCGGTGAAAAACCGAAACAGCTAAAAAAAGAAAAAAAAAAAAAACTTTAACGAAAACAAAAGCTGTTTCGGTGAAAAACCGAAACAGCTAAAAAAAAAAAAAAAAAACCAGAACGAAAATAAAAGCTGTTTCGGTGAAAAACCGAAACAGCTAAAAAAAACTTTAACGAAAACAAAAGCTGTTTCGGTGAAAAACCGAAACAGCTAAAAAAAACAAACTTTAACGATTACAAAAGCTGTTTCGGTGAAAAACCGAAACAGCTAAAAAAAAAAAAATTTAACGATTACAAAAGCTGTTTCGGTAAAAAACCGAAACAGCTAAAAAAAAAAAAAAAAAAAAAAAACTTTAACGAAAAGAAAAGCTGTTTTGGTGAAAAACCGAAACAGCTAAAAAAAAAAAAAAATTTAACAAAAACAATAGCTGTTTCGGCTGAATTGCCGAAACAGCTAAAAACTAGAAATGTGTTTGTGGACAAACACAGAGCTGTTTCGGATGTCTAATTTGTTTTGTAATAAGTGGGTGGTGGTCTAAGTGTGTCGCAAATCTGAAGTCAATCTGATTTACCCAAGTGCCAAAGATATATTGGTTGAAAAAAACCGTGTACAAATCCTTTGGGGAAAACTACAACTTTAATATGACGTTCCGTAACCCACGATGACGTCAGAATTACTTCATCTTAATTTTCGTATATAACACATACTCGATTACTTGCATACCAAGTGTGACCCCAATCGGACCTGTACTTCTAGAGATAGAGGGTCTTATTAACTGAACCTTTAATGTGACGTCACCTGTCCAACGATGACGTCATCCTGACGAAGTTCCCCTTGGCCCTCCTGGGGATGGTGGTCGAGGTGTGTACTAAGTCTCGAGTCGATCAGAATGACCAAAGTGTAAAATTCAATAGTCTGAATAAAAACGTGTACAAAACCAATGGGAACAATTGAACATTTAAGAAGACGTCACATGACCGACGATGACGTCATCATGATGTTTTCTTAATTTGTGTCTATAACACACACTTGAATACTTGCATACCAAGTTTGACCCTAATTGGACTTGTACTTCCAGAGATAGAGGGTCTTAACAACTACATCTTAAATGTGACGTCACATGACCCACGATGACGTCATTGTGATGATTTTTCTCTTGGCCCTCCTGGGGATGGTGGTCGATGTCTGTGCTAAGTTTCAAGTCGATCGGATTTACAGAAGTGTCAAATTCAATATTCTGAAGAAAAACGTGTACAAATCCTATGGTGAAAAAATCACCTTTAACGTGACGTCACGTGACCACGAATGACGTAATCGTGACGAATTTCTTCTAGGATCATCTGTGACTGGTGGTCTAAGTGTATGCCAAGTCTCAAGTCGATTGGATTTACACAAGTGCCAAAGATATATTAGTTGAAAAAACGTGTACAAATCCTATGGGAAAAATTAAACCTTTAATGTGACGTCACATGATACCCGATGATGTCATCATGATGTCATCATGATGTCATCTTAATTTTTCGTCTGTAACACATCCTGGAATACTTGCATACCAAGTTTGACCCCAATCGGACATGTACTTCTAAAGATAGAGGGTCTTAAAAACTGAACCTTTAATATGACGTCACATGACCCACGATGACATCATCATGATGTCATTTTATTTTTCGTCTATAACACACCCTGGAATACTTGCATACCAAGTTTGACCCCAATCGGACCTGTACTTCCAGAGATAGAGGGTCCTAAAAACTGAACCTTTAATATGATGTCCCATGACCCCCGATGACGTCATCATGACGATTTTCCCCTTGGCCCTCCTGGAGATGGTGGTCGAGGTGTGTGCTAAGTCTCAAGTCGATCAAATTTACGAAAGTGTCAAAATCAATAGTCTGAAGAAAAACGTGTACAAACCTTATGGGGGGGAAATGTGCACTTTAACTTCACGTCACGTGACCTTGAAAGACGCAATTGTGCCAAATTTCTTTCAGGGACATCTGGGAGTGGGGTTCTAAGTGTATGCCAAGTGTCAAGTCGGTCGGATTTACCAAAGTGTCAAAGTCAATAGTCTGAAGAAAAACGTGTACAAAACCTATGGGGAAAATTTTACCTTTAACATGACGTCACGTGACCTTGAATTACGTAATCGCGACTAATTTCTTCTAGGACCGTCCTTGGGTGGTTGTCTAAATGTATGCCAAGTCTCAAGTCAATCGGATTTACCAAAGTGTCAAAGTGCTATGCCAGAATAAACGTGTACAAATCCTATGGGAAATAGTCTGAAAAAGGAAAAGAAAAAAAAAACTAGACATGTGTTTGTGGACAAACACAGAGCTGTTTCGATTGTCTAACGTTACTTTCAATATATGTGTGTGTGGTGGTCTATGTGTGTGCCAAGTCTGAAGTCGATTGGATTTACACAAGTGCCAAATATATATTAGTTGAAAAAACGTGTACAAATCCTATGGGGAAATTTGAACCTTTAATGTGACGTCACATGATACCCGATGATGTCATCATGATGTCATCTTAATTTTCGTCTGTAACACATCCTGGAATACTTGCATACCAAGTTTGACCCCAATCGGACATGTACTTCTAGAGATAGAGGGTCCTAAAAACTGGACCTTTAATGTGACGTCACATGACCCACGATGACGTCATCATGATGTCATTTTATTTTTCGTCTATAACACACCCTGGAATACTTGCATACCAAGTTTGACCCCAATCGGACCTGTACTTCCAGAGATAGCGGGTCCTAAAAACTGAACCTTTAATCCCTTTAATGTGACGTCACATGACCCACGATGACGTCATCATGATGTCATTTTATTTTTCGTCTATAACACACCCTGGAATACTTGCATACCAAGTTTGACCCCAATCGGACCTGTACTTCCAGAGATAGCGGGTCCTCAAAACTGAACCTTTAATGTGACGTGCCATGACCCCCCGATGACGTCATCATGACGATTTTCCCCTTGGCCCTCCTGGAGATGGTGGTCGGGGTGTGTGCTAAGTCTCAAGTCGATTAAATTTACGAAAGTGTCAAAGTCAATAGTCTGAATAAAAACGTGTACAAACCCTATAGGGACAAAAATTGCACCTTTAACGTCACGTCACGTGACCTTAAATGACGCAATCGTGCCAAATGTCTTCAAGACCCATCTGTGGATGGTGTTCTAAGTGTATGCCAAGTTTCAAGTCGATCGGATTTACCAAAGTGTCAAAGTCGATAGTCTGAAGAAAAACGTGTACAAAACCTATGGGGAAAAATTGCACCTTTAACGTGACGTCACGTGACCATGAATGACGTAATCGCGACGAATTTCTTCTAGGACCGTCCTTGGGTGGTTGACTAAATATATGCCAAGTTTCAAGTCGATCGGATTTACCAAAGTGTCAAAGTGCTATGCCAGAACAAACGTGTACAAATCCTATAGGAAAAAGTCTGAAAGAGGAAAAAAAAAAAACTAGAAATGTGTTTGTGGACAAACACAGAGCTGTTTCGCTTGTCTAAAATGACATTGAATATGTGAGTGGTGGTCTATGTGTGTACCAGATCTGAAGTCGATCGGATTTACCAAAGTGCCAAATATATCTTGGTTGCAAAAAACGTGTACAAAACCTATGGATAAAATTGAACCTTTAACGTGACGTCACATGGCCCACGATGACGTCGTCATGACGTCATCTTAATTTCCGTCTATAACACATCCTGGAATACTTGCATACCAAGTTTGACCCCAATCAGACTTTTACTTCCAGAGATAGAGGGTCTTAAAAAGTACACCTTTAAAGTTACGTCACCTGACCCACGATGACGTCATCATGACGATTGTCCTTGTGGCCCTCCTAGAGGTGGTGGTCGAGGTGTGTACTAAGTTTCGAGTCGATTGGATTTACCAAAGTGTCAAATTCAATAGTCTGACGAAAAACGTGTACAAAACCTATAGGGAAAACTGCACCTTTAATGTGACGTCACATGGCCCATGATGACGTCGTCATGACGTCATCTTAATTTTTGTCTATAACACATCCTGGAATACTTGCATACCAAGTTTGACCCCAATCAGACCTTTACTTCCAGAGATAGAGGGTCTTAAAAACTACACCTTTAAAGTGACGTCACATGACCCACGATGACGTCATCATGACGATTATCCTTGTGGCCCTCCTAGAGATGGTGGTCGAGGTGTGTACTAAGTCTCGAGTCGATTGGATTTACCAAAGTGTCAAATTCAATAGTCTGACGAAAAACGTGTACAAAACCTATAGGGAAACTGCGCCTTTAATGTGACGTCACATGACACCCGATGACGTCATCGTAATGTCATCTTAATTTTCGTCTATAACACATCCCGGGATACTTGCATATCAAGTTTGTCCCCAATCGGGCCTGTACTTCCAGAGATAAAGGGTCTTATAAACTGCACCTTTAATGTGACGTCAAATGACCCACGATGACGTCATCATGACGATTTTTGTTCTGGCCCCTCTGGGGATGGTGGTTGAGGTGTGTCTTAAGTCTCAAGTCGATCGGATTTACCGAAGTGTCAAATTCAATATTCTGAAGAAAAACGTGTACAAATCCTATGGGGAAAAATTGCACCTTTAACGTGACGTCACGTGACCACGAATGACGTAATCGTGACGAATTTCTTCTAGGACTGTCTTTGGGTGGTTGTCTAAATGTATGCCAAGTTTCAAGTCGATCGGATTTACCAAAGTGTCAAAGTGCTATGCCAGAAAAAACGTGTACAAATCCTATGGAAAAAAATGACAAAAAAACAACAAAAAAAAACAAAAAAACAAAAAAAAAAAAAAAAAAAAAAACTTTAACGAAAACAAAAGCTGTTTCGGCTGAAATGCCGAAACAGCTAAAAAAAAAAAAAAAAAAAAAAAAAAAAAATAATTAACGAAAACAAAAGCTGTTTCGGTGAAAAACCGAAACAGCTAACTAGAAATGTGTTTGTGGACAAACACACGCAAGTGGGTAAATGCCGTCAATAGGGGACGGGGCATTGTCCGACCGTCTTCCCTCTTTTGTTTGTACTCTAACGTTTTCGGATGATCGCCATAGGATTTGCACACGAGTCTGAATCGGGGACCTTTGCGGAATAGGGGACCCCATTGTTCCCTTTGTCATACGTCCCCTATTTCAATCAAAAACAAACGCAGAGCTGTTTCGGGTGTCTAAGATGACCTTTATTATGTGTGTGCCCAGTATGAAATCGATCGGATTTACCCAAGTTAATTGGTTGAAAAATACGTGTACAAATCCTATTGGGAAAGCTACACCTTTAATGTGACGTCACATGACACCTGGGAATGTCATCATGATGTCATATTAATGTTCGTCTATAACACATTCTGGAATACTTGCATACCAAGTTTGACCCTAATCAGACCTGTACTTCCAGAGATAGAGGGTCCTAAAATCTGCCCCTTTAATGTGACGTCACATGACCCACGATGACGTCATCATGACGATTTTCTCCTTGGCCCTCATGGGTATGGTCGTCGAGGTGTGTGCTAAGTCTGAAGTCGATCGGATGTACCAAAGTGTCAAAGATATATTAGTTGAAAAAAACGTGTTCAAATCCTATGGGGAAAACTGCACCTTTAATGTGACGTCACATGGCCCACGATGACGTCGTCATGGCGTCATCTTAATTTTTGTCTATAACACATCCTGGAATACTTGCATACCAAGTTTGACCCCAATCAGACCTTTACTTCCAGAGATAGAGGGTCTTAAAAACTACACCTTTAAAGTGACGTCACATGACCCACGATGACGTCATCATGACGATTATCCTTGTGGCCCTCCTAGAGATTGTGGTCGAGGTGTGTACTAATTCTCGAGTCGATTGGATTTACCAAAGTGTCAAATTCAATAGTCTGACGAAAAACGTGTACAAAACCTATAGGAAAAACTGCGCCTTTAATGTGACGTCACATGACACCCGATGACGTCATCGTGATGTCATCTTCATTTTCGTCTATAACACATCCCGGGATACTTGCATATCAAGTTTGTCCCCAATCGGGCCTGTACTTCCAGAGATAGAGGGTCTTATAAACTGCACCTTTAATGTGACGTCAAATGACCCACGATGACGTCATTATGACGATTTTTCTTCTGGCCCCCCTGGGGATGGTGGTCGAGGTGTGTCCTAAGTCTCAAGTCGATCGGATCTACCGAAGTGTCAAATTCAATATTCTGAAGAAAAACGTGTACAAATCCTATGGGAAAAAATTGCACCTTTAACGTGACATCACGTGACCACGAATGACGTAATCGTGACAAATTTCTTCTAGGATCATTTGTGGGTGGTGGTCTAAGTGTATACCAAGTTTCAAGTCGATCGGATTTACCAAAGTGTCAAAGTGTATTGTCCGAACAAAAAACGTGTACAAACCCTATTAAAAGAGTCTGAAAAAGAAAAAAAAAGAAAAACTAGAAATGTGTTTGTGGACAAACACAGAGCTGTTTCGGGTGTCTAATTTGTTTTGTAATAAGTGGGTGGTGGTCTAAGTGTGTCGCAAATCTGAAGTCAATCTTATTTACCCAGGTGCCAAAGATATATTGGTTGAAAAAAACCGTGTAAAAATCCTTTGGGGAAAACTACACATTTAATGTGACGTCACATGACCGACGATGAAGTCATAATTACGTCAGCTTAATTTTCGTCTATAACACATCCCCGATTACTTGCATACCAAGTATGACCCCAATCGGACATGTACTTCTAGAGATAGAGGGTCTTATAAACTGACCTTTAATGTGACGTCACATGTCCAACAATGACGTCATCCTGACGATGTTCCCCTTGGCCCTCCTGGGGATGGTGGTCGAGGTGTGTACTAAGTCCCGAGTTGATCGGATTGACCAAAGTGTCAAATTCAATAGTCTGAATAAAAACATGTACAAAACCATCGGGGAAAATTGAAATTTTAAGGAGACGTCACATGACCAACGATGACGTCATCATGATGTTATTTTAATTTGTGTCTATAACACACACTTGAATACTTGCATGCCAAGTTTGACCCCAATCGGACTTGTACTTCCAGAGATAGAGGGTATTAAAAACTACACCTTAAATGTGACGTCACATGACCCACAATGACGTCATCATGACGTCATCTTAATTTTCGCCTATAACACATCCTGGAATACTTGCATACCAAGATTGACCCCAATCAGACCTTTACTTCCAGAGATAGAGGGTATTAAAAACTACACCTTTAAAGTGACGTCACATGACCCACGATGACGTCATCATGACGATTTTCCTTGTGGCCCTCCTAGGGATGGTGGTCGAGGTGTGTACTAAGTCTCGAGTCGATTGGATTTACCAAAGTGTCAAATTCAATAGTCTGACGAAAAACGTGTACAAAACCTATAGGGAAAACTGCGCCTTTAATGTGACGTCACATGGCCCATGATGACGTCGTCATGACGTCATCTTAATGTTCGTCTATAACACATCCTGGAATACTTGCATACCAAGTTTGACCCCAATCAGACCTTTACTTCCAGAGATAGAGGGTCTTATAAACTGCATCTTTAATGTGACGTCAAATGACCCACGATGACGTCATCATGGCGATTTTTCTTCTGGCCCCTCTGGGGATGGTGGTCGAGGTGTGTCTTAAGTCTCAAGTCGATCGGATTCACCGAAGTGTCAAATTCAATATTCTGAAGAAAAACGTGTGCAAATCCTATGGGGAAAAATTGCACCTTTAACGTGACGTCCCGTGACCACGAATGACGTAATCGTGACAAATTTCTTCTAGGATCATCTGTGGGTGGTGGTCTAAGAGTAGGCCAAGTCTCAAGTCGATCGGATTTACCAAAGTGCCAAAGTGTATTGTCCGAACAAAAAACGTGTACAAACCCTATGGAAAAGAGTCTGAAAAATAAAAAAAAATAAAAAAAAAAAAAAAAAAAAAAAAATCAGAACGAATACAATAGCTGTTTCGGCTGAATTGCCGAAACAGCTAAAAAAAAAAAAAAAAAATATTAACGATTACAATAGCTGTTTTGGCTGAATTGCCGAAACAGCTAAAAAAAAAAAAAAAAAAAAAAAAAATTTAACGAAAACAAAAGCTGTTTCGGCTGAAATGCCGAAACAGCTAAAAAAAAAAAAAGGAAAAAAAAAAAAAAAATGAACAAAAACAATAGCTGTTTCGGCTGAATTGCCGAAACAGCTAAAAAAAAAAAACTTTAACAAAAACAACAGTTGTTTCGGCTGAATTGCCGAAACAGCTAAAAAAACTTTAACAAAAACAATAGCTGTTTTGGCTGAATTGCCGAAACAGCTAACTAAAAATGTGATTGTGGACAAACACAGAGCTGTTTCGCATGTCTTAAATGACTTTCAATATTTGGGTCTGCAAAGTGTGAAGTCGATCGGATGTATTAAAGTGCTAAAGATATATTGGTTGAAAAAAACTAGTACAAATTCAATAGAAAAAACTGTTCATTTAATGTGACGTCACATGACACCCGATGATGTCATCATGACGTCATCTTAATGTTCGTCTATAACACATCCTGGAATATGTGCATACCAAGTTTGACCCCAATCAAACATGTACTTCCATAGATTGGGGGTCCTAAAAACTACACCTTTAATGTGACGTCACATGATACCCGATGATGTCATCATGATGTCATCTTAATTTTCGTCTGTAACACATCCTGGAATACTTGCATACCAAGTTTGACCCCAATCGGACATGTACTTCTAAAGATAGAGGGTCCTAAAAATTGAACCTTTAATATGACGTCCCATGACCCCCGATGACGTCATCATGAAAATTTTCCCCTTGGTCCTCCTGGAGATGGTGGTCGAGGTGTGTGCTAAGTCTCAAGTCGATCAAATTTACGAAAGTGTTAAAATCAATAGTCTGAAGAAAAACGTGTACAAACCTTATGGGGAAAAAAATTGCACCTTTAACGTCACGTCACGTGACCTTTAAAGACGCAATCGTGCCGAATTTCTTTCAAGGACATCTGGGAGAGGGGTTTTAAGTGTATGCCAATTTTCAAGTCGGTCGGATTTACCAAAGTGTCAAAGTCAATAGTCTGAAGAAAAACGTGTACAAAACCTATGGGGAAAATGTTACCTTTAACATGACGTCACGTGACCTTGAATTACGTAATCGCGACTAATTTCTTCTAGGACCGTCCTTGGGTGGTTGTCTAAATGTATGCCAAGTCTCAAGTCGATCGGATTTACCAAAGTGTCAAAGTGCTATGTCAGAAAAAACGTGTACAAATCCTATGGGAAATAGTCTGAAAAAGGAAAAGAAAAAAACCCTAGAAATGTGTTTGTGGACAAACACAGAGCTGTTTCGCATGTCTAAAATGCCTTTCAATATTTGTGTGGTGGTAAGTGTGTGCCAAGTCTAAAGTCGATCGAATTTAGTGCCAAAGATAAATTGGTTGAAAAAAACGTGTACAAATCCTATGGGGAAAATTAAACCTTTAATGTGACGTCACATGACACCCGATGATAACATCACAATGTCATCCTAATTTTCGTCTATAACACATCCCGGAATACCCGAATACAAAGTTGACCCTAATTGGACTTGTACTTCCAGAGATAGAGGGTCCGAAAACTACACCTTTAATGTGACGTCACATGACCCACGATGATGTCATCATGACAATTTTTCCCTTGGCCCTCCTGGGGATGGTGGTTGAGGTGTGTGCTAAGTCTTAAGTCGATCAAATGTACGAAAGTGTCAAAGTCAATAGTCTGAAGACAAACGTGTACAAACCCTATGGGGAAATAAATTACACCTTTAACGTCACGTCACGTGACCTTGAATGACGCAATCGTGCCGAATTTCGTCCAGGACTATCTGTGAGTGGTGTTCTAAGTGTATGCTAAGTCTCAAGTCGATCGAATTCATTAAAGTGTCAAAGTCAACAGTTTGAAGAAAAACGTGTACAAAACCTATGGGGAAAATGTTACCTTTAACATGACGTCACGTGACCTTGAATGACGGAATCGCGACGAATTTCTTCTAGAACCGTCCTTGGGTGGTTGTCTAAATGTATGCCAAGTCTCAGGTCGATAGGATGTACCAAAGTGTCAAAGTGTATTGGCAGAAAAAACGTGTACAAATCCTATGGGGAAAAGTGACAAAAAAAACTAAAAAAAAAAAAAACTAGAGATATGTCTGTTCAAGGAACAGAGCATATGGCTTTTTCCCATTTTGTTTTTGTATTGTTCATTACATTTATGATTTCATTTAATAAATTTCTTTATTTAATTTTTTCAAAACTGCAAATTTTTAATTATTAATTGGATTATATCTCTCGCGGTTAATTTTCAGAAATGTTTAAAGGTCTTTTAATTGTAATTTCCGGTCTAGTGACGTTTTTATCCGCCAACTTGTTCCTAACAAGATGCTGATTATAAATACCAATTATAAAGCGATTTGAGCAAACTTCGCCACGAAAATGAACTGATTATTCATTTTAAACATTTTTCAATCTGCCACTAGAGGGCGTTATAACAATTTATGACGTCACCGGTAACTTTGTTTGTAGAGTGCAGGCTACCTAGAGACTATCATCGTTGAAAGTAAATTCATATCATTTTCAACTTTCAAATTATAAGGCACTTCCGGTTTGGACCGGAAGGAAGGGTCAAGTCATTTTGCATGTAATACGAATATGAAGACCCTGGATTATTCTATCAATTCCCGTTAAAATCTAAATCAGATCTGTTACATTTGATTTGATATTGATTTTCAAAGATTAAATCTACAAATCATTAGTTGCTTGCAATCTGATACTTGATGACGTCATCGTGACGTCATTAACATACAGCTCGAGAGCTGTCTGAACTTGTCTATTTAAAGCAAAAAAAAGAATTATATCTATCGCGGTTGATTTTTCAGCAATTATTTAAGGTTTAAAGGTCTTTTCATTGTAACTTTCGGTCTAGTGACGTCATATTTTTTTGTCTTCGCCAACTTGTTCCTAACAAGATGTTGATTATATAAACCAGTTATACAGTGATTTGAGCAAACTTCGCAAAACAAATCAACTGGTTATTCATTGTTAACAGTTTTCAAACTGCCGCTAGAGGGCGCTGTAACATGTTATGGCGTTACCGGTATTTTTGTGTGAAAAGCACTACTAGCCAGAGACTAACATTGTTGAAACTAAGTTCACATTATGGTCCACTTTTAAATTATAAGCCACTTCCGGTTTCGACCGGAAAGAAGGGTCACGGGATTTCACGCACACGAGATAAAATAAAGATCATGGATTTAATATTATATCAATTCCCACAAAGTTCAAGTTCCGATCATACGCGGTTGATTTTTTTATTAATTTTCAAACATTAAATCTATTGCACGTTTAAGACGACGTCACGTGACCCATGGTGACGTCTTCACGACGCCTGTCCGCAAGGCACGAGTGCACTATAGAGTATTTACGGAGGTTAATTCTTCCAAATAGGCACTTTGGGAGACAAATTAGCGATAGTTTTGATTCACTTGGGAGACAGTGGCACTTAGGGAGACATTTCAGTGTCTCCCTAAGTGTCTAGCTACCCCACAAAACGATATTTGGGAGTTATTTTTGCTCGGAGAAGACAGATTTGGGTCTAAATAGCATAAATATGAAATTTCGTGGAAAAAGCTCCAGGTAAAAACGGGTTAGGTTACAATAAAGATTGTGCACGACTCTATGGGATTGTCTCCCAAAGTGCCCATTTGGAGGTATTCAAAGTTTGATGGGAATACCAATTTGTTTTCTGTTAAAAGTACTTGTGCAAAAGTTCGCGTACATCTATTATATGGTACAGTCAGTCCGCAGCACACTGAAAAGCCGTTTCTTTTATGTGCGATTTATGCATGGCACTTTGTGCGTGACCTCGTTTTTGAATACTTAATGAGCTGGCGACAACGCCTGGAATTTGGTCCGAAACATCCGTTTTATTCACTGGCTGTCAATATTATGTATATTTTCTTTTGGATAAGGAAACATTTTGTTATATTATCAAATCAGATTGGAAATTATATGACATTTAGAGGGTGAAATTTATAACGTAAAAAAAGCTCCCGAACCAACAAATTGACCTTTAAAAAAAGACGAATTTTGTCCATCTTCTGGCAGCGGCCACAACCCAATTTCACACTGATGTTAAAGATAATTTCATATTCTATCACAAAACTGTAGTTTTGGGGTTGATTTTAACTTCGTCCAGTCAGGGCGCAGACAATTATAACGTTCTCAATAAATTAACAAACCGAACATCCCGCCATGACAGTCCATAGTCTTCCTGCGCCCTCATTGGTCGAAAATGACGTCATTGAAAAAGGCTTCGTGGTAACGTGTAGTTCATGCACATTTCAATACGCAGTTGTTTTTTGTGTATTTTTTTTATTGTAAGCTCGAGCGAAAAGGATTTATCTGCTATTCAGGTTTTTTTTTCTTTTTAACAGTGGACTGATTAAGAAATAATAATATTGCCTGCATAATACAATGTATACAGCCAAATAAACAAAAAACAAGCGACAAATAAAGTCGTTGTTTAAAATGTAGTGATAACAATAACATTGATAAATACAAATGTTTACAATAATTTATATCTGTATTGTGAGGTGGGTTTATAAAAGAAACTGCACTTTTTATCTGAAACTTTAATGTTATCGCTTACATTAACATACCCTGTTGATGCTATATGGCTTGAATAAAATTGTTAAATTAAACCCTGAAATTGTTAAAACTTATTCATCTTTGGCATAATGTTCAATGTGCAAACCATTGAGATTTATTATAAAAGTAAATAAAGCTTGTTTTATCTTTGCTTGATGTTTTTGGCATAGTTTCTTTGGCATTAAAATTAATTATGTATGCCCGCTTCTAACATTGCAAAAACAAAATATTTTAAATAAGACATAAATTTTGCTAATATAAATGTTAATGCACATAAATTATATCACTGATAATAGAAATAATACAATCTGCATTAATAAAGTTATATGCCGTTTGTGTCAAATTTACATTGTAGCTCAAAACTTTGTTGGCATAGTTTGGGGCATTATATGTTGACCTTAAGAGTTGTATGTTTATAGAAAAGTGGATTTGAATGTTCAAGTGAACTGACTGAATTAATTACTCTCAAGGCCCTTTTTGTTTGAGAATTCTATTAACGTGATTAGCAGCACAATTACCCCATGCTAGAATCCCGTAGTTCAAATATGGCAAGATCAGTGTATTAAAAAGCATAAACAGGATTTATTGTGGGAGAAAGGCTTTGAGCTTTATAATAACACCTATATTTCTTGAGATACCGGTAATAGAACAAATATTATTGATTTGAATTATCCAAGAGAGAGTTGAATCAATATACAATCCCAGAAATGTTACAACATCAGAATAAAGTATTTTTATGTTATTATTGCATATATCCGGTAAATGGGACCATGTTTTACTAGTTTTACTAAATAACATGCAAGTAGTTTTCTTGATATTAAGGGATACATTCAGAAATTTTAAGTAGTTTCCGATTGACTAAATCTAAGTACATCAATATTATTATGACTAAAACATAGATTACTGTCATCAGCAAAAATAATAAATGAAAATAAATCTGATGATTTACTAAAATCATTAATGTAAATGGAAAACATAAGAGGTCCTAGACTGGATCCTTGAGGGACTCCATGGGATATTTGTTTGTGAGCAGATTGGTAATCCTCTAAAGACCCAAATTGTTGACGATTAGATAAATAACTCTTAAACCACTCCAAAGGAATTCCTCCTATCCCATAATAGGCGAGCTTTGATAAAAGAATGTCATGATTGATAGTGTCAAAGGCCTTAGAGAGGTCTAAAAATATTCCAAGTGTACCTTTGGATGAATCAAGGTTACTTGTGATATTATCAATTAATTTAATAATGGCATGCGATGTTGAGTGATTTTCTCTAAAACCGAACTGGCTATCTGATATAATATTATTCTCATTTCGAAATTTAGTAGTACAACTATGTATGATTCGCTCAAGAATTTTTGAGAAAGTAGTTAATACTGAAATTGAGTTTGAAATCGCCAGTTTTATAAATAGGGGTAACTCTGGCAAGCTTCATTTGTTCAGGAAATATTCCTGTTGAAATCGAAGAATTTATAATACGGGTCAATGGCATAGAGATCGAGGAAATAATTTCCTTTATTAGTGAACTAGTTGTTATGTCATGACCTGCACTTTTTCTTTTTCTTTTATGCACTTATGCACAATATCAATGATTTCTTCTTCAGTAACTGGGGCAAAAAAAAGGAATTCAGATTAGGGTTAGGTAAATAATCAGAGATGTTACTTGCGGTTGGTGGGATTTCACCACTAAAAGTTTGACCAATAGCCGTAAAATAATTATGAAATTGATCAACTACGTCATGTGGATTCTCAATAATTTCACCAACAATGTCAATGCGATTAATTCTAGATGGCAGTTTACTGTTAATTACATTATTGATTATTGTTCATGTATTCCGAATATTATTTGTGTGTTGTTTGAACTGCTCAGCAGAGTATTACGTTTAGAGTTACGGAGAACATTAGTTAAAAAATGTGTGCAGCGCACATGATTTGTTCGATTAGGATCATTATGATGTGACATGTATCTATAGTACAGCTTGTTTTTGTGGTAAATTGATTTGCATAAACTAACAGTAACCCATGGGGATTTAGGAGTTGTTTTCCTTGATGCAGGCTTACTTTGTATAGTGGAAATATTCTTATCGATAAGTGAATTTAAAACATTCATAAGGTTGTTAAAAGCAATGTTTGGATCCGAGGCAGAGATGACATTTGTCCAGTCACAGGAATTCAAGTCACTGTTAAGATTAGTTAGGTTGTCTCGCGTATATTTCTGAGTATAAGTAGATCTTGGATTGGAACAATTAGCAGTTAATGAAAATGATGTGAATATTGGAAAGTGATTTGATACATCTGCCACCAAAATACTAGCGTTTAGAAATGGTAATAATTATGTTAAAAATCATGTTATCAATAAGAGTAGCTGATGTTTGAGTAACTCTTGTAGGTTTGTTAATGAGGGGTGCGCAATAAAAAAACAGTGTCTAAGAATTCCTGTGGTTGGATTTTATTATCAATATTTATTAGGTTTATGTTGAAATCCCTACATATCAAACATGTTTTTTTTCCATTGTAATAAGCTCAAGAATACTTTGATAGCTGGTGATTTATTAAAATTAGCACTAGGCGGTTTGTATACCACACCAACTCACAAAATCTTGCATAGACGAGGGGTGACGATTTCAACAAATATGCATTCCAATGAAACATTACTGAGATCATCTAAGTCAAACCTCCGAGTATATTGTAATGTCAATAACGAATACATCGCTCCAGCTCCTCCCCTTTCCCCCTCTCTGTTTTTAGTCTCCAACATGTATCCCGGCATATTTAAATTTAGATGACAGTTGGCATTAAGCCAAGTTTCACTTAATTCTGATTTAATGGGTGCAGGCATGTTTTTAATTTATCAATATTTTTGTTTATACTTCTGATGTTGAAATGTAGGAGGGAAAAATTATGTTGAGAAGAAATGACGAAAAAGTGGACATTCTTTGATTCGAATGGGCGAGGACGCGCAGCGTCCGAGTCCAATTTGAATCAAAGAATGTCCACCTTTTGAGTCGTTTCTCCGACTTAAACTACGTCCCTTGTACACCCATTGTCAATATTTAAAAGGAACAACAAGTGTCAATTCTTACTAACGCTTTAAAGTATGAGACGATTTAAGTCCATTGTTCAGTGGTGCAAGCTACTATAAGGAATGTACAAGCTTAGTTGTTCTGTCTGGTCTCCGTGTTGCGTAACCAAATAATTGAATAAAGGTTGGGTCAAATGAGGGTGTTTAAAATGCCCAGTACATTCGACATCGAAGTCATTTGATGCCATACATTCTTGTGCGTCGGGTGTGTCTCTGGTAACTCCGCTATAATGTCTTATATTGATGATCCGTACATAATATTTTTGAGTAGGAATACGTTGGAGATATGTTGTGTCACCTCAAGAACTGACTCGCAATTTATTTTGATGGTGATTCAAACCAGTATTTTGGGACATATTCGATGAGGATTTATACTAAAGCGGCAGATTCAGAAGTGAAGAAACTTCCAACATTCGTGGCTGATTTGGACTCCTTGTAACAAATCGGGTAATGATGGAAAATAAGTAAGAAAAGGTAACAAGAACTTTGTATTCCCAACATTTGGCTTAGCTCTCGGCAGCTTATGTTGGCTTATTATTTTTAGCCCTTGGCTTGGTGTATCTTAGCGTCAGTAGTCATTATTCCGTGTCGAAGGTATACCAGCCTTTTGTTAAATCCTGAACGGTTTCATTATCACAATCGTGTCAGACCAGACTCGGAACAAAACAAATTTCTGTTGGTTTTCCCGTCGTTTTTGCTACACGGGTCGTGGTAACGCCGTCTATAGGAGGACACAAACACCTACCAGGTGGGAAAGTGAGGACACTTTGGAAAAGTGAGGACACTTTGGAAAAGTGAGGACAGTAATATTCTCGTAAAGGGGGTCTAGAGGTAGTGTTGGGGTTAGGGTATAATGGAAGGAAATGGAGAGAAATACATATTAGGGTGAAGTTAAACAAATTTGGGTCGAAAACATTTTCATGGTGTGAGTATAGAGAGATTTTCGTTAAGTACACAAACCTATGGGCTGTCCTCACATTATATAGATTCGTCATGATACATGTATACGACGAATGTAAAGTACATGTACGTGTTGTACGTATACCAGCCCCTTTAAAGTTGTGCATTAGTAGTACTTTTTAGGACCTTCAAACGTATGACATAACTATGGAATATCTCCGTCGAAAATTATTCCCATTTACAAGAAATCAATTCATATTACATGTACATATTTTAAATTGCAAATCATCGCTTCAACCTTACTAATAAAAAGTTTATCCTCCCCATTCTTTTTTCTTAGTCGTAATAAGTTCTTGGGCCAATTTCATTTTCGAATGTTTTAGACAAACCTTGATGCAATTTGTTACATGCGGGTTGGCGCATTCATTTTATTTGATTGTTGTTATTGTTGATATCCCAGGTTTTGGCAACAAGGCTGTGCAACAAGGCTTTTGGATAAACCACTCCATACGATCGAGCATGGCAGCATCTCGCCTCTACAACAAGGTCTTCGGTGGCCAGAATCAATGAGGACCATAGGAGAGCAGTCAGCCGGGCTGAAACCGCATAAGCGCGTCGACACAGCAAAGTGACCTCAAAGACAACTGTGGAGAGCTCTAGAGAAACTGTCAACATAGCTCTTACTAAGTTGTAATAAATATAACAATAGCAATTTCTGTGTCCATTAAAAATATTAGTTTAATACCAGATAATGCGATCTCGCGTGTTTCCGAGTGGAGGTAATTGTGAGGTAGAATTGAATATAAACGTTTAAGGTTTGATGCTTGTAGAGATTGCTCAATAAATGAGGTAGATCGTGAAATTACATACTTTGGTGCTGACATGCATCAGTAGAAATATTGTCAATTGTTGGCTGAGCTAACCGATTCGCATAATAATGTTTTGCAGGAAGGACTCTGGTACATTGAAGTGAGAGAGTGCTGTAGCAAGCACTGACCTCGTTTGGCACGCAATACGCCGGACATGTAGTTTGGTAATAAAACGCTTACGAGAGACGGAGGAAGGATGCAAGTCAGGATTAGAACTTTGGCAACTCATTTGGGTACTCTTCAAGACAATGGCCTCGTCTGGCGCACCAATTGAAGAGGTAACGATGGAGAAGGGACATCCGGAAAGATATTAGAGATTGTGAGTATTGTTTTAAACGAAATAACACGGAGATGCTGCTTAGCGGTCCCATGCGGCTGGTAATGGCCCTGTCACACCAGAACATTTTAGGCCAACGCGTGAGTAACGTGTTGTAATTTTGGCAACACGCTGGCAAACGCTGACCAACGCTAGGCCAGCGTTAGCAACACGCTGAGCGCGTTACTCACGCGCTGGGACATGCTGTCACACGCTGAGGAAAACATATTTTTTTCAACATACATACAATTTAAAGCGTTTTAGTTTTATACAACTAATCATGTGGTCGTTGCAGTACGCCGGCGCGCGTTCTAACGCGCTACTCACGCGCTAAGCAGTCGTTCATCAGTCGTCGAGCGCGTTACTAACGCGTTACTCACGCGCTGGCGAACGCTATGAACCCGTTAACAACGCGTTATGGACACGCTGAAATCACGGTTCCACTTGACTTTTTTCTGTGGAAGTTCAGCGTTTGCCAGCGTATGAACTATTTTTAACGCGCTACTCACGCGTTGGCCTAAAACGTTCTGGTGTGACAGGGCCATTAGTAACAGCTCAGACTCATTCCGCCCGCTCTGTCTTGCCGTCGAAGCTTGGTGCTCCCCAATTTCACGTATGCTGCATTTTATGTTTCTCTAGCAGGCTGTGCAACAGAATAGGGAATGCGAAAATGAGAATGCGAATAAGGGGAGAACTACATTTCTAAACAGGATGCATACGGGGGTTCTATGATGTGATTCGGCCGGTGTATGGCACTGTTTTGCTCGAATGAATTGCTGACGGGCAGGACGAGAGGTCGTTTTAAGCAGCTCATGATTCAGCATGCAGGTCGTCGAAACGAAGACAAACTATGTGTATTGTAAGAATATGCTACAATCCATATAAGCAACTTGTTGGGGTAGTCCAGGCCTTCACTAATTTGCAACAGGCCAAGTGCTGAGGCGACGTCGTGTGGCAAAAATGAAATAATGAATTGGTCGGCTACAGCAGATATGGGTACAATAGCAAAAGGTAGAATGAAGAAAGGTAAGACTGGGGACGGCTCTCTGAGGGATAGTGTATAGGTGCCGATCCTTTTGCGGTAGTGTGCAAACAAGGATGGTAACAACAAAACATGGGCTTGGCCTCATTTTAGGGTCTGCGGCAAGAGGCTAGAGGAGCCTGTCTGGTGCACAAATTGATGCATGAACTATTGGTGGCATATGATGTGTGTCCCGAGGAGAATCACGCGTCAGATTAGTGGTGAGACGTGGGATGAGATATGGAATGGGATAAGGGTTGGGGGGTAGATGAAAAGAGAATAGGCGAATGGATTTGGGGCCTCGTCCTGAGCCACGCAGCGTTTAACGGGCTCTTGAATTGTCGTCCTCAAACCCTGCGGACATTCGCAGCAATCATTAAACAAGTTGGCCAATACATGATATGAACGACCACCCCTGGTAAAATGACAATTTCTACCTTTATACTTCTTTTACTGGCGTTTACGTAGCCCTTTAGTCTTTTATGTTTCTTATTCTGTATAATATTCAAGAGCCCGTTAAACGCTGCGTGGTTCAGGATGGCATCTAATATCCAAGCGAATGCGCGTTGGTTCGCATGCCTTTGGCTGTTTTTCGAACCCCAGCTTAGTCTTATGCTTCATTCATAAAGTTTAGCAATAGGCTGTAGCCGGAGACGGATCCAAAGCCAGGGTTTAGGAAATGGCCTTGGTCTGTTTGTAACGGAGGCTCTGATGGGGCGCATGATTTGTTGGGCTAATAACCACGGATCTGGCCGAATTTCCACAGGGGTTTGAGCGCTCTAGGGAGAAAGCGCGTAAAAGCGCTGCGTGGCTCAGGATATATACTTTAAAGCTACAATATATCAAAAGTATGGTGGCTCTGAAGGGACATTGCACATCGCAAATATCTTTGCTATTTAAACATAACCAAATTAAAACAAAAAATTAAAACAAAAAAACAGGGGCCTAACGTTAGGCCTACTCGTCGTATTGAGTCCTGGTGGCATTATTGAGTCCTGGTGGCATTATTGAGTCCTGGTGGCATTATTGAGTCCTGGTGGCATTATTGAGCCCTCTGGACAACCGATTATCGTAACTAGACAACATTAACAATCCTCACCACTGATCCTTTTGAAGGTGGCATAATGCTGATCTGTTGACTTGTTGACTTGTTGACTTTTTTTGTCGAGGTTCATAACAAAAACGACCACGGATGCCTATTTCTACCGCAATGGTAATTTACACGCATACCCAAACTGCACCCGACTACCCACACATGTGTACATGTTAATTGAATGAAGGCTGGAACCCACACAACTTTAAGACCCTTTAGGCTCTTGGAATAGATATTTGCGACATCGCAAATATTTGCAAAGATATTTGCAAAGATATTTGCGACATCGCAAATATTTGCAAACATCGGAAATATTTGCAAAGATATTTGCAAAGATATTGGCGACATCGCACATATTTGGCCTACTATAGCCAGTATAGGCTATATAGCAGCCTATGCTCACGTACTATCTTTAACCGTACTTAGAAGTAGTGTATTGATGAATTAAAATGCCACAGATGCCGAACCTGTAACATGACTGTAATTCTTATATTAAATACCTGCTGTAATATTAAATTTAAAAAAAAAATACAAATTATTTGATTTGTCCTTGCATCTATTAATTTTCTATTAATTTCTTCCTTTTAATTCATTGTTTAGTTGTTATGGGTTCTGTGTCAACTTGTATCTACTCATTGTGTTGCTGCTGTCCTACCTGACTACACTCCAGCTCTTCAAGGATTGATTCCTGAAGGAGCAGTTGATCGTATCCTTTCGGAAATTGTCATGTCATGTACATGTATGCTATCTGTATACAGATTCTGCCCTTGATTATTGGTTTAGACTAGAGCACGTCACATGAAAAAGTAACCTGTACCATGTACTAAACCCATATCAACCCATGGAATAAGTTAAAGCTGTCAATACATGTTTACTGTTTAGTGCTTTCCACTAAAATACAATTCTTTTCAGCATGCATGGTTAATAAGCATTATTTATGTTAGTCTTTGTGTGGAACGTTTTTGTCGACAGTATGACGTTTAATTTTTGGAAATGTTTTTTCCCTGATACTTTACTTTCCGATGGAAGTAATAACCATTTGCATTGGTTCTTCATAGTGTTGTGCATTCTTTGTTGGATGTTTGTAGTAAATCACTTATTGAGTAATGTTTGATGACCTACATTTCGTACACCTTACATCTTACCTCACACTGTCCAAACAATTAGCTACTGATGCTGCTGTGCTGAACTTTCAACCCAGTTTAAACCAGTTGAACATAGATTTCTATTAATACCATGTGCTTCAAACTTAACAAAGATAAAATAATAATAATAATAATACGCAGTTCTTATATAGCGCTTTTCACATCCGTATAGGATGTCCCAAAGCGCTCATAATGCTTTTATATAGTTTTCAACATTAACCCCAAAGACATAATAATTATTTATTCAAAGACATTTTTCTTGTCATTTTATTTCCCTTTACATTTTCTACAAACTTTGTGTCGGTTCGAATAATTGCAATAATGTTAAATCCGTCTTGTTATTATGTCCATAGTTGTTTTCCTTGCTACTTAAATATTCAGTTCTGTACCTGTTAGTTATGTACTTCAATGCAGGCTACACCATCCCAACAATATGTTCGTTTTTGTTCTTCAAACACGGCGTAACACGTAGGTCAGTATCGTTGATTGTACTTTATCATGAAACAGTTGTAGCAACCTTGACATATCAATAGAATCACGCTTATGTTCTGGTTGGCATAATGAACTTGCTATTTTAAAAAATATAAAAATATTGCTTTCTTAGAGCTTGAAGAGTTAAAAAGTCATTATCGTTTTGTGACTGGGTTTATGTCATTGTTGTGAAGTTATTTGTAAACACTTTGGTAAAGCTTGGGGAGTGTTATTTTACTGCCTGCCTTAATCTGCAGTACTGAAGGTGTGGAAGTTGTAATGGGACCAGTTTTCCGTATAAGGTAAAAGGTTGGGCAAGCATGTTAACATGTAAAACCTAACTAGAATACTGATTTTTTTTGTTTTTGTTTTCTTATAGTGTGCGTCACTTAAAAAGGTTGTTGGAACAATTGGGGTTGAAGAGAAGACAGCCAGAGTCCAATGCAGAAGATGTAGTGCATGCAATATTGTTAAGATACATGGACAAATGTTCTTTCAACATGTTGTTCAAGAAAGTTTCATAGGAATGGTCTTTATATCCATTGATGTTCTTTATTAACAACTTCTTAAAGACCATTTTAGTGCTTTTTTATAGTTTATGTTATAATAAAACAAGTGATTTTGTTTTCTCTTTACTTTTACAGACACAGTTACAAGGAAGTGGATGTTGTTGTGGATATCGGTCAATGTGGCAACGTTTATTAAGAGAACATCACTCCTATGCACTCCCCCTAAAACTTAATTCCAAAGTGTTTTTAGCATCTCCAGGATAGGACATTTACTTTAAGAATGTTGATATTGCCAGCGAACAAAATTGTCCCATGGGGTCTATTGGCGGCTTAGTTTGTTTCCCCATTACTGTGTGCACAAAAATTACTATTCTTACATGTTAGCAATGGGAGTGGAGGAGATCAGACATTCCACCATTTCTCTGTCATAACTAAACCAATGTTCATGTGAATTGCCATAACTGTTGTTCGGTTACATGACATTGCGATAACATTATCGCAATTTTAAAGACATTTCAATGTTGTACTTCCGTGGCTAAACATACAAAACTCAGTACGCTGCTTCAGTGATACACAGTATTTCTCAGTACTGAACTGGGTATGTGGTCGTAAGGCATTGAAATTGTATATAATCCTGTCAACTGAAAGACTGTATTTACTTGCTTCATTTCCCATTAATGTTGAATTTTGAGGTGTAGAAGGCAAATATCTAATGTGACTGACAAGCATAAATTATTGATTATTGTGAATTCAAGGTGTTCCACATCTAGTGAGAACAGATCGTGGCACTGAAAACACCCTTGTGGAAGATATACAAACAGCTTTGCGCTTCTATGATGAATATGACAGATCTGGCTTTAGGAGCTTCACGTATGGCAAGTCCACATCCAACCAGGTAAGTGTAGCATTGGTTAATACTGTAACGTAGATTTCTCTGGGTTCTACACCACACACAAGAAGGACTCTTGACGCAAGTAATCTGTATTTCCGGTGATTCTCTCTGGTTTATTGTGACCTCTTGCCGACCAAAACATGGACTTCAGGCTCCCGCAATCCGCGGTACCAGAACTGGTTAGAACTGGTTCGGCGCTTGCGCAATCCAAAGGCGGGTTTCCGGGGCGCACCAGCAGGAGCCACCAGGGCGATCCCACCACCGTGGAATCGCTCCAGCGCCCTCTACCGCCCAACCGGCACGGGCGTTACACAGCCCCCCACGAAGACCTTGTTTGCCCCCAAACAAGACCATGGGCGCTGCTGCCGCACCCCGGCCAACCGCCCTGGAAAACGCATAACGCCAACAATTACACAACAATTTACATTACAAAAAAATGAAAAGTTCAAAAGTTCCCGCCTAGTAGGTGGGAGGTGGCCTGAAGCTGCTCCCAGAATTCCGGTGGAATGTCTCTCCACGCCTGGGCCGTCTCCCCGAGGCGCGTGCGTGGTCCGACTCCGTCGCGCATGCACAGTCCGACTCCGTCGCGCATGCGTGGTCCAACTCCGAGGCGCATGCGAGGTCCGACTCCAAGGCGCATGCGTGGTCCGACTCCGTCGCGCACGCGTGGTCCGCCAGACGACCCCAAGCTCTGGCACCCCCAGCTCCGGCACACCCCCAGCTGTCAAGACTTGACTGGCTCCTGTGACTGGCTCCTGTGACTGGCTCTTGTGACTGATTCCTGTGACTGGCTCTTGTGACTGATGACTGGCTTAGAGAGCGTGGGCGTCCCGGCGAGGCCCCGCCCCCGCTGCGCCGACGGGCACGGCTCGGGCTCGCTCCGAGTGTTGCGAGCCGTCTGCCGCGCCGCCGTCTACAGCATGGGCCGGGCCCCCCGACTCGGTTTCATTCCTGCAGAATTGAAAATGGTTTATTAAAATAAATCAATCTCGCAGCCGCCAGGCTGAATTGCATGATTTGTACAAATATTAAAATTACAATTAACATTAAAATACACATAAATAGAAAAAGAACCCCCCAAAAAAACTAAACACCCCCAACAAAAAATTTAAATCCAAACAGGACATAAATAATTAATTTGGTAAAACCGAGAGGTTAAATGTAGATAAAGACTGGGTAAGTTTGAGAAAATGTAAAAGTAAAAGTAAAAAACTTGATCATGATCTGGGGGGACCACAATTATAAGTTGCTAGCTGTTTTGCAATAAAGTGATTAACCAGATGATTGAATAATCATTGGAAATTTAAGTACACACAAATTTAAAATTAATAATAAGAAAAACACGCTGTTTTATATATAAATTATTAAATTATTAAGTTGATGTGCATACAACACAATACTAATCTGACTTAATTTTGTAAATTGCTGGCAAAACGATGCAATTAGGCAGAATTAAGGATTCGCACTAAATAGGGAAGAGGACTATTTCTAAATCGATCAGTCCTACAACGGAATTCAGTTCGTTTTGCTAAACTTCGAGTTTGATATACCTTAGGTCTCTCAGGAGGAAGCAAATAATGGAGTTTGGAGAAGATCCAGAGAATGTCTCGACGAGGCCCCGCCCCCCCACTGCATCCACGGGCACAGCTTGGGATTGTTCCGCGTGGAACCATCCGTCTGCTGCGCCGCCGTCTACAGCATGGGGCGGCCCCCCGAGAGACCTGGTAGCGGACCCGGACAAATATGGAGAAGGGCGCCCTCTCTCCAAATCGGAGTGGACGCACTGAAGCCCCCAGCCATTGGCGCATGTCCCGAAATTCCCGCTATCCTTCTCCAACTCCTCCCCCAGGAAACATCCAGACTCCCAAGTCCCATAACCTCCCTAGAGTTCCCCAAAACATCCCTAAAGAAGGCCTCTAACTCCGCCAGCGTGATGTACGGAATGCACCGGCTCCTGGGCCCCGCTCCCCGGGCCCGCACTCCAGCTCGCCTCCCCGCCGCAGGGCGAGTCGGCCGCCACACCATCATGGTTTCGTGAAAACATGAAAACTTCACCTGGTTTCCTTAGTCCTCCTGCATGCCAACCGCTGCCACCAATGTAACGTGGATTTCTCTGGGTTCTACACCACACACAAGAAGGACTCTTGAC
The DNA here is from genome assembly GCA_037893245.1 of Crossaster papposus. Taxonomy (NCBI): domain Eukaryota; kingdom Metazoa; phylum Echinodermata; class Asteroidea; order Velatida; family Solasteridae; genus Crossaster; species Crossaster papposus. The sequence goes on along the minus strand of JBAIAA010000022.1, from coordinate 392,255 downwards.
GCAAGTATTCTGTATTTCCGGTGATTCTCTCTGGTTTATTGTGACCTCTTGCCGACCAAAACATGGACTTTAGGCTCCCGCAATCACGCGGCACCCGAACTGGTTAGAACTGGTTCGGCGCTTGCGCAATCCAAAGGCGGATTTCCGGGGCGCACCAGCAGGAGCCACCAGGGCGATCCCACCACCGTGGAATCGCTCCAGCGCCCTCTACCGCCCAACCGGCACGGGCGTTACAATACTAATTAAAAGTGGCCACCAATACAACCAACTTACATTTTTTCTCCAGAGTGTGACTGAGAGAGACCAGTGTTGTATTTGAGTTATTATTCCTAGAGTCCGAGTCCGAGCTCGAGTCCTCACTGTCGAGTCTGAGTCCTGAGTCATTTGGGTCGAGTCTGAGTCCAAGTGACAAGCCACAAAGGTCGAGTCCGAGTCTGGGTAACGAGTCACTTGAAGTATTTAAAGAAGAAAGGTTGAAACAGTGTGTTTTTTCCTTACTTGTATAAAATCTCTTTACACAGAATAATGGCAGGATCCATCATAATAAGCCTCAAATAAATGGGATTCAAGTATTAAAATATACCTGTAGGGGTTGTTATGCCTCGGGGCTTTCAGGTACTGTGTAATTTCTTTTTCATCCCCTTATTTCTTCTTGTATCCTTGGCAATTTCTTCCTCTGTTTTATGTTTAATAAAATAATAATAAACATTTTTAGTGGAGTCATAGTCACAAACATCGAGTCCGAGTCCCAAGTCCGAGTCCAAGTCCAATTCCGAGTCATTGATCGTCGTGACTCGAGTCCGAGTCCGAAGAAATGTGAATCGAGTCAGACTCAAGTCCAAGTCCGAGTCACATTTCATACAACACTGACTGACAATAGAAAATATCTTCTTAATACCTTGAATACTACTTACTTCCCTAAAAATGCGTCAGTAGTAATTCAACATGAGTGTCGAGGAAAGATGTTTATGTACATGTGCCTGTCATATAGGGAATGTTTTTTTCTGATGAAGACATTTACAATCAACATATTGTTTCATACAAAACAAATTTACCGCAGAGAATTGAACGTTGATGGGGCAACATGAGGTCTGGTTGCATTGAGTACTGGTTAACACTCTTCAAGGCTATGCTTGTCAATGGGGCTCTTGACAATTCTTGCCCATGGCAATTGTAAGTATTCATCTTCCTTGTCATCTGTCAGTTGTTTCAATGGCTTGTGATCCATAGTTCTGGTTGCAATATTGTTTCTTTATTGAATGTGCTATATTTGTTTCCCACCATATACAATGTGACACATTTTAGGTTATACTCATTTCCTTCTGTGAATTAAATAGATGTACTGATGACCTCACGGTTTGTTTACCACATTGCTGTGACTGGGTATTCAACAGTTGTGCAGAGACTGGTTTCCCAAACCGTCACATTGCCAGTACAATGATCTAGTGACTAGTCAATGTCAGTTATAATTGCATAGTACACAACATAAAATCATAAGTATATAAGACCAATATTATTATTGTTTCTTATATTGGGATTTACTTATTGTGTAAATTTGATTTAATTTAATGTTTAACCTGCAGAGAATGCATGAGGTTCTGCTTTCTGCCATTACTGAGATCAGAACTTCATTGTGCTGGACGTTTGTGGAATTTGCACCACATCAGGTATTGCAAGAACTCGGAGGGTCCAAGTGGAAAGCCAGATCAGATTTTTTTCTTACATCAGCTGTATGGTAGGGATGCTTGAATGTCAAATTACTCATTAAACAATAGACCCAAGTACTGCTGATTTCACAGTTTGTTTACCACGTTACAGAAGAATGGGGAACCATTGTGTCTCTGCACAACTGTCGGAAATGCAATACCCAGTTATATCACTATAAGTACTGCGGTAAACAAATCGTGACAACATTGTTGGCGCAGACACAGACTAGCATTTGTCACGATAAAATGTTAAGAGTGGGTCCACGTAAATATTTGATATAAGTGTCCTCGGCATTTTTTATTTTTTTTTAATATGAAAGGACTTGGTGAGCAAGTAACCAAAATAGGCCGTTTTGTGTTGGGCATTTTGAGCCAGTTTCGGGGCCTCAAAAACTGTTTTTAGCTCATTTAAAAAAAATCACCTAGCCAAAATGCAAAATTACATCACAAAATCAACTATATCACTACAAAGTATCCTCCTTGCCCTTACTTGAGACAATTTTGTAATGTTTTAAATGTTTTAAAAGGCTGTGGGTGGTCAGTGAGGTGTGACGACAGGATGCTGCCGTGGGTGGTCACTGGACTGTGGCAGCTGGATGCAGTTGTGTGTGCTGGGGTGTGAGCTCCCTAGTTGGGTTGGAGGTGGTTGGGTTCTGTTTGAGAAGTGGGTACCAGATGTCGTTGATGTGAAGACCGATGTCTTCAGGGACTGTGTTGTGCCACTTGATTTCGATGGCTTCTCTGATGCGTCTGGGGTGCCAACTTGTGATTGGAGCGATGATATTTGCTTGATCCCAGTTGATGCGATGGTCTTGTTCATATGAGTGTTTGATGATTGCAGATTTCTGAATGTCTCCTTTCCTGCCGTGTGCTTGGTGTTCTTTGAGTCGTGTGGTGAAGTCTCTGCCGGTTTCGCCGATGTATACCTTGCTGCATTCGCAATGTATCCGGTAGACGCCTGCCTTGTTGTGTGGGTGCCTTGTTGTCCCTGTGTGACTGTAGCTTGGCTTGGATCTTGTGCGGTGCTGTGTGGAAGACTTAGACTTCAGCTTGATTGAAGATGCGTTGTAACTTGTGTGAGTGGTGGCCGGTTTGCGGGTGATCTTGACATCAAGGAGGGATATGGTGTTGTCGCTCTCTTGTTCCATGGTGAAACTGATGCGGGGATGTTGTTTGTTGATCAGCTGGAAGAAGATCTGCAGTTCTTCGGCGCCATGTGGCCACACTACACAGGTGTCATCAACGTAGCGTAGCCACAGGTCAGGTCGTAGGTCAGCTGCTTCAATGGTGTTGAGTTCAAATTCCACCATGAACAAATCCGCTAGGACCGGGGATAGAGGAGATCCCATGGCGGCCCATGAGGATTGTTCATAGAACTGGTCTCTCCATTTGAAGCAGTTGGATTAGACGCAGGTGTGAAGGAGGTCCTGGATTTGTTCTGGAGATAGAGTTGTTTTGTCTTGAAAGTTGGGGTCGTGCTGGAGACGCTGCTTGGCTATGAGGCACGCTTCACCAACAAACCCAAGCCAACCACCCCACCTGAACAGTTTTTCATTCCATATTTTACTAAGGTATAAGTGTACCTCAGTAATCACCTGAAACAGAATTATCAAACATTTCTGTTTCATAGTAATTCATAGTAAATACTCCTACCTCTTTTGTCATTTGCACCACTGTAAACGAAATGAAACCTCACCCCCAGTGTGGGGATCAATGCCACAAATGGGTGTACGGCCACTTACAAGTATACTTTGGTTTATTTTAGCTCACAACTAAAAACCCGAGGTGGTTTTGGGCCAATTTATTGCTGTTTTCAAACAATATTGTGTCATTTTCCTTGTTTCATTTTTGCAGACTTTCAACAAAAGGGGGCGCTATAACTCAACACTTTGGATACCACTTGCAAGCAATAAAGTTGTTTTTTTGAGGGGTGACATGCTTAAAGGTGGCTTTTGGGTTCTGTATAAATTAATGCTTTAGTTGGGTTCTGTATAAATAATGCTTTAGTTTCCTCTTTTTTTTATGCCACTAATAAAATGTTATCAGAAAATGGAATGTAAGAAATGCTGTGGAGGGGGTTAGTCTAGATTGTCGCCGTCAAAAATGCTGCTTATTCAGTAGGAGTAATTCACAGGCCTACAACTCGCTCTTATGATTTGAAAAAGGCGCCAGATTAATAAAAGTATTCTTTTTTGTGTATTATTACTTCAAACTAAAGGAAAACCTCAAATTTAATTGTTCCTGTTTTGGGGGAAAATGACCATTTTTGAAGCAGTACTGCCTAAAGAGGATACAATCCCCCAAACTTTTCTCACCAAAAGTGAGAAAGACCAATGTTGGCTCTAATCAAATCCAAAAGGAAAATATTCTGATACCCCTGGCAAGTAGACTTTTAGAGGGACAAATATAGGGTAAAAATTACAATTTTGCAAGTTCTAAAAACATGCTTTAACGCATGTTCTAAAAATAGCATAATGGTGACATTTAAAACATTTTATTTTTTTCTCAAGTAAGGGCAAGGATGATACTTTGTAGTGATATAGTTGATTTTGTGATATAATTTTGCATTTTGGCTGGGTGATTTTTTTTTAATGAGTTAAAAACAGTTTTTGAGGCCCCGAAACTGGCTCAAAATGCCCAAAACACAACATGGCCTGTTACCATGGCAACGGGCCATAGAAACAAAATTAAGTTCTATTTTGGTTACTTGCTCACCAAGTCCTTTCATATTAAAAAAATGTAAAAAAATTCCGAGGACACTTATATGAAATATTTACGTGGACCCACTCTTAAGTCCCCAAAACATTCACTGGGCATGTTCAGTGCCTAAATGGAAGCCGGATCCTGCAAAATATCCACTGCCTTACATCAAACTGATGTGGTTTTCTTATGACGAGGTGATCATGCCAATATTTAAAGCATATTGGTGATCTTTAATGAAGTTGCACTAGTATATAATTTGTCAATCTAACAAATAGATGATAACTTTAAACTAATTATCCCTGGATATAGGACAGCTTAGGTATAATTCAGTTACTCCAAAAGCCCATGGTCCCAACTTTTAACATTTCAGGAATACTAATTTAGCTGTATCCTTTGACCCAGGAACCAGTGACTACAAACATGAAGTGTCAGTGGCTGATGTTGATGAAGTTGATGATGCAATGTGTGATGATCTCAGTGTACTTGGATGCTCTGAAGAGTTCCAAGACCTTGCTGAAGCAGCAATGACAGAAAATGACTGGGATTTTCCTCAATCAGCAGAGGAGGGTGTGCTGCTCTTTTCTCGCTTGAAGGATTTTATTGAAAACACAACATAATTGTGGACACAAACAGTGTGAAAACATGGACTTCTGGTGAAATCTTATCCCATTGCAGTGCAAATAAGCTTTGTCTTTTCTGGCCTTCACTTGTAAAATGTTAAAGGCAAATGTGAGACTCGTGTAAGTTGATATATTTGCTCATGGGTTGGTTTTACTTGGTTGACCTACACGTATACACTGAACTATCATGGTTGTGCAAAGACAGGTGGCTAGAATAGTGATTACATTTCAGAACATTTTATCATTGCAGCATTGAAGTGACTGAAACAATTATGAATAAAACCGATTATCCTTGTTCATGTTCAACACATGTGTTTATAACTTTAATGTGTGGCTACAAATATGGTAACAAATAAAAAATACATGAAATGGTTACATATAGTTTATTTAACGGGTTACTGTTTATATGTATACAAAAAACTTTCTACACTAATTGGTCAATATCCAATCCTTGAATACAACACTATATTAACAATGGTCTAACTTGTTATGGAAAAATGAATGAATGTTTGGTCCCCCTTCCACCCCAATGCAAAATACTAAGAATAGTAGTTTGTTGTGCACATCTGTTTTTTGTCCAAATTCTGGTGGAAAAAGGACTCGATTTCCTGTACTACAAGTTAAGAAGATTAACTTTAAAAACTTTCTTTGGCTGTAGCAGCATTCACTGTGGCAAGATAAATATCGCAACTAAGGCAGTTAGGCAAGGATGAATAACACAATATAAAGTTGTTTTTCCTGAATCACCAGTACACATGTAATGTACTTTTAGAATAACAATGGAAGGAGTAACTGATATTATGCTCTAAAACTAGGCCTAGTTGATTTGAAAAGCAATACAAAATTTGATAACATGTATTTCATGGCAGATGGTTCGATACGACTCATTTTATTTATTTTTGTTGTTAAAACAAAATCAATTAGTACTGGCAGCCTAAGGTCGTTTTACAACAAGAAAAATTGTTTGTCCCAGCAAGTTTTATTAAGTTGACTGTAGATAGCTAAATAACCACCACACTAACCACTTGTGTAAACATCCAAGATCATGTGCAGCTATGTAAAAGGTGATGGAACAAATTATTACTTACATTTTTCACTTCATTTTGGGAAAAAGCCCCTAAAAAGTAAATGTGAGGCTCACTTCTGAAGATAAGTAAAGTAACACACCTTTGGTAAAGTTGTCATTGAAATTGCAATTGGCTAACTGTGCAAGTAAACCTATTTTACCTGATTTCTCTTTTACCCTGTAGTTAATCCCTAAAGATTTTTTTAAGGTGAGCATCCTCGTTTGTATTGTTATATAAACATAACAAATGTTTGATTGTTTTCTCCTTCACGTGACGTTACACATTCACTTGGGTATTGCCCGACTTTCTGGATAGTTTCATGCATGGTCGAGCACTAAACACTGCTATAAAACAAAACATTTTGGGGGTCCTTTAAACATTATCGAGAGATATAAGTTAAACAATGAAGCTGCATATGACTGTGTATTGTTCAGCGGGGATTGTCTTACACTAGTCCAAAACCCTTGCAGCACAAAATGGCTTGACAGATGGATGTTTGAAAGGCATCGTAGTCGGTGTAATGCAGTGGGAGCTGCAATGTGGGACCACAGGTTGATGCTGTAGGAAAACACTTACACGGTTGGTCCTGCTGTGAGATATTGTTTATGTAACAAAGGTCTTCAAACTGCACCTTTGGCCTTGAAGCCCATCCAGTAGGTGGGCAGCATGGACTCCCAGTTAAAAAAAAGGAACTCTTTCATGCTGACAGTATGATCTTCACAGATGAGTCCACCTTTAGGAAAGGAAAAAACAATTTGAAGAGGCCTTGAGCAAGATTTTAGGCTTTGCATGGTGGAGTTAAGATATTGTTGGTTTGGGGCAACACCATGTAATATTATACAAATATAACATGGTTTGAGGGTGGGTAGACGATATTAGCTCCCCGAGGTATTGGAAGTTGACAAACTAGTTCCCGAGGCGAAGCCGAGGGAACTAGTTTGTCAACTTCCAATACCGAGGGAAGCTAATATCTACTACCCACCCGAAATAAACCATGTTATATTTGTTTTACTATATCTCATACATATTAAGTTGCATTACAATTTCAGGAGCTCGGGAAAACGCCGATTAAAAAAGTTTACGTGTGCTAGCTGCCATCTTTTCGTGTGTATCTTGGGCGATGTTCGCGCGTGCGTACTACACCCGTGTGCTAGTTCCACGATTGCATCGTAAAGCGCATGCGTAGTAGACTATCACACGAGTAACCCGTGTGCTAGTCTACTAAGCATGCGTATTTACCCTGTGCGTGAATGCTCGCGTGCGCGCTTGGCAAACAGCAAAGATAGCGGCTGGCACGTGATGGTGAATGGACCAGTGAGAATTTGACTCTCGATCATGAATATGTATGAGGTATAGTAATATCTACTGTTATAAGTTTCTGATGAAAATGTTTAACATTCTACATGCTTTCATGGATTTTGATGAAACTAACATGCTTTGACCCTTTAGTGGGTAGACACAATTCTTCAAATTACTGAGGTCAAAGTTCATGTCGCGGTCATTAGAGGTCAGTGCAAAAATAGGCTTTATATTGGTCTTTGTCTACATAATTTTATAGATTTTGATGTCACTTGGATGGAGTGATCTTGACACCTTCAGATTACCGAGGTCAAAGGTCATCTAGGGGTCATTTGAGGACATTTCAAATGCACAAAATATGGCTTTCTCCCTGCACAGAAATGATAGTCCAGTCAAAATACATAATTTTGTATTGTTAGCCTCAAACAAATTGTAACAAAGATTTTTTCACCACAGTGCTCTTCTACAAGGTCTCTAGAATGACATACTAAAAGTCTTAAAAAATCGAAGTGTTGGAAATATGTCTAATTTGCATAAATCGTTAACCCCTGCCGTGTAATAATGTTTATTCTCATATTTGGGTATATATTTTATTTGTATTTTTGAATTTTTTTTTTGGTGATTCTACTTACATATCCCTACTCCAATAACATTTTCTAAAGCATATAAGTGACTGAATAATTATGAGAACATAGTAATTATCCAAAATGACTACAATTATACCCTATAATTTGCACGCATTTCCTTGTCTCCAGATATAATCAAGTAGTCAGTATTGACGAGCTTCAAATTCACCAAGTTGCTTACTGGCACAGTTATCATATTAAAACCTTATGGAAAATCATATGAACAATGATAACAAAGTGATATTTAGCCCAGCAAACAAAAACTGGGGGAAATGGTGTGTCCATAAATTGGGCTAAAAATTAGGTGAAGGGTTGCCTAAGGTGAGAGGCTTGAACAAGTTCAAGGAAACCCCCCAAATTTAGGATTTGTGTTGCTTACAATAATCATATCTACGTTAAAATGTATTTTGGGGATTTCCTTGAACTATTTTGGGGATTTTCAGGTCTCCCATGTTAGGCAACCCTTTAACTACTTTTTTGCCCAATTTATGTACACATTAGTTTTTGTTTGCTGGGCTAAATATCACAATGTTATCATTGTTTATATGATTTTCCGTAAGGTTTTAATATGATAACTGTGCCAGTAAGCAACTTGGTGAATTCGAAGCTCATCAATACTGACTACTTGATGATATCTGAAGACAGTGTAATGTGCGCACATTCATAGGGTCACGAAGTTGTCATTTTGGATAATTACTATGTTCTCATAATTATTCAGTCACTTATATGCTTTAGAAAATGTTATTGAAGTAGGGATATGTAAGTAGAATCACCAAAATAAACTTTTCAAAAATAATATACCCAAATATTGGAATAAATATATTACGCGGCAGGGATTAACGATTTATGCAAATTAGTCATTTTTCCACCACTTGAATTTTTAAAGACTTTTAATATGTCATTCTAGGGACCTTGTAGAAGTGCACTGTGGTGAACAAATATTTTTTACAATTTGTTTGAGGTCAAAACTTATTTTCCCCCTACTATGAATGGGTATTCACTAATATTGCTGAGAATATAGGCTCCTGGTGTTTTTTTTAAAGATGTAATCGCCAAGGTCAATTAAAGTCATAATAGTGCATATGAAGACAGCAGAACAACCTTTCAGGAGTTGTGTAACTTGTTATCTTCAAGTTCTTTGGAATAACTTGGAAGAAACATACCAGGTGTGTAAAAAAATTCATCTTTCTTTAGGGATTCAAAATTGATTGAAATTTATGTAATTTAAAAAAAGGAAAATTTGTAGACAAACATTGCTATGTTGACAATTAAGGTCTAAGTTAATACAAATATATAGCCTACACTTAAGCTGTCTTGAGAAAGGTATGTCTTCTAACCTTACCTTCACTGGATAAATCTTCCAGAAATTGGACCAGGTAGGTAAACACATCTACTTCGACCTTCCGCAGGTTACTCCCCTCTGCTGAATATTCTGGCTGTTGCAGACTATCCAAGAACTCCTGAGGTGTTGTGTGCCAAACTTCTGAATGGCACATTAGTAGCCTTCCATCTTCAGGATTATGCTGCATCATCTGCAGAACACCATACAGCTTGACGCCCTCCATGAACTGGTGGATTTCGGCATTGACAGATAATATAAAGTCGTGCAACGCAATCCTTGAATGAATATCACCCCTATCTCTCAAGGTTTAACGCGGCTTGGGATGGATTCCACAGACACTCAAGAGATCCATTATGGCGTCGCTCTTTAGAAGGTCATCAAAGGTTGTGTCGTTGGATGCTGCCACCAACTGTGAAAAAGAAATTGATTATTCTTCATCAAAATGGAGGACATGTAGTCTTAAATCTGTCCCCTTGTATTTCCATTTGTGGAGTTAAAACTGTTTTACTTTTAGAGATATTCTTCTTCACTTCTCATACATGTAAGACTATTTCTGCAAGGTTAGTACAGGTAAAGTTTCCCATCCCAATGAAGTCATGACGGTTCCCATCATTTTTTCTCATACTTCATGTGATGTACTTTAAATATATTGAAAATAGCACCATACCATTTATTTTGCTGACATGCTGTCTTTGGTAGTTGGTTGGGCATGGATCAATTTGGCAGCAAACTATTTTAAGCAATTTCTATTAGCCTATCCAACTGCCTAGTCTAGTTTTGGCAAGTCTTTCTCGAAATTATTGGTTTTTAAAGAAGTTCATATTATTTCTTTTATATATTTTTTTTATCTGATTAGCTTATGCTTAAAAAGTTTCCATGGATGAAATTGTCTCTAAAGCTTCATTTGTTGCACTGACCAATGTATTAACCATTATTACCAATTCTGCTTTCTCCTTGATTCCTCTGTTGTTGATGTCGTCCACTGAAGGTTTCACACTAGAAACGCCCCCAATCATGTAACTGAACATGTGCTTCGAGATGCAACTGGGTGACCTCCCTCCATGTACCATGGACATGGCAATCACTTGCCCAGCAACCTTGAACTCTTCATTGCACAGGGCCCCAACATTGTGCACGGTGGCTTTGCAATCTTCTTGTCCCTGAAACGAATTCCCATTTTTGAAAATGGACCGCAAGACTTCAGAAAAAAACTCCCTTGATGGACCTCCATCGTCGACTGCTGGTTCTGCAATAAACGTGATCTTCAGAGGTTTAGTGAAGTCAAAATTTGAACGTTTCAATGCTCTGCAAGTGTCTTGCCAAATGGCGTGCCGGCGAATACGTAGATGTTGGAATTCATCATGATCCTGTTGATCCACAGATTGAATATGTTGTACTCTGAGAGCCAAGAGGTTCCCTATGCACTGTTCCTTGAGTTGTTTTGCTGTCCTTCCACTAAAACAAATATAAATAATAAAAACACAAAATTAAACAATTTTACAACGTCAAGAAATATGTCACCATGAAGTTATGAGAACTAGTTAAACATTTTTGTGGAAAAAGCAAAATGTGCTTTTTAAAGTAAGTCTGCATATAACCCCTGATGATCTTTTACTTCCAATTTTCTGAAAAGGTGTCATGACCCCTCACCCAAGGATCACTCTATCCAAGTTACATCAACATCAAATTTTGTAGACAAAGACAAATTTGAAGCCTATTTGAACAATGACCTCTAATGACCCTTACATAACCTTTGACCTCAGTAACATGAAGAGGAATTGAGTCTACCCACCAAAGGGTCAAAGCATGTACGTTTCATCAAAATCCCTGACAGCATGTACAATATTAAGCAATTTCCTCCAAAATTAACCTCCATTTTTTAATTTCTGCGATTCACAATACAGTGCCTCCTCTAGGAGAGGCTATTCTTCCAGAAAGCATTCAACTGAAATAAGCACTCTGCGCGCCGTCTCACACTTGGGTTCAAGACAAGAGCTGACATGCTGTTGAGCAATTGGCCGACTTGCAGAATATGTTCGTTGTTTTCAGAAGGTTTTTGGAATAGAGGTATTTTTCAAAATGTAGGGGAGAGAAAACCACACGAATAAACGAATGACAAATGTAAACAAACCCAAGGCGGCGTTCGTTGACATAGATCAGACAGACTACTCCAAAAAATTGAGCAAGCCGAACAGGGCGCACTATATTGCGAATCACCCGTATTGCATCATAATTAACATCATTTGACCTTTGACGTATGACTTTTGACCTGAAATTGTCCAGCATTATCCTTGGTACTCAATCAGCCTTGTTTCCGAATTCAGGCGAATATTTAGGAAATAGAGAGTACTTTTACTCCAAAACGTAACATACGGACATATAAACATACATACACAATTTTGGTCTGGTAATTGCCCCCAAAAATATATGTAACATATAACATATCTATAACATTCTCCTTGAATTTCATTGTATACTTTTGTGTATGAACTGTTATTTCTCAGCAGCGTTGAAAACCTTGTTTACAGCACAAACAGTTTCAACAGATATGCAGATAATATCATGTAAGTGCTTATAAATTGTTTTGTGTGTGTTTTACCTCTTATGGTACAGTCACACGGCCACTTACGGTAGCTGCGGATGCTTACGGATAAAAGTCCGTAAGCATCCGCAAGGATCCGTATCATCCGTAAGCATCCGTATCCATCCGTAATTCAATCCGCAGGATCCGCACACATACGCAGATCCGCAGCGGAATTTTGAAAATCTCAAAATTTTGCTGCGGATGAAATATACGTAAGCATCCGTAACTCATACGTAAGATACGTAAACTCATCCGCAGGATACGTTAGATACGTAACTGATCCGCACACTTTGTCGGGTGTGCAGTTGCCTGCGGATACATAGGGGTACGTAAACATCAAAAAGATGGAGAAGAAACTGTTGAATAACTGGAACTAGATCTCAGACTTGATGAAATGCGACTGAAGCAAGCTCCGATCCACGTGGGTTTATTTGCGGATGGTGCGGACGCCAGAGGAAGCCGACATGCGCAGACACGAGCGTAACTTATCCGTATCGTCCGTAAGTCATCCGTAAAATCCGTAAGTCATCCGTAAGTCGTCAGTAACATGTGCCAGCGGGTTGGCAGCGGATGGGTTCATCCGCAGGTTTTACCCGTAACATCCGTAATTCATACGTAACATCCGTAACTAATCCGTATCGTCCGCAGAATATAGGTAACTTTTGCTCAAATTTCCGTATTGGGGTTAAAAATTACGCATTTTCATTATCCAAATATGCGCAGGCATCCGCAGGTCCGTAACATGGCCGTGTGACTGTAGCATAAGACGGTACATCTGCATCCGCAAGTGGGAAAGCATTTTCTTCTGGAAGACACTCATCGTCACTGTCGCTTATTACTATGAGGTCACTGAAGAGGCTGCAATAAAGAAAAGATAAATATTATACCACCAAACACAATAGTTCATCACATTACAGATTATGAATGATGTACATGTAGCATCCTCATCACTGCAGAAGAGGGATTGTTACGCATGTGTTGAAAAATTAATAGTTCCTGTTGAAAAACCAACAACTGAGAACAGAAGACTGGAACAAAAACAAACTTGATAGATGTTAGGGTTTGGATGGAGGTATGTCAATACAGGTTCGGTCAGTCCACTATGTGACCAATCACATTATGTACATCGGCCTATACCCAGAGTCGGACTTACTGGAAGAGATTCTTAAAAGGACCAGATGGGTTTAATTTTGGGAACGACACTACTATAAATTCCACTCAGTGTAATTTATCAGTTTCATTTTTTTATGGGAACCGTCTGGTAAACTTTTTAACCATCAATTAAACTTAACCATCACTTAACTGAAGTACTCATTGACAAATTATTTTGTTTGATGTCTCAACTGAAAATGTATAAATCCCATCCCCAGAATTTAGCAATGCAACCTTTCAATCAATTTATTTACCAGTTTACTGTCAAAATTCAGCAAAATTCATCTTCAAATGGCTTACTCTTGGGGATCTGCAACAGCTACATGTACTTGTGTAGATGGTGTAGATGATGCCTGTGGTTTCGATGATGCCTGTGGTGTAGATGATGCCTGTGGTGTAGATGATGCCTGTGGTACAGGCACCGTTTCATCCATCCCTATATCGGGAACAGGGCCCTCTGAATGTGGCTTTTTGAGTGACACAATATCGGATTCATTGAGGCGCGGCCTTTTTGCTCCATCAGCTACCTGGTCAATTTAAAATAGGAATACGTAAACTCAATATTTTCAATTCCTGTAGAAGTGAAACAAGACAGAAACATATTTCGCTGTAAACCTCGTTTGCTAGCAAAAATACCTCCATACTACTTTAAAAGGCACTTCAGTTAGGAAAACATACAAATGAGCAAAAGCATGGTTACATGTAGTTTGAATGGATACAGACAAAGGTTTTCAATTCATGCATTTCAATTGTGTTAATTTTCTGTTTCATATGATTTTTCTTTCCTTTTGGATAATGGGTAAGTTCACTCTTTACCACAATTAACAAAAAATCGAGTATAACAACTGTTATTTATTTTATTTTATTTTGTAGTTCCGTCACATTTTTTTCCATTTCACAATTATTTAAATACAAGTAAATATAGAAAATATTCATTTTAAAAAAATGTTAGGGGAGAAGTTAATACCAACTTACCAAATCAAAATCTTGCAAGGAATCAGAATCAGAGTCATCTTCCTGTTGGTAAAGTAGAACAATTGCAATTGTCATGTACATGTACATTTACACTACTTCATACTACAACATGTACTTCAAATGTTGATACAATCGTAGACTTTGCTTTTGACCATAATAACCGTATGATACGCAGCCCCTAATGTGACACATGAGGATAAAAAATAACTAATGAAGAATTAATTTGAGTTCTTAATTTTGTTCACTCAATGATGTTGAGCGTACCGAATCATTTAAAAAAACATTTATTTTAGTACACAGAATAATTTATATCGAGTGCACGACATCTTCATACATTATTATTTCTCACCAGTTGTAGTATAAAGTAGTGTAAAGGATACACAATCCATGTAGACATTTATATGTCAAGAAATTATGCTATCTTATTAGGCTACAGTTATGGAGGTACTGGCCCATTATAAATGTACAAGATTTTGAGGGCACACTAATTGAAGGACTTTAATACACTTTACCCATGTCAGGAATTTTAACTTGCATGAACATGCTCAAGCACTAGGGATGTCATAATAATGTAATGACTCTTGAAGTTAGCCTTTATGTTGGAGTACTTTACATCACACATGCTTGTACCTACCACTGTCAAATCTTTGGTTAAAAGATAAATCCTCTTGCGTTGTGTTGTGCATGTGCAGTACTGTGTGTATGTAGACATGGTAATTTCAGAAGTGCTGCCATCCTGCAGAACCAAATCACTGGAAATGGGGTCGCCAACCGAGTTTCCAAGTTGGCGAAGCAGGGTCGAGAGTTTTAGTTTTCCATTTCTTCCCCCAGGGAAGAAAACTTTCTCGGTTTTCTTCAGCACTCCTTCATATGTCTGTGTAGGGGACACATGAATAGAGTGGGTACCCCCTCCTTTCATAGAGTAAACCTGTCTGTAGCAGTGTTTTGCTTTGTCATAGTTTTTCCACCCTACAGACAGGCAGACAGGTGCTGCTGGTTTTGACTGAAATAAAATCATAATAAATCAAATAAGTTTACAAGGACATACATGGACTAAAAAACTAGCGAGGATGCACTTATGTTTCAATATAGTGAATGGGATCATGGTGGGTTTCCTTCCTCCATGATGAAACCCACTGGCACTTGGCCAGTGGACAAGTCCAACAAATTAAGAGAAAAGGACTGTAAATAACAAACATAGGGTGGCCACAGTCAAAACAAGATTTTCTTCATACTTTTATATGTGATGGACCTTTGTCCCAGACTAACAAAATGGAAACAATTATTTAAAATAACTTTGTTGCCATGGCAACAGCCAAATTAAGATTGTAGGAAAATTCTGACATTTTTCCAATTTTGGGAAAAGTGAAATATGCCTTTTTTCAAGGCCGGCTACCATTAAACATGATATAACAAAAATATGGCTATATGGGTCCTTAGAGGCTGCATTGAATGTAAACAAAATCAACAGGTATGTGGGTGGGTTATACCATTAATCTGAAAAAGGGGTGTTTTTGCACTTTTGCAAAAAATGAAAATATAAAACTTTTTGACAGCTCATAACCCATAATATGGTAGTGCTTTGATTTCACATCAACCACATATTGTTGAGATGAGACATTGGTCTTGTGTAAAATACACAAATTAGCTGGTGGAAAGTATTCTTCGCAGTGTTGCTAGACATTTTACAATTTTTTCAAAAATCAATGCAAGGCTAACCCCAAATTCAATGATGTGAAAACCAAACTTAAAACAATCGATTTTATATCAAGTTAGGTGTTGCTATATCCGTGGTTTAAATGAACAAGGGGGGGGGGGGGGGGTAATAGGTCTCTCTCAAGTGACGTCATTTCCTACAGATCAGCCACGTGCATCGGCATTTTGAGCGTCAACTGGCATAACGCCGTATTTCGAACACATTTCGAGCAACAATCGCGCGTGTTTGGAACATTTTCCACACTGCGCAACGCGTGCTTGATTGCGTAAAATACGCAGTTGCAGTTCTCCTACGAAGATGGCCGTCTGTGAGAGAGATCTATTATATCTTTGCATTTTTTGTTGAAAAAAACCAAAAACAACTTAATAGTTGGTCCGAAAGTTAGGGTTAAGTTAGCAAGTCTCATGGTGATTAGCTGCAGGTTTAAGAAATAAACCTTAAGTTTCAATTGCTGGTCCTGTAACATATGTTTTTGGGGGGTCATTTTTGTTTTACTTTTTACCATTTTGTTTGCTTTTGTTCGTTATTTTCTAAGGAGTTTGGAAACCATTTTACTTTTTCAAATTTAATCATATTGTGGCGGAACCGGCAGAGGACCTTGATGGGGACTGGTCTTAATATCCCAAGACTCCAACCAACTCCTATTATCCAACAAACATATTTATTAGCCTCACGCAAGGATGAGCGGCTACCCAGACGCAAGGGGGGACAATTAACGAACGGCGGACTTAACCTAGGGGCGGCTCGTTTGGTGGAAATATACCACGGTTTTGTGATTGAGTGATTAACTTTATGTAATATAACAGAACACAAATGATTTGGTCCTAATAAACCTCACAATACAAATAAACCTCACAGTGACAAGTATTCCGAAGACGAACAATAATTGGTCTTATTCTCTTGATCCAAGCTTCAATTATAATACTTAAATACAATGATCCTCACGTGGTCGACTGCACCACGTGCTAGGCTAACTTATACTAATAAACCTTAGTGGTCAACTGCACCACTTAAATAAACTTATAGCTTGTGATAATCCTCACTGTGCTTATACAATATAATCCTCACTGGGCTTATACAATATAATCCTCACGTGTGATAACCCTCACACCTGTAACAGTTAATACAATTATAATCCTTATCTTTATGTGACAATATAAATAACGACAAAATAGGTGGGGTAATTAACAACGGGGTAGGCTTATTAACTATGCACAAATAAATCCAACGTGGTCACGTGAATTGTACTTTGGGGTACTTAACAATAATAACCCTTACACAACCTTGTGTAACCCTCAAGTGAGCTCAGCCTAGGAAATAGTAACCTTCCACAAGTTTAGGTAACCCTCGCACAAGTTTGGGTAACCCTCACGAGAACTCTGCATAGGAAACAGTAGGCCTAATCCTTCACGAGCTTGGTAACCCTCACACAAGTTTGGGTAACCCTCACAAGAGCTCAGAACAGGGAACAGTAATCCTTCACGAGTTTGGTAACCCTCGCACAAGTTTGGGTAACCCTCAAGCTAGCTCAATGATTACAGGATCGCCTCGCAGTAACAACGACTGGCAACCCACACAAATCAATGTCCCACTAGCCAACAAAACCTCGGATTACGAACCTTACTCCCACTTGCTGTAATACCAATCTCGACACAATAATTACTAGTTATACCCCAGTACAATTCCACCTACCGGTCTCAACGGTGTGCAGCTTCTGCCGTCAGTTCAGCGCTACTGAGATTCTTCGATTGCGAACAACGAACTCAACGTGTGACTCTCCGCACAGACGCTGTCTCCCGGACTACTGACAATCAGGCCAACACAACCACATTTCAGCAGGCCCCAGGTCGGGTGCAATACGCGCTGCTGATTGGTTGCAGTGACCACGCGCATTAATTATTAACAAACTAGACTTCATTACAAGTCGGCATATACCTGTACCCTGTTTCGCCACACAGGCCCCAGCTAAGCTTAGTCCGTCTCGGACTAAACAGCTTAATAAACAAAATAAGAAACAGGTGACAACATCTCTATACAATGATAATGATAAAGTTAACCTAATTTTTCAAATAAAACCGCGTGAGGTTTACCTGAAATCCTGCACACGTGAGGTTTACCTGAAATCCTGCACACGTGAGGTTTACCTACACTCACACGTATACAGTGCTGTAGAATGTATACATTTCCTATAACCCTCACTGTGGTGAGGAACTCTACTGCACATGAAGTTAACATGAAATTACATGAAGTCCTTTTTTATATAAAACACAACTTCTTCAGAACGACTTCAGATTATACAAAGTGGTTAAATACAACAGTATATGAACTTTTCAACAAAAATCTGACAGGAAACATACGTACTTTAAAATCGCGCACAATTATTCAAAATCACAAATATTCTACAAACAACTTCGGAGTCATTGGGTTTGATCAAGAGTCCATGATTTTTCTTTGCTCTAAGTCGGCACATGGTAGCAGTTGGCGTCGACCGGTTTCCGGTACTTGTTGTGGATGACCTCCTCGTGGACTAGTTCGCCGTCCAGGTACGTGCAGCGGGAGATCTTCTCTTTCACGATGGCCAATTTCATCTTCTTACGCGGGGGATCTTCGCTCACCAGTTCTGGTTCCGGGTTCGCTGTCATGGGTTCCTCGCTCACCGTCGTCATGGGGCTGAGGGGTAGCAGAGTTGCTGGGGACCCTTGGGCTGACGTGCTCATCGCCCCTTCCATCATCCGGCTCAGAATAGACGACCTCGGTTTCCCGCTGAGTCGAATCATAGGGGACGACCGCCCCACCAAAGGGGATATTGGGCAGGGGGACAGACTGATTACTGCCTCCCTTGATGGACTGTCTGGTGGCTTACCGGCGGCAGCTGGTGCTGGAGTCCCTGCTCGTGGCCCGCATCCTGACTCCTCGGTGAACAGCTCTCGGTCCATCGCCACCGGCATGCTGATACCTCCATGTGGCCCTCCCAGTAGTACTTTCTGGATGTTGGAACAGTCCGCCATACTGTCGGGATGACAACACCGGTAATGTCGGGTCAAGTTGTCTCGACGTTTGTCTCTGTATTCGCAGTGCCCGCAGCAAAAATAGAGAGGGGGGCCGTGTGTCAACTTCCGGTGACGCCAGAGGCCCTGTTTGGTGCTGAAGACCTGTTGACACTGGTAGCACTTCACAGTCATCTTTGGTCTGTAAATAAAACAAACAACAGAACGGTTTGGTTAGCAACACACCCCCTAAGGTGACTAACCTACTATCTGTACCTAGCGGGAAGTCTATGTTCCCTCTGTGGATACCTTCTTTGGGTTACCCTAGGGCTATCTACCATGGCCTCCCCTTCCCCACTACTACTGGGAACGACATTTTGAGCCTCAAGAGGCTCATCACTTAGTCGGTCCTCGGGACTAGGCGTGGACTCTAACACCTCGAACACCGGTTCATCGACTAATGGTTCTTCCACCATTGGTGGCTGATATTTCCACGCCTTTAACGCTTCACCAGCGTACGGCTTCAGCCTGTCCCCATGGACTACCCAAGCCTTACTCCCAGGCTTTAGCTGAATCCTGTAAGTCACATCGGAGAGTCTTTTGACCACTTGGTATGGTCCTTCCCATCGAAGTTCTAGCTTCTGGGACCTCCCCTTTTTCCTGGACTTATTGTACAGCCAGGCGAACTGGCCTTGCCTCAGGCCTTCGCCATGTACCTTGCGGTCATAATTTCGCTTCTGGTTCCTGGCCCTCTGCCTCAAGCACTCTCTGGCCCGGCCATGAGCCTCTTGCAGATTCTGCCGCAACCTCTGAGCGAAATCCGTTACTGTGGTGTCCTCTACTGTAGGACACTCAACCAGCAAATCAACGGGGAGCCTCGTCTCCCGTCCAAGCATCATCATGTTTGGAGACTCGCCAGTTGACTCTTGGGGAGTGCACCGGTAAGCAAAACATGCATACGGCAGGCACTCATCCCAGTCACGCTGTCTCCTCCTCGGCTCAATCATTACAGCCACCATGTTGACCAATGTCTTGTTAAAGCGTTCAACCATCCCATCGGACTTCGGGTTGTACGCTGTGGTCCTTGTCTTGGAAATACCCAGGACCTTACACATTTGGCCAAACACGGCTGACTCAAAGTTTGTCCCCTGATCGGAATGCAATTCCAAGGGAATTCCAAACCGGCAGACAAACTCACTGACAAACTTGTTTGCCACCGTCTCTGCCTTAGCATCAGGCAGAGCATACGCCTCCATCCACTTGGAACAGTAGTCCCCAACTACCATGATCCAGACATTGCCACTGTCACTCCGAGGGAGTGGCCCCAGCAAGTCCACAGCCACTCTTTCCATGGGCTCGCCCACCAAATACTGTTGGAGCGGGGAAACTCTCTTTTTTATAGGAGATTTCCTCCTCCACACAGCTCGCAACATCTAATGAATGTAACGTCTGCGGTCATTCCCGGCCAATAGTACCGCCACTTAACTTTGGCCAAAGTCTTCGTGACACCTAGGTGGCCACTAGTCCGACCACCATGTAGCTCCTGAAGTACAACCTTTTTTAATTTGTCAGGAAGTACCAGTCGCAACCGCACGGACTTTCCATCATCGGATTCCCAAGTTCTGTACAGGACACCGTCACGCACCTCTAGCTGATCCCATAAGGACCAGAGGGTCTTGTGCGCCGAGGAAGCGGCTGACACAGTCTCCCAACTGGGACGACTGCCCGACTCCTCTTTTGTCCTAATCATCCAACCGATATTTGGATCACCAAGTTGAGCCTCTCTGACCCCATCTCTAGGCAAGTGTGGTTGGGCAAAAATACCCCTCACCCTTGCCTCAGAAATCGGCAGGTCAGAGTCAACCTCATGGTAACCCTTACCAACCCCACCGGTCTTGGTCTCATTGGCATCACTCGATGTCTCAACGGTCCCTGACGCTTCATCAGCGTCAGCACGACCACATTGCTTGCAGGCCTTCCGGGACAACCCGTCAGCATTTCCATGCTTACGCCCAGGCCTGTGTTGGATTGTCACATCGTACTCACTGAATACTTCTAGCCACCGGGCAAGCTGACCCTCGGGGTCCTTAAAATTAAGCAACCACCTAAGAGCAGCATGATCGGTTCGGAGTAGTACCTTCTGACCATACAGGTACTGTCTAAACTTCTTAAGGTAGACAACCACCGCCAGAAGTTCCCTCCGAGTAACACAATAGTTCCTCTCTGCCTTGCTGAGTTTACGGCTCGCAAAGGCGAGGACCTTCTCCTCCCCATCATGGATCTGAGACAAAACTGCCCCAATCCCATCTCCGCTAGCATCTGTATCTAAGATGTAGTCACTGTCTGGAATGGGATACGCCAAAATAGGTGAGGTCTGCAGCCTCTGTTTCAGTTCCTCAAACGCTTGCTGACAAGCATCTGACCAGAAGAACTTCCGTTACTTTTCAGTCAGCGCATGCAGAGACGACGCCACCTCAGCAAATCCCCTGATAAACTTCCGGTAATAGGAAGCGAGGCCTAAAAAGCTTCGAACTTCCTTTACACACTTAGGTGTTGGCCAATCGGCCACGGCCCGAACCTTTTCAGGATCGGTAGCCACACCTTCAGACGACACAATATGTCCCAAATAACCAACTGATCTCTGAAACAAGAAGCACTTGCTAGGCTTCAACTTCAAACCAGCTTGCCTCAACCTAGAGAGAACGACTCGCAGTCGCTCAATCTCCTCCCTCACGGTCTTGCCAAACACAATGACATCATCCAGGTATATCAGCAGGATGTCCCACTGAAGACCTGCCATCACCCTCTCCATCAATCTTTCGAACGTTGCAGGGGCGTTGCAAAGGCCAAAAGGCATGCAGCGCCACCTGTATAACCCGTTCCTTACTACAAAGGTTGATTTCTGGCTGGCGTCCTCATCGAGGGCAACCTGCCAATACCCGGACGCTAGATCCAGAGTGGAAAACCACTCTGCACCCCCCAACGCATCAAGTGTCTCGTCGATACGAGGGACAGGGTAAGCATCTTTGATTGTTACCCTATTCAGACCTCGCTAGTCGACACAAAATCGCTTAGTGCCGTCCTTCTTCCGGACTAGCACTACATTTGCAGCCCAGGGACTATCGGACGGCTCGATAACCCCTCGTTTCTGCAAATCTCCAACATGTCTCATTATTTCCTCCTGGTTACACAAGGGATGGCGCCGAGGCCTCTCCTTGACAGGCCTCGCATCACCTGAAGCACCACATCAGTCCGCCCTATGTCACCCTCACCAGAAGAAAATACATCCTGAAAGTCCACCAAACAAGACTTCACCTCTGCATGATACTCCTCCCCGAGGTTGACCTTACTACGGTCATACAAATCATGCAGGTGGGTCGGCAGGTCTTCATAGACCTCACACCCACTACTTTGACAAGGCACCACTACAGATTCTACCTCAGCGGCCGCAATCGTGCCTACTGTCGTCCCCCTTCGAACAACCCGTCTCTCCTCATTCGGATTGAATATCCGCAGTGGGAGAGACCCGGCTTGATGCTCTACCAGCGACCGGGCTAGAAGTAACCCTCGCTTAGCCAACTCGCCGCCACCTTCCACGGGCTCAATGATCGCCGGCTGTCCCGATGCCTCACATGTGGTTGCTACCACACCAGGCACAACAGCCTCATGGCCTGCCGGAATCTCAGTGGTCTCGGCCACCATCACTCTTCCCACAAACGGCTCTCCTGCACCACTTGTGCACTTTACCTGCTCTCCGTTTAGCCTCAACTCAAGGCGACGGAAATCCAAGTTACCTCCAGTAGGTAACAAGAAATCCATGCCTAATATGCCGTCATACTTGACATCAGCAAAAATTACCCGAACCGGGTAAACTGCTTTCTCCAATTTGTATGTCCACCCAGGCAACGCCCATCACAGCCAGTGGACTCCCATCAACCTGCTGAATGCTGGACTCTTCAGCTTCCAGCAAAGGCCTCTGTTCTCTGGCAATTCTATGGTTGACTCGACTACTAATTAGTGTGTCAGTCGACCCTGAATCTACCAGGAACCTACACCTTTCTCCCCTGACAACACCACTAACAAACAACCCATACCTAGGCCGAGTATCAGTGCGTGGCCGAGTGCCTACTGGCTCTCTGCCTTCTGTCTCTCGCCTCTTACTGGCTCTGTTTG
This sequence comes from Crossaster papposus, assembly GCA_037893245.1. NCBI lineage: Eukaryota > Metazoa > Echinodermata > Asteroidea > Velatida > Solasteridae > Crossaster > Crossaster papposus. The sequence goes on along the minus strand of JBAIAA010000022.1, from coordinate 369,304 downwards.
TTTTCGACTCACGTCCTCGCTTGGACCTTCGGAAATGCCCAGCCTGCCCGGGGGCCCACCGGTCGGCTGGCTGGCGTTTCCCTGCGGCCATCTCTCCATATGAGGTCTGGTACATTCCCGGGCGAAATGACCTACCTCTCCACACCTAAAACACTTCAATCCACCAGGCGCTTTCCTTTCAGGCTGGGGTGACTGCCTCAGAGGAACCCTCGCCCTCTCAGCTGGACCTGGACCTCGCTTGGTAAGCTCGGTCAGCAGCTCAACCACTTGGTCAATTTTCTTCGACTGTTGGCCGGCATTTTCTTCTAACCTAAAAAGACGCCTCTCGGTGTCCGAGTCGACTGCCCTGGTGAACTTTACGGGTTTACCTTCAGTCCTTCGCTCACTTTCAACTTTTTCAACGTTTTCGGTTTCTAGGGCAGCACGTATAGCTTCGTCCAATGTCTTTGGGCGATCGCGATATACGCCTTCCCTTACAACTTGGCTCATCACCGCATCAACAAAATGGTTCTTTCCCAGGCGCTCTCGTGCCCCCTCGGGAATTTCAGGGTAGGCCTTCAACGTTAAATCACAGATTGCCTGTCCCAACTCCTGTAGAGTTTCCTTAGGCCCCTGACGTCGGTGCCTTAACTCCACCAAATAATTTTCGGCCTGTCGACCAGGACCGAATCTCTTCGACAACACCTTGACAAGTTCACTATAAGTGAACTTCTTCGACCCATCACCGAGAATTCGGAGGGCCTCCCCCTGGAGACTAGCAGCCAAAAACTCGGTTGCTTGCTCCTCACTCCACTGATTCACTTGCTTACACGCCTCAAAGTGGCGGTAATAATCGTTCCAAAGAACTTTACCACTGTATCGGTCGGGGGTAATTGTAGGCCTGCGAGGCCCACTACTATGAGGTTTACCGCACTCCTCATTACTCACCAACCTCGACTCCCTCTTGAGTGGCCATGGGCCCACTCCAGGCGAGTCAACCTCACCAACAACCTCGTTGGATTTCCCCACAGTAGGACGAGTTGCGAAACTCAGTAACTCACTGTGTAAACCTCGCTCCTTACTAGTACGGTCATCCTCACAGTCACTAAAGGGATTGACACAAGGACTACGCGTGGGAATATACCTCACAGGTGTACTCCCAGCGTGCCTTTCTCCCCATGAACCCAGATCAGGTGACGTGCCAACACTGGAACGCTCTCGTGCCTTCAATGAGGCATACCCCGAGGTATCCTCCGGCAACTTCCAACTAATCTCCGAGTCTACCTTCACTAAAGGTGTACCTCTCCTCTCAGGGGTACCCTCACTCACCATTTTTGGCTGTTCCCCCTTTTTGACAGCCTCTAACTCCGAAGAAAGACGAGCTTTCTCCCACCTCAACCACTGAACCTCCATTCTAGAGCGGCTCAGTTCATCCAGGACAGAACCCGTGCCAGCCTCAGCTGAGGTGACACCCCCGTCCTCACTCATACTGATGTTTCCTCCTGACTAGGAAACTCGGTCTCAACCAAACTCTCTACACTGGTCCAGTGACCAACTCGTCACTAATAATCCTCGCAGTGTACCTCAGCGAGGTTCACTGCCGACAATCAAAACGACTTTATTTCTAAACCAGCAACGACCCAGATCAGCATTACCTGCCAACCTCGTTACCAATTCACCCTCGCAGTGTACCTCACAGAGATGCACCCACCAACAACAATCGAATGCAATTTTTATTTATATTTATTACACGTTCTCAAATTACACTATACAATCATAAAACATCCCACTTCTGACACCATTTGTGGCGGAACCGGCAGAGGACCTTGATGGGGACTTGTCTTAATATTCCAAGACTCCAACCAACTCCTATTATCCAACAAATATATTTATTAGCCTCACGCAAGGATGAGCGGCTACCCAGACGCAAGGGGGGACAATTAACGAACGGCGGACTTAACCTAGGGGCGGCTCGTTTGGTGGAAATATACCACGGTTTTGTGATTGAGTGATTAACTTTATGTAATATAACAGAACACAAATGATTTGGTCCTAATAAACCTCACAATACAAATAAACCTCACAGTGACAAGTATTCCGAAGACGAACAATAATTGGTCTTATTCTCTTGATCCAAGCTTCAATTATAATACTTAAATACAATGATCCTCACGTGGTCGACTGCACCACGTGCTAGGCTAACTTATACTAATAAACCTTAGTGGTCAACTGCACCACTTAAATAAACTTATAGCTTGTGATAATCCTCACTGTGCTTATACAATATAATCCTCACTGGGCTTATACAATATAATCCTCACGTGTGATAACCCTCACACCTGTAACAGTTAATACAATTATAATCCTTATCCTTATGTGACAATATAAATAACGACAAAATAGGTGGGGTAATTAACAACGGGGTAGGCTTATTAACTATGCACAAATAAATCCAACGTGGTCACGTGAATTGTACTTTGGGGTACTTAACAATAATAACCCTTACACAACCTTGTGTTACCCTCAAGTGAGCTCAGCCTAGGAAATAGTAACCTTCCACAAGTTTAGGTAACCCTCGCACAAGTTTGGGTAACCCTCACGAGAACTCTGCATAGGAAACAGTAGGCCTAATCCTTCACGAGCTTGGTAACCCTCACACAAGTTTGGGTAACCCTCACAAGAGCTCAGAACAGGGAACAGTAATCCTTCACGAGTTTGGTAACCCTCGCACAAGTTTGGGTAACCCTCAAGCTAGCTCAATGATTACAGGATCGCCTCGCAGTAACAACGACTGGCAACCCACACAAATCAATGTCCCACTAGCCAACAAAACCTCGGATTACGAACCTTACTCCCACTTGCTGTAATACCAATCTCGACACAATAATTACTAGTTATACCCCAGTACAATTCCACCTACCGGTCTCAACGGTGTGCAGCTTCTGCCGTCAGTTCAGCGCTACTGAGATTCTTCGATTGCGAACAACGAACTCAACGTGTGACTCTCCGCACAGACGCTGTCTCCTGGACTACTGACAATCAGGCCAACACAATTACATTTCAGCAGGCCCCAGGTCGGGTGCAATACGCGCTGCTGATTGGTTGCAGTGACCACGCGCATTAATTATTAACAAACTAGACTTCATTACAAGTCAGCATATACCTGTACCCTGTTTCGCCACAATATGCTTTTTGTTGTCCTAATTTTTGTTCTTCTAAAATAAATCCAATATTTTTAATCTTGAGTTTATATGGGGCTAACGCTAAATGCCTGAAGGCAACAGCAATTTAACTCCCTCTTTTGTAAGTACCTGTCATCTGTTAGTGTCTTTATGAAGTGAATGTTTCTTGAATATTTTTTGAGTGTGATGGAAAGTCATTTCAGTAATAAAACAAAAACAAGACCAGTGTCTTAGACTCGGCCAAGTGGTGCACTAATTCTTCCCATAACTTAAATGATTACATCAATTAATACACCCTGAAAGGTAATTTTTGATAACACCATATGTTAAAAACAATTATTGTGGCTGTTTGGGATCAACTACTTACATGTTCACCAGTACTACTACCAGTCGAAGTGCTTGCTGCACCATCATGTCCTCGCTTTTTCTTCTTTGCACCCATTTGTTTAATCAATGCAAGAACCCCTTTAGGAGGAGTCTCCAAACTTCCTGCAAAAAACAAAATGTAATGCAAAAATGTATTTATTTATTCCTTAATCAGGCATTCAAATTAAGTTTGTCTAACAGACCGGAACTATTCATGTGCAAGCCAATGCCATACTTTGTGCTTTGTTTTTCATATTTCAATTGTAACCAAAAAATAGTGATCACCTGAAAAGTAGCACGTCTATTAAATATAATGATATTGCAAGTGCAAAGCACCAACTGATACAATTGTTACTCAACTGCAGTAAGTAGTACAGTAAACAGAAATAGCCTATGTCTGAAGTTGTAATGTCCAATCCGATTTCGTCTATTTGTCCAATTGTTGGAAGTAGATTGCTTCACCCATTTGTTTTTACAGTCTGCGAACAAAGAAGTTTGCTATATTGCATCTCATCAGGTTCTGCATGTTAAGGATTGTCCATCTAAAAAACTCTAGTAACCAACTACACTTACGAACCTCTTGCTTTTCGACACTTCGCCTTTAGTGAGTATCTCTGACCAATTAACGTTACACTTAAAGATTGCAGTTCCTGGTCTGACAGCTTTGGAACAATATCCACTGTGATCTAAAGTAATGACAAAAAAACAAGTTTTAGAAGTGTACTGTTTTCTTTTATTTACTGCAATCCAGTTTATAACCAGCCACCCCAAATGAAATTAATCAAAGTAAATCAACATGTCATGTGTTAACTGTACCACTTGTGGTTTGGCGAGTACTACTACAATGTACTACTAGTACTACACTACTGCATTTTTAGAAATGGTTTTAACAAAAGCAGGGGTGGGTTACAGAGCATTTGGACAATTGTTTATTGATTTTAAAAAATAAATTAAAAAAACTGTTACATTACAGTAAATATGCATGTTTATTTCCCTTTTTTCCACAGATTTGTATTGTTCAGTTTGTAGTAGGCTTGTGCTTAAACCAAAAAAATACATAGGCCCTAACCATTGTTCTTTACCAAACTTTTTTGTTTTGAAGGCCATGGTTGACCAACCCCAAATCTTCCCCTAATGACCCCTTTTAAGGTATACACTCCCAGTCCAAGTCTAAATTTTTTTTCTCCTGGAAGACTATTAATGTTAAAAGTGTTGGGTATAACATTTTAATGTTTACTTAATTAAATCACCAAGACTACGGTTAAAAAGACAAGAAGAAAGACTATGACTATGAGAGTGCCCTTGCCTTGGCCTTCATTTACACCTTACAAAAAACCAATAAAAAATTACATGTTAAAAAATACCTCCTGCTGTTGAAAGGATTCAATGCAATTCTCCAAGTTCATGGCTGTCAAGATCTTGCAAATGTCATCCTGCAAATATAAACAATTTGTTATGGTCGTCGATATTTTACAAACAAATTATGCCAACATTGTCATTGTTATTTCATATTCATGAAGTATTCACTACATATGGGGTCAGAAAGGCTTAGCCTATTCAATTCCCATCAACCTAAGTAAGTAAGTAAGTAAACCAAACTTGAAACTTGAACTTCAAATGAGAACATTGTGGGCAACATTTATGGAGAAAAAACGCACGTTTTTTTCGAGGCCAATTCGACAAGTTTACCGTACATAAAGTCGTGGCCAATTAAGGATCAGAGTATACGGAGTGGATTGGCCACGTTTACGGGTGTAATCGCAACTAAGTCAAATTGCTATTTTATCATACCAGAAGTTGGAAATAACTTTCGACCCTTAAAAATATAAAGACCCACCTCATTTTCTTCGGAGTCCATCTTGACTGTTTGCTATGGAGGAAGGAAGACAGGGTATGCAGCTGCAGCACTCGACTCGTGGATCCGGTGTGAAAGGCAAGTCTCAAAATTAGTCTGTCCCCCAGCTAGGTACGTGTGTGTGTCCCCCATTACTTCGTCTGATAGCGATACTACCAGATAGACCGACTACCCACCCGTGTGTACATGTTAATGGAATAAAGGCTGGAACCCAAACAACTTTAAGGCCATTTAGGCTCTTGAAAACATGCCCGGCACAAATATGCAAACAATGCAACAAAGTATGCGACAAAGTATGCGATAATATTTGCGACATCGCAAATATTTGCAAAGATATTTGCAAAGATATTTGCGACATCGAAGATATTTGCAAAGATATTTGCGACATCGCAAAAATTTGCAAAGATATTTGCAAAGATATTTGCGACATTGCAAATATTTGCAAAGATATTTGCAAAGATATTTGCGACATCGCAAATATTTGCAAAGATATTTGCAAAGATATTTGCGACATCGCAAATATTTGCAAAGATATTTGCGATGTGCGATGTCCCTTCAGGGCCACCATACAAAAGCGTTTTGAAAGTGATTTTTATTTTCAATGAACGTACAAAGTTGAGCTCAATTTTCATTTCTATCTAATGAATGTTTCGGGGAATTTTATTTTATTCTGTTGCTGCTTTTTTCCATAATAATCTCACTAAAGGTCAGTCACTGCATAAATGTGGGGGAAAACAACAATTTGGTACTGAGAAACTTTTCATTTTGTTTAACTAATGTTAGAAGAAGGAAAAAAAGGAAAAGAATTCCATATACGGACATCAAGCTTTTATTTTCATCAATTAATGTTTAATCCAAAAATCAAAAAAGTCCCAAAAGTTTCTGCCCTGCACGCTTTTTTTCCCAGTCAATGTTCTCTCATAGATTCTTCTCGCATTAAGGTTAGTCAGTTTAGTTGCTAGCCAACACTCTTTGGTCTTTCTGGCGCCCAAATTAGAAATGGTAAATTTATAATTGCAGAGGTCTTATCTGCTCGACTAGGAAGAAAAGGTGATATGAATATTAATCCGTGGCATTGTCTGAAAGACGTTCAATCGTGGTTGTAAATACAGGTACCGCGAATTGTACATTTTTGAACTTGTAGTACGCACGCGCATTCTTTTTGGTTCCAGACAACTTTTAACGTGTTGGGTACAGGAAAAGGTACTCTGATTTTTACAGTATTCGAAAACGATAGACACGTTGTGGTTGTGGAGTAGGCCTACAAATCCTGATATTTTCTTTAGTTTTTCGACGCGACTGTGACAATTTTTCCGCCCTTATAAATATTTACTGTTTTACTGTGAGTTTTAGTTAGGCTTGTGCTCAGCAATGGATTTTATCTATTTGGGACCGGTTTGTTTTCGTGGAACCTTGATCAAACTTGTTGGACCACGTATTATGTAAACGGCTCCCAATCTGGACTCGGCATCTAATTCTACCTCCATGGCAACAGTGGATTCGGAGTCCGGACATTTAAAGACACAACCATAGTTGCTAAGTGGTTATAACTTACATCTACAAACTCACACATTAGTATAGTTATTATTATTATTTGTATTATATTTACAATGAGCACCTTCGGGAGACATCTTAGCGTAATTTTTTAGGTAGTTGGGAGACATTGGAATTAGGGAGACATTTCAGTGTCTCCCTAATTCCCCAGCTACCTTAAAAAACGATATTTTTGGTTTTTTTATATTTTTGATTGATAGAGTAGGGTCCAAAATGCTTAAATGTGAAATTTAGTGGGAAAAGCTCTAGGTAAAAACGGGTTAGGTTACAATAAAGAATGAAAAATGTTGTGCACGTCTCTATGGAGATGTCTCCCAAATGCCCCATTTTCGGTTATTATTATTATTATTATTAGTATACCTCCAAATAGGCACTTTGGGAGACAATCCCATAGAGATATACACAAACTTAAAACAGTCCTAACTTTTTTACCCTAACCCTTTTGTCTATGATCTTCGATATTTATGACATTTAGACCAAAATCTGTCATTCTAGGACAAAAATAACTCCAAAATATCGTGTTTTAGGGTAGCCAGACACTTAGCGAGACACTGAAATGTCTCCATAAGTGCCACTGTCTCCTTATTACCTACAAACTTACGCTAATTTGTCTCATTATCTAATTATTTACTCATTATAAAGAGTGTTAAGCTGTTCATGTTTTTATACAAATAACTAATGTTTGTGGGTGCGAAAGTGGTTTCATGGGGTATGGGTGACGAATGGAAAGCTCTGTACTGAGGAGTGAAATGTCACCAATTGTTAGTTGGGGTGTTTGTGTTGTGTTGTGTTAATTTGTTTTGATTTGTGTCTATAGTTGTTGTGTGTTAGTTAATTTGTTTGTTTTGTGTTTAGTTGTTTTGCATTAATTTGTTTTGTTTTGTGTTGTTTTGTTTTGTGTTAATTTGTTTAATTTGTATTTTGTGTTTAGTTGTTTTGTTTTGTGGTAATTTTGATGTTATTAAAACTACACTCAAGGAAAAAGGAAACGCACCACTGATTTTTGTATAGTTTTGCCCGAATTTTGTGAAATCAAATGTATGTGTTTGAATCGCTACAAATAAGGTTAGGGGTTAGGGTTAGTGTTTAGGGTTGGGGTTTAGGGTTGGGGTTAGGGTTATGTTGGCTGACACAAGTGTCGGCGTACCGCTCGTGGCGTCTCCTGTACACCCGCTCCCTGCCATAGGCCCTAAAGCACTGGAACCTCTTCTCGTCACTGAAAACCACCTGCGACCATCTCTGCAATGTCCAGCGGTGGTGTGCTGTGCACCACTGGATTGTCCGCCAACCTAACCCCTAACCCCTAACCCCTAACCCCTAACCCCTAACCCCTAACCCCTAACCCCTAACCCCTAACCCCTAACCCCTAACCCCTAACCCCTAACCCAAACCCCTAACCCAAACCCCTAACCCAAACCCTATTTGCATCGATTCAAAAACACACATTTGATTTCACAAAATTCGGGCAAAACTATAACAAAATAAGTGGTGCGGTTTTTTGTTCTTGAGTGTATTAAAATGTTCTGGAAAACCTAGGCTTACATTATTATTTTATAACCAAACAGCAATATTTATCTTGGCACGAATAGTTTTAGTAATGCAACTACTGTAAAGCTAAATAATACCATGCACTCTAATTACAAAGCATGACTTTATTTATAATGAGCATGAGCAGTGTGAAAGTACAAAGTACAAAATACCCATTCCAAATGCGAATGCTGCCAGGCAGTCGGTGCATGTACATGTCCGAAGAGGACAGCGCCCTCAAGCGATATAGAACCTATATATTTAACGTGAATTATTCATTTGTTGCCATTGAGTCGCCCTTAATCACATAGTGTCAGATACAAACAAGGTTTGGACATGATGTTCTGCTTTCTACAATTTTCTACAAAATCTAGTCGGATGTTTAACACAATAGAGATGTTTCGCATACGAACGGATACGCGTACGCGTACGTTTAGCTATCCGTACGCGTTTTATACTTACGTGTAGCGAGCGAGATATCCGTGCCTTGTACACGGTTTATAGCGGATAGTGAGTAACTGTGACGTAATAAGTCCGCGAAAATTGATGACGTATCCGTTAAGCTAACCGTATCCGTTCGCAGGCGAAACCTATCCAATGTTAGCCAACGTCTTCATGATCGCACCGTGATGGAAGCTAGCCATCCAGTCCTTCCGGCGTGTAGTTCTCATAGATGCTGCTGGAGTCTAGATACCTTTGGATGACCTCGTAGCACAGGGCATACTGATGCTGCAACATTTACATTTCAATGACAATACAAAATGTTGAAATACAAATTTGACCAAAAGAAATAGGCATAACAATACAGCACAGACACATTGGGTGTACTTGAAACTTTGCTCCCGAGTGGCCTGCAAAATGTCGTGACATAGCAACTTTTGTTTGTTTATCTTGTATCCATAAACCTAAGAAAAGGGTGGTTAATCCTTTGTTGAGTTAAATTCTTATCTATAATTTGAGAAGGTTTTAGCCTACAAACATCTGCACACATTCTTTCTATTGTCACGAAATACCTGAATCATGTTTTCTATCTCATGTATCTCAAATATCGTTTTAACTGACCTGTCTTAAGTTTTACAATCATGGATGCCGAGAAAAAAAAAAAAAAAAAAAACAGCCTTTATTTTCAACCGGCGTCGAGCAGTTGTTTTGGTTGTTCTTGAATTTTATTTTAAACAATCATAAGCGCCGGACAGCGATCGTGATTTTGTTGTTATAAAGTTCAATTTTTCAGAACAGTTACAAGATATCTACAATGTAGTGCAATCATTTTGATGGGTGCCTACAATCATTACTTTCAAATAGGTAAAACTGTTCTTAATAATTCGGTAGTAAAATTGTTTGATATCTGCAAATAGTGTATCCTACATTTAAAGCCAGCAAAGTTGTCGAAATGTTAACCAAAAAAAGGCAATGAAATAAAAGTCGCCATATTCCCTTCGGGGTTTTCTCCTTTTGTTTTCCAAATCATCTGCACTTACCTCCGAGTACAACATGTTTTGATTGACCATGCGCAGACGATGAGCTGCTTGGAATACGTCTATGACATTCTCAACATTATACTGTTCCAATAGCGTCATCAACGTGCAGTGCACAGCAGTGGCACCATACCCGTCCCTTTAATACACGTTTTGACAAACCGTGATTAGTGAAAATATGCACAAGCACTGAAATATGCACAGTTTTGACTAGTTTAAACCCTAACGTAATTGGTCCTAACATTTCACATTGGCATGCATTACTATTTATTCAAAGTTGCCAAAAATACATCAATTCATTTTGAAGTTGCAAATATTTTGTGACAATTACTCAATATTTTGCCCCTTTTTTTCCATAGTCACAGCACAATATTAGTATCAATGGTGTGTACGAGCCTCCACCTAGTTATGGGGACAGGCTCTTTTGTTTGGAAAAGACAGACCGAGTAGTGGGGACATTTTCGAGTCCCCATAGCGCGTTGGGTCTTCAGTTAAGGTAGAACAAGGGAAAATTGGGTTGGGGTATAATGAAAGAAAATGTAGAAGAAGACAAATTAGGGTGATGCTGAAAATTTTTGAATTTTAGAGTGTTCTGAGTTTGAGATTAGAGAGATTTCAGTTTACACACAAACCCTATAAATTATGGGTTGTCCCCATAACGCAATGTACCAAAAGAACTGGTGTTTGTTTGTGTGTGTTGAAGGGGAGGAGAGGAGGGGGGGGGGGTTAATGTTCTTAAATTCTAATACTTTGTTTAAAAGAAATTGCAGATACGAAAAACAAAGTGGTGGTTGATACCCCCAAATTTCCAAAACTTTTTCAGCACTTTGAAATACGAAAATCGAATTGACACCATTTAGACGACATTTGGGTAGTGCTTTTCAAAATACTTGATTTACTACATATAGCTCAAATCTTTGTTTTAAACTATTTTACAAATTCTTCAATTGTATAAATCTAAAGTACATGTAAATACAAAACTCTCACTCTCTCTTTAAAGGGATAGTATACAGTTGTACCTTTAGCAACTATCCAAAAAGTAACCCACTAAATTATTGTTGAAAGCTTACTTGAAGTAAATATATTAATGACTGCGAACCTGCTGTAAAATTTTTCTTTCTGAAATGCTGTCATTTTGAAGAAAAAAATAAAATACCATAAGTTCATCAATACGTTTCCGAGACGCATTTTAGTACATTTCCATTGAGTAGCTGGTTTAAAATCAAAATCTTGAAATATTATTTTTTCAGAATATACAGCATTTACAGAGCTAAAACTATTTCATGTTAGTTGTCAAGTAACATCCTTTAGATTTTAATAACTTGTGCTGCTTCAAACGATAAAAATACGCATCTGGCAATTGGTATACTATAAGTTGTAATTGTTCAGTGCGGTTTTTTTGGTTGCTGAATCTTCCAAAAGACTTTTAAATGAGCCATTTTGAAGATGCGGCGGCCATAATTAGAGAGTGCTTTGATAACTGTAAAACAAATAAGTATCAAAAGCAAAACTAGTGCCCTTCTGTTATGGCTGCCATTTATTTAAAACTGGTTGTGCATATTATGAACAACGATTTGACTAGATGTACTTACTTGCAGTGTACCACAATAGGCCCCTCACACTGACTGCTATTAGTAAACCTCAGGAGGTTGAGTATTCCATCTAATGAGCTTGGTACCTCCTTGTCAGATGGCCAGTCATGACACTGAAACTGAGTCACCCTTCGCATATCTTTAGTCTGTTATAACAAGAGGGGTTTGTATGTATATGTAGACTGAGGAGATGTGTGTTTATAGTAAATATTGTGACGCTGAACTGTTTGAAAAATTTGGTTTTCATACATTTGTAAATCCTAGATAAACCAAGAACATTAAAGTTGTTTTGTAGTTTGGTTCCTTTACTTCTTTCAGATGAAACAGAGCATTTTGTAGACGTCCGGGAGTTTATTCAGGTCCGGAAACCAGACTAGTTTAGTTGGCTGGGACCCATTCACAGATGTGTAACAGTATTGCAATACAATGTGGACTATCTAAATTCATCAATAATCAAGTAATCATTGGAAATCGATACAAAATTAAATTTTCCTTAAAAACCGCAGCACACTAGATGCTGTGATTCCACAGGTACAACATTTCATAATAATTCAGTAGTTTTGTTTTTGATGTACCAAACGGCAATCAATGATTTCTGTTGTTGTAAATACTTTTACCTCAAAGTCAGCTTGTTGGTTGCGCAGGTTAAATGACCGTATAGACACACCTTTGAACTCTTTTGTTTCGGTCAATTCGATGACAAATGGGCCGAATTCCACGTGTCCTGATTCGGGCCAGTAGGGAGCCATTGTCTGATATAATAACAAACAAACCCGCATGACATTATTTACAACAGCTTCTTCACCTTCTGGTATTTTTTTCTTGAATGTCATTCAAAAATAAATTCGAACTATCTACCACGCCAATAATATACATAAAAATGTACCAGGGTCATTTCATGGCGTTGGGACACAAAGTGTGACATTTGCTACATTTCTGGTTACATATCACCTATCGACTAAATTATTTGAATATTTATTTATGATGTTTTGTCTTGGATGTTTGGCAGATTTGAGCAGGTTTTGTACCATTCGAACATTAGTTTCCTAAGAACATAAATATCGAATGGACACATTTTAGGACGCGGGTGTAACAAGGACACCGCGTCTATTTTACACCTATTTGTCATGTTGCAAAATTGATTGGGCAAACCTTCTCAGCTTACTATTAACTGACCACAAAATGAAACCTTACATGTTTTTATAAGGTATTGCAGATAATCTACAAGAGATACATGTAGGTTGAAAAACATGTTTCACTGCAACAATAGTCACACTAACATATACCATGTAAATTGTTATAGGTACTGATTTACATGTATTTCAGGTAAGAGTAACTAACTTAAAGCTTGTATGGAGTCCATTTTGTGTGTTGTACTTAAACATGAATAGCTAAACTGTGTAGTGAAACTAGTGATATGCGTAATGAAATAGCCTCACAACAGGTTCTGGATGTAAGAGGGACACCGTGTTCCAAAATGACCCATAAATATGAAACAATTGAACCGACAGTTGTAGTTATCGTCGCAATTGGATTTCAATACAGATAAAATAGTTACCACGGTGTTTTAAGAAAAAATGGTGGGCTTTGTTCAATTGCAACCTATGCAGTTAAAATGCTTGAAAATTACTTTTAAAGAGACAGTGGTGATTTTGTGTGGCAAGACAAACGCGACCTTCTTAATAATCCTGTGTTCAATAACCGGCGTCCATGCGAGAGCTTGAACAGTGATTTCAAAATAAGCAACCGTGATCCGCGCGTGCAGAGCGATCCAATCAATGGCTTTAAAGCGGCACTAGTTACTGGTCCCTGTATTTATGCTCAAACATACACTAACTTTGTCCCTGGGATCGAGGGCATTCAACATCACAATGCTGGTCACTTTGTGGTCGTACACCATGCGCCAAAAATCGACAACAGTGTTCGACATGGGCATCTGTGTTCCAATGTAGTTGTTCTTCTTATGGTAGCTCTGATTAAAAAAACACGACATGATACGTTAACATAAGAAATGAATTCTTCTAGATTGAGAAATACAGTTTGTTTGTGACACTCTTAGAAACATCGACTTGTTTCTTTTGATCTTTAGAATTTGATTACAATTCGTCACGGAAACACACGACTCGTTTTATGATGCGAACTTTCACTTCGTACTCACGGGAAGGTAGTTAGCATTGATGTAATCGTTATCATCTTCGTGCACTCGTGTCATCAAATACGGTCTGGCGCCATCAACTGCAGTGTGTTTGTAGTGAAATATTATTTATTGTTATGTTAGTCTAAATAACGTGTGGCCAAAATCGTGTTGATTACAAATAATGACAAACAATTGTTTAACCAGTTCGCGTCGGATGACATGGATACACACAGTTTTCCGGATTGAAAACGGATGACAAATATACATATACACGTCACGAGCAACCGGCTCGCAGTGATCGTGGTTGGAAAAATTGGGGTGTGCTACACACCGATGCCGGCCTGAATCCGTCTCGGATCTAGTTTTTTTAAAAACAATCCCGTGCCTGGCCGGGTCCGGTCAATGTAAACAACAATCCCGTCGCAAACTGGTTCAAAACTTTGTATGATTTGGTTTCTCTTAAATTTCGCTCGTCTGCATTGTCTCTGTTCTTTCCCAAGACAACAAGTTTAAGTAAGATTTACCAGTAGTTAGAGGCATTTATTTATGCCTTACAGCATGATAGTCCAGGCAAAATACATAATTTTATTTTGTTGACCTCAAACAATTTGCAACAAATTGTTTTTTACCACAATGCACTTCTATAAGGTCCCTAGAATTACATACTAAAAATCGACAAAAATCCAAGTGGTGGAAATATGACTAATTTGCATAAATCGTGAATCCCTGCCGCGTAATATATTTATTCCCATATTTGGGTATATATATATTTTTTTTATTTTTTGAAAAGTTTATTTTGGTGATTCTACTTACATATCCTTACTTCAATAACATTTGCTAAAGCATATAAGTGACTGAATAATTATGAGAACATAGTAATTATCAAAAATGACAACTTCGTGACCCTATAAATGTGCGCACAGTACACTGTCTCCAGATATCATCAAGTAGTCAGTATTAGTGAGCTTCAAATTCACCAAGTTGCTTACTGGCACAGTTATCATATTAAAACCTTATGAAAAATCATAGGGAACAATGATAACATTGTGATATTTAGCTCAGCAAACAAAAACTGGGAAAAAATGGTGTGTCCCTAAATTGGGCTAACAAGTAGGTGAAGGGTTGCCTAAGGTGAGAGACTTGAACAAGTTTAAGGAAACCTCCCAAATTAAAGATTGCTGTTGCTTACAATAATCCCATCTACGTTAAATTTATTTTTGGGGATTTCCTTGAACTTGTTCAAGTCTCCCATGTTAGGCAACCCTTTAACTACTTTTCCGCCCAATTTATGGACACACCATTTTCCTCCAGTTTTTGTTTGCTGGGCTAAATATCACAATGTTATCATTGTTCCCTATGATTTTTCATAAGGTTTTAATATGATAACTGTGCCAGTAAGCAACTTGGTGAATTTGAAGCTCACCAATACTGACTACTTGATGATATCTGGAGACAGTGTAATGTGCGCACATTTATAGGGTCACGAAGTTGTCATTTTTGATAATTACTATGTTCTCATAATTATTCAGTCACTTATATGCTTTAGCAAATGTTATTGAAGTAAGGATATGTAAGTAGAATCACCAAAATAAACTTTTCAAAAAAAATTAATATATATATATACCCAAATATGGGAATAAATATATTACGCGGCAGGGATTAACGATTTATGCAAATTAGTCATATTTCCACCACTTGGATTTTTGTCGATTTTTAGTATGTAATTCTAGGGGCCTTATAGAAGTGCAATGTGGTGAAAAACAATTTGTTGCAATTTGTTTGAGGTCAAAACTTATTTTTCCTGGACTATGACTAGTTACCCACCCCAACCCTATCCATATTGTGAAGCGATCAGATAGCCTTGTTTCAGTGTGAGAGGCTAGTTTTTGCCCACTTTCCTCTGTAGCCCACACCCCGAGTGGCCTTTGGTCTTGTGATAGGTGACTTTCATTACCAAAGAAGCAACTCAATGTTGTTGCTGGTAACAGCTAACTATAGGTAACTATAGACGATGTGCCTCTGTTTACATCTGTATTCAAATATGCCCGTCAATATGCGCACGCATCATGTTTTACATAAATTTGGTTAAGAGATGACATCAAAGGTCACATAATTCAAAGGCGATCTGACCTGCGACGCCACTCTTTAAGCAAATTTGATGTAAAACATGATGGGTGCGCATCACTGCCGGGCACATTTGAATACAGATGTAAACACGTGACGTCAGAGGGCACATCGTCTATACATCTCATTGCTCTAAATTACATCTCTGTTTAATCATTACACTTTTGTTTTAAAACAGCAAACTGCATCCAGTACATGTAATTGGAGAAACATGGCAATCGAAAGACAGTTACAACTTACTGGGAATGAGGTCAATAAACCGATTTTTGGGGACGTTCTCAGGACGCTGCCCAGCCATGGGCCTACTGCTTCCACCCGACACACTTAGTTTTCCCAACGTCTGCAGAAACAAAGAAACGCATTACGGGCATGACCGGTAAGTGTATTTTATCTAAACGATTTCGATTCATTTAAACTGTACAGATACCGGTACTCATTCGTGGCAATTTAGCACAGCTCTTGATTAAAAGAAATTGTGTGCAATAGTGTCGACTTTTCAATTCAACAAACAATGTAATGTAGTGACTTATTTGCTTTGTTATCCTTGTAATTTATGTTATTTAGTTAACTGTGTAAAGCCGAATCACCTGTGGAACTGTCGTTATGCGACACTGAATTTCCTTTGTGATTTATGTATTGCCTGTATAAACCCCAATGGTCACACATGATACCCGGTCTTCTGTCTGTCCGAAGCATGTGTATATCGTGGCTGTGTTGGTCCGTTTACTGGACAACTGTTTGACCGGTAAACCTTGGTTCTCACACAACCATGTAATTTAGACAGGATAAGGGGGCTTTCAGTTATTACCTAGTGTTTATAATAATAAGTACTTGAGTACTTGTTGCTGTGTTCGATTTCTCAGAGTTTTAATGACTCGAGCCAATGACTCGACTCGGACTCAATTGAGTCACCTTTTGTCGACTCGACTCGAGTCCCGATAGGTAAATGACTTGACTCGACTCACTGCAGGAAAATGACCTGACTCGAGTCCCTCATCAGAATGACTCGACTCGACTCGACTCGACTCGAGTGAAGGCTAATAAGATTTGAGTCTCCGAATTAAGAGCAAAACTTTACGAACAATATTTGCAATGACTTACGCCAGTGCCGAATTATGTTCACGTCATGTTTATGTTAGCGATTAAAATTGTACTTAATATGTACAATATACAATGTACTTGTATGGTATACCACGTGTCGTTGATTCCCACATTGTGTTTCTGTTACGTGTACCGGTACATTTATTGTGTAGTCGTTAAATATTTGTGACTCAAATTGACTACACCTGAATACATGACTTGACTCGACTCGACCTTCTTTAC
The DNA here is from genome assembly GCA_037893245.1 of Crossaster papposus. Taxonomy (NCBI): domain Eukaryota; kingdom Metazoa; phylum Echinodermata; class Asteroidea; order Velatida; family Solasteridae; genus Crossaster; species Crossaster papposus. The sequence goes on along the minus strand of JBAIAA010000022.1, from coordinate 352,187 downwards.
CTAATGACTCGACTCGACTCACTTCTTTAAAATGACTCGACTTGACTCGAGTCACCAAAATCTGCGACACTTTTTTTAATTTTTTTAATTTACTTATTGTCAGACTCTTACGGCCAAAAAGGTCGAATTGCGGTTCGATGTACAGTAAAATATACAGTAAATTAAAAGGAAAAATTACAAATTATCACAATAAATTAAAAAGGGCTTAAAGATTTACTATTAAATATAAAAATGACATTTGTTAAAAAAAAAATTGTCAAACATGATAACAAATTCATAAACACAATATTATACCGCATTGTATCTTTCTATGCTGCCAATGATCAAGTATGCATATTGAGCAATTTGGTAAGGTATGGAATGGTACTTTTGCCATACCTTTCAGTGAATATTGACGTAAATATTGACGTCAATATTCGCGACTTTGAGGAAAGTCGTGAATTTTGTAGCGAATATTGACGTCAATATTCGCGACTCTCAGGGAAAGTCGTGAAATTTGACGCGAATATCGACGTCAAATTTGACGTCAATATTCGCGACTTTGGGGGAAAGTCGTGAATATTGACGTCAATATTGACGTCAATATTCGCGACTTTGAGGAAAGTCGTGAAATTTGTCGTGAATATTGACGTCAATATTCACGATCTGTGTAGTCCCTTCAGGGCCACCATACATATGTTTTAAAAATTGTCACAAGATCTGAATTAGGTACACGAATTTTGTTCAAACGACTAAGAATGTGCAGGCGTCTGCTACCCTTTAGAAACAATTTCCTGAACCTGGGTGTTCCATTTTAAATTATTCTGGATCCATACTCCAAGTAGTTTCGTTTCTGTCACTACTTCAAGTACGTTGTCACCAATTAATACATGAGGTGGTTCATGAGTATTTTTCCCAAAGTGAAATTGCATAATTTTGCATTTGGACGGTTTAAGATTAAGTTTGTTAACTTGGGACCAGTTAAACAAATCATTGGTATCATTTTGCAAGAGGAGTTGCTGTTGACCAATCTGATCTCACCTAAGCTAAGGTCGTCAACATATTTCCATTTATGAGCGGCGGAATAAGCACAGGCATCATCAACAGTATAGCCAAAAAAACAATTGGGCCAAGTTTTGTTCTTTGAGGAACACCACATGTAAGATGTTCCCAACTTGATGGGCTGACTGATAACGAACCCTCTGGCGTCTGCAAGAAAGACAACTTGTAATCCATGGTACGATTTTAGACCTGGCTCCCAGGGAAATCAGTTTGGTCACAGCAATTGTATGATCAACGTAGCCAAATGCTTTGGAAAAATTTGTCAACACTAAGGTACCAATTGTTTTAGGTTGATTACTACCTTTATAAAAAAACCATTCAGCAGGTCAACTAAACAATGTGTTGTGGATGATCCACCAAGACAACTCTTCTTCTGAGTTCCTGTCCGTGTTTGGTTCAGCTGGATGGTTTAGGCAATCCATCACAGTACTCGTATCAATAAGTCATGTGCACCACTTGCGACGCCACTTAAAATGACATGACCGAATGTATACTGTTTCGGGTTGGATTATTTATCAGGGTTCAACAGAGGGCGCTATTCACATTTTTAATGGGATCGCGATAAACGTGTTCGCTACACCGTTACTTCAGGTTTTGCAGAATAAATCACCAAGTTTGTCTAGATTTGTAGGACCCTGGATCCCTAACCAGCGGTAAGGGGATTTCTTAGATTTCGTAGTTTACTATATGATCGGTTATGAACAGTTTTAGCGTAATTTGGGAGGTAAAATAGGCATCGTTTTGGCACGGGTTGCGTTTACTTTTATTTTAGTGCCGTTTATGGAATGTTGTGATAAGTTATATAGTGACATTTCTGTAAAACTCTGGCATAAATTCTGCCTATATCGGGGCTTAACTCCTTTGCACATGATCAGATAGTTTACTCTTATTGTTCTAAATCATAGACCGAATATTTGTTGTGAAATTTGTTGTGATTTTTGGATAGATTTGTTGATTGTTAAATTGTATGGGGCTCAGTTCATTGCAGTTGTAGGCAACAGCGCCCTCTTGGGGTGGGACTGCATATGTCCATACTTTCTGGAGCTTTCTTATAGTGTTGGGTAGTTTATAACATATATTGTTTACATGTTTTCTGTACTTTTAATCATAGTTGACGTGGCAACAGGCAGCTGCAGTGGCATTAAAGGGCAGTTGTATGCCGGTACTAGAGAGAGTGAAATAAATCAAGTGTTTTACTCATACCGACGTTACATATACCCTTTATGTCGTTGATGCGTTCATCAACATGTCGTTTGACGTACGCAATTCTTTGGCGTCAACTTCATATCTGCCTTGTGATGTACATACCTCAAACTGCTTTGTCATCCCAGTCTTCTTGGAATTCTTCTGGGACTTTGTCAGTGCCGACAGCTTCTGGCGAAAGCGGTAGGCTGTGGAAACCAAGGCCACAGCTATGGCCACACGGGCGAAGGTAAAGTTAGCGATGGAGAGTCGGCAAGACAGTGCCCAGGCTCTTATCAGAATGAAGGACAGCATCAAACCGTTGCTGTTAGTACTTCCACCAGATGTGGACAAAGTTAGAGCTGAGCACTCAAGAGGGCTTCAGCAATATGAAACATTTCTGATTCACCACGGTGAATATTCAGCACTGGTTACAGAAGAGCAGCTGCCTACAGTGCAGGCAGAGTTACAGCCTGAACTCGGCAGCTTTCAGGACTTTAAGGCCACATTGAATGAGTGGCTAGTGTACCACACCAGCATACTCGATAGGGACAGCGTGAGGTCAGTGAGGTCAGTGAGGTCACATACTTCTCGTTCCGCTGGGAGCCGTATTTCCAGTTCCTTATCAGTAGCCAGAGCAATGGAGCATCAGAAGACTGCGGAGCTATTGGCCCGAACCAGAGCACTCCAAGAGAAAGGGAAGTTGGAGGAGGAGAGGCTTCAGTTTGAATCAAGGAAGAATGAAGAAGAGCTGAGACTCAGGCAGAAAGAAGAAGAACTAGAGCTCAGGACCGAACTGCAGGTTTCAAGTGCAAAAGCTGCAATCCTAGATGAACTGGAGCAGAGTGAGATTCGAGACGAGCTAAACTTGAGTGCCTTACCCCTGCTCACTTCTAGAACACCCTCACCATTGGGTCTAGCCTTCAATCCTGCCGCACCAGAGTACATCCCCCAAGCATCGCAAGTCACATCACCGTTCACCATGTCAGCTCAACCCCAGGTGAGATATCTCCCCCAAACACCAGTTTCAGACACCAACCATCTTGCAGGTGAACCCACAAGTACCGTGATGAAGCCCTCCCAAAAGGCCCTTACTCAAGACACTAAAGAGCCTAACACTGAAGTAGTAGCAGAGGAAACTAGCCCCGCAAACGACTCAGTACAACAAACTCAGCAGGAACAGACAGACAGCCTGAAGCAGGAAGATAAAACTGGCCGCTCAAGTGCCATTCAGGAGGGCAGCGAGAGTCCGAACCCCACTGCAGCGTCATCCATTACCGCAGTGCACCACATAGTGAAGGAGATCAGGAATCCTAGCTCTGACTTGGTTAAGTTCAAGGGAGACCCCTTGAAGTACAAGAGATTTATCCGCCAGTTTAAGGCTAGAGTCGTTGCTAACACAGTGGATGATGACGAACGGATGAACTACTTAGAGCAGTTCACCGAGGAAGAACCGCACCATATCGTGAACGGATATAGCTGTCTTTCTGCGGATGTAGGCTACCCGGCTGCACTTAAAGAATTGGAGAAGCGGTATGGCGATGTGGATCTCCTGGCCAATGCTTACGTTCAGCGGGCCCTTGGATGGCCGGAGATCAGACCGGATAACCCATCTGGACTTGACGCATTCTCAATATTCCTTGTTGAGTGTAAAAATGCTGTACACTCCATGAATGCGGCAAGGGTTCTGGAGTATTCTGAGAACATTAAGCGACTGGTCTCCAAACTCCCCTTCTATATGCATGACAGATGGCGAAATATCGTCATGAATAAGAAGGACAACAACGAGCCAGTGACCTTCACACATCTGGTAGACCTCGTCCAAAGAGAGGCTAGGAAGGCAACAGATCCAGTATACGGACGACTTGCATTAGGATACAAACCCAAGGAAGTTAAACCGGTCATTGGAGGAGGACGCCCTCACCAGTCACCGTTCAGAAAGATTGGGTGCGCTTCCGGAGCAATTGAGTTTGTCGGGACCAGTAGGCAGGAGAAGCACCTCTCCGCGGATTCAGGTACCAGGTACCTAGCAGCCGATGTAGCGAGCTCAAGGCCATGCAGTTTCTGTCAAGGATCAGGACACATGATGCAGGAGTGCCGAAAGCTCAGAGCCACACCACTGGAGGACAGATTGCAATTTCTGAAGTCTAAGGGACTTTGCTTTGGTTGCCTCAGGAGTGGCCATCAGAGTAAACAATGCAGAGCGAGGGCCAAATGCAAAGAGTGCGGCGCACTGCACCACACAGTACTTCACAAGGAAAGAGAGCAGCAACAGAAGATAAAAGAAGAGTCTCAAAGGCAAGAGACACCAAAGACCACCGACCAGGGGAACTCATGTTCCACATACATGGCTCCAAGCAAGGATAGGGCAAGTTCCCATATGGGAGTCGGCGCGGGTCTTTGCACTATGGCCATAATACCAGTGAGGGTCAGGTCCCCAACTACCAATACAACAGTGGAGACCTACGCATTCCTCGACCCGGGCAGCAACGTGACTTTCTGCACTGAGGACCTTGCACAGCAGCTTGGAGTAACCGGCAAGGCCACTACCATGGAATTACACACCATGGGACAGACGCAGCATTTAACCACCCACCGTATCTCCGGGCTGGAAGTTTGCGGACTGGACTCAGGTCCTGCCGTAAAGCTACCCTTGGTCTACACCAAACCCGAGATGCCTGTCACCAGAGACCTCATGCCAACGCAAGAAGACGTTGATGGATTTGAACACCTTAGAGGGATAAAGCTACCAGTTATCCAGGCCGAGGTGGGAATGCTGATAGGCAATAACGTCCCAGCCGCGTATACACCACAAGAGCTGAAGACAGGGTCAGTACGCGAGCCCCACGGAGCCAGATCAGTCCTTGGATGGATAATATGGGGCATGGTCAGAGGCGAAGAGGAGCCCCGTCATCTTTCCAACCTTCAACTAGCCTTAGCAAGAGATGAAGCAGGACAACTTCAGAGGTTGGAAGACATGATCAGATCGTCCATAGACATGGATTTTCCAGAGCGCCTGGTGGACAGTAAAAAGGAGCCTTCAGTTGAAGACAAGCAATTTGAGGAAATCGTCCGTAGATCTTTGAAGATAGTTGACGGTCACTACCAATGCGACCTGCCATTTCGAGATCCAGCTTGCAAGCTAGAAGACAACAAAGGTCATGCTATCGACCGTTTGATGTCCCTGAAGAAGAAGTTAAGAAACAATTCGATCTTCCACCACGACTATGTGACCTTCATGGGCTCGCTTATCGAGAAAGGGTATGCAGAGAAGGTCACCGAAGCATCCGATGACAGCGGTGTCCAAGTGCGCCAATGGTACATGCCTCATCATGGCGTCTACAACCCCACCAAACCGGGCAAAATAAGAGTAGTTTTTGATTGCTCGGCAAAGACCAGAGGGGTTTCACTCAATGATGTACTCCTCCAAGGACCCATCCTTACGAACCCAGTTGTAGATGTGCTGCTTCGCTTCAGGCAGCAACCAGTTGGACTCATGGGAGACATTGAGGGCATGTTCTTCCAAGTCAGGGTTTCTGAACACCACCGAGACTACCTACGTTACCTGTGGTTCCCAGATGGAGACACATCCCGACCACCAGAGGTCTATCGTCTGAAGTCGCACCCCTTCGGTGCTGTATCATCGCCATCTTGCGCTTCTGCAGCTCTGCGTAAGTGTGCTGCAGACAACCAGCATCCTGAGATCCCGAAAAGCTTCTACGTCGATGACTATCTGAAGGCAGTTTTTGATGCCAAGGAAGCTATTGAAACCAGGAGAATCGTCAAGGAGGTGTGCAGGCGTGGAGGGTTCAACTTGCATAAGTGGGTCAGCAATGATCAGGCAGTGAACGACTCTATTCCACCAGAGGAGAGATCAAAGTCGCAGCAGTTGACAATTGAGAGCAGTGACCAACCCCCATCAGAGCGGGCGTTGAGAGTCTTCTGGAATACTCTAGAGGACACCTTTGGGTTTAGGGTGAATCTGAAGGACCGTCCAGCCACACGCAGAGGCATTCTGTCTGTCGTCAGCAGTGTCTTCGACCCCTTGGGCCTAGCAGGGCCATTCATCCTTCCAGCTAGAATTATGCTGCAGCGGCTCTGCAAGCAGGGCCTTGGATGGGACAAGGAAATTGGAGACAAGGAAATGGCTGTATGGAACCAGTGGCTGCTGGACATTGTCAAGTTGGAGCATATGTCACTACCAAGAAGTGTGCGACCAAGTGACTTTGCAAAGCCCGAGACCTGCCAACTGCACGCCTTTTCTGATGCCTCCGACGAGGGCTATGGCATTGCCATTTACACACGACTCCAGGATAGTTCAGGCAGAGTCTTCTGCAATCTGCTTATGGGCAAATCAAGGGTTGCTCCTCTCAAGAAGGTAACTACTCCGAGGATGGAGCTAACCGCAGCTAGTCTTTCAGTGAAGTTTGTCGCACTAATTACCTCAGTTATGGAGTTGCAGTTTGACGTCTACTACTGGACAGACAGTACCTCCGTCTTGAGGTACATTGCCAACAAGACGACCAGGTTCCACACCTTTGTGGCAAACCGTGTCACCACCATACAAGAGGGCTCCAGCATTGAGCAGTGGCGCCATGTCCCAACCTTGGAAAACCCAGCAGATATAGCTTCAAGGGGTATTCATCCGAAACTAGATCCTACACTCTGGTTTCAGGGGCCAGCATTTCTGTGGGAGCCGGAGTCCACGTGGCCGAGGTCAGACATCGTCAGAGACTTACCAGCCAAAGACCCGGAAGTCAAGCAAGTTCACGCTACTACCCTTAAGACCCATGAAGGTACCATGACTGTCGACCAGCTCATCGACCGTTGCTCAACCTGGAGGCGACTGAAGACAACAGTGGCATGGATGCTGCGAGCACAGAGGCTCTTCAAACAGCGCCAGGTTTCCAGTGTTGAGCCAGAGGCATCACAATACAAGAGTCCAAATCCCCTCAGTGTGGACGAATTGGAGACAGCAGGCACAGAACTTATCAAATATGTTCAGCAGAGCCATAACCTAACCGAGTCTGTGCGAAAACTCGACCCCATGATGGACGAAGTGGGACTGCTGAGAGTTGGTGGGCGGCTCCGACATTCAAAGTTGCCAGTAGATGTCAAGCATCCGGTAATCCTCCCCAAGGATTCTCAAGTGTCCAGGCTGATACTTATCAGTGCCCATCAAAGAGTAGGACACCTCGGAACCAACAGCACCCTCACAGAATTGAGACGCAAGTACTGGATTCCAAGGGCCAGTCTATTGGTGCGCAGCATTATTGCGAAGTGTGTGCTGTGCCGTAGGTACCGGGGACGCCTCCAGGTACAGAAGATGGCCAACTTGCCTGAGGAACGTTTGGAACCAGACCAGCCAGCCTTCCTGAAGTCTGGTGTTGACTACTTCGGACCCTTCGAGATCAAGCGAGGTCGTAGCATTCTAAAGCGCTACGGAGTGATCTTTACCTGTATGGCTAGCCGAGCAGTTCATCTGGAAGTTGCTCAAGACCTCTCCGCAGACTCTTGCATCAATGCAGTGCGGAGATTTGCAGCACGAAGAACCGTCAAGTTCCTGAGATCCGACAACGGAACTAACTTGGTAGGTGCTGAGCGAGAGATGCGTGAGGAGATAGAGAAATGGAATCAAGCCAAGATCGACTCTAGTCTGAAGCAGTTGAGTATTCAGTGGGAGTTCAACTGCCCGTTAGCCTCCCACCATGGTGGAGCCTGGGAAAGGCTCATCCGCTCAACGAGGAAGGTGCTCTACGGCGTTATGAAGGAACAACCGATCAAACTCGATGATGAAGGCCTCCAGACACTACTCTGCGAGGTAGAGGCAATTCTGAACAGCCGACCTATCACCAAAATCTCTAGCGACCATGAAGACGAAGCGGCACTTACACCCAATCATCTATTGCGCCTGGATTCCAACCAAAGGCTACCCCCTGGCATCTTCGTCAAGGAAGACATATACCCGAAGAAAAGATGGCGCCAGGTGCAGTACCTGACCAACGTCTTCTGGCGGAGATGGAGCCGTGAATACCTAGTCAGACTACAGGAGCGGCAGAAGTGGCACAAGGAGGCGCGGAACATCAGGGTTGGAGACGTCGTCCTGGTTGCGGACAGCAACCTCTTGCGGAACAGATGGCCCATGGGACGAGTCACTGAAGCTACTCCAGGTGAAGACAACTTGGTGAGAAGTGTCACAGTACGCATCGGGTCATCAGAACTGAGGAGGCCTATCACCAAGCTGTGCCTCTTGCTGGAAGCGGACTAAGGTCGCCAGCTCCGAGTGCTTGAGAGCAGACTCTGATTCACATTAACATTGAAGCAGTGTTGTTTTTCTTTAGTATGAGTATCTTAGTTGTGTTAATTGCTCCTGACATTTCGTCCCGCAATTAGGGAGCCGGAATGTTTCGGGTTGGATTATTTATCAGTGTTCAACAGAGGGCGCTATTCACATTTTTAATGGGATCGCGATAAACGTGTTCGCTACACCGTTACTTCAGGTTTTGCAGAATAAATCACCAAGTTTGTCTAGATTTGTAGGACCCTGGATCCCTAACCAGCGGTAAGGGGATTTCTTAGATTTCGTAGTTTACTATATGATCGGTTATGAACAGTTTTAGCGTAATTTGGGAGGTAAAATAGGCATCGTTTTGGCACGGGTTGCGTTTACTTTTATTTTAGTGCCGTTTATGGAATGTTGTGATAAGTTATATAGTGACATTTCTGTAGAACTCTGGCATAAATTCTGCCTATATCGGGGCTTAACTCCTTTGCACATGATCAGATAGTTTACTCTTATTGTTCTAAATCATAGACCGAATATTTATTGTGAAATTTGTTGTGATTTTTGGATAGATTTGTTGATTGTTAAATTGTATGGGGCTCAGTTCATTGCAGTTGTAGGCAACAGCGCCCTCTTGGGGTGGGACTGCATATGTCCATACTTTCTGGAGCTTTCTTATAGTGTTGGGTAGTTTATAACATATATTGTTTACATGTTTTCTGTACTTTTAATCATAGTTGACGTGGCAACAGGCAGCTGCAGTGGCATTAAAGGGCAGTTGTATGCCGGTACTAGAGAGAGTGAAATAAATCAAGTGTTTTACTCATACCGACGTTACATATACCCTTTATGTCGTTGATGCGTTCATCAACATGTCGTTTGACGTACGCAATTCTTTGGCGTCAACTTCATATCTGCCTTGTGATGTACATACCTCAAACTGCTTTGTCATCCCAGTCTTCTTGGAATTCTTCTGGGACTTTGTCAGTGCCGACAGCTTCTGGCGAAAGCCATCAGCGCGGTAGGCTGTGTCGCCGGTCAGAGATGATGCCCGGAGAGCTTCAAAGATGAATTTATATTGCTCCTGCAGATAACATTGTCGGGTACAATTATAACGTTAACATTTGACACTTAATAACTAGGCGATTACCCGTTTAGCGGTTCGCAGGAAACAGAGTTGCTGGAAGTATTGACTGATTATATGAAAAATTGTCCCCTTATCATTGCGAGCCTGTTAATGTCTGACAATCGTCATACTTGTACACATCCTCAAACTACAAATATATGATGCAGTACTGCAAGCTTACAGATAACCAACAGGGACACAAGAGTTGACGACAGGTATCTTTGATTCTCACCTGATTAACAGTTTTACCAAAGGCAGTCCTTTGACCATATAATTGTATTGTTACGAATATATTTTCTTGTCTCTAATTCTTCCATCTCACAGTCTTCATAATAATAAAGAGTGACTTTGTTTTGATCAGTATGGCCCCTCGTTTTCAGGCCGCACCTACTGATGTGAATTTGGACTTACAGGTGTCTGCACCATCTTGATTCGTTTCTGTCTCATTTGGTAGATGAAGCCCAGAACATCAACTTGTCCGTCTTTGGCCATTTGCTCCTGCATTGCATCCAGGGCGATAAATGTCCCAGTGCGTCCTACTCCAGTACTACAACATGAAACAAAACATTTGTGACCAGCTCCAGAAAAACCAATCTAAATAGAGTTATGTACACGGTTGAAAAGCCCAGGATATAACCTTCCATTTGGTACACAGTACAGGGCCATAGCCCCTCCTGTTCAGGTGATATGACATGTTTGCATAATAATAGCTTCCAAATAATTCAAATTACACAACTGAAAAAAACAGGCGTCGAAACAAAATACATTGGAGCCATGCACTCTTAATTAAAAGGAATTTGTTCATGTTGAAATTCAGCTTGGGATTATAAATATGTAATTTAAGACAAAAAGGAAAATCAAATGTTAAACAAACAGTTTTACCCACTCAACTTTACCAGACCATTACACATAAATGCATAGCGCAATTTACATGTATACGTCGCCCTTTCCTTGAGCAGGTCACATTTAACCGCTAAAATGCTGTCGCAGTATGTTTATAACAGTGCGTCGCAAAAACAGATGCACACAGAATGGTTTAAATAATACATTTGTCAATAAGACAAATTTGTTGTCTGAATGCTGCCTTTCGGCAACAGTTCAGATGAATTTTACCTGTAATGACGAATAATTATTCTGACGCCGGTTAAAAAAGGGGTGACTGAACGATACAATTGAATGATAAACATGCTAAATTAATAAATTTGTTTGATAAAAGCCAGTGACATTTTCCCTCAGATGAAATTAAATACGAGAATTGGTGAACTTTAATGAATGATTTTGTGTGTGAATAGCCAGGAAAATCTATCATTGAAGGTGAGCATACATTATACCTGCAGTGTATGACAGTTTGTCCTGAATTCTGGTGTGCGTTGACTACACGCATAAAGTTGAGCAATGGTGCAGGGTGTTCCGGCGGCTTTGTATCGGGCCAGGTGGTGTAGTGGAACTGTTGCACCAACGTTGTATCCTCACTTCCAACCTAGTTCAAATAGGCGACAATAAGACATTTTCTGTATCCATACATTAATTTTAAACTAAACGTGATTTTTGTTAAAACATCAGGATTGAAAAAGTTTTGGTTGCCGCCACGCCGGCTACGGTTACTGCCACGCCGGCTACGGTTACCGCCACGCCGGTTACGGTTACCGCCACTCCGGTTACGGTTACCGCCACCGCGGTTACGGTTACCGCCACGCCGGTTACGGTTACCGCCACGCCGGTTACGGTTACCGCCACGTCGGTTACGGTTACCGCCACGTCGGTTACGGTTACCGCCATGTCGGTTACGGTTACCGCCATGTCGGTTACGGTTACCGCCACGTCGGGTTACGGTTACCGCCACGTCGGGTTACGGTTACCGCCACGTCGGGTTACGGTTACCGCCACGTCGGGTTACGGTTACCGCCACGTCGGTTCCCCGCAACCTCGGTTCCCCGCAACCTCGGTTCCCCGCAACCTCGGTTCCCCGCAACCTCGGTTCCCCGCAACCTCGGTTCCCCGCATCCTCGGTTCCCCGCAACCTCGGTTCCCCGCAACCTCGGTTCCCCGCAACCTCGGTTCCCCGCAACCTCGGTTCCCCGCAACCTCGGTTCCCCGCAACCTCGGTTCCCCGCAACCTCGGTTCCCCGCAACCTCGGTTCCCCGCAACCTCGGTTACGTTCACCGCAACGTAACGAAGCGTCGGTTACCCTAACGTAACGTACCGTATGTTACAGTAGCGTAACGTACCGTATGTTACCTTAACATAACGTACCGTAACGTATCGTCTGTTACCGTAACGTAATGTTCCGTCGGTTACCGTAACGTATTGCCTGTTACCGTAATGCCTGTTACCGTAACGCCTGTTACCGTAATGCCTGTTACCGTAATGTCTGTTATTTTACATGTTTTACATGTTTTTTTAATATTTTGTATGTTTTTATTGTTGCAAGATGTCTAGTAATTAGTGTTTTCAGATTTCATTCACAAGTTTAGGAAGAACAGAGTTTAAAAAGAGTTCACAACTTTATAAGTGTGAAGGGGTCCTAATGTAAAGTCAGTCACCGTGGAATTGTCCCTTACCTGGTGAATGCAGAAATGTCGAATGGTGTAATCAAGGAAAACCTCTACTTTGCCTGTGATCACAACGACGTCTGAAATGGTGATAGATCCGGTATCTGCCCAGTTCTGTACACCCTTCATCTGTATGAAGATTATTATTACAAATAGCTTGGAGAGGCTAAAATGTCTGGTAGAACAACATTATATAACGAACAGAGATAGTGAAATCGCCAACATAGACCGCCAACATAGGGCAAGATAGTTCAGTTGGTAGAGCGCCGGTACGGTATTCCGGAGGTCGCAGGTTCGAGTTTCGCCTTGCCAATTTCGTTGTTCACTATGATGATTATACGCGCATTAGCAACAATTTCATTCATGAAAACTGCCTTATTTGGCGAGTATGATGATGTAATATAATGAGGTGGTTGTGACGCCCTATCGCGGCCGCTATGTGTCATTTCGCTGTGGTTCATCGATGTGATTTGTTAACTAAAAAGACAAGCATTACCTTGCCGTTTTCCACCGGATTGGTGAGCATGACAATCTTATCAATGCCCAATTGCCAGACCATTCTCCAGAAGTCTTTGATAGATGTCTTGTTGGGTTCTGTATATATTTAAACACAACATGTTTTTTTGAAATAATGAGTTGGCAAAAAAATACGTTTCATTCACTGATTGGGAGATCTTGATTTTATAAAACAATATCATTTTTTAACTGCTAACTTTACTCACCTTGACAAGCAATGTATCTGTTTTCCTGCTGGTGTCCCTGGAGAGTAAAACAATGTAAATACAGGTTTTTGTTAACCTTATAACTACCTCAAACCCATCAAACTCCAACTGCAGGTTTTGCTAAGAGTTGGCAGGTTCGGTACCAAACCATAGCAACTTATTGTTGGACTTTGTTTGACTCGGTACAAAAGGCCCAGGAAGCTGAGCCCCTGTTGAATTATCTGAGGTTCAGGGCAAAAAGGCATGATACTTGTAAACATGTTGGAGCTTGGGGGAATGCACAGGCATTTATTCGTGGGTGACCCACGGCTGGTCATAATACCACTGGCCAGTCATCACTGCACTGATACTGAACAATGCATTGACCCATTAACCCATCTGTACCAAGTCAATGCAATGCATTGATCCACCTGTACCACCTGTACCAGTTGTTGGAGTTTGGCAGGTTTAGTACTGTTAGGTTCAGTACAGTGTATCAATAATTACTGAACATGTGCGCAGTTGTAGAAGTTTGTTAGGTTTGGTATGCTTTCTAGTGCAAGAGCCTAGGTGGGTTAGGGTTAAAGGAATTCAAGTATCTGGGCAGCATACATTGGCATTTAAACCGATAAATTGAAACCCGATGCCAGAATAATAATAATAATAATAATAATACATTCTTTTATAGCGCATTTCTGAACTTGGAGAACACTCAATGCGCTTTACATCTGTTATACACAAATTAAAGATTACAAGATTACAATGACTTCCTTTACAATCAATAATAATACATGTAGCTTAACAACATTTTATACGATTACGTATACGCTGCCTGGAACAGGTGTGTTTTTAGTTGTTTCTTAACAAGTTCAGGGCTTGTTAGGGAACGAATAACACAGGGAAGAGAATTCCACACAGTGGGTCCACTGTAAGCGAACATTCTTTCGCCATAGCTCTTCGTTCTCCGTGAAGGTACTTGCAGAAAATGTTGGGTGGACGATCTGAGCGTTCTACTCGGTACGTACGGGGAAACCAGTTCAGAGATGTATGGTGGGGAAAGACCGTGAATAGCATTGAACGTGAGAAGTAAGATCTTGTACTTGATGCGCGATCTGATGGGCAGCCAGTGTAGTTCTTTGAGAACAGGTGTGATGTGATTGTGTTTCTTAGATCTGGAAACAAGACGTGCGGCAGAGTTCTGCAGTCTTTGGAGCTTGGCTATATCCTTGTCGGAAGATCCAAACAGAAGACCGTTGCAGTTATCCAGTAGGGATGACACAAAAGCATGTACTAAAATTTCAGTAGTCTTCTTGTTCAAGTAGGGGCGAATCTTGCCAATACGCCTCAGAGCGAAGGAAGCATTACGGCAGACTGTATTGATATGTTTGCGCATGCAGAGATTTTTGTCGATGATGACACCTAGGTTACGCACGCAAGGGGATGGCCGGACCTGGCCACTATGTGTTGAGAAAGGGGCGAGTTCTTGACGTGGCCTGAAGAGAGAGGAAACGTGAAGCACCTCCATCTTACTGTCATTGAGAACGAGGTGATTGACGGTCATCCAGTGTCTGACTTCCTGCGGGCATATCTCCAGCCTCTTGGTTATCTGAACTCTGTCTGAGGACTTCAAGGAGACATATATCTGTGTATCATCTGCATACATCATGGTGGAAAATCCATGTGCATGGATGATGTCCTGGACTGGCGTTGTGTAGCAGATGAAGAGAAGTGTACCAACGACCGATCCTTGAGGAACACCCCGTAGCAACGGTGATGGTTCTGATGTAACGCCTTGAATGTTGACTCTCTGTTCTCTTCCTGAGAGATAGGAAGAAAACCAGGCCGATGCTACACCAGTCACCCCAAATCTGTCCCTCAGTCTGGAGAGCAGAATCTGATGATTGACAGTATCAAAGGCAGCCGTTAGGTCAAGAAGAATCAGAACAGCTTCATTCCCGTCATCCAAAGACTGAAGAAGATCGTTGTTTACTCGCAGCAGTGCAGTTTCTACACTGTAGTGTTGTCGGTAGGCTGACTGCTTAGAGGCAAGTAAAGAGTTCGTAGTCAGGTAAGACATTAGTTGCTGGCAAACTACACGTTCCATAACTTTTCCAAGGAATGGGAGATTGGATATGGGACGAAAGTTCTTGAAGTTCTCTGGATCTAGACTAGGCTTTTTCAGCAATGGTGTGACAAGAGCTGATTTCAGTGAGGTAGGAAAGAGGCCCAATTCAAGAGACTGATTGGACATGTCCGTAATGGCTGGAATTAGGGTATCAAGGCATCTACTCAGCACGCTAGCAGGAACAGGGTCCAATGCACATGCTTTTATCTTCTTTGATTTGATGATCTTGCATACATCGGCCTCGGAAACGCGACAGAACTTCTCAAAGCTGCATGTAGGATCGCTGCTTATGGGCTCAAGATGAGATGATACCAACGATGTACGAGGTCCACAATGGACAGTTGATGTTTGCAGTTGGGAAATCTTATCTTTAAAGAAACGTGCAAATCTTTGAGAAAGCTCCTTCTTTGAGTGATGTGCAGGCAGCAATTCGTCAGTACGCTCAACTGTCATCTTGCGAACCACTTGGAATAGCTCCTTGGTGATACTGTTAGCTATTTTCTCCTAGTGATGAACCCGTTTGGCCTATTTCAGAGCACAGTGGTACTCAGACATGGAATCTGTCATCAACTGTTTCTCAATGATTGTCTTTGTTTTTGACTTTCTCCATTTTCTCTCCAAGGAACGCTGCTTTTGCTTTTGAATTTTCAGAGATTCGTCGTACCAAGGTGTATATGGTCTTAGCTGAACACTTCTCAATGATTCTGGGGCATGTTGATTTAGAGTCGCTTTGAGAGAATCATTATACAGGTTGACTTTCTTGGATAAATCAAGATCATCAAGATTTAAGACTTTTGAGAAATGAGCTTCAATGTCAGAGTTGAACTGCTCATAAGAGATGTTACGAAGATTTCGATGGCGGATTTGCTTCTTGGTGGGAAGAGGACGTGAAAGTGCCGCTGTGAAGGTGATTGCTGAGTGGTCAGATGGCATTGCAGGTAGTACGCTCACTTTATCGACGAAATCCTCACAATCCCTTACTATAAGGAGATCAAGTGTGTGACCCCGTGTATGCGTCTGCTCAGATATGATTTGCTCCAAGCCACTAGATTCTAGTAAGTCGTTGAATGATCTAGCATCAGAGTCCATAGCATTATCGACATGAAGGTTGAAATCACCACATATCACTAGTTTATGGCTCGATAATGTGACAGATTCCAGAAGCTTAGAAAATTCAGCCAAGAAGAGGGTTGCGTTGCGACCTCTGGCAGGTGGTCTGTAAATAACAACCATGGTTACCGAGTCATGACCAGACGAACTTGCCGTCACTTCTAAGCACTCAAATGATTCAAACGAGTGAGCTATTTTCTTGGTGATATAATTGCTCTGTAGAATGATACATAGTCCTCCTCCTTTCTTTCCCGTCCGCGGGAGTGTGAGTAGGCGATAATTTCTGAGAGTATTTTGAATATCCGCTAATGCATGACCATCACGTCTATCCCCTTTAAGCCATGCTTCAGTAACAGCCATTATGTCAAGTCTCTTTGTCAGAATTAAATCACAAAGTCTTGTTCATCATTGAATGTGCGTTCCAGAAACAGATTTTCGTAGAAGTGGCCACGCCATCAACATTTCCTGTCACTGGTACGATCTTAAAGGCGGGAGGTCGAGACGATTTGAGATCTTGCTTGGCAGACTTTGTTCGATTAGTAACTGTCACATGAATATTCCTCTGCTGTTTAGCCCATGACCTTCTGCCTCTTCTGGTAGGTTTAATGGAACAGATTCCCAGATTCTTCACATTTTGGTAAACGTCAGGGGGAAGTCGGGTCCTTCTTATGGCTGCATCGATCCTAAACATATCATCTTGACTGTATTGACCAGTTTGCTGTATGTGTGTAGCTGCCATTGTGTGTGTGGCCGCCATTGCCAAGAAGAACATACAAGTACAATGAAAGACAAAGCTCCCCATTGGTAATTGCAATTCAGTCACAACTATTCAGAAACCTCATCAGTCATGCCCAACATGAAGAAAAGATCACTAGCAGCAAGCACAGGGGGTAATTCATCTCGAACAATAGACTCCTGGATCACCACACAATGGGAGACTGGTCAACCATGCATACATGCAGTAACATGGAGGACAACATGGGCTGCAGTCTATCCTTCTAGATGAAGAAAAGTTTCCCTCAGTATATTTGCTCAACCTGATACCCCAATGTCTTCAGAATGGTCTAGCAGGATTCTGAAGACTTTACAAACACACTGGTAGCAAAATGAAAGTGTGACTCGTAGAAAAAGTTGTCAAAATGGTTATAAACTTTAGAGCCAAGTTTTGAGTGCAACCTGCAGGCGCTACATCGTACATCATGGCAGTGTTGCAGTCGAGTCACCAACAGAAAGCAAATAACATCACACAAGGCCCCCTATTGTCCCAACCGGCTGTACCCATGGATGCCAAAAGAACGATCGTCGATGCAGTATTCACTTCAACCCTGTGCTACTAATCAAAAACAAAATAAAAGAAAACAAATCATAACATGTGAAATGAAAATGACTATGAAAAGCTGCCAATAAAACAAGACGTGACAGAATCAGAAATGGAGTCACCAGATGTATTATTGGTACCAAACCAACGCATTAGGTGGTTTAAGCACCTAATGCATATGCCTCTAAACTTGCCAGCTCTCCGGGCCTACTAAAGCCAACTTTCCGGTTCAAAACTCAGAGGAAGACCCAGAAGAAAATGGCTTGAGGGAGTCAAGAAAACCCTGACAGAGCATGATATCAACAACAAATATGCTACCCACACAGCTCAAGAAAGATGACCAATCATTTCCCCGCGACTCTAAAAGGAGTAAGTGGAGGCTAAAAGTAAAGTAAGTATTGACGTATACAGGTTTTGTTCTCAACAAAACAAATTCACTGCGTAAACACTGAAAGCTGAACTGAGGCAACTTACATCGATGTAGCAAGCGTTGATGTAATCCGAGTGAGGTTCCCCGGGCAACGGCTTAAGCACAATTCGGGAGTGGTCATCTAGATAAACAAAGAGCAGCGAGTGTTGTTTACAGGTAAAATTACCAACATGAAAGATTGTTGTCAAGGATAACTGTATGAGAAAGCAGGAACAACACAAATCATACAGGGTCTTGCAAACAAGAAGAGAACTCTTGACAGCAATTTTCTCCTATATTGTTGAGCATATTTCAAAGAATCAACTTACAGTTAATAAAATATTGAAGTTCAGCGTTTGCCAGCGTATCAACTATTTTTTAACGCGCTACTCACGCGTTGGCCTAAAACGTTCTGGTGTGACAGGGCCATTACACACACCACAGAGCGTACAATTTGTTTAGCACGTTAGCAACCTGATTTTTGTTACTACATTCATTATACATAATCTTTTAACCTTTAGTTAAGCACATGACTTAATCTTATACACTATTCATAATTTGATCCAAAAACACTATTTAACGATATTTAAACTATTTACAGGTTCCATCCGTCCAAACATCAATAGCCAAAATCCAGGGGTCAATTTACTTTGCTGTTCAGTCACAATGCAATAATTTTCCACAAAAATTAACCTTCTGCATTTCACATGATCAGGGCAAAACCCAAAAATTTGAGCATAACTCTAACATGTACATATACTTGGTTAAAAAACAAGGGAAATACAAAACAGGCTTACTGATAAGCAACTGTCAACTGACCCTATGGACATGGGACTAGTATGGACGGTGCACTGCCGTGTGATTCACGAATCGACGTAAAGCCTTAACTGCCTTATTAAGTGTAATAAATCTACACATCTGTTTGGAAAAATCAAAACAAGTAATCCCAATAAACCAAATCCAATTGTGGTTCCATGTAAAGACTTGCTAATCAATCCATATAATATACAATAGGTAGAGATTAAGCCTATGGCAATAAATATGAATAATCTTATCTCGACAGTGAATGTGACATTTGAGCTTTGACCACGAACACGCGACGTTTGTTCGCTACTTACAGCTGAACGAGGTAAATGAAACGGATTGCTGTGTTTTCCTGCTGTAACTCGGGTCGAACGACGCAAAGGCACAGCAACTTCCATTTGGTCATCATGATCAGGTTGGGTTTCAGCAGCAGTCGCTTGTGGAACTAAACAAACTGGCGGAGCGGCTGTAGTGGCAATGGGGAGATCCTGTATTGAAGGAGAGGTAGCAGGAACGACCATAATCTCTTCTTCTGACCCGGAAGTAGAATCTGACTCGCTGGATCCCTTGACCGATTCTAGTTTCACTTTTTTTTTGTATTGCCGGGCGGTGTACTCGTGCTGACTCGCGCCAACCTAAGCTCAGTCGAATGCACGTTCTTCACTCCGTCGCCATCTAAACACTTGATGGAATAGACAAAGTTTTCCGGATCTGGTCTATCAACGACTCTGTAAAGTTGCGACGAGTAAGCGTTTTGAATTTTATGACGCCCCCTAAACTGGTGTTGTTTAAGGTGCACCAAATCTCCAATTCCAAAGGTGTATGGTTTAGCTTTCCGGTCAAAGATGTCTTTGCGGGTTTCTGCAGATGAATTTAACTTCTCCTGAGCAAGCATGAATGATTGTTTTAACCGCTGTTGGTGGAGCGACACCCAGTCATCAGAACCCTTTGTCGTTTACCAATAAGTAAATCTAATGGAAGAATGGCTTCCCTTCCAAACATCAAATAGAATGGCGAAAACCCCGTAGCTGGATGGAGAGTAGCATTATAGCAATAAACTAGTTCACCGAGATGTTTGTTCCAGTGCCTCTTCTGCTTTACTGTTAAGCTTCTGAGAAGGTCATGCATCGTCCTAGCAGTGTTCATGCGTTTTGCACGTACGTAAGACAGCCATTAAGCTCTTGGCCAATAAAAAGCTCTGCTTTGCAGGCTCCACCCCAAGCGTCACTCCCTTCGACTGTCCACGTCCTTAGAATTCCACAATAAGCCCCGTCTGCCATTGTTCGTTTTCTTTCACTCCGTTGATTTGCAACGAAGGTCGTGAAGAGGACAATGCAACTCTATACTTCATCGAGTTGTTCACGGCTCGGAGGTTACGGGACTCTTTATGGCGATAGTGCAGGCCCGTACAGTACGCAGGGGGGTGCGACGGGTGCGTAAGCACACCCACCCCTTTTTTTCCAAAAGGTCCACATTTTCCAGGGTAAATAATGGTGATTTGATGTAGAAATAACGGTACTGTACCACACAAATAATAAAATGTCATGGGATCCATACTTCTCGTAGGTTAGACATATACCGTGTATACAGTCGGCGGCTTCAAGAGTGTTCTTTATACCCAGCACGATATGTGGCAGAGGGGTACCCCCCTCTTATCCATATACACAGTCCAAACTATTGTTACCTAACACATCTCGCTTGAAACCTAAAAGGAATTCCTAAGATACCGGGAACACAGTGGTCAACACAAAAGAGGGGGATTTCTCTGTCACATATGGCGCTTCATATGGTGTTCTTGGTGAACACCTGCAGTTGAAAGTGTTATATGAAAGTTTTACATTTCTAAAGACGAGTTGTATTTTCGTCCCACGTACGCCAAGTGATCGTTATTTACATAGACGTATCATTTGAAAAGACTAACAATCCTTTAGGTGCCCTATTTTACTTTACATTTGTATACACGACGTATCATTTGAAAAGACTCACAATTCTTTAGGTACGTCTTTTACTTTACATTTGTATACACGACGTATCATTTGAAAAGACTCACAATCCTTTATGTACGTCTTTTACTTTACATTTGTATACACGACGTATCATTTGAAAAGACTCACAATCCTTTAGGTACGTCTTTTACTTTACATTTGTATACACGACGTATCATTTGAAAAGACTCACAATCCTTTAGGTACGTCTTTTACTTTACATTTGTATACACGACGTATCATTTGAAAAGACTCACAATCCTTTATGTACGTCTTTTACTTTACATTTGTATAGACGATGTATCATTTGAAAAGACTCACAATCCTTTTAGTCGGGTAGCTTAATGTTATATTAAGGGATTACCGTTACCAGGCGGATAAAAGCACCATATTTGGCATGAAGACCCCTTTGGGCCTAGTAATTAATGTTAGCCTATAGGAGGCCTCCGAAGTTTTGTAAACATATGTTCAGTTTGCATAAATTGTAAATACCTGTTGTGTAACATATTTCTTTCACATATTGGGGTATTTTTTTAAAGATTTTATTTGTTGAAAAGTATGTTTTGGTGAATCTACTTACATATTTTTACTTCAATATCATTTTCTGAAATGACTGAACATGATTATCCATAAGGTTTTAATATGGTAACTGTGCCAGTATGCAACTTGGTGAATTTGAAGCTTATCAATACTGAGGTTTGGCAAGACTACTTGATGATATCTGGAGCCAAGGTAAATGCGCGCAACTTAGGGGTATGATTTTTAGCCATTTCGATCGTTACTGTGTTCTCATAATTATTCAGTCAATTATATGCTTTACCAAATGTTATTGAAGTAAGGAACTATAAGTAGTATCACCCAACAAAAATTGCAATTAAAAAACAAAAAATATATAATAATATATCCAAATAATGGGAACAAATGGTATTACACGACAGGTATTACAGATTTACGCAAGTTAGGCATATTTCCACTAAAAATCCAGCTTGGTGGCCATCATTTTCGGATTCAGCACTCCAAAATAGCTATGTTACAAACTTCTACTCAAAAGATGCCTCTTCTTGCCCTAGATGAGACCTTTTTTTAAAAATCGCCTAGACTATAATAGTTCTCAGTGCCGGACAACCATTGAAGTAATATAAGGCAGTGTGTTGTTAATCCCCATTGTTGCAAATCGACGAGTGAAAAGAAATTGAACAATCGGCTACCGAACTCGTTGTGAAATTCTGTAGACGTCGACGGTCCGATGGGGTTGGAGCTTGGGGCGGAGTCAGCAAAGCAGAGCTTTTCATTGGCCAATAGCTTAATGACCGTCTTACGTACGTGCAAAACGCATGAACACTAGCAAAGCGTTCGCATTGCGCGTTTCCTTGTGCGTGGTAAGTGGTAGTTCTGGACTATCTAATACCATACAAGGAGCAGAGGTGTTGAATCAAGTCGGACTCAAACTGCCTTCCCTGATCGGAGTGAATCCGTCCAGGAACTCCAAACTTGGTGAACCATTCACCGACGAGAGCTTTTGCTGTCGCTGCAGCCGTTTGATCCTTGGTTGAGACTGCTACGGTGTATTTAGAGAAAATGTCTGTAATCACAAGATGTTGGTTCTAACACAGTAAAGTCGATTGCAATCACTTCAAGCGGATGCGATGCCATCAAATGACCGAATGGATTCCTAGGCTTAGGAGACGGAATTTTGGCAACATTACATCTCTCACATCGCTGTACCCACTCCTTGACATCTAGAACCAGGCCAGTAACATCTCTGTTGAACTAAACAAATGTTTCGTTCGACACCCTGATGTCCACATTGATCATGAAGTGAAGAAAGAACTGTTGGCTTTAAACATGCGGGCAGTACGAGCTGTTTGATCTCAACTCCATTTGGCACTATTCTTCTGTACAGAACCCCCTTTATTTCTACAATCTTTTGTTTTGGTCTCAGCAGAACCAATACTTGATGCGACTCGAGTTTTCCCTGTGAATGGGACAGTAATTTTCCTTCACGGAAGTACTTCGAAAATTGTCGGATTGTTGGGTCTTTCTGCTGCAACTGAAGGAGTTCTTCGTTCGTTCGGAACGATTTTTTCACTGTCGCTGTATATACTACTAAAATAACGAGACTGAGTCCGTGGATCCATTACCCCTATTTATTTTGCACACCGCTGATGCAGGCAGGTGAAAACTAAAGCAAAATACACAAAATAGTTATTATTATTAAGCATTATAATTTAAAGAAATACAAATGTGCAATTAAATAATTACATTGGGTTTAGAGAAATTCGGGCAGCACCTTGTCGGCAAAATCAATTACAGAGGAGCAACAATCAATCAGTTATGAAAATAAAGAAATCCGTATATAAACTTACAATCGTTCCCGGGGTAAGGGATCGTCCGCACACACAGCGAGATAAACAGGAATTTACGGCGGCATTCTGGGGTGCTGCACAAATAATAAATACACGTATATAATTCGACAAACCATTCTAGTAATTTGCAATTACTAACCCAAACTAAGAATTTATATTTGTTTCCCCGACGCACCATGAACTATAAAGGGCGTTGGCTCTGAGGAATGTTCGGATATTTCTAGTGTACATTAAAAGGCTTATAAACTAGAAGGCAAACAATTTAACAGCAGTATAAACCTTAAGATAAATGCTTTCAGGTAAATTACATCTTCGGAAATAAATATGATATAAATCGAAGGTAAAAATACTTACAAATGGTTGACTACAGAAAGAACGAAGTGAGTTGGTAGGGAGCGTGAACGCAACTGACTCAATCTCCCCCGCGCGCCTCGGTGGTTAAGTGGGGCGACCAGAAATTACGTAATTACATACCAAACATGCTCAGACCTACGGCTTATGCAAATAAGGGGACAATCATTTAACAGATGGACAAATACATAGCGGTGACGATAACACTCCCCCATTAAATAAATAATATTTAAGATACATACAACTAATTACTATAATCCGCCAATAAGCATATTATGCTGTTACACAGGTAGCAAAAAACCCATTTCATACCGAGTTACATCAGCAAAAAAAACACATTACTATACTAATGATTACACGACCAAAATATTACACGGATATATACGCTGGGATGGATGGTGGTTTTCAGGACAAGTGGTTAGGTATCCTAACATGGTGGAATAGCAGATTCAAGCAGAACTATCTTACTTATAGGTCGCACAAGCTCCGTCGATCTGGTCTTGACCTTGACTGATCTGATTAATTCATCTCTACCTTTATTAACTCCAATGACCAGTGCCAATGGCCAAAGGTATCTTGGGGTCATTTCATCCATGAGTAATACCAGATCACCAATAGCCAAATTATTTGTCACCTTCAACCATTTTGATCGCTTCTGTAACTCGGGCAGGTACAATTTCAGCCATTTACGCCAAAATTGATCAGCGAGATGTTGCACATGTCTCCAGCGCCTGCGGAAAGTATCAGCGTGGTCAAATTTGCCTGGTGGTATGCTAGTACCTTTTCTCAGTAGTAACAAATGATTTGGCGTTAGAGGTGTGGAGTCACGCGGGTCATCACTGAGTTTGGTCAGTGGACGCCCATTAAGAATACATTCGACTTCACAGAACAGGGTCTCTAGTATTTCATCAGTGAGTCTGACGGATCTAGGGAGCACAGCAGCCATTACTCTTTTAGTTACCCCAATCATCCGTTCCCAGACTCCTCCCATGTGGGATGCAGTAGGGGGGTTAAAGTGCCAGGCAATGTTTTCATTTACAGCATAGGCATCAATTAATTTACGAGAGAGACCCTTCATACTGTTTCTCAATTCTGATTCACCCTTGACCAGATTAGTACCATTGTCAGAAAACACGACCTCAGGTTGGCCTCTGCGGGCAAGGAAACGCGTTTATCTGCAAGGATATTGCTTGCTGATTTCGCATAGGAGCCAATTCTGAGTTTTCCTTCGCACCGGCCACTTGCAGGTCTGTCGGTGTACTCGATGGAAACGCTTCATGAAGGAGAGTACCAGTTACTTGTGATTCACCAAGATCTCTTGGGATTCTTTGAGACAATGCATCGGCATTGGCGTTCTCGCGACCTGATATTTTAGTTGGAAATCAAAGGTGTTTAGTCTAGCAACCCATCTCTGCTGAGTTGCATCTAGGCGCGCTGTCTGCAAGTGACTGAGGGCATTGTTGTCAGTCCATACTTCAAAGCGACTTCCGTACAAGTAATCCTTGAACTTTTCAGTTACAGCCCAGGTAAGTGCCAGCAGTTCAGGTTTCATAGAACTATACCGTTGCATGTTACGTTCATTGGGACGAAGAGTCCGACTGGCATAAGCTATCACTCTACATTTGCCATCTTGTTGTTGAGAGAGAACAGCACCTAAACCATCCAAACTAGCGTCAACCTCCACTATAAATGGCTGGGTGAAATATGCATAACCAATAATTGGCATTGAAACAAATTTACTCTTTAACTGTTCGAACGCCTCCTGACAATTCTCGGTCCATTGCTTGCGAAAGTAACTAGCCGATTTATGTTGGCACTCCCCGACCAAGGCATACAACTCCCGTGCAATTTGTGAGAAGGATGGCACATATCGCCTGCAGTAGTTGGCGAAACCCAGAAAGACTCGCAACTGTTTCAATGTTCGAGGAACCGGCCATTCAGCTACTGCGCTGGTCTTGCTTTCGTCGGTTGCTATGCCATCGGCAGATAACACGTGCCCTAAATACGAGACTTGACGTCTGAACAGATGACACTTCGAGGGTTTCAGCTTCAAATGATGAGCCTTCAATCTTGTAAAGACAAGATCTAGATGTTCCAAATGTTGTTCAAAGGACGAAGAATAGATGAGAATGTCATATAAATAAACTAACAACATCTGGAAGGTCAGATCGCCCAGACACCTCTGCATGAGTCGTTGAAAGGTCGCTGGAGCTCCGCAAAGCCCAAAAGGCATGCGATTGTATTCGTAGAGACCTAGAGGAATTCTCTCGATCCTCTTCGTGCATTCTCACCTGATAATAGCCACTGGCAAGGTCAAGAGTGCTAACAAATTTGGCACCTATTGGGGCGTCGAGAGAATCCAGAATACGTGGAAGTTGGAAGGCGTCTCGTTTTGTTTGCGCGTTCAGTCGACGATAATCTACGCACATGCGCAGAGAGCCGTCTTTCTTCCTTGCCAAGACTATCGGTGAAGCGTAAGGACTGCAACTCTCTCGAATTATGTCGGCTTGAAGAAGATCTCGGATGTGCTGTTTTACCTCCTCAAATTGGTTAGGTGGAATCCGACGAAAGGATTGTGTAATCGGCTCATCCGTCTTCGTGATAATTCGGTGAGTGACTGTAGACGTATCACCCAAATCCAACTGACACGTGGCAAAAACGTCTCGATGTTTATGAAGGAGATAGTTTAACTGTTCCAACTGGTCTTCGGTACCATCAAATTCTGACAAGTCCACCTGGATAGGGTTGCCCTTCAGTTCAGAAGAAAACAAGTTATTAGTCTTGGTAATTATGATTTCGTTGACAGACACTTGCTTAAATTGGACATCTTGACTGTTGGAAACAGTAACTGACTCAACTGGACTCATGATACCGATGGGTGTACGTTCAGATAGAACAACTCCTTCTCCAGACAGATTTACTACTCGCACCGGAAAAGAACGAGATCTAGAATCAACGACGGTAGACTGTACATTAACTCCAAGACGAAGATTATCCGAGTTCCTCAAAGGTTCCACTAAGGAGCACCGGCTGCTGGTGGTTCTCGTTGTAGCCAACACAGTGACCCATGATTGTGCTGGAATAAAAGTCGATCCTGAAGATCTCTCTGGTTAAGATTTATAGTGCCGGTTGAACCCTTGTTGATCCTACCCACTTGAGGGTTCTCGTCGGTGGGAGGTTCTAGTTTAACGTCGATTTCTTGGAAGTCTCCTCTGTCTTTTGGTACCACTCAGCGGTGTTTCGCGAAACCTCAGCTCTACGGTACTCTGCAATCTCGGTCTGGGCCTCTTGGAGCTGCTTTCTAAAGTACGATGACCTCCCCGCCGACAGTGATCGCAAAAAGATCTAGGGCGACTAGATGGGAATGGGTCAGTACTTGATTGTACCATGTTAGATGGAGACGAAGTTTCCCTCTTATAATTTGATTTTGCTTTCAGAAGCTGGAAGATCTGTGATTGTTGATTCCTAATAATCTGGCGTTGCTCTTCTAGTAGACTTTGCATCTGCTTGATTTCTTCTGCAGAGTCGGTCTTCAAAACACCCCGTGCCTCCTCGACGGCTACTTTGCTTTTAGAGTCGGAATCATCCTCTTCAGCCCACTCAATTGCCTCTCGACTAACTTAAGAAATGCCATATTGGAATCGTCTCTTAACATTTTCTTAAGGTGCTTACGTAATATCTGATCGGAGACACCCTCTAAAAATTGATCACAAAGTAATCGGTCTTGGGAGGATTCTAAATGAGAGCATTTGTTTACGACCTTACTTAAGACTTCCATCAAATGATGTGAGAAAAATCCTAAGGGACTGAGATAATTTTTGTTTACATTCAAAGAACTGTCGCTGTAGCTGTACACCTGTGGCTTTGACCCCAAACACTTCATCTAGAATAGACACTAGTTTTTCAGCTGTGTCGCGGTCAGTTATGGAACGGAGTTTAATTTCTTCCCTAGCTGCACCTTCCAAATGTTGAAACATAACATGCACTTTGTCTTCATTTGCAAGAGGTCTTGAGGCAATTGATGCGTGTATATCACAAAGCCAATCTTCTAATGTAATATCTTGTTCCTTGCCTGTACACGACTTGATCTTTTTCTGGGATGGCATCAATAGAAAAGCAGTCGAGCTCTTTTCTGTTTTTATATCAGAAACTGCTGCTATCTTTGCACTAAGTTTGTCTATGTAATCTCGCAAGAAATCTACCTCTTCCTTAGACGCCATGATCGGACTATCATACAATTTCAACCAAATGCATATACAATCATAAATATGACTACTCAAATTTGTTTCAGTATAGATCAACTAACAGTCAACACATCTCAATACATTCATATACATCAACCACAACGGTTCAGACATAATTGTATTGCTTCAATTTAAACACTACTTATCAAAGTCCTTCCATGCAGTGTGAGCTGTTTTCGTCCGGCGATGTTCTTGCTGGAGTCGGTCCAACACCGTGCCGATCCCGTATTAGCTGACGTCCACTGGCTGTTCGTCGTCGCTCCTCCACTTCGGCTGCTCGGCTAAGGTCGACACTCCGAAGGGACTGGGTGACAGACGCACAGCGGTTCTGGTAGCCTTGTTTAATAAAGGGGGGTGGTGTCCCAAGTGAGAAAATCCTGCCGACTACGCCATATGTAACCAAGCGCACGAGAAGAGATGGCAAATAAACTCTAGGGTTTGGAAACTAATTTCAGGTTGCTCACAAGATGAATTTATTGGGACATCAAATCAATTAAATTATTGCATGATGGTGTACAACTGCTGTGTGATACAATAACATAATGGGGAATAACTATAAGTTCGCGAAACCTCAGCTCTACGGTACTCTGCAATCTCGGTCTGGGCCTCTTGGAGCTGCTTTCTAAAGTACGATGACCTCCCCGCCGACAGTGATCGCAAAAAGATCTAGGGCGACTAGATGGGAATGGGTCAGTACTTGATTGTACCATGTTAGATGGAGACGAAGTTTCCCTCTTATAATTTGATTTTGCTTTCAGAAGCTGGAAGATCTGTGATTGTTGATTCCTAATAATCTGGCGTTGCTCTTCTAGTAGACTTTGCATCTGCTTGATTTCTTCTGCAGAGTCGGTCTTCAAAACACCCCGTGCCTCCTCGACGGCTACTTTGCTTTTAGAGTCGGAATCATCCTCTTCAGCCCACTCAATTGCCTCTCGACTAACTTAAGAAATGCCATATTGGAATCGTCTCTTAACATTTTCTTAAGGTGCTTACGTAATATCTGATCGGAGACACCCTCTAAAAATTGATCACAAAGTAATCGGTCTTGGGAGGATTCTAAATGAGAGCATTTGTTTACGACCTTACTTAAGACTTCCATCAAATGATGTGAGAAAAATCCTAAGGGACTGAGATAATTTTTGTTTACATTCAAAGAACTGTCGCTGTAGCTGTACACCTGTGGCTTTGACCCCAAACACTTCATCTAGAATAGACACTAGTTTTTCAGCTGTGTCGCGGTCAGTTATGGAACGGAGTTTAATTTCTTCCCTAGCTGCACCTTCCAAATGTTGAAACATAACATGCACTTTGTCTTCATTTGCAAGAGGTCTTGAGGCAATTGATGCGTGTATATCACAAAGCCAATCTTCTAATGTAATATCTTGTTCCTTGCCTGTACACGACTTGATCTTTTTCTGGGATGGCATCAATAGAAAAGCAGTCGAGCTCTTTTCTGTTTTTATATCAGAAACTGCTGCTATCTTTGCACTAAGTTTGTCTATGTAATCTCGCAAGAAATCTACCTCTTCCTTAGACGCCATGATCGGACTATCATACAATTTCAACCAAATGCATATACAATCATAAATATGACTACTCAAATTTGTTTCAGTATAGATCAACTAACAGTCAACACATCTCAATACATTCATATACATCAACCACAACGGTTCAGACATAATTGTATTGCTTCAATTTAAACACTACTTATCAAAGTCCTTCCATGCAGTGTGAGCTGTTTTCGTCCGGCGATGTTCTTGCTGGAGTCGGTCCAACACCGTGCCGATCCCGTATTAGCTGACGTCCACTGGCTGTTCGTCGTCGCTCCTCCACTTCGGCTGCTCGGCTAAGGTCGACACTCCGAAGGGACTGGGTGACAGACGCACAGCGGTTCTGGTAGCCTTGTTTAATAAAGGGGGGTGGTGTCCCAAGTGAGAAAATCCTGCCGACTACGCCATATGTAACCAAGCGCACGAGAAGAGATGGCAAATAAACTCTAGGGTTTGGAAACTAATTTCAGGTTGCTCACAAGATGAATTTATTGGGACATCAAATCAATTAAATTATTGCATGATGGTGTACAACTGCTGTGTGATACAATAACATAATGGGGAATAACTATAAGTATAAAAAGGGCAAAAACAAGGCTACCAGAATAGGAAGGATTCTGTCAGAGAATAAAATAAATGTACGAAAACATGTATAAGGAAACAATAAACAAAATATATCATTCTAACAGGGCGTGTCTGAATTTCTCAATCAATTTGAAATTCTATAAAGTTCGACATACACACATTGCAAACCATGTTAGGGCAATATGAAGTATGTACCTGTCAGAGAATGATCGACTGGTGGGGAACCAGGCTGACCGTTAAGTGCCACAGCAATAATCGTAGACCGAGTTACTGAAATAACACATTAGTAATACTACTTATAAATACAAGCACATTTAAACTTGTATACAAAAACATTTGCTGCAACTTGTAATTATTAATTACACTTAAATAGGAAACTTTGCAGTTGAGGGTTAATTATATACAATAATAACCAAAATAAAAGTGGCTTCAATTTCTAAGGAAAAAATTATATGAATTCAAGAAATAAAATGGGTCACGGTAACGTCTAAAATTACAATTGAAAATTCAATAGAAAGTAAGCTCACCGAAAGCTATTACTGCACAAAAGAGAACCGTCAGATGTCAAATACAGGGCGAGGCTTCATTGTAGCAGCAAACATCAAAAAGGCAACGAAGGTAAAGTAATTTGGCAAACTCGGAAAACGCAAGAAACGAAGGAAAAACAGCGCTCTACTTCGATGCTTCCCTCACGACGGCATGTGCAAGAATGACCAGTTCAAATCTCGCGCTGCACTACGCCCTAATGGTTGACTAAGCACAGATAATTCACTTTCTCAGCCAAACAATGCCAACAAAGAATTTTTTCTTTCAACTAAGAACAGTTTAGGAATAGTATTAAGTAGCTAAACATTCCAAACGGGATTGTAACGGTTTAACTTCGAACTACTTGTATTTAAACTTGTGTCCGTAACCAAATGAATTCGCAGCTGGCGAAGTCGGTTGGTTACATGTATTAGATGTGAATACAAATAAGAACTGGTTCTAGTGTACATACGTTTAGTGTGGTAATTTGATGTCCAGAAATTTACCCCCCTTTTTAACATTTTGCGGCCACTTAAAATAAGTGACGTAAACCAAGGCAGAACCTGGACAAATTCTTGATAGTCGGTATGCGATGTCTAGGTACGAGACGGGTACAAGTACTCACGGTTTATGAATCGCGTACGCTTTGTGCACACACCCGCACGATCACCGGGCTTTACCTTACATACGCACTGTGGACATTCCTTTGTATTCGTGTAGTTAACAAACTTTGACTAAATACTCATTTTTCTCGCTTCCCCAAAACAAATTTACCCTCAAATTAGGATTATGGGCCTCTCAGCTGTCCCTTCTATCTTTTCTATATATAACCCTAACCCGTTTTTCCTCTAGCGCTCTTTTTCGGAAACTGAAAAACGGATTGTGGACGTGTGCAAGTCCACACACCGTAACCTCTTCCCGCATCGTGTAGACCTATATTGTTCGGAGGTCCACAGTGCGTATGCAAGACTAACTCACGCTCGCACGCTGCACAACGTACATGTACGTATTCGGTAATCAAATTTAACATGGACTACCGTGAAAGTTCTGTCTCGGTTGTTAGTGAATCCGACAGTACAGATTCGTCTACTTCCAATCACAGTATTTCTTATTCAGACACTGACTCAAGCGAGGATGGAGATGGTGTCCCTCTAGACGCTCAACCGTATATGTTTAAGCCCGAAATGAAGCAAAACAGTCGCTGCAGAGGGCCAAAAAACCACTAGGCCCGGACCACTTTGATCTGGTAAGCTTTACTTTGGCTGTCCAAATCCTCCGATTAAGGATCGGCCGGAAACAAATGAAGGCTTACTCCATCCTTAGTAGTTTTAATACACACAGCAGCTACACACCTAGTCGGCATGACCAAAAACTGTTGTTTTTTTACCCTAATTCAGAATGAAAATTTGACATGTAAAGACGGACACTTGTTGCAATGCGCGCAGTCAGTATAATTCACGCTAGGCCGGGTAGCGGCCCACCGCAGCGCGGCGAGTCTCTCTGCCTCAATTTGCGACATACCCCTTGCGAAGTTTTATGTTAATGAGGCTTCCCTTCGAGGGGCAGAGTGGTTTGACCAAACTTTTTCGAAAATTATTTCCCCCCATTTATCACATAAAATAAACACAACCTCACACATAATGTTGCTGTCAACATTATACTTTATTGATTTAAACAAACAAAATGAAGAAAAAAACCTTATTATATGTTTGCTTTTAGTTGAATTTGTAAGATATGTTCAACAAGTACATGACAGTTTTCTAATTTGTACACCACCCTGTAGAATCCCTAATGGTGAAACCAGGCTTTTGCTACCAACAAG
This sequence comes from Crossaster papposus, assembly GCA_037893245.1. Taxonomy (NCBI): domain Eukaryota; kingdom Metazoa; phylum Echinodermata; class Asteroidea; order Velatida; family Solasteridae; genus Crossaster; species Crossaster papposus. The sequence continues at coordinate 320,107 of JBAIAA010000022.1, read as the reverse complement.
ATATATCATCAGCCTCAGGACAGTTTAGAATGTGTTTAAGATATGCCGACATACTTACAAGCTATCATGTTCACATAGCGATTCTTCTTTCGGTTTTCTGGTTTGGAGGCAACTGTCCAAGGATGTAGCTGTTCATTCGGAAGAGTCTAGAAGACATTTCAACATGAAATGCACATATTCAATGACACTGATAATGTTAATTATTTACACAATCATTTGGTAATTATTTGTATATTCGGTAGCCAGGCCATTTTAGTATTTATCTTTGTCTCTACCGTACTTTAAATGCTGCTGTCAATGTGACTCCAAGCTACATTTGCTATTTGTGCTTAATTTGTTCCAAATCCACTAACCTCTGGTGCATTGATTATTACAAATGACATTACCTGGGTTCTGTTCCCATCCAAGATTTGTTTTCTAATCTTCTTTCATATGAACTCTGGACCAGGGTGAACATTAGAGCTGAGATTGTTAATTTGGTATCTTTAACCCTAACCCTCTAGGGTATTTTGGCTAGACAGCTTGCTACACGCAGCAAAGTGCAGCAGCTGTCCAAATGACTTGGTAGCACAGTGCAGCAACATCCATCAGGTTAACAATCTCAAGGTCAAACTACCTCGAATTGCCTCACTGTCTTGTTGATGATGTTGACCAGACTTAATACTTCCTTCAACCGATTCTAATTATCTCTGCGGACAACACTGGTATACGGTGTTAGTGAAGGGGCAAAACCAATATTAAATTTACCTGATAGTCGGCCTCGAATCCTTTGTCGCCTGCCAACTGTTTCATGTGTATGTAACCCTCTAGGTCTTCCAAGCGTAAGGGAGGCAGCGGAGTTGACGATACCTTGGCTTTGTCTGGCGGTTGTGGCTTGGGCAGGGGCGGAGGCTTTCTCGTGGATGGTAAGTCCACTGCCGTGTTGATGCAGCTGTTGTTGGAGGAAGGTACTGGAGGATCTTGAGGCCCGTCTGTGGGCGAGTCACTCTGTTGCTGCCATGGTTTGGGTAGAGGCTTAGGCATTCTTATGGATGGCGAGTCGCATGTCGCGATCGCTGAACCGGCGTTGATGTAAGTGTTGGTAGACGATGGCTGAGGCTCTACCGGGGGCACTACAGCTAAAATAAAATAAATAGGTTTTTCAGGTTAATTAACATGTAAGTCATCTTTCATTCAAATTCACCAACTCTCACATTAAATTTCGTCTGAGAAAACAAAATTCACACGCTTTTACCAAACTAATTTAGTCATTTACCATTCAAATTTTCGTCACTCTGTTGAAACACTGTCTCGGGAATATTTGTTGTTACAGATCAAATTTGTCTAAGCTGTTGCGGAAAGGCAACATTCAGAGATCAAATTCGTCTTAATATATCAATCAATTTCAAACTTATGTTAAATAAATTAGTTTGATTTGTACATGATTCAATCACACACCAGAATAATTTACGTAGAAGTTTGAAATTGATTGATATCAAACGAATTTGATCTGTGAATGCTGCCTTTCAGCAACAGCTTAGACAGATTTGATCTGTGACGAATATTCCTGAGACAATGTTGAAAAAGAGTGACCAACATTTGAAATTGAATGGTAAATGACCAAATTGGTTTGGTAAAAGCGTGTGAATTGTTTTCTTTGACGAAATTGAATGTGAGAGTTGGTGAATTTGAATAATTTTTTTCTTCAATAGCCTAGTAAAACCTATATAAAGATCAACATCAATTGTACAAGTTGGGGGACAAAATGAAATAGTGTGAACAAATACCTTACCTTCGTAATCACCGATAGACTGCCGTTTTAGCTCTGTGTCTGGTTGCTTGTTGGCGCGTTTTGTAGATCGCCTCCTAAAAGTAAAGGGATTCGTTCGCAATGCAGTTATTGGTTTTGGAGTCGCATACATGTATGTAATGTTTTTATCAATACTAGTAAATTAGTGTTTGTGAATATGGCTCACAACCTCTTAGAATTGTAATTTGCATTTTGCATTTACCCCCCAAAAGGTGATATACATATGCAAAGGTTCTTCCTGATAAATGTCAACTTGTGCAAATAGGCCAGAGTTATATTCGACTCCCTGCAAGTCCATCACAAGTCAAGTCACTAGCTATTCAAATAAACTGTTAACAAAAGCATTACTTGCGATTGGCTTTATGAAAGGCTTTAGGACTGGACTCGCGACTGGACTCGCGACTGGACTCGCGACTGGACTCGCGACTGGACTCGCGACTGGACTCGCGACTGGACTCGCGACTGGACTCGCGACTGGACTCGCGACTGGACTCGCGACTGGACTCGCGACTGGACTCGCGACTGGACTCGCGACTGGACTCGCGACTGGACTCGCGACTGGACTCGCGACTGGACTCGCGACTGGACTCGCGACTGGACTCGCGACTGGACTCGCGACTGGACTCGCGACTGGACTCGCGACTGGACTCGCGACTGGACTCGCGACTGGACTCGCGACTGGACTCGCGACTGGACTCGCGACTGGACTCGCGACTGGACTCGCGACTGGACTCGCGACTGGACTCGCGACTGGACTCGCGACTGGACTCGCGACTGGACTCGCGACTGGACTCGCGACTGGACTCGCGACTGGACTCGCGACTGGACTCGCGACTGGACTCGCGACTGGACTCGCGACTGGACTCGCGACTGGACTCGCGACTGGACTCGCGACTGGACTCGCGACTGGACTCGCGACTGGACTCGCGACTGGACTCGCGACTGGACTCGCGACTGGACTCGCGACTGGACTCGCGACTGGACTCGCGACTGGACTCGCGACTGGACTCGCGACTGGACTCGCGACTGGACTCGCGACTGGACTCGCGACTGGACTCGCGACTGGACTCGCGACTGGACTCGCGACTGGACTCGCGACTGGACTCGCGACTGGACTCGCGACTGGACTCGCGACTGGACTCGCGACTGGACTCGCGACTGGACTCGCGACTGGACTCGCGACTGGACTCGCGACTGGACTCGCGACTGGACTCGCGACTGGACTCGCGACTGGACTCGCGACTGGACTCGCGACTGGACTCGCGACTGGACTCGCGACTGGACTCGCGACTGGACTCGCGACTGGACTCGCGACTGGACTCGCGACTGGACTCGCGACTGGACTCGCGACTGGACTCGCGACTGGACTCGCGACTGGACTCGCGACTGGACTCGCGACTGGACTCGCGACTGGACTCGCGACTGGACTCGCGACTGGACTCGCGACTGGACTCGCGACTGGACTCGCGACTGGACTCGCGACTGGACTCGCGACTGGACTCGCGACTGGACTCGCGACTGGACTCGCGACTGGACTCGCGACTGGACTCGCGACTGGACTCGCGACTGGACTCGCGACTGGACTCGCGACTGGACTCGCGACTGGACTCGCGACTGGACTCGCGACTGGACTCGCGACTGGACTCGCGACTGGACTCGCGACTGGACTCGCGACTGGACTCGCGACTGGACTCGCGACTGGACTCGCGACTGGACTCGCGACTGGACTCGCGACTGGACTCGCGACTGGACTCGCGACTGGACTCGCGACTGGACTCGCGACTGGACTCGCGACTGGACTCGCGACTGGACTCGCGACTGGACTCGCGACTGGACTCGCGACTGGACTCGCGACTGGACTCGCGACTGGACTCGCGACTGGACTCGCGACTGGACTCGCGACTGGACTCGCGACTGGACTCGCGACTGGACTCGCGACTGGACTCGCGACTGGACTCGCGACTGGACTCGCGACTGGACTCGCGACTGGACTCGCGACTGGACTCGCGACTGGACTCGCGACTGGACTCGCGACTGGACTCGCGACTGGACTCGCGACTGGACTCGCGACTGGACTCGCGACTGGACTCGCGACTGGACTCGCGACTGGACTCGCGACTGGACTCGCGACTGGACTCGCGACTGGACTCGCGACTGGACTCGCGACTGGACTCGCGACTGGACTAGCAGTGACTAACTTATTTACCTTATAACCACCACGATTATGATAAGGACTAAAGCGACAATGACAATGACCGGCACCACAGCTGAAAGGACCGCCGAGTCGGACTGGCCCTGAGTCGGCGACGGAGGAGCCTGGTATTGATTCACTGTGAAAAGAAAAACACATGTTGACATATTAAACAACATAACGTCCTGGATGCGCGTATTTGGGCTACAAAACAAGTTTTGAACGAAATGGTGTTAATCAGAACCAGCATTTAAAAGCATGGTATGATATAAACTTCCACACAACTATCCAATAAAACTACACATGTATCGTACATTGAATAAAAAACGACAGAAAAAACGTATGCATGCGTACTGTGTCGTGTCCGATGTAAACAACCTGGTTTTTTTATTTTCCGTTTTTTCCCAGGAGCGGTAAGAAGGTTGATTTCCTTTTAATTAACCAGATGTTTGAAATAAGATAAATAAACAATCTAAAACCATGAAATCTTGGCTGATGTCAGTGATCAATGCCCCTTTAAAAGTGACTTTATGCCAGTTGTAGGAAACAATGTTAAAATCTGGCGTCGTTTATCACAATAAGAGCCATACCGTACTTCCCCGTAGATTTCAATTACAGATTTTTGATTGAGACACGTATCCATACATTGTGACAAGTCAGTACTGTTGGTTGTTAACGTTATTCCTGGAAGATTGTCGACATCTTTTCTTCAACACGATTTGGATAGTTTTGTTGCAAGTAAAATAGCGAATTTGATAATTTAATATATCAAATTTACCTTTGACGCGTATCGGCTCTGAATATGTCACAACGATCTCCTGCATGCCAACAAAAACAATGCCTCATATCATAATACGTTATTAATGTAAAATAACAGATTTTGTATGTTTTTATTTATTAAAAGAAGAAACTCATTTCAAGCAACTGCTTTATGTACGATCAGTCGCTGATCGCCACCACTAATCGCACTAATCGATTACGTACGACTGATCTTGCCATCACTTCTCTCTCTCACTTCAAAACCAAAACAAATAACTGAAGTAAAATAGCAACTCAGCGCCTACATGTACCTCGTCATTTCCCCTGCTGACAGACCCCACACTGATGTTGTAATCAACCCCCGTTTGCAGGGGTGCGTTCCAGTACAACCCGTAGGTGTGGTTGTCCCCGACGACAAACTTCTCTGTCAGCTCTGGTTTGGCCACTTCGGCTGCTATGTAGTCATTGGTGGAAACCTCGTAATGTTGGGCAGCAAACGCATCCCTCTTAGACTTGCTTATATTCCTCTTGACATGTACAACGTATGAGCTATGGGGACAAGTTATGGGGACAAGTTATGGTTGAACACATCGATCGATACATGATTGCTACAATTGTTGATGCAAGGTATATTTACAACTTGTCTGCCCAAAAGCAGTTTCATTCGTAATGACTCGCATTGCTTGTAATCTGACACATGAGCAAACATCTTTGCATCTCTGGCGGGAAGTACGGTGCCCAGTGAAGACATGAACACAATGGGGATAATGGGAATGAATACGTCTCCACAGGGTAATTTATATAGGTGTAATGGTCTCCACAAGGTTTTTCACGAATTAGAAATAGATATATGAAAATTACTCAAAAACTAGGGTTAGGGTGTGGGTTATGCTGCGTTCCAATCGCGTCGTTTTTATCGTGTTCACCGTAAATTTCTCCACGTTCACGAGTGGGTTGCGTTCCAAACGCTACCCGCCAAGACGCACGCGCACACAGTCGAGTTAGTCGTGCGGTAAGGACATTCTTTATCGCACAAGAACTCGTACGTGAACCAACACGCATGCGTGAGTATTTCAATCGTTATGAAGTCGTGAACATGGAGAACAAAATTCCACCTCGAGTTCACCACTGGTGAACACGAGTTACAAGGCGATTAGAACGCCATTATACGACTCGTGAACTCGTGAACACGATAAAAACAGGGCGATTTGAACGCAGCATGTGTGTTTGGGTTTGGCTATAATATAGGGTATATTGGGTCAAAATTTCAACCCAGGAAATTAATTGTGGTTAAAATAGGAGCATTTTTGAATTTATTTAAACTCGAGCCAGTCCATGCTTACCTGACATATGTATCGACGGAAACGATGTTTGGCAGACCAATTGTTACTGTGGAATTCGTTGCTTCTTTGACGTAAGTTTTGGGTTGAGGTGGGGCGGCTAGGTCTGTAACAGAAAGAAACGCGATTGTATGGACATCTAGTAGATGAGTAAATTAATTATTTGCCCAATTAATCCACAAAAAAGGAGAAAACAAAGCTGTATTATACGAAATCCGTATTACACTTATCAGTCGGTGCTAAATATGAATGACTTGTTTAGCCCTTCCAAGTTATTATATTTAGCACTTTAATACACTTTAGCGTGTAATACAGACTTTGTATAATACGGATTTTGTATAATACGGACTTTGTATAATACGGATAATACGGATTTTGTATAATACGGACTTTGTATAATACGGATAATACGGATTTTGTATAATACAGATTTTGTATAATACGGATAATACGGACTTTGTATAATACGGATAATACGGATTTTGTATAATACGGACTTTGTATAATACGGATAATACAGATTTTGTATAATACGGACTTTGTATAATACGGATAATACGGATTTTGTATAATACAGATTTTGTATTGCTTGTTGTTGAAGCCGGTCTTTATATCACATTAAATACACCCCCATATGACAGTATCAACCAATCAGAAGCTTAACAAACGAAATATTACCTGACTTGGGCCTGGTATAAACCTCTATCACTTTGCCTTGGGTATCGTCGAACTGTTCATTCTTTGCCAAAATCCTCAACTCGTATTTGGTGCCAGGTTCCAGATTAGCTAGCAGGAAGGGGGTTATCTGAGCTTCATAGCGTTCGTACATGTACGTTTCCACTGCTGTGTAATCTGGTTGATAAGGCCTATGTAGGACACGATACTCTACCTGCCAAACAAAATGTTTTGTATCTTAAATGAAATCATTTTAGGTATGTTGTTGGGCCTGACGAGAAAACCCATTTGATGGTACCTCAGGTTGTCGGCAGGTAATACGTAAAACGTCCATCAGTCCTAAGAAAAGTACGTCGTGATATTGGATGTCAACCCCAAACCCACAAGTTTATTTCGCTCCGATGATAAGACTCCGTATTTTGTAAGAAATCGTATTGGTGTAGCAGTTCTTTTCTCGCCTTCCACCGCTGTGACCCGGGCTCGATTCCCGACCTAGGCCAACATGTGGATTGGGTTTTCACTCTCTTCTTGATTCCGCGGGTTTTCCCCCGAATATTTTTTTCTGGGGTTTTCCTCCCACCTGTATTAGACTGTATACCTTCTTCTCATTGTCTTCTCTCTACATGTTTTTTCAGGCTTACAAGCTACAGGGCCTTAAGGCGCTTTTGGGGGATCCTTGGTTTCATGTACCTTCTTACTGTCTTCTTTCTACAGGTTTCTTCAGGCTTACGAGCTACAGTGCCTAGGGCACTTTTGAGAGATCCTTGGTTTCATTACCAGAAATAATGTATATCTCAGTTGGTAAAGCGCCGTTCCGGAGGTCGCAGGTTCTAGTCCTACCTTGCCAATTTCTTTGTTCATTTTGAAATTTAATAGAAATAGTACACTCTGAAAAGTACACGGCCAGAACTGAGTCGAAATCCAGACACTTTTCTGGGTTAAAGCAATACTTCTTTGACTCCTTATTTAGTTTATTTTGACCGGAATGACATGATCACGTACAATGTAACCAGTAATGCTTCCTCCTGGTTGCAGCGGTGGGTCCCAAGTCAAAGTAATAGAAATCTCGGTCCTCTCTGCGATGGTAAGATTCCTAACAGGTCCAGGAACTATAGGATAGACAGCCAATATAACGATATGATGAAATTGACAATGATCAATTGATCATGATATTTTTGGACACTGTGACCAAGTTCCTTGTCTTATTCAATTTTAGTGCTGTGTTATTATTTTTTTTAAAGCTGAAACAGTTTGGGATTATAATAATTTGCTCTCGAGCATTAAACTGAGGCCTTGCCATGATGACTGATAGCCAGGCAAATGATTCCAATCCCAGGCCGCAGCCCTTTTCACAACATGCAGGGTTTTAAACACCTCACACAACACAGCACTGCAATTTATTTAACAAGGAACTTGGTCATAGTGTCCAAAATTGCTGTTGCGATCAATTGACAATTGTGTAGTGATGCGCGACTGTAATTAAATGAAACTCATAGGGAATTAGGCCATGGATATGGAATATCTGCACAATCAAACAGTTTCGAAGTTAACCTCGTAGTTTGGTGGTTATTTCAGAAATAGCTAGATTGACACTTTTGGGGACGTACATGTACTGTAGAGTAACGTGGACAATATGTTTGTGTTTGTTAGGAATGCCATAGGCTAGATTCTCTGTGAGTGTGTACCTCCGGTTTGTGTGGTTGCATCAATAGGATCGCTCCAAGGACCTGGGCCAGGATACGTCTTAGCTCGCACCTAGAGACATTTGAATAAAACCCAATAATTTTACTACAGGATCAAATTATCAGACTTTATTTTATGAAACAGCGCAAGTTATTTTTGCGTGTATTATTATTTACTGATTGTGCCAATACGTTCTTAAATGGATATCACCAATGGAAGTATGGGAAGGGTGTTAGTTTCTTTCAAGAGAATGGTGATTTAAACAAGTGAATACATACCCGAAATGTGTATGTTGCACCAACGTCAAGGCCCGTGACACGATGTGTCATCCCCGTCACATCGTCAGTCTGTGTAGAAGCCATATCTCCACTCCTCCAAAACTGGACATTGTAGCCAGTGATTCGTCCATTGGGTGGGACTGGTTCTCTCCAACTTAGACTGACGGATGAGTTATCCACTGACTGGACAACAACATCTAAGGGAACGGTTGGCGCTGTTGAAATACAAACCACGATAATATCAGATTGTGTATGCATTTACTCTAAAGCCATGTACTAGGATGGCATGGGTGGCTTGTGCGTAAAAGCGCTCGCTTCTCACCAATGTGGCCAGGGTTCGATTCCTGGCCCGAACTATATGTGAGTAGAGGTGCGTTGTTCTCTCCTGTGCCACCAGGAGTCCGCCGGTTTCCCTCCCTCTGGAAAAACCCAATTGTCAAAAATCCCGAACCCAATTGTATCTATAGTCCACGATTGCCGGTGTTGAAATACTCGCACATACATTTTGTACACCCACAAATGTGTAAATGGCAGCAATCGTGGACCCCTTATTGCCCTCAATCTATTTGTTTTGTTTAACATCTCCTATCGAATGCAAAAACAATCTCGCCAAAAACAACCAACTTCATTTAGTTACTTTACCAGCTTGCAATGTTGTCTCTTCGATTTGTCCACTCCAGGGGCCGGCACCGGCAGATGTCTCAGCTTGCACCTGTAAAAAAGGTTGTCGAAATCATACTGTAATACTACGAAGCTGTGTTAAGGACAAAATATCTCTCCCTTACGTACGACTAATATCTCGTACGTACGACATTGATCTTGTACGTACGATTTATAACAGAACTACGCCTCAAGTTAGTCCGTTATCTTTGTACATACGTGACTATTGCCGATCGTTTATTGGAAAGTAAAGATTAAATTGAGATTTACTTGCCCTAAACTTTGCTCATATTGAAATTAACTTTGGTTTTTATTTTGCCTTAAGTAGTCGTACAAGTTATGTCGTACATATGTGACATGTAGGTTATACGAATGACATAGAGTTTTCGTCCAGGAGAATCAGTGTGTTATGATAACTTATTGAATTTAATAAAATGATTTATATCACGCGATTATAATTGTAGTTTATTCAATGTAACCCTAAACTCCTTGAGTGTTTTTCCAGAAAGTGTCCCGACTTTGCCAAAGTTTGTCGTGCAAAAACTGCTGGTGTCCTGAGTCCATCAGAATTCACCAGTATACATCCTGGAGAAATCCTAAATCCATCAACAATCAACCAGCAAAAGTATGATGGATTCTGACAGATTCAGGATATCTTGCTGGCATAACAAATATCTTCAAAATCCGTCACCTTAAAATCCGTTTTGCAGTACTACACAATACTGCAGTACTGCTATAGTCTTAACATCCTGAATCCATCAGATTCCACTAGTTTGTTCAATATGGAGGTATCCTGAATCTGCAAAACTCCTCTAAAACAGGGAAGAGATTTTGTTGGGTTCGGGGACGTTAGGGTTAATACAATAATTAAAGACCTCAAATTGGTATGATACAAATGCTGCAAGACCCGTGACACGGCGCGTCCTCCCCATCACATTGTAGAAAGTCTGTGTTGAAGCCATATCTCCACTCCTCCAATACTGGACATTGTAGCCAGTGATCAGTCCATTGGGTGGGACTGGTTCACTCCAACTAAGACTGACGGACGAGTCATCCACTGACTGGGCAACAACATCTAAGGGAACGGTTGGTGCTGTTGAAATACAAACCATGATAATATCAGATTGTGCATGCATTTACTCTAAAGCCATGTACATTTACTAGGATGGCCCAGTTTTCATTCCTGGCCCGGACCATGTGTGAGTAGAGTTAGGCGTTGGTTCTCTCCTGTGCCACGAGGGTTTTTCTCCGGGTCCTTCAGTTTTCCTCCCTCTGAAAAAACCAAACACTTTCGATCTCTGGCTGTGTTCCGTAGTCATATGTGAGTCAATGTGGCCAGCTGCCATAGGCACCTTTACGTGCCAATGAATCGACCACGTTGTAACTGCGTCCTTTGCTATTCAGCACCCCAGCTGCGAGTAAATAATGATTAGCCTCCACAATTATTTTACTTAATGGGCACTTTGGGAGACAAATTAGCGATAGTTTTGATTCACTTGGGAGACAGTGGCACTTAGGGAGACATTTCAGTGTCTCCCTAAGTGTCTAGCTACCCCACAAAACGATATTTGGGAGTTATTTTTGCTCGGAGAAGACAGATTTGGGTCTAAATAGCATAAATCTCGAAGTTCATAGAAAAAAGGGTTAGGGTATAAAAGTTAGGGCAGTATCCATTTTCTGCACGACTCTATGGGATTGTCTCCCAAAGTGCCCATTTGGGCGTTTTATTATTATTATTATTATTATTATTATTATTATTATTATTATTATTATTACAGGCGATCCTGCAGGCTGTGAATCAAACTGAGTTAAGAAAATATAGTTTGAGTCGAAGAGAAATTTGAGAAAAATTGGTGCACAAGGGAATTCCACGTACCCCACCGACCCATATAATAGCACCGGCAATCGTGGACCCCATATTGTCTCTATTTTGTTTGTACTAACTTTTTTGGAAGGCCTCCCATACATGTAGGTTTTGTACACGATTTTGCAATCGTGGACGGTCGTTTAATCGTGGACCCTTTGTTTATGCCCTAACCCAATTGTCTCTATAGTCTACGATTACCTGTGTTTACATACTAGCATGTATACATTTTGTACACCCACAAAATTTGTAAATGCCCTTATTGTCCCTCAATCGTTGTTGTCCTATTGTCCTCTGTTGTTTAACATCTTCTATTGAATGCAAAAACAAACTCGCCAAAAACAACACAACAAACTATATTTAGTAATACTTTACCAGCTTCCGATGTTGTCTCTTCGATTTGTCTACTCCAGGTGCTGGCTCCAGCAGATGTCGAAGCGTTCACCTGTAGAAAACGATTGTCGAAACCATATTGTCTTATGTACAACTTATATCAGTTTTTGCCACAGACATAAATAACCTATAGACGGACAGCACCTATTGAAAACAACGGAAGTGGTTAATGTGCACGACTCTGTGGAAAAACTTCGGGAGGACGGATACAAATCGGTAATTTTCATCATAATCATCATCATCATGTTACTTTATTTCCACACAACAATATTATATTATATTATGAAATATTTAAACCACTGCAGAATAAGTGTGGATGGGGGCCCCCAAAAAGCAAGCTTGTCGAGTGGGGGCCCCCACTAACAAATAAGAGCTAATTACATATACATGTAGAACAAATAACAAATTACCAACAAAAACACGACATATAATTGTAGTAGCATATTAGAGAGAAACAAAAAATACTTATAACCTTTACTTATAACCTGTTGGTTGAAAACGCAGCTGATCGATGTCGACTACAAATAATTTCAGCTGTTAACTAATATAAATGCTGCATAGTTATAATTTGTATTTTGTTTGTAAACAATTTGCGCACGATTTGTGGCTTTTATGAAAATTCACTCTGGCGCCCCCTGCTGTTCGTCTATCTATAGGTTATTTATGGCTGTGGTTTTTGCAGTATATGTCAGGCAATCGTCCCTACAGAGGCATAGGCTAATTTGTCCCAATGCCTAAAATTGAAAACTTGGTCCAATGGTAAATTTGACGTCTCTTGAAAAATTACTCGTACAGTACATGTAACTGTCTAAAATGTTGACGTTTGATATCTCATTTTAAAGTAGAAAGGTGTACGTATACATCTTTCTAACCATATCTATGCTATTCTGGTTACACATGCTATGTGTGACATTCCGTTAACTTGTTAATATGGAGAAGATGTATAATGATAGTTTACTGCATATAGAACAAAATAAACAACGAATACAGACCTGAAATGTGTATGTTACAAAGGCTGCAAGGCCCGTGACACGATACATCAGCCCCGTCCCTGTAGAGACAATCTGTGCATCTATGAACCCTGCGCTCCTCCAATACTGGACATTGTAGTGCGTGATGACTCCATTCGGTTGATCTGGTTGACTCCAACTCAGACTGACATAAGTGGCACCTGTCTGCTGGGCTTGGAAATTACGGGGAGCTGTGGGCGCTGTTGAAATTAAAAATGAATATTTGATTTGATATAAAATATCGGTACCTTAAGTGCATTAACCCAACGTCACCTAATTAACACTACAAAATACTACTTGAATAAAGTGTAGTACGCAGTACATGGCCTATGAGAATTGTGTATTATTTTGTAGGTGTTGTGCCCCAAATGAATGCTCAGGGCATTCATTTTTTCAGTTTAGAGATGATTTTTGGGTACAGAATGCTCAAAATAACCCTGAACGATGTACCCCACATACAATGACTCCAAGCGGAAACTCCGGAAAACAGATTATATTACGCGTAAATATCTCTGTTTGGTGGACACAAAACACAATCCTTTCTCTAATGGTCTGGTTGGAAACGGCTCTTGTTTACGTTCTGTCACTGGGCAAGCAGTTGGAATGATTGGTACATGTAGCTGCCATTTATTTATGCAGGCGGCTAGAACAGCCAGCTATACCTGTATACTCAAATGACTTAGGTTTGTACAAAAGCGAATGAAGCTTGGCAAGAGACCCCGATTTCTTAGAGGTCGGCCTGACAAAGCTGACTATAACTGGGGGATCGATTGAGGATCACATATGGTAGAGTTTGAGCGGAACTGGCCCAATTGTGTTAAGGTACAGTAATTACAACATTGAAAAAGTGGCCTTCCGGAATTACCCTCCTTTGGCTGCACGGCGGGTTCGACTGGAAGACAATTAACTGCATCCGATTCAAATCGACATAACAAGTTGGAGATATAAAATGTCTTTGAGGAAGAAGAGCTGAAAACTTAGATTACCCGCTTCTTGTGTACTTGATGTTACAGCCGCACTGTATGGTCCAGTCCCGTAACTTGTCCTTGCAGCAACTTGGAAACTATAATAAGTATAGGGAGTAAGTCCATATATTGTAACTGCTCCACCCGAGGAGCTAGCTGTAGTCTGACCGGTAATTGTTGTAGCGCCACTTGTACTAAGGCTATAGTCGTATCCTATGATGACACCGCCTCGGTTGCCACACGCCGGAGGGCTCCAGGAGAAACTGAGGCTGCGTTGGGCTTGAGAACCGGGTGTCACATAAGTTGGTGGTCCACTCGGTACTGCGAGAGAAAATTATTTACCAAAAGGTAGATATTTTGGCATTTGGGCGAGGATCGGAGAGTAAACAATATCTTTCTGCAATTGCTACATTATGTGGGGCGATGTGGTCCAATGATTACGATGTTTGACTTGTGTGCGATGATGGTATGGATTCAAATCCTGATGGTAACGGTGCTTGTGTTCTTAGGAAAGACACTTAACTGCAATTGACTCTCTTCACCTCTTTGAAGGTATAGAGACCAAATTGCGCTGATCTTGAGCTGCTGCGGAAATAGTAGCTCGTTAATAGGGATAATAATCAATGTATCTCTGACTGTGCTCAGTGGTCAGATGGCAGTTGTTTAATATATGCCATCGACTTGACCACGTTATAGACGCGTCCTTCGCAATTCACCTTCTCAAATGCCAGTAAGAATGATTAGCCCCCCCCCCCCCCTCCCCCTTATTAATTTGGTTTCAAGTTTTTTAAGTTACATGCATAATTAACAATTTATAAATGCAAACACCTTAAGACTGGAGTGTAAAATCTATAGTGACATACCTGTTGATGAGGTTGTGAACATTGCTGATTGTATTGGTCCGTACGTGTCATATACATCAGCATTGACTCCTACAGTGTACTGAGAGTATGGTAACAGACCGGATATAGTGGTCGAGGTTCCCTGACAAGTATTGCAGGCGCTGCTGTACGTTAGTGGATCGATGCTTCTACAGTTCTCCTTGTTGGTCAGGGCATAATCCACGCTGTATTGATTAACACAGGACACTGTAGACCAGCTGACTGTTAGACTAGTGGAACCTGTTCGCGTCACTATGAAAAAAATGAATGAGAATATTTAATAGATACCAGTATTAACCAGTTCGTGTCGGATGAAGCGTATACACTCAAAGATTTTCCGGAATTAAAAACAGGTGACTAATAACACGTTACGACCAAGGCCGGAAATATCCGTCAGGAACCGGCTCGCAGCGAGGGAGGCCGGAAACATACGGCCTGAACCTGCCTTAGATCGAGGTTCGTGAAAAACAATCCCGCGCCTAGGTCCGTTCAATGTCGACATGTTCAATAAGCAAACTGTTAGATGAATGTTTAAAGTCTACGTAAAAAATGATTTGGTATTAATGCTAGTCTTACCGCTAATAACATTTTCTGTGCTAATCCTAACTTCAGCCAGTTGAAGGCAGTCGCCAGTCAATTCCACACTGACATATTGAGCGGTGATTGCTGAGTTCGGTGTGAAATCAATGACTGCTCCGTTAGTTGCTTCAGATCTTGTGACTGTATTACCAATCTGTGTGTTATTGGAGTGAATTAAACTCGAACCAGCCCGCACTACAGCACCTGTCAATCGCCCACCTGCAAAAAGTGAACAGTGTTTTGTTGGACATAATGGAAAATAGTCGGACCTTAAAATTATGCACTGTGACTGGTCAGTTTTTGAGGGGTGTGGCCTACTGGATCCGTGTCTTGGCACTGGTTTGTGTTATGGTACTGCAAAAATGATGTACCTGGTACATCATTGCACTCAGAACAAAGTGATGTACCCCATGGAGTACATCACCTTGATCGTTATCAGCGTTTGCCCACTTCTGCACTGAAACGACAAGTGTACTTAGATGCAGGTAGTGGGAAAGAGGTTTATTTTTTACTAGTACTTTGAACCACTAATACGCACGCATCATAAAAAGCAAAGCCTACAAGTTTGAAAGTCCTTCTGTTGCCGCCATTACTTGATTACTGTTTGTTTCGTCTGCCCTTCAGTTTTTACGTTTCAACGCCGTTAGGGTGTACGAAACCCATGGACCACATCACAGCGGACAACAATTGTATAAGGTTCCCAAATCCTATTATGTTCCCAATTCTATTATGTTCCCCAATCCCTATGTTACCCAATACTTATGGTTTGGCTTAGGGTTTGGGACCGGGTAACATAGTGATCGGGGATTATAGGATCGGGTAACATAGTAATCGGGGACAATGGGGAACATCGGGACCGGGAAACATAGGGACTGGAGAACATTGTGCTCGGACCCCCTTACTTACCAAGTGCGTTTGTGTTCACTATAGTGATTGTTGTCATGCAATACGCAGTCCCAAGATCAAGTCTCCACCATTGATTTCCGGTACAAACTAGACACAGTTGAATCAAACAAAGCAAAATAAAGTAACAACCCTTCGCGAAATACGTTTTATGATTATACATGTAACATCTATCCTTTCAGTGTTTTATAACTGTAACAAGAAAATGGTGCAGGATGGGCAAAAAGAAACATAACATTTTGGAAGGAAATATATATATATATATAAATATGCAGCGTGTCTCAAAAATTCAAACGCACCTTTAGGTTATCATAACTTCCTCAATATGTGCCGGAATAGAACAATTCAAACGACAACATAAAATTCAAATTAGTTGGCTTTAATTTAAAGAAAACTGCGCTTGATTTTGTTCAGTAATTACGGAGAAATGAGCGATTAGGTAACAGTAGTCAAAGAACACTTCCATCCAAGTGTGTGTATTATACAGATTTCCATTTGTGCAGGTGGTTACTTACTCTTTTCCTTTTCAATTAGCCAGCACTGTTTAATTTAATTATTTAAAAAACTTGTATGTGCAATATTATGTTGAACTTGGTTAACACCTGGGATATTATTTATATTAAAAAACAAACAGAACAAGAACAAAGGTTATGAATGTTATCTTTGAAAGAAGTATTGATTAATTTCTTGTCTGTGCTGTATAAATCACGAAGTGTTCATTGACTACTTTTACGTAATATCTCATTTCTCCGTGATTACTGAACCGAATCAAACGCGGTTTTCGTTAAATTATAGCCAACTAATTTGACTTTATTTTCACGATCACATACAGGAGCGTTGTAATTTGTGTAGACACCCTGTACATGTATACACAATTATATGAAGGCAGATTTATACGGACGATCCGATGGACAATCAAACTAACTTCTCACGCAAAGGCCAGGATAGGCTTTACGTATATTATTGAACAAATGTTTTGCAAACTATTGTCAAGAAAGCGCACAAGATTAACATTAATATAAATGACCTGCAAAGCTGAACATTTTAATCCTGATGTCAGATTATTTTAAATGTATAACATAATGGTCCACAGCAAATACACTATTAATAATATAAGTATTTCTTAAGTCTTACTGATGGCGTCTTTCTTGGTGAGCTTTTGTTAATTATACTTAAATATAATAGGACTTGGTAAGCAAAATTGAAATAATTGGGTTTTTGTATTGCCCGTTGCTATGGTAACAGGCCATTTTGTGTTTTGGTGATTTTTAGCCAGTTTTGGGGCCGCAACAACAGTTTGTTTGCTTATTTAAAAAAACAATCACTCAGCCAAAATACAACAAGTTATTACAAAATCAACTATATCAATACAAAGTATCATCCTTGCCCTTACTTGAGAAAAATACATGTATGTCACCCTTATGCTATTTTTAGAATATGCAATAAAGCATGTTTTCAGAACTTGTTTTCAAAGCATGTTTTCAGAACTTATTTTCGCCCCTCAAAAAGTCAACTTGCCAGGGGTCTCAGAATGTTTTCCTTTTGGATTTGATTACAGCCAACATTGGTCGTGTCATATCTGGTGAGAACAGTTTGGGGGATTGTATCCTCTTAAGGCAGTACTGCATCAAAACTTGTCATTTTCCCAAACAACTTTAAAAAATGAAATTTGAATTTGTTCAATCATAAGAGTGAGTTTTGGGCCTGTGAATTACTCCTACTGAATAAGTAGAATTGTTGACGGCGAAAATCTAGACTAACCCCCTCCACAACCTTTCTTACATACCATTTTCGGATTACATTAGTGGCATATACAAAGAGTAAACAATACTTGTTGTGAACTAAAACATTATCAGAACCCAACCCATGCATTTCTACAGAACCCAACAGCTTTTGTATGCAACCAAAATGTAAAATTATATCACAAAATCAACTATTACGAAGTATCATCCTTGCCCTTACTTGAGAAAATAATTAAATGTTTTAAATGTCATCCTTATGCGATTTTTAGAACATGGGTTAAATCATGTTTTTAGAACTTATAGAATTGCAATTTTGCCCTATTTTTGTCCCTAAAAACGTTAACTTGCCAAGAGCTAACATTGGTCTTTCCATATCTGGTGAGAACGGTTTGGGGGATTGTATTTTCTATAGGCAGTACTGCATCAAAAATTGTCGTTTTCTCAAATATCCGGGAAAAAGAAATTTGAGCTTTTCCTTTAGTTTAACGTAATAATACACACGTACTTTTATGAATCTGGCGCCCTTTTCAAATCATAAGAGTGAGATGCAGGCCTGTGAATTACTCCTACTGAATAAGCAGTATTTTGACGGAGAAAATCTAGACTAAGCCCCTCCACAGCATGTCTTGCATTTTTGTTCCTGATAACATGTTATATAAAGAGAAAACAATACTTGTGAACTAAAACATTATTTCTACATAACCCAACTAAAGCATTATTTCTAAAGAGCCCAACAGCCCCTTTAAGCATGTAACCCCTCAAAAACACAGCTTTATTGCCGGCAAGTGTATCCAAGTGTTACGTTGTAGCGCTTTCTTAGAGCTATGTAGGGATTTGTTCGCACTTGTATTTTTTTATATTTGAACTATTATACCATAACAACCCTTTAAAACCATTCAAAAAATGTATGTGCTTGGATCGAAAAACAAAAGAAAACAAAGGGAACAAAAGATCCTGGAAGGACGTTTTTTTGTCCTCGATCGGCAAGATAAGCGCAAAGCAATGGGGTTAGGTTTCAGTAAAGGATTAAAGGAAAACACAATAGGGAATCCTCGGTCGTAATGGCAATTCACGAATACATGCACATCTAGTAAGTTTCCATTTAGTAAGTGATCCCCACAATGTCGCTTCCCAGGTTGTATCGTAAAATTGAGTGTGATCCAAGGCCACACGGCATTCTGGTGTTTGTGACTTCTGACTGGCCCCCTCGAACAAAGATACTTACAATTTGGGAGACTGCCAACATAGTAGTTGGTAGTTGAATGGTAGTTGACTGCGTGAAGAAGCTGTGCCTATATTCGAATGGTCGAATTTGTATTAAAAGGTTACGCCCCATTTAAGCAATTTGCAAAAACCATTGCGTGACCGAGGGAGCTGATGGGAATATAAATCGTGTTGTTAGCGGTCGCAATGTCGAATACAGTGGTCATTAATACTAATAAGGGCAAGATAGCTCAGTTGGTAGAGCGCCGGTCTGTTATTCTGGTGGTCGCAGGTTCGAGTCCGCCTATAAGGGGCGCTATAACGCAACACTTTGGATACACTTGCAGGCAATAAAGCAGTGTTTTGAGGGGCGTCATGCTTAAAGGGGCTGTTGGGTTCTGTAGAAATAATGATTTTATAGTTGGGTTCTGTACAAATTATGTTTTATTTCACAAGTATTGTTTCCTCATTTTATATGCCACTAATAATATGTTATCAGAAAATGGTATGGAACAAATGTTTTGGAGGGGATTAGTCTTGATTTTCGCCATCAAAAATGCTGCTTATTCAGTAGGAGTAATTAGAAGCCTACAACTCACTCTTATGATTTGAAAAGGGCGCCAGATTTATACAAATATTAGATTTGAAAAGGGCGCCAGATTTATACAAATATTTTTGTCTGTGTGTATTATTACTTCAAACTAAAGAAAAAGCTCAAATTTCATTGTTTTGTTTTTTTTGAAAAAATTACCATTTGTGATGCAGTACTGCCTTAAGAAGATACAATCCCTCAAACTGTTCTCACCAGATATAAAAAGACCAATGTTGGCTCTAATCAAATCCAAAAGGAAAATATTCTGAGACCCCTGGCAAGTTGACTCTTTGAGTGCCAAAAATAGGTTAAGAATTACAATTTATACAAGTTCTAAAAACATGCTTTAATGCATTTTCTAAATATAGCATAAGGGTGACATTTAGCACATTTAATTTGTTTCTCAAGTAAGAGCAAGAATGTTCTTTTGTAATGATAATAGTTGATTTTGTGATAACATTTTGTATTTTAGCTGGGTGGATTTCTTTTTAAATAAGCAACAAAACTGTTTTTGCGGCTCCAAAACTGGCTAAAAAATGGCAATAAAAAAAAAAAAATCAATTTTGGTTACTTGCTCACCAAGTCCTTTCATATTAAAAAACAAAGAAAAAATGCCGAGGACAATTATGAAATATTTACGTGGACCCACTCTTAATAGTCTTATGAACCGAAATTGAGAGTATACTTAAACACACAGGTCCGCTATTACTTGTATCCATAAACATGTTTTTGCAAGTTGATTTTTAAATAAACCCTTATTAGTCCAGGAGCTAGCAGACTTTTATCGGTATTGTTGAGTACGAAAGGTTTGACACCTGAAATGAGTAGGACTATGTGTGGGAACCCCAAAATGTGTATTCCTAAGTTTGGCACTCTTGCACTGCCCCCTGGGGGCACTCTCAAAATGACCCCCCTTAGTTTTGTATCGGTATTGGTGGCGTACGAGGACCATTTTTTGTTCATATGTACTTCAAGGGAGTCTTATTTCAAAAAGCCAATTCTTAAGTTTTCAACAAATGTACTAAGCCACTCAAGAATGGCCTAATTAACGCTAATTAGCACTTTTACCGGTATTGTCAAGTACGAGGACACATCTTGGCTCAAATGTACTCCAAGATATCCTGATTACGAATATCTAATTCCTAAGTTTCAACTCCATGTACTAATCCACTTAAGAATGGGTCAAAGATCGATAATTGACCTAATTACGTTTTCGGGAACGATGGAATAATGTGACCCGCTCCATCGAAATCAGGAATAAGTCTCAAAAAAGTTATGGTCTGATGAAGATGACAGGTGTATATTTATTTGCCGAATCCACATTCCCAGAAAAAACAGCTCTGAAATAAACAAAATTGACCAAAATCATACGGACAGCACAAACAAATACTTGGTCACGATTTTCACCCATGCATTCACTTCAACGGCCGATTGCGTAAAACGGCCTCAGCGACTTATTCCTGATTACGATGGAGAGGGTCACATATGCCATTTCTCCCGAACCACATGGGGTAGAGGATTGAAATAAGGTTTAATGTGAAGATCTAAACATTATGGACAAGGACCAGTTGTTAAAGTAGTATTTTGTTGGTGTCTTCATGGCTTAAACATGCAATTAGGCCTAAAAGTGTACCCTTTTGACCCACCACGTGTTTATAATTGTATCGGTATGATCGAGTACGTCCACAAAACCTATGTCAACATGTTCATCTGGTAACCCAGAATACGAAAAACTCGTTCTTAAGTGACCATCTGATGCACAAATCCGCTTAAGAATAAGAAATCGGTCAACTTATGAAAGCATGTTTAAGCTATTATTGAGTTATTCCTCATGAAAAGGAGGCCTTCTTTAATTTACCAAGAGCTTTTCGGAGTTTTCATGTGTATTTTAAGAATTGCTCGCATCCAATTATTAAGCTGGATAGTACAGTAACCATGTGTCTGTGTCTAGGACAATAAGACTATATGCCCTATTGTTCATTGTACCTTATAAAATAAGCACGAATTCTCGTGACAGATGAGGGCACTTGACAGAAGATACTGATTGAAATAAACTTTAATTAAAAATCAATTCAAAATTACGTGTAACTCTGTCACAATACTAAACACATTAATTACAATATTGCACTGCACTGCACTTGAATTATAATGAATCTATGTTAATACAAGGACTATAAGGATCTGCTCAGTGTGACAAATTGCAAATATTGACCTATGATACAATAATGATCTACGTATTAACCGCGAACAAGCCAGCCCATGCCCAAACATGCAAATACTTCTTTGAAGTACGGTGCAATATTGCAGTTACTGTATATTATTATTATTATTATATCTTATTCTTGCAATATTTGCAATTTGTCACACTAAGCAGATCCTTGTAGTTCTTGTATTAACATAGATTCGTTCTAATTCAAGTGCAGTGCAGTGCAATATTGTAATTAATGTGTTTAGTATTGTGACAGTGTTACACGTAATTTTGATTTGATTTTTAATTAAAGTTAATTTCAATCAATATCTTCTGTCAAGTGCCCTCATCTGTCACGAGAGCTCGTGCTTATTTTATAAGGTACAATGAACAATAGGGCATATATATAGTCTTATTGTCCTAGACACAGACACATGGTTACTGTACTATCCAGCTTAATAATTGGATGCGAGCAATTCTTAAAATACACATGAAAGCTCCGAAAAGCTCTTGGTAAATTAAACTTCTGAAGAAGGCCTCCTTTTCATGAGTTGACCGATTTCTTATTCTTAAGCGGATTTGTGCATCAGATGGACGAGTTTTTCGTATTCTGGGTTGCCAGATGAACATGTTGACATAAGTTTTGTGGACGTACTCGATCATACCGATACAATTATAAACACGTGGTGGGTCAAAAGGTAAATTGTTTAGGCTTAATTGCATGTTTAAGCCATGAAGACACCAACAAAATACTACTTTAACAACTGGTCCTTGTCCACAATGTTTAGACCTTCACATTAAACCTTATTTCAATCCTCTACCCAATGTGGTACCGGATAAATGGCATAAGTGACCCGCTCCATCGTAATCAGGAATAAGTCGCTGAGGCCGTTTTACGCAATCGGCCGTTAAAGTGAATGCATGGGTGAAAATCGTGACCAAGTATTTGTGTTTGCTGTCCGTATGATTTTGGTCAATTTTGTTTATTTCAAAGCTGTTTTTTGTTCGGAATGTGGATTCGGCAAATAAATATACACCTGTCATCTTCATCAGACCATAACTTTTTTGAGACTTATTCCTGATTTCGATGGAGCGGGTCACATATTCCATCGTTCCCGAAAACGTAATTAGGTCAATTATCGATCTTTGACCCATTCTTGAGGGGATTAGTATATGGAGTTGAAATTTAAGAATTAGATATTCGTAATCAGGATATCTTGGAGTACATTTGAGCCAAAATGTGTCCTCGTACTTGACAATACCGATAAAAGTGTTAATTAGCGTTAATTAGGCCATTCTTAAGTGGATTAGTACATTAGGGGGGTCATTTTGAGAGTGCCCCCATGGGGCAGTGCAAGAGTGCCAAACTTAAGAATCCACATTTTGGGGTTCCAACACATAGTCCTACTCATTTCAGGTGTCAAACCTTTCGTACTCAACAATACCGATAACAGTCTGCTAGCTCCTGGACTATATAGGGTTGTATACGTAGTGTTGAAAACGTATAAAACCCAACACTGTAAAAAAAATAGCTGTAATTTTGAAGAATTTTTGTTAACAGATGGGATCTGTATTATTGTTCTCTTTACAGCACTTTTGTTGCTTCCCTTCAAATGTCTGTGTTTTAACGGAACTTAGTACCTGTACAGTGTATTTGGGTAAACAAATAGTAAGACATAGTCAAATATTTTATAAAAACGTTGTTAACAGAAAATCTTATGTTTATCAAAATATTTCATTTACTGTTAAAAAAAGGTGTATATACACGTACTGTATTTTTGTTGACAGCACTGTTGACTTTAAGGTATATTTACAGTATCGAAACATGTGT
The DNA here is from genome assembly GCA_037893245.1 of Crossaster papposus. Lineage (NCBI taxonomy): Eukaryota > Metazoa > Echinodermata > Asteroidea > Velatida > Solasteridae > Crossaster > Crossaster papposus. The sequence goes on along the minus strand of JBAIAA010000022.1, from coordinate 296,581 downwards.
GTAACATTTACAAACGGCACAACGACTGGCGTCTCCGCTTCTGATGTGAAATAACACCTATTGTTAAAGTGTATTTGGGAATCAACTTGCAAAGATTTTGGAAAAATAGTTACGGGTGTGCGAAGTTGTTGAGGTATCTCCATCTATTGCTAGGTCTGCATTTCGTGGATCCGTGGCATCGTAGGTGGTACTCTGTGTGGCTGTTTTGTCTCTTAGATTCAGATTGAGAGATGAACCTACACACACAAACAAACAACGGGAAAATTATATAATAGGGAGATTGAAAGGTACGAAGCTGTATTAGGGACATGATGAAAATAATTATTTTCTCTCACTTCAGCTAACTCGTACGTACGACTTATATGTCGTACGTACGACTTATATGTCGTACGTACGACTTATATGTCGTACGTACGACTTATATGTCGTACGTACGACTTATATGTCGTACGTACGACTTATATGTCGTACGTACGACTTATATGTCGTACGTACGACTTATATGTCGTACGTACGACTTATATGTCGTACGTACGACTTATATGTCGTACGTACGACTTATATGTCGTACGTACGACTTATATGTCGTACGTACGACTTATATGTCGTACGTACGACTTATATGTCGTACGTACGACTTATATGTCGTACGTACGACTTATATGTCGTACGTACGACTTATATGTCGTACGTACGACTTATATGTCGTACGTACGACTTATGAAATGTAACTCGTACGTACGAGTTATATGTTGTACGTACGACTTAAATGTCAGACTTATGTCGTACGTACGACTTAAATGTCAGACTTATGTCGTACGTACGACTTAAATGTAAGACTTATGTCGTACGTACGACTTAAATGTCAGACTTATGTCGTACGTACGACTTAAATGTCAGACTTATGTCGTACGTACGACTTAAATGTCAGATTTATGTCGTACGTACGACTTAAATGTCAGACTTATGTCGTACTTACGACATACGTAGGCCTACTTATGTCGTACGTACGAGTTAAATGTCAGACCTATGTCGTACGTACGACTTAAATGTCAGACTTATGTCGTACGTACGACTTAAATGTCAGACTTATGTCGTACGTACGACTTAAATGTAAGACTTATGTCGTACGTACGACTTAAATGTCAGATTTATGTCGTACGTACGACATAAGTAGGCCTATGTATATGTCGTACGTACGACTTAAATGTCAGACTTATGTCGTACGTACGACTTAAATGTCAGACTTATGTCGTACGTACGACATACGTAGGCCTACTTATGTCGTACGTACGAGTTAAATGTCAGACCTATGTCGTACGTACGACTTAAATGTCAGACTAGGTATACCAGTACCTAGTAGCATTGGAGTAGCTCCACGGTCGCCCTACCGAATGAGGTGCGCGTGGCGTAGGCCTACTTATGTCGTACGTACGACATAAGTCTGACATTTAAGTCGTACGTACGACATAGGTCTGACATTTAAGTCGTACGTACGACATAGGTCTGACATTTAAGTCGTAAGAAAGGACATATACGTAGGCCTACTTATGTCGTACGTACGACATAAGTCTGACATTTAACTCGTACGTACGACATATAAGTAGGCCTACTTATGTCGTACGTACGACATAAGTCTTACATTTAAGTCGTACGTACGACATAAGTCTTACATTTAAGTCGTACGTACGACATAAGTCTGACATTTAAGTCGTACGTACGACATAAGGCTGATATTTAAGTCGTACGTACGACATAAGTCTGACATTTAAGTCGTACGTACGACATATAACTCGTACGTACGAGTTACATTTCATAAGTCGTACGTACGACATATAAGGCGTACGTACGACATATAAGGCGTACGTACGACATATAAGGCGTACGTACGACATATAAGGCGTACGTACGACATATAAGGCGTACGTACGACATATAAGGCGTACGTACGACATATAAGGCGTACGTACGACATATAAGGCGTACGTACGACATATAAGGCGTACGTACGACATATAAGGCGTACGTACGACATATAAGGCGTACGTACGACATATAAGGCGTACGTACGACATATAAGGCGTACGTACGACATATAAGGCGTACGTACGACATATAAGGCGTACGTACGACATATAAGGCGTACGTACGAGTTAGCTGAAGTGAGAGAAAATAATTATTTTCACCGTGTCCCTTAGACAGCTTCGTAGAAAGGCATACCCCTGACGATAATATTCGGGGTTTGTTTCGAATATTTTAAAACATTGTTTAATTCAAATTTACCAATTCTCACATTCAATTTTGTCCGAGAAAATAATTCAAACGCTTTTACCAAAAGCCGGAAAAAAAACCTATATAGGATTGGTATTTCTGGAACATAAACTATTTGGTGCTCTGTGAGTTTAGCATAAGAAAGTCATGTTTTATTAACGTAGGCCAACATGGTTACTGGGCCGAATACATACAAACCATAAATTCCATGCAAACATGAACATGGCTTCCAAAAATCAAAGTTAATCCAACACTTCTTTTTCATTTTTAAGTTATTGCTATTATAAGATGTAAGGACCAGGATATAAACTTGTTTCGTCAAATCTTTATCGTTTTTTATGGAATATGTCATGTTTCTTCCTTGTTATAATTGGCTTAAAAAAATAACAACTATTATGTGCATTTTCATTCGTTTGCATGTTTTCTTTGAAAAAGCAGTGGTGACTTCATAATATGACTTAAAATGTGCCCATAACCTTTCTATGTGAACATTCTACACCTACCATGTAAACCTTTTAACTGTTGAAAGTCGATTTGGGTAAAGTAATTCATGATCCCGCTGCTAGGTTTGTGAGCTAATTCAAATAGCACACGTATGGATGAGCACAATTCATATCAATTATTAAGGAATTTATTATGGGACCGCACAAACTAAGATAGCTAGTGCCTTTGCGACTGTAGGTTATTACATTACAGTACATTTGTAAATATTTCAGAAAATGCTCCTTTTGTTTTTCATTTTAATTAGTATTAAGAGCACAGGTTTATATAGTTTGTTTTAAAAGACTTAGAAAAGACTTGATACAAATTGTGGAGGAAAAGTTTTATTTTGTTAACAACTTCATGCACGGACAAACCGAAATGTGAGTGACGGAAATGCGAGTGATAGCATTTTCTTCTCTAAACTTAAATACAGTTGGTTGTGGTAGATACTTGTTACCCTCATGTATACTTCAGTATGGTAGGTACCGGTATCTAGTACATATAACTATTTGGTTGTGGTACATTTGGTTTGAGAAAACCTTTCAAATTAAACCATGACAAATGTTGGCATGTCCATTTCACGAAATGCGAGTGGCGTTTTTTTCCCAACAGTGTCGTGCTCTTAATGTTCCTAATGCCATAGGGTTAATGCCCTATATATTGAGTATTTCCATAACAAAAATGAAAGAGTAAATCCCTACCTTGTAAAAACTACACCACTAAGATTGTAAGAGGATGCAGGTATAAGTGAAATGCGAGGAACGCTGGAATCACCCATTTGTCTAGGCTTTTGCTTACATTGTTATGTCACAAAAATACGAAATTGCTAGCAAGCAAAAGCTTCTACTTTTCTTGGAAGCAAATGCTTTCCAGATTAGCAATTGCTTAAACACGTATATTTTGTTTTTGTCATTGAGCACTATTGTTCGGAACAAGAAGCATTTGCTAGGCAAGCTTGAGAAAAAGCTGTTAGGCAAAATAAAACATTAAGAGTGGGACTACGTGAATATTTCATATAAAAGTCCTCGGCATTTTTTTCTCTCATTTTTTAATATGTAAGGACTTGGTAAGCAAGTAACCAAAAATGAACTAATTTTGTTTTCTATTGACCGTTGCCATGGTAACGGGCCATTTTGTGTTTTGGCAATTTTTAGCCAGTTTTGGGCCGCAAAAACAGTTTTGTTGCTTATTTAAAAAACAATCACCCAGCCAAAATACAAACTTTTATCACAAAATTAACTATATTATTACAAAGTATCATCCTTGCCCTTACTTGAGAAAAACAATTAAGGTTTTAAATGTCACCCTAAGTGCTATGTTTAGAACATGCATTAAAGAATTGTCATTTTTCCAAAAACAAATATGAAATTTGAGCTTTTTTTATTTTGAAGTAATAATACACACAAACAAGGATATTTTTTATAAATCTGGCGCGTTTTTAAAATCATAAGAGTGGGTTGTGGGCCTATAAATTACTCCTAATGAATAAGCAGCATAATTGACGGCGAAAATCGTCTAATCCCCTCCACAGCATTTCTTACATACCATTTTCTGATAACATTTTATTAGTGACATATAAAAAGAGGAAACAATACTTGTTGTGAACTAAAGCATTTTTTCTACAGAACCCAACAGCCCCTTTAAGTATGTCACCCCTCAAAAACACAGCTTTATTGCCTGCAAGTGTATCCAAAAGTGTATCCAAAGTGTTCCGTTATATCGAACCTGCGACCTCCAGAATAACGGACAGGCGCTCTACCAACTGAGCTATCTGGCCCTTAATAGTCTTTGCCAACGACCACTGCATTCAACAGTGCGACCGCTAACGACACGATTTATATTCCAATCAGCTCCCTCGATCACGCAATGGTCTTTGCAAATTGCTTAAATGGGGCGTAACTTTTTAATACAAATTCGACCATTCGAATAAGGCATAGCTTCTTCACGCAGTCAACTATCATTCAACTACCAACTACTATGTTGACAGTCTCTCAAATTGTAAGTATCTTTGTTCGTGGGCGCCAGTCAGAAGTCACAAACACCAGAATGCCGTGTGGCCATGGATCACACTCAATTTTACGATACAACCTGGGAAGCGACATTGTGGGGATCACTCAAAGAGGATACGACTTGTTATGTTATACTACATGCTTTAGTTGGGTTCTGTAGAAATAATGTTTTAGTTCACAACAAGTATTGTTTTCTCTTTATATAATTATACCACTAATAAAATGTTATCAGAAAATAGAATGTAAGAAACACTGTTGAGTGGGTTAGTCCAGATTTTTGCTATAAAAAAGGCTTCTTATTTAGTAGAAGTAATTTACAGGCCTGCAACTCACTCTTATGATTTGAAAAAGGCGCCAGATTCATACAAGTACAATTTGTGTGTGTATTAATACTTTAAACTGAAGGAAAAGCTTCAAATTTCATTTTTCCAGATTTTTTGAAAAATGAGCATTTGTGATGCAGTACTGCCTAGAGAAGATACAATCCCCTTAACGTTTCTCACCAGATATGGAAAGACCAATGTTTGGCTATAATTAAATACAAAAGGGAAATATTCCAGGCTAAGACCCCTGGCAATAGGGTAAAAATTACAATTGTACAAGTTCTAAAAACGTGCTTTGACGCATGTTCTAAAATTGGCATAAGGATGACATTTAAACCATTTAATTATTTCCTCAAGTAAGGGCAAGGATGATACTTTGTAATAGTTGATTTTGTGATTTAATTTTGCATTTTGGTTGCATAACGGGGCTGTTGGGTTATGTAGAAATAATGCTTTAGTTGGGTTCTGTATAAATAATTGTTTCTTTCACAACAAATATTGTTCCTCTGTGTATATGCTATTAACCCTCCTATATACAGTGCAGTTACCATAGAGCTGTCAGACCTTTCAAAACCTTTCAAGTTTTCTGGACTGAAGCGTTTTGAAAGGTGAGACAGCTGTCTGACAAATAGAACCTATGAAAGGTTTTGAAAGGTAAAACAACTCTCTGAACAAACTGGTGTTAAAAAAAAAAAAAAAAAAAAAAGGTTTTGAAAGGTGTAGTAGTGCAGTAGCAAAAAAATCTGGAGCGTTTTGAAAGGTTCATACTTTTTGATAGCCATTTCGCCCATTAAGCAGATTTTGAAAGGTTTTGAAAGGTAAAACCATAAGAGGGTAAATGTTATCAGAAAATAGTATGTAAGAAATGTTGTGGAGAGGGTTAGTCTAAAGTTTCGACGTACAAAATGCTGCTTATTCAGTCGGAGTAATTCACAGGCCTACAACTCACTCTTTTGATTTGAAAGAGGCGCCAGATTCAAAAAAATATTATTGTTTTCGTGTATTATTACCTCAAACTAAAGAAAACGTTCAAATTTCATTGTTGTTGTTTTTTGGGAAAATGACAAATTTTAATTAAATACTGCCTTAAGAGGATACAATCCCCCAAACTGTTTTCACCAGATATAAAAAACAATGTTAGCTCTAATCAAATCAAAAAGGAAAATATTCTGAGACCCCTGGCAAGGTGACTTTTTGAGGAACAAAAATAGGTAAAATTTTTTAATTTTACAAGTTCTGAAAATATGCTTTAATGCATGTTCTAAACATAGCATAATGGTGACATTTAAAACATTTTTTTTTCAAATAAGGGCAAGGATGATACTTAGTAATGATATAGTTGATTTTGTGATAACATTTTGTATTTTGGCTGGGTAATTTTTTTTTAATAAGCAGAACAACTGTTTTTGCGGCCCCAAAACTGGCTAAAAATGCCCAAAACACAAAATGGCCCGTTACCATGGCAACGGGCAATAGAAACAAAAATTGTGCAATTTTGGTTACTTGCTTACCAAGTCCTTTCATATTAAAAAAAAAAATTAAAATGCCGAGGAAACTTAGATGAAATATTTACGTGGACCCACTCTTAACAAGTTTAGGTATATTGTTATAAAGGTAGGATACATCATTGGTAATTGCTTGAATTATCAGGAATGGGTGGATGTAAAGGTAGGATACACCATTGGCAATTGCTTGAATTATCAGGAATGTGTGGATTTGGGGGTTGTATTTTATAGAATATATTGTTTAACTGACCTGTCCGAGGTTTACAATCATGGATGCTTAGGACAAAAACAAGAAAAACGGCGTTCGTTTTAAACTGGCGTCGGGCAGTTGTTCTTGAATCGTATTGTTTTTTTCAGGATAATTACAAGATATGTAAGCCCAATCGCTTTGCTGGATGCCTAGAATCATTATTTACCTTCAAATAAGTAAGATATTTCTTAATAATTCAGTAGTACATTTTGATATCTGCAAATGGTGATTTTTTAAGCAATTGATTTTGCTTTTGCTCGGTGATTATGCTTATAAGCTATTGCTGGTTTGTATGTATTCGGCCCAATGACTCCCCATAAGTGAAAACAGATTGGTAGCAGTTTTCTTCTGAAGACAAATCAGCCCAAAAAAGACAATGAATGTAAAAATGCAGTATTTATTGACAATATTTAATTGTATAACCTCGATCTCTTTATTTTTAAGAGGCGAGTTTTAATCACAATTTGAAAGTAAGACTAAGAGCACAACTGGTGTTATGTGTGATCTGATACAATTATATCATAAAATAATACGCAGAAGGACCGAGCAAAAGCAAAAGCTCACCAAGCAGAAGCAAAAACAATTGCTTGATAACAGACACATAACCGTTTGCTTTGCCTAACAGCTTTTTTTTGAGTTTGCCTGTCAAAATGCTTCTGGTTCTGAGCAATAGCGCTCATTGTTAAACAAAATCAAAAGCTTGTTTTTATGTATGCATTTTTAAGCAATTGCTAATCTGGGAAGCCTTTGCTTCAAGAAACAAGTTTTGCTTAAAAGTAAAAGCATTTGCTTGCTAGCAATGTCTTATTTTTATGTATACAAATGTACACAAAAACCTAGAAAAAGCAATTGCTAGTTTGTATGCATTTAGCCAAATGTTCACCACATCCACAATAGGACTGGTGGAATATTTTGTTCAAATGTATTTTTCGTATCATAATTGTAAGCCAATAATTATTCAGGTGGTTAAAGGTAGGATACACCATTTGCAGATATCGAAAATATTTACTATCGAATGACATGTATTAAGAAATATTTTACTTATCTAAAAGTAAATAATGATTCTAGGCATCCAGCAAAATGATTGTGCTAGATATCCTGTAATTATTCTGACAAATAAAATTTTATAAAGAAAAATTTACGATCGCCGGACGGCGATAGCGTAAAAACATAAATAACATATGAATAACTGTTCGACACCCAGTTTAAAACAAACGCCATTTTTCGTGCTTTTCTCGGCATTCATGATTGTAAAACTTCGGAAAGGTCATTTAAACGATATTTACTATAAAATACAACCCCCCAAATCTACCCATTCATGATAATTCAAGCAATAACCAATGATGTATCCTACCTTTAAGGTACACAATGGTCTATATGAATAAAAACTAGCAAATGCTATTATGAAGTACGAGCAAAAAGTTAAAGCATTTACTTCGTAGTAAAAGCATTAAGGAAAAGGAAATGCTTTAATTCGTATGGACAAAATAAAGTTTTACTGTTTAGCGTTTACTGGCTGAAATCTTGCAGACTAGTATTTGCTTCTCTAATTTCAAGGTAGCCCCGACCAAACCTTGAAAATGACGAGTAAATACTGCAAATCTGAAGCATTTACTCATTTGTATTCATACCAAATGGAGGAAATACTAACTATTCTAGAAAATGCTGGAAAGTAAAAAGTAAATAATTCTAAGTCTTTAGCAAACACTTTCCTGTAAAACCTTTTGCTTCATTTTTTATTTATTCAGATCGTGCTAGTAACAACTGAAATTGGTAGTAAAATCGAATGCTGGTTTTTATTCATACGGCCCAATGTTTGTAAAAGTTGGAATTCGGTTAAGATACATACAAACATTGTACACTGATTTATTTTATTTATTTTTCATTTCCGGGTTGTAATTTTATAAATATATTACACTGTAGTTTTACCTTCATGGAGAATAGTAAAACCCCATAACAACATCGGGAGCAGGAGACGACATTTCAACAAAGATGAGGCCATGTTGTCCTTCGATCAAATGAAATGAAGGCTAATGTTGTAACTGAATCACAAATCGAAACGCAAAAGTCGCCATGTCGCAAAAATCGCCTTAACAAAATAATGCCTTCCTCGCAGACGAAATACATGCGCAGTTATGAGCGAGCCAAGCCTATGGAGTTCGCATGCAGACGGAGCTAGGGGAGGAAGTATAGGGGATAACACAAATTATGAATATGAATTGAGTTCATTGTTGAGTCAACCGTATCCAATGGAGCTGAATGCCAAATCATAATCTCTATATAAAATACACTTCCTTGTAAAAAAGTCGCGTATTATTAACAATCCTCGTGCACTCTGTGTTTTATTTCCTGGTAGAATGGGAACTTTAAATATACATGGTGGGCAACCAAAATAAACGGACAAGCGTACTTCCACTACACTGAGGCCTAAACTACCTATACCAATGGATGGATAATCTTTCTAGAAGAAAAGTGATGCCAAGCTATCTTGATTTTGGCCAGTAGTTTTAGCTTCAGACCTTATTTTGTGAAGCAAAGTCAGCTCAGAGGTCCTTTCGCACCGAGAAATAACCAAACCGCGCCCGCGAATTTATCATGATTGCCGCGTATTAAATGAAAACTGTTGCCCGGTGTGGCGGTCTCACTTCTCCGGCGTGCTAGCTTCTCCGGGCAGATTGAGCGGATAAGTCAGCATGTTACAATCACATACTCATTTATCCGCTGTGCTTACTTCTCCTGGTGCTGGGCTACTAACAGAGGGCGCTATCACCATATATTTCATCGCATTTGACAAAGCGTGGCTGATTTCAGGACCAATTTTCGTTAACTGATCACTCAGATAACTATATAGGGAAAAGACAACCAAATTGGGCAACAATTAAAATAATTTAATTTGAAGATTGTAGCAAGTTGTTTTCATCAGGGGATGATTGACTGAACTGAGGAGAAGCTTTAATTATATCTGAGTCTGAGCACTCACACGAGGCGGACTATGTATACATCTTGTTTATAGATACCACCGCATTACAAATATTCGTTATTATTATTATTATAAATAAATGCAACAGTCATCAGATAGATAGAAGATAATACGATCGCTCTTTTCTTGTCAGAAGCGAGTCTGGCCGTCATGGGACGTGTCTGCCGACGCCGCCGTGTCGAAGCAAAAGACCGACTAGTACTAGTCTAGTACAGCATAGCAGTACAATGTAGTACATGTACAATTTTGTCGCACGCGCCCTGGATTCTACTGGTACCCTGTAACGTAGACACATCCTACAATCTTACGTTCACCAGTACATCACCAAAGAACTCAGCACACAGAATAAAGTCGGCAAAAATGTAAACCACTGCGCAATTTTGCGCATGCGTGTTGAAGCGTTATTTCCCTTTCGGAGAAGCTAGCACGCCGGAGAAGTGAGACCGCCACACCGGTGTTAAGCAAAATCTCAGTGAATGCTATGTGCATCCATTGTGTGTGTCAGCTCTGTGCAGAGGCCAAGGAGAGTTGACCTCTTAACCACCCAACACACGCGAGACTAAGCTTTGGAACATTCCATTATTAAATAGGGGTAAAATAGGTCGCCAGGTGACCTCAGCTGTAAGAAAACTGGTTATTGGTGAGACTATTTTCTTTTAACAGTGCTTTGCTTATATTTATCCAGTCAGGTTGTGTCTTATATCACTGGGAAGCTAATGACGTCGAGCTACGCATGTGTGTACGTTAGTCATGAAAAATGGCGATTATACACGGCCGTACATGGAGAAAATGATTTTTTCCCGGGAAACTTAACCAGTTCGCGCCGGGATTATTTAACATCGCCGAGACGACGGACGGGATTATTTTTAACAAAACTTGATCCGAAGCGGGTTCAGGCTGATAGTGCCGGGAAGCACACCCACGCATTTCCGGCCTTGCACGCTGCTGATATACATTTCCGAACTTGAACTTGGCGCGTTTATGCGTCATCCGTTTTGAATTTGGGAAAATGTTTGCGTTTATATACGTCATTTGGCGCAAACTGGTTAAACTAGTGCTTCGTTATCTTAGCCTTGATTATAAATGTATATATAATATTGAAGCATTGAGTGTGTAGTTTTATAATCGATTATATCCGAAATGATGAAATATTGCGTTTAAAATGTACGCGAGGTTTTGTGAAATTGGAGGCCGTTTCTGAGTGTCATTACTGTACAAAGAGATGCGTGCAAAGTTTCGGTCGAGCAGATGACGTGTAGTTTTTGTCTTCCTTTCTTTCTTTCTTTTTTGTTTTTTTGTTTTAGTAACCTAAACCCCATAGATGTTGTACACGTTTTTTTGCACAAGCACTTTTCATAGAAAACAAAGTTGTATCCAAACAAAACTTAACCCAAGTGAAGACCCTGTAGTGAGCTCGTGCCTAGCAGACAGACGTCATGTCATCCTGTGATTTTTGGCAAAAAACGAACTTGAACATACCCTGCGGCACCCCTGGAATTTAATCGTTTTGGCCTTGTGTGACCAGTTCAGTTTTTTCGCCTAACCCAACAGGTCCCTTAAACAATATATTTTATAGTTTTGTAAATACTATACCGTTTTAATCCCGTGTGGTGTGTAAAGTCGTGTCATGTCCGTGTGTTGTTTGTGTACTGATGCCCACCTGGCGCGCTCGGAGCCGTATCTAGCTGCTAGCGCCCTCTCGTGGCCAACCAAACTTTTTATTAGGAAGACTTTGCTTTTTATTTTACGCGCGCTACATTAAGCGAGGAATGCTGAATCACCAGATTTAAACGAAAGTTTAACGAACTTTTTGTACCGCACAATGTGATAGCGGTAATTTGAATAATCCCAGTCATAGTTCGGTAAGTTTTCCTCTTCAGTGAACTGCAAATGTCAGTCGTTTTTTGAAAATCTCACTTTGCTGTGAGGACCATCAAATATAGCTAGCCAAGCATGCAAGCATCCACACCTTACCTTGCATTTATTTCTATTCCTGGATGGCGGCGATGGCATGGGCTTACCCCAAGTGATATCTGGATAGAACACATTCCCTTTGACTGTCGTTTTTCTTATAGCCACATCGATATTTGTCGTTCTTATAGCCACATCAATATTTATCGTTCTTACCGGCAATTTTTTCTTATAGGCAAATCGTTCTTATAACCCCATTAGTATTTATCATTCTTATAACCCCATTATTATTATTCATTATTAGTACAACCATATTGCTAGTGCTTTGTAGCTCTCGTTAGTTACAAGCCACCGATACATAGTATATACTTCATTGTCTCTATTTTAAATAAATCAAGTAATTTGTGAATATTCGTTCAATTGTGTAAATGAATATTTATATTCGTAGACAGAAAATAATCTTTGCTTTCACACCCAATTGTATTTCATTTTTGTGGTAACCGCTCGGTTGGGCAGAGAGTGGTCAAGCTGTCCATTTATCTTCTATCTTTGCTTCCACTCTCCCCGGTTACACTTGGCGTAGTCGGCAGGATACACAAGTTATCCACTAGATTTGGGTGTGGATCTGAAACAAATATATATAATTTATAAATTAGTGAACGACAGTCAAATAAATAGGGAACTCGACCAGCAGAAACGGCACGACGACATCCCCAGCAATTGATGTCGCTACTCACTAACAAGGATCTACACTCGATGGTTGATCCTTGGCCAAAGCTGCTGGGATTTGTTTGATCTTGTGCCATCTTGAATCCAGAAACTCTGTTCTCCAAGAGACTTTGGTGCTACCATTTGTCACCATTAAACTGGTAAGTGGGAACTGCAAAAGTCAACACTGGAACCTGTGGTAACGAGTTCCAGGCTAGCGGTCCAGACAGCTGAACTATTCCAGCAGTCATTTACCTGCTGCATCAGGACAGTTGTGCATCTGAACTGTGCACTGCCATACCTTGACTTCGAGTCTTGGTGTCTGCCCATCAATCTACCAGGGGATCGAGCTCTGATTGGTCTCTGGGGCATACTGCAGGAGTGACATCTGCACGCTGCAATCTTCATACTGTGGAGATTTAAAGTTATATATATCTGTATTTGTAAGAGTTTACCATAAGTAAGTAATGTATTGTATTCATCACTGTTCTTTGACAGCTTAAAAAAGAACAAAACAAATTGTACATTTTTACCTGTATGCTGTACTCATACTTGAAGAAAGATTTGAGTTTGTTTTTGTTGTTTTTCCTTCATCTTTGTATCCTAGAGAGCTGGTGTTCTAATACACCGTTGACACCATTGTTTTAAATTCGCTCTCTAATATCACTTGTTATGTACACATATAATTCAGTATAATTGCCTTTTTAGTTAATTGAGGATATTTGGGGAACTCTTCACACATTCCTAGTTGGGTCCAAAACATAAGTTCCGTGACCATTCTCTGACTAGGGTGGTTTGACGATGGATTTGACTTCTATGGACCATTTATACAGAAATTAGCCCCCCGGTCCCTCCCAAAAATACCGGCATTTTTCGCTAGAGGGCCAAATCCAAGATGGCCGCCGGCGCCATCTTGGAAAATTAACGTTTGAACCAGAGCACCTAGAATCATGTCTGAAAACACTTTTTGGGGTAAGTGGACCTCGAGGATTCCGATTCCGACATCGGTTTGACAATATGACACCAACTTGACCTAGAAATCCAAGATGGCCGCCGGCGCCATCTTGAAAAAAATACTTTTGAACCCGAGCACCTACAACCATGTCTGAAGACACTTTTTCGGGAAAGTCGACCACAAGGATTCCGATTCAGACATCGGTTTGATGCTGTGAAATCATTTTGACGCAGAAATTTAAGATGGCCGCCATACGATAGAGAAAACACATATTTTTGAAAGGGAACACCTAGAAACATGAATTAACACATTTTGTTTGGTTAAATCATTGCGCTGATGCAATTTGTGAAGGTCCTGGTCAGCTGGATATGATGAATAATGGTTCTATGAGTGAGCTCCTAATGGTATAAGGACCAATCGGCTGGATTTGTATGTGGGTACAAACGTATTTAGCACAATGAAGGTCTGATTTATTTTAACAATGCACACTTTCTTTTCAGTTTGTGTCTTCGCTGAATATGTGGGGAATTCCTCATTTTTGTTAAAACGGTCCCAAATATGCGACCAGTATTCAGCAAATAAAATAGTTCGTGTGTGCAGAAGACGCATATGTTTCTTTTCTTTTCCTTTGAATTGGCCCTTACGTAACCACCAGTATAAAAGCGTGAGGCGCTACGTGAGAGTACCCAGTCCACTCCAGCTCGCAGAGACGACAACTTCATTTGATTGAGCACGGCTGGAATAATACGTCGATAATTATAGTAAATATTAAGCTCTAATATATCAGCTGTGTGGGTTCCGATACTGGTTAGGTGGTGTTTGCCCCTCGCAGAGGACGAGTCCACATAGTTGTCTATATTTATAGAACAGACGTTTCCCTTGGAGTTTTCATTCTTTATTTTGGTAAGCCTTGGCAGTTGCGGGCAAGTCCTGTATTAATTTAACATTAACCCTCTGAAACCAACGAGCAAGTATTATATATATTATTCCAGTACGCCTCGGGCAGGCGACTTATTTATTATCTTATAATTTTAGTATGAACCTTGGTGGTTTTTGGTTTAAGTACATTAAAATAATCCTGAACCACCAAAACTGGTGACCTCGACATAAAACCTAAGGAGTAATATGATTAGGTATTTATTCGTTGCCGATTCTAGGGAACACAAGTTTTCAAAGTATTCTAAGCCAGAACCGAAAGCATTTTCTTTCACAGTTGATTTTGTTGTTATACGCGGTTCTAAAATTTATAATCTCGTAGGACCTACTGTTCACAAATTAAGTTCGTATAACGCCAATAATCGCGTAGTCGTACGTCTTGCAGCCGGTATTAATGACCTCACTAAGTTTGAATACGACATAACGCACGAATATCGCGTATTGAAGCCTTCTAATCATACAGCAGAGAGCTTATTTACCGAATTGGACAATTTCAAACGCGCCATCGTATCTGCAAGACCAAATACCTTGGTTTCTTTTGTCACTATTCCTCCTATGTCGTTTGCTAAGTTCCAAGCAAGCAAAAAGCTACGCGTACCAATCCTTTCAAAGGACGACATTCAGGGCTTTCAACGTAATCACGATGCAATAACCGACGACGTTAATGAAAGGATTATACAACACAATAGTATTCCTCAGAGTAGAATTGTATTGAGAACACTGTCTTGGCACAACACAATAAGAAAAGTGGAAAAGAGAACTCGTCGCGGTAAAACAACACGCCACGCAAGAAACCACTTCGCACACTTGTACGACGGTTTGCACGGTGACTTTAAACTAAAACAGCGCTGGTTTTCGGAAATGTATCGTTCATTTATGATTGACTACACTGCGTTGCAACAATTATAAATAGTAACAAATAGTGATCATGGATGCAGGACCCAGTGTCAGATTTGAGCCACTTGCAGCTGTAAGCTTAAAATTACCTCCATTTTGGCCACGTGATCCAACAATATGGTTCGCGCAAGTAGAAGCTCAATTTCAGACTCGCCAAATCACTAGCCAGTCAACTAAATTCTCATACGTTGTTTCATCTTTGCAACCCGAAATCGCACAAGAGATCCGAGATTTATTAATTTCTCCCCCTGAAACAAATCCGTACGACAAATTAAAAACGGAGCTCATAAAACGGACCTCGGAATCGGAACAAAAACGTTTGCATCAGTTATTAATCTCGGAAGAACTAGGAGATAGAAAACCAACTCAACTTTTGCGACGTATGAAACAACTTCTTGGCAACAATTTATTGGAGGATAACATTTTAAGGCAGTTATTTGTACAACGTTTGTCACAAAATGTTCAGCTTATTTTAGCTTCCTCTAGTGACGCAGTTGATCTAGACCAATTAGCCGTTATTGCAGATAAGATTCTAGAAGTAGCCGTTCCGTCCTCGGTGTCTACTTTTACTTTAGGTGCTGCAGCTGCACCGTCAACAGTAGTACCTCCATCTTATAAATCGCAATTAGACAATCTGCAAACACAAGTTTCGCAATTAACAGCCTTGGTACAAACATTGGTCGTTTCTAATGAATCGAAAGGTGGACACGAACAAATGTATCCTAATCGCGAACGTTCTCGGGAACGGTTTCAAAACAAATATCGAAATTCCTCCCGTTCTCGAAGCAGACCTAAATACCAACCTAAAACTCTGCCGCGATCAGGTTCGGAATGTTGGTATCATTGGCGTTTCGGTGACAAAGCGCTGAAATGCGTCAAACCTTGTACTTTTGTTGAACAAAAGGAGAAATCCGCAACACCGCAAAACTAGACCGCTAGCAACTAGAGACGACGAGTGTGTCTGGCAAACCTAAAAGTCGTCTATTCTACATTACCGATAGAATCTCTGGCACTAGATTTTTGATAGACACTGGCGCTGAAGTTAGTGTGTTGCCACCTACTAGAACAGACAAAAAGAACTCGAGTCCGTATACATTACAAGCAGTAAATAAATCCATTATATCAACCTATGGCGAAAGATCTATGACCATTGATATAGGTTTAAGACGTGCATCTAAGTGGATTTTCATTATCGCAGAAGTTCCTATACCGATTATTGGTGCGGATTTTTTGAGGCATTTTTCATTGGTAGTGGATATGAAAAATAGAAAACTGATCGATTCTCAAACCGAACTTGAGATTCGTGGTTGCAAAACATCAGTAGTTTCTCCAAAACCGATGTTTTCAATTCCTGAAACAGACAACGTATATCATGCTTTGCTTAACCAGTTTCTCGAAATAATTAAACCAAATTATGATGAAACTGCTATTAAGCACACTGTTACACATCATATCCATACCAGAGGTCCGCCAGTACATTCCAAGCCTCGGCGTCTTGCCTCAAACAAATTACCGATAGCCAAAGCCGAATTCAACCATATTTTAGAACTAGGTATTATTCGCCCATCTGAGAGTGCTTGGTCGTCACCTTTGCATATGGTTCCTAAGAAAACCGGTGATTGGAGACCTTGCGGCGATTACCGCGCTTTGAATAACGCCACAACTCCAGACCGATATCCAATTCCGCACATTCACGACTTTACTGCTACTTTAAATAACAAGAAAGTCTTTTCTAAAATCGATCTGGTTAAGGCCTATCACCAAATTCCTATCGAACCATCGGACATTCCGAAAACTGCGATCACAACACCTTTTGGTCTTTTTGAATATGTTCGAATGCCTTTTGGCTTAAGAAATGCTGCACAAACATTTCAAAGATTCATCGACCAAGTACTCAATGGACTAGACTTTGTATATGCATATATAGACGATGTATTAATAGCTAGCATCGATGAACAAGAACATCGACAACACCTCGAACTAGTGTTTGAGCGTTTGCGGCAATATGGAGTGGTAATCAATCCTAACAAGTGTCAGTTTGGTGCAACTTCATTGGAATTTCTTGGCCATTACATTGATAACAACCGCATTTTGCCATTGAATGATCAAATCAAAGTACTCAAAGATTTTCCAATTCCCCAAACTATCCGCAAGTTACGATAATTTTTAGGATTGATTAATTTCTACCGCAGATTCATTCCAAACTGTGCAGATATATTGCAACCCCTCACTGACCTTTTGTCAGGTAGTCCTAAATCCAAAAATCAAGCAATCGCACTTTCCGAGACTGCCTTGAAAGCTTTTCAGACAGCTAAATCCTGCCTTGCTGAAGCTACTTTGTTAGTACACCCAAATGCGAAAAGCTCACTTTGCCTGATGCGTCTAGCGTTGCAATCGGCGGAGCAATTCATCAATGTGTCGATAATGTTGTTATGCCCATTGCTTTCTTTTCAAAGCGCTTACAACCGGCAGAAACTAAATACAGTACATTTGGTCGCGAGCTATTGGCAGTATACTTGTCTATTCGCCATTTTAGACATTTGCTAGAAGGTCGTGATTTTTGCATTTTAACCGATCACAAACCACTTACATATGCCTTTACAGCGAAGCCTGATCGTTATTCACCTAGGGAGATCCGTCACTTGGATTATATTTCTCAGTTCAGTACAGATATACGCCATGTAAAAGGTAGTGAAAATACTGTAGCCGATGCACTTTCTAGACTCGACATTGCTATGACTTCCACAACATCAATCGGTATAGTGGATTACGACGCAATAGCTTGTAAACAAAAGACCGACGAAGAGCTATTTAAGCTACGTACATCGTCGAATCTTCAATTTCAAGAAATGCCACTTTTTACTTCACATGGTACTATTACATGTGATGTATCCACTGGTCAACCGCGTCCTCCTTACATACCTCCTGAATTTAGGCGAAGTGTATTTAATTCTTTTCATGGTACATCTCATCCAGGAATAAGAGCTACAACGATTTGTTTGGTCATCCATTAACAAAGATATTCGATCATGGACCAAACATTGCATACAGTGTCAACGTGCTAAGGTACATCGTCACTCTGTGACACCGATAGGTAGCTTCGCAACACCTGACGCTCGTCTTAACCATATTCACATTGATATAGTTGGTCCATTACCACCATCTCAGGGATGTAACTACTTACTCACATGCATAGATCGATTTACTCGATGGCCTGAAGCAGTTCCTATTTCGAAAATTACTGCTGAAACTGTTGCAAGAGCATTCGTTGAACGATGGGTAGCTACTTATGGGGTACCTGCAACAATCACCACTGATAGAGGTAGTCAATTTGAATCTAGTCTTTTCAGAATTCTATCTCGTCTCTTAGGATGTAACCGCATCCGTACTACAGCATATCACCCGCAAGCAAATGGTTTAGTCGAACGATTTCATAGACAACTGAAATCGGCTGTCAAGGCTCAAACTGAACCAAATCGCTGGACAGAGTCTTTGCCACTAATATTGATGGGAATAAGAACATCCTTGAAAGTAGATTTGGGTTGCAGCGTAGCAGAACTAGTATTTGGTACAACTCTTAGACTACCAGGTGAATTCATAGTTCCAATGGAAGAATTTCAAGTTATAGATCCAAACAGTTATGTCGATCGTCTACGCCGTATTATGACTGAATTAAAACCAGTACGTACAAGACCTAGCAAACTTTTCAGTCGATTGCATAAAGATCTATATTCATGCACACATGTTTTTGTACGCATAGATAAAGTTAGGAAACCACTACAACCCCCTTACCATGGGCCATTTCGTGTTCTTGACAGAAAAGACAGATTTTTCATTATCGACATCAATGGAAAAAATAACACTGTTAGCATCGACAGGCTTAAGATCGCCTACACTGATGAAATACAACCGTCTCAAACTTCGATAAACCTACAAAGCCAGCAGAACATCCTGACAGATTTACCCGTTCTGGGCGACGTGTTCGCTGGCCAAGCAGATATCTTTCTGAAAAATGATTTGATTTTTTGTTTTTCTATTTTTGAAACCTAGTTTATTACCGATCACCGAGTTGGTGATCTAGGTGGGGACTAGCTGTGGTGAATTCCTCCTTTTTTGTTAAAACGGTCCCAAATATGCGACCAGTATTCAGCAAATAAAATAGTTCGTGCGTGCAGAAGACGCATGTGTTTCTTTTCTTTTCCTTTGAATTGGCCCTTACGTAACCACCAGTATAAAAGCGTGAGGCGCTACGTGAGAGTACCCAGTCCACTCCAGCTCGTAGAGACGACAACTTCATTTGATTGAGAACGGCTGGAATAATACGTCGATAATTATAGTAAATATTAAGCTCTAATATATCAGCTGTGTGGGTTCCGATACTGGTTAGGTGGTGTTTGCCCCTCGCAGAGGACGAGTCCACATAGTTGTCTATACTTATAGAACAGACGTTTCCCTTGGAGTTTTCATTTTTTATTTTGGTAAGCCTTGGCAGTTGCGGGCAAGTCCAGTATTAATTTAACATTAACCCTCTGAAACCAACGAGCAAGTATTATATATATTTTTCCAGTACGCCTCGGGCAGGCGACTTATTTATTATCTTATAATTTTAGTATGAACCTTGGTGGTACATTAAAATAACCCCGAACCACCAAAAATACACCAATCACCATCACTACATAATTATAGTGTTGACACCAGATTAGTTTCTCCTTGTACAGTTTTGTATCACAAACATGATACGTCTTTCTGTTATTGTTCCACTGATGCTGTGGTTTCAGTAGGTGTGTTGTGAATTGAGAAAAATCAGTTACATTCTCCCTGGTAATATTGGGTAAATGGAGTAATATCGGGTGACCTCAATTTACATGTTGACCCTAAGTGGGCGTGATAAACCTTAGTGAAACAATTTTGTCACTTTTTTCTACATGAACGTTATGTTTTGCGTAATAGCGATACGTTTAGAGATAATTGTGTAATATTTATTTACTCAAAGTCTCAAAGAAACGAATTTGCCAAAAAGCCAACACGCAAATAAATTAACAACAAAATATCATCAAACTGTGAATACAGACGGCGGTGATATTGGGCACATATATAGCGTTTACTACACGCTAAGATTGCAGAAGTGGCAGAAGAGTCATTGATGTTTATATGTGTATACATTGTAGTATTGTAATATTAGTATTGACTATTATAATTAACCAATTAATAGTCAGGGAATATTAATACAATCTGGGAACAAATTCCTTACCAAGATTTTTTTTCACTAATGTGTTTGTAAAGGTGTCTTCTAACACGTTTTAAAAAGTTTAAACCCAACTCCTCTAGGGCAACCCGTGACAGCTGCTGAAAGTTTGGGGTACCCAGACACTTATCCGGGACAAAAACAAATTACAAAATCTGCCTAAAGTAGCTTGTGAGGGGTCAAACTAGGGATTTTTCATGATTTGGAATCGATTGCAAGCATTTGTTTTGGACAAAAACCACTACTCCGCGAAAAAAACCAACATTTCCCGCTCGTCGCAATCATATTTTGTACAAAATTAGCGTTATACGATACTGCTTCACAATGCCAAATGCCTCAGGAGTCGAGGTCTGAGTCTTCTCCAGACTCTACACCCTCCTGGGTACAGTTATTGCATGTAATGCCTCTACAACGTCCGCATGCTGAGATACACTTGACACCATTCTTCTTGCAGCTGCAACGCCGGTTACTGCAGTCTCCATTACAATTGCAGCTAGTGAACTGTAACCGCTCCTCAGGAGCCATGGGCTCTACTGTTGGAACCGGCTCATAACCACGAACCCCTACCGTCCATCCATAGTCACTGGGGTCCAAAGACATGCTCTTCAGCAGCATCCAGTCCCGGGTTTGAATATAGGCACGGAGAGAATGTTGTGTAGCTGCACCATCTGTTGGAGGTAGAGTCTCTGGTTTGATCAGCCCGGCCGCCGCCTTCCGCGAGAACATGTTGTATCGAATTGTACCCAGAGCAGTACCTGGTGCGTGGTAAATGTACTGGAAAATTGCAATACCAGCCCTGATCACTGTGTCCTTGGTAGCCCATACGTCAAGAAAGATGTCCATGTGTTTATCAATGTTCCCTGTACAAAACCTGTCGAATAGAGTAGTTTTCCCGTGGCCCCAGATTGCAGAAACAGTATCACAACCGGTGAACGCGTGACAAAAGAGCAGGTAGCGCCTCTGTTTTTCAGAGAGGGTATCTCGGATCCTCTTGACATCGTAAGAACCCTTCGACGTGGTGAAGAAGAGTGGATGGTTGGTGCTTGAACTATGGTGCACTAGCATTATCAACACGTCTGCGTCTTCCGCCCGCACCTGAAAATAAAACAACATGAGCAAAGCGTCTTGACCAGTACAAAAACGGTGAACTTAACAATCGCCAAGTTATTTACCAATAATACTCTTCCTTTTTAAATACCTACACAAAACTTTACTGACCTCAACAGAGTCATCTGTAGCTGCAGCTAATGCCGCTCTTACAATCGAAGTGTCAGCATCATTGTCACACTGCTCCACGGTGATCTGACGTTTCCGGAATGCTGAAGAGAGGAGATTGATGAGCTCACTCTTGTTATGAGTATTGTCCATGAACTTTGCCTTTGGTGTCAAATGTATCGTATCCGGTCTAATCTGTAGATCACAGCAGGAGTTCTTGGTACGTCGAATGTGGTCGTGATCTTTTGGCGATCTGCTATAGCCATCAAAGACGACAGTAATATTCTGAGAGCGACTGCCAAGACACTGCACGTAGCTCAGGTAACTGTCAGCAATTTCCTGCCAAGTCTGACCTTGTTCCCACTTCACCATGTACAGAAGCCATCCGCCATCAACCACCAGACTGGAGCAGGCTTGGTCAGTGCGGTCTTGCAAATTGGTCAACTCCTTCAGGCTAGTCTTGGAAAAGCCTGCCTTGTTTGCCTTGTTCATTTTCTGATCTTTGTTGCCGAACAAGGACAAGGGTAAGGGAGTCAGCTCATACTCTAAGCTTGTTTCGACTGTCATATCCCGTTGGGCAAAAATTATCAGTCGGTTAAACAACTTGAGTGAGTTGAGTTGAATCTTCTGCTCATTGACCTGGGGAATCTTTCTGAGCGATGACAGGGCCTTTACCTTGAACTTTACATCCATGGTCGATGTAACTGACTGTCCATCCAGCTTTATCTGCATCTCCCTTCCTACTTTAGCCGCTCTCTCAGCATTGACTGCGTCATCTGCAATGCTCCTGAATCCTGTTGAGAAGGACACAAGCAACTGCTTGTCTCGATTATGGTCGAATGGGTTGTTCTCCTCAAACCAATTGAGGGCAAGTCCAATTGCTTCAGCGTCTCGCTTCATTCGTGTTTGGGCAAGGTCTTTGTGGAGTGGACCATGTTTCTTGACACCTTCCTCCATGCGCTGGTTGACATCAGAGAAGTGGCTGAGGGTTTGCACACAACATTTGTGGCCGGAATCACTATTCCTCATCCTCCCTCTGCTCAGCCCACCTTCCGACTTGGCCGCCTTCATCAGTCTCTGCTCGATACAGATGTCACACCAGGTGCCGGACCAATCATGGCAAGAGTAACGGACAACGTGGTTCCCGTGGGATTTGAAACTTTCGAAGGTCTCCTGGTATCCAGGCGAGGTTTCCAATTTCTTCATCAGCTGACAATACAGCCGTGCACCTTTGGCATATTGATGATGTCCCGCAGCTGCAAATGTGTCCAGCATCCTGGTAACAATGCAGAACAGGTGCCCGTCGTGGTCTGCAAGTCGTTCAGATTTGATGAAGATCTTGATGACATCGACCATGTAGTGGTACTGCACCCAGAGTGCAGGCGTTCTTCCTCCATCGGCGAGTCTTTTGAATGTTTCTTCAAACCTCTGTTCAAACACTTCAACTACCGGCGCTGTGTGTCTAGCTCCCATCTTCTCATTAGCTACCTTCTCCATGAAGGTCCTCATTTCACCAAGCTCTTCCTCAGTGAAGGTGTCTTTCATGACGTACTGACAGATGGCTGCATCTATCAGGAGGTGAGCGCGGATAGCCTTGTCAAAACACCCTCCATTCAGTATGTGGTCGGCCGTGGTACTCCCTGGATAGATGAGCTGGATCAACTCTAGGAGTCCATAATCATCCATAATATTACCCAAGGACCCGAGGTAGGACTTTAGCAGGTGAAACCCACCCAACCTAAAGAGATAGAAGATACAAACGACCCAAAAGGTTACATTTCCAGTATTTATTAAATATTTAGACCTGCAAAAACATCAGTGATGACTAATTCTCAGTTCAGTAATGCTGCATTTTATGCCCACATAGGAGTGGGTTTAAACTTATTAATACCAAAAGTACTCAATACCAAAATACCTTTAAAACTAACAGTCGACTACACTAAAACTAATGAAGCTTTTCAACCTAACCTTACCTAAATATGCACCCCCCTGCAAACACAGTGCCCTCACCTTGGAATGATGGGTAGATTCGCCTGTTTTATGATATCCACAGCCTTGAGCCAGATGGGGAGATCAAAGGTCACTATGGCAACTTTGTCTCCGGAGAGCCTCATACACTCTTTGAGAGTGGTGAAGATGGTCCTGTGGTCGTTAGGGTCACCTTCAATAACCGGGAGGAAGTCTACCTGCGTGCTCTGCTTGGAATTATCTGCATGAATTCTCTTCATCCAGCCATTCCAGTTGGAATGCTGAAATTTGTGATCTTGGGCTTTGATCACCCACCCTGCTGCCCAGAGTGTGTCTCCTGGAGAGAGGAGAGGCTGGTGTTGTGTCACAGAGGAGGAGAGCTCAGCGATAGGAAGAAACGTGATAGTGTTTATCCCTGTATGTTTCCTGTTTGTGAATGGAAGAATCTTTACTTCAGCTGCCTTCAGGATTTTAGCCTTGTCGAGTGCCTTCAACTTCACCCTGTTGACAGCTGCTGTCGTCCAATCATCTGTTGAAGGTGGCGCCGGAGAGGTGACTTTAATCAAACCCATTGAATGAAAGGGAGTGTTCCCATAAATAGAAACAATGTTCAAATCTATATTGTCTCCAACAAACTGAGTGACTGCACATTTTGAGCTTGTATCCCCAACCTCCATTGAGACCACCTGAACGTCACTCTGTATTTCACTGTCACCGGCTGTTGCAGCAGCTGATAGATCATCAAGCTCGACGTCAACCTGTACCTCATCATCTATCTGATCATCATCAGTTTCTTCAATAATGGTACCAAGAGCGCCAGAATCCTCAGAGATGCCAACTCCATTTCTGTCATTGAGAAAGCAGTATTTGTAATTTTGTGTCTCTGCGTAAGACTCAGTGTACCCCAACCGGTGTAACTTGTTGAGCATCCACTTTGACCCAAATCTGTGATCCAGTTGTATGGCAAGCCCCATCTGGTATGGCAATACCCCTGACCGAGGCCGATATGCCTTTATGAAGTTCTGCCCCCAAATGGCTACTCTTTCGTCTGTCTTTACTATCTGTCTCAAGAACATCTGAAGGCTTTCTGGAACAAGTGCCAGCTGACTGGTGATATTGGTCATACTGTGTGCAGTAGGGAATGACTTTGGATCTAAATCAATAGTGGCGATGTCGTTGCAAATGAACTTTAGTGCCGTCTTTATGATCTGAGTTTTCTCATCTCCAAACTGAACATTAGCATGGTGCTCTCGCAGAATGTTGCTGGTCCTATCTCTGAAACAGAGCACATCTGCTCTCCTCTCCTGTGACGTGAAATAAAGTGTGTCATGGTATTTCTCTTGAAGCTTCTTCTTTAGCCACTTCTTCGAATATGCAAGGCTTTGATCTGGTGACTGATCAAACTGCTGCAGTTTTCCGTGGACTTGGTCAAGTGTCATCACACCGTGCTCGAGTTCTGAGTCTAACCATTCGCAGAGCTCATAGAATAAAGCCGCTCGCTCCTCGTCTGCCTTTCTTCCTAGCTGAGAGTAAAAGATTGTTTTAACTATTAACTTTCAAGTACATGTCTCAGAGGTTTATATTATGCCTTAACTTTGAAAGATTGAATATGAATTTCTCTCACTGAGTCAGAATCATACCTTTAGATCACTTACATCTTTAGTCTCTGAGTAGTGACCACCCGTCTCGAAAAGAACTTTGCAGCGCAAATGATACAGGGTTTCCTCTGCTACGAAGTCATTGATCCCTTCCAGGCGGCCAATGACTTCAGTGCCCCAATCGTCTGTGCGACCCTGTGCTGTCTTCAGCAAGCTTGTCTTCAGTCCGTCCGCAGTCAAATTGTCAGGAACTCTGTATTTCTTTCTAGCAGTCTCTGTAATGGAGTGAAGAGGTGCACAATACCAGTTCATAAGATGCCATCAAATGCAAAATGTGAATACTTATAATAATAACTGTATTGATTTGTCACTGCCGATCACTATCCTACCGGTACTCATTACATACATGTACCTTTATCCATCACATCACTACCAATCATACCAATCACATACAATGTCATTGCTCTGCATAAGATTGTTACACCCTTCAATCCAACCTGGATGATTTGGGAAGAGATGAGCGGGCTGGTTGCAAAGAATGCATACATCTTTGTACAGAAGCTGAACAGAACGTGAACTACTACTACTACATGCAGTAGATGCACTGAACCCAGAACAAATGCGTCGTCCCTTTGTCTGTGCCGAATTTTTCTCCGTCTGTGCTGCACCTGCAATAACAAAAATGTGAATTATTTCAGAAGTTTATTCACATAAAATATTACCAGTATAAAAGAAAATGTTCATTATTCCCTGCCTAGTAAAACAGGCCACACTTACGAGTTGACTTCGTGGTGACCTTGACAGACTTGTTGTACAAATCAAGTTTACACTCTGAGTGGTATCTCATTCTTCCGACATCCCATGCCTCCTTCATACGCTTCAAAATTGTAGTATTTTCAACCATTTCTGCATACGCCAAAAGAGTAGGGTAGCCTTTAGGAGTTGCCTGTGCGAGCTTCTGAGCCGGCATCTCCCCTCCTTCACAGATGAAACAATTGAGCGGAGGTGCAGGAATAACGTCTACGTCCATACTGCTAGACTGTACTTCCCTAGGGTTAAAACATTGCTAGACTAATGCCGTGTTCTCATTGAACTTACTGCGACATTTCTTTGTGTAATTCTACGGTGCGTTACCACTTGGGCTTCTATACCGCGCGACGTACAACGTTTCATTTGCTGTGCGAGACTGGCAAAATGTCACGCATTGCGGGCGCTGTGTACAATCAGCTTTGACCTATGACCTAAGTAGTGGTTTTTGTCCAAAACAAATGCTTGCAAACGATTCAAAATCATGAAAAACCCCTAGTTTGACCCCTCACAAGCTACTTTACCGTTTTTTTGTGGTTTTTTTTTTTTTTTTTTTTTTTTTTTTGGGGGGGGGGGGGGGGTGTCCCGGATAAGGGTCTGGGTACCCAAACTTTCAGCAGCTGTCACGGGTTGCCCTAGAGGAGTTGGGTTTAAACTTTTTGAAAGGTGTTAGTCGACACCTTTACAAACACATTGGTGAAGAAATTTTTTGGTAAGGAATTTATTCCCAGAATTTCCATATATTTGATAATATTCCCTGACTACTGGTAATATGGGGTAATATCGGGTGGTAATAACTAGCGTTATTACTTGTTACAACCCGGGTAATATCGGGTAAAATGCCCAGTGGGTAGTGCGCCCCCTTCCTGAATTACCACCCCTCACCAATCGGACATGGTTGGGAGCTGGTAGGTGGTCGCTGTCGCCCTGTCCGTCACACGCGACCTGCTCTCCCGACGCATCTACCTGCATCAGGGCCAGCTAAAGAGAGCGAAGAAGATGAGCACGATTGGGATGATGATGAGGAGGAGGGAGATGATGATGTACAGAGGAGGGAGGATTCATCTGAATCTGATGTCTAGAATCTAGTGAGCCAGAATTCTCTGATTCAGACTGATCACATCTCTCAATGTCATATTGATTAACCTGTTACGATGTTGAAACAATGTGTATCATAAGACAAAGGAATAATTGGTGACTAATCCTAAATGGGTTTTGATTGCGTTGCACCAAACAGAACAAATGATTTTGTATTCTTTTTGTGGTTTCATTTGTGACCTGTCATCACAAAATGAGCGTAAAGTCGCACGAAGTGATTTCCCAGTACGGCCAGTTAAAGTCAAAATTTGAAGGGGCGGTCGATTTTGAGAGTATATGTTTTGTTAAAGACTAAATTCCCAACAATCAATTCCTAATTTTTTAGGACGACCAGATAAAAACAAAATTAGTTTTTGAGACAATTTTGACTATGCCTTTCACACAATTTCTCGCAAGAAATGCCCGTTTTCTTATAATCTCTGTATTAAAAAAGATAAATAAAAAAATATTGAGTATCAAACCTCCAAGTGTTATATACCATTGGAAAGCTCTGTTTCCACATAATTTAGAAATACCCATATCTCAATTTTTGATTTTGCCGACTTTACGCTCATTTTGTGATGACAGGTCACATTTGATAACTACATGTATTTAAGTTACAGGTATAACAAGGAGCTTATTTTAAATAATAATTATAGTTCTCTTGTCATTCATTTGGCTGTAACATATTTTATAGAGGCAGTTTGCTTTAATATTAAAGATTAAAGAGTAAAGCAGTACCAAAATAAACGGGTTTGTCATTAACAGTTTTTGACCGAACTTGATTATGAAATTACCACCCGCCCATAATCACAAATTGCCATTACTAAACCTAGCATGTTTATTAGGCATGGACTCGTAAGTAAAATAGCTATAATAGTTCCTTCCTTATGTACTGTAAGAATGGCAAACCCCACATCTTCATTTACCGTTTAAAAGTTAGGTTTTTCTATGTCGTATGGCGGCCATCTTAAATGTCTGGGTCAAAATGATTTCACAGCATCAAACCTATGTCTGAATCGGAATCCTTGTGGTCGACTTACCCGAAAAAGTGTCTTGAGACATGATTGTAGGTGCTCTGGTTCAAAAGTAAATTTGTCAAGATGGCGCCGGCGGCCATCTTGGATTTCTAGGTCAAGTTGATGTCATATTGTCAAACCGATGTCGAAATCGGAATCCTCGAGGTCCACTTACCCTAAAAAGTGTTTTCAGACATGATTCTAGGTGCTCTGGTTTAAAAGTTAATTTTCCAAGATGGCGCAAGTGGCCATCTTGGATTTGGCCCTCTAGCGAAAAATGCCGGGATTTTTGGGAGGGACCGGGGGGCTAATTTCTTTATAAATGGTCCATAGAAGTCAAATCCATCGTCAAACCTTCCTAGCCAGAGAATGGTCACGGAACTTATGTTTTGGAACCAACTAATGGTAAACTATCCCATAATCTTGGAAACCTAACAAATAAAGAGTTGTGTAAGCAGTTAGTGCGACCCCCCTTGTGAACAAACTTAACAAAATCACAATGCCTAGAATTAATAGAAACATAACTGTGGATACTTACATCAAACTTATTATACAAACATTTAACAACAAAAGAGGTGGACAGAAAATTTAGTCTGTTGATCAACAAAGGAATTCCTAATTGCTTACATCTGGAAGGGTAGTCAGTGTCGTCATTGTTAGGTCTGGCTCTTCTAGGGAGCCCAAGACAAGAACGTGTGGAACGCCTCTGAACCTTTTCAATGAGCGATTGGTGAGTGTGTAGGCTTGGGCACCAGACATGAGCAGCATACTCCATGACAGGTCTACATAGGGAAGTGTAAAGTTTAACTAGAACAGTGGAATTATTACTCTTAACAACCCGTCCTATAAAGCCACAAAGTTTGGTAGCTTTGGAAGTAATGTTGTTAATGTGGTTCTTCCGGGAGAGATCACGAGATATGACGACACCTAGATACTTGTACTGACAAACAACTTCAAGAGAATCTGAGTCAATATTATAAATGGGACTAGAAGAATTTCTGCTACGGGTTACAGTCATAAGCTTACATTTCTTAGGATTAAGTACCATGTGATTAATATTACACCAGTTAATTACATTGTTTCAGCCATTTTGAAGGATTACTGTGTCAGAGTTGGATCTAATGGGTCTATACAATTAGTTGGGTCCAAAACATAAGTTCCGTGACCATTCTCTGGCTAGTAAGGTTTGACGATGGATTTGACTTTTATGGACCATTTATAAAGAAATTAGCCCCCCGGTCCCTCCCAAAAATACCGGCATTTTTCGCTAGAGGGCCAAATCCAAGATGGCCGCCGGCGCCATCTTGGAAAATTAACGTTTGAACCAGAGCACCTAGAATCACGTCTGAAAACACTTTTTAGGGTAAGTCGACCACAAGGATTCCGATTCAGACATCGGTTTGATGCTGTGAAATCATTTTGACCCAGAAATTAAAGATGGCCGCCATACGATAGAGAAAAACCTAACTTTTAAACGATAAATGAAGATGTGGGGTTTGCCATTCATACAGTACATAAGGAAGGAACAATTATAGCTATTTTACTTACGAGTCCATGCCTAATAAACATGCTAGATTTAGTAATGGCAATTTGTGATTATGGGGCGGGGTGGTAAACTCATAATTAAATTCGGTCAAAAACTGTTAATGACAAACCCGTTTATTTTGGTACTGCTTTACTCTTTAATATTAAAGCAAACTATCTCTATAAAATCTGTTGCAGCCAAATAAATGACAAGAGAACTATAATTATTCTTTAAAATAAGCTCCTTGTTTAGCTGTAACTTAAATACATGTAGTTATCAAATGAAACCACAAAAAGCATGTCAATACAAAATAATTTGTTCTTTTTGGTTGTTTTTTTAGAGAAGACAAACGACACCACAGTGCAACGCAATTAAAACCCATTTAGGATTAGTCACCAATTATGCTCTTGTCTTATGCTACACATTGTTTCAACATCGTAACAGGTTAATCAATATGACATTGAGAGATGTGATCAGTCTGAATCAGATAATTCTGGCTCACTAGATTCTGGACCACTAGATTCTGGACATCAGATTTAGATGAATCCCCCTTCTCTGTACATCATCATCTCCCTCCTCCTCATCATCATCCCAATCGTGCTCATCTTCTTCGCTCTCTTCAGCTGGCCCTGATGCAGGTAAATGCGTCGGGAGAGCAGGTCGCGTGTGGCGGACAGGGCGACAGCGACCACCCACCAGCTCCCAACCATGTCCGATTGGTGAGGGGTGGTAATTCAGAAAGGGGGGCGCACTACCCACTGGGCATTTTACCCGATATTACCCGGGTTGTAACGAGTAATAACGCTAATTATTACCACCCGATATTACCCCATATTACCAGGGAGAATGTAACCGTTATTTCCGACATTTCATCGTTATTACCACCCTATATTTCCCCTTTTTCACAATAGAGAGAGTGTAACCGTTATTTCTGGCATTGCATTGTTATTACCACCTGATATTACCTAATATTACCAGGGAGAATGTTACCGATATTTCTGGCATTGCACGTTATTACCACCCGATATTATCCCATTTACCCAATATTGGTTAATTTGTTAATTATATTACATGTAGTTAATACTTATATTACGATACTACCGGAACAATACTACAATGTATACATTATAAACATCAATGACTCTTCTGCCACTCCTACAATCTTAGCGTGTAGTAAACGCTATATATGTGACCAATATCACCGCCGTCTGTAATCACAGTTTGCCGATATTTTTGTGTTAATTTATTTGTGTGTTGGCTTTTTGGCAAATTCGTTTCTTTGAGACTTTGAGTAAATAAATATTACACAATTATCTCTACGAAAACACCCTAAACGTATCGCTATTACGCAAAACATAACGTTCATGTAGAAAAAGTGACAAAATTGTTTCACGGTTTATCACGCCCACTTAGGGTCAGCATGTAAATTGAAGTCACCCGATATTACCCCATTTACCCAATATTACCAGGGAGAATGTAACTGATATTTCTCAATTCACAACACAGCTACTGAAACCACAGCATCAGTGGAACAATAACAGAAAGAAGTATCATGTTTGTGATACAAAACTGTACAAAGAGAAACTAATCTGGTGCCAACACTACGATTATGTAGTGACGGTGATTGGTGTATTCAGCGAAGACACAAACTGAAAAGAAAGTGTGCATTGTTAAAATAAATCAGACCTTCATTGTGCTAAATACGTTTGTACCCACATACAAATCCAGCCGATATGGCCCTTATACCATTATACCATATCCGGCTGACCAGGACCTTCACAAATTGCATCAGCGCAATGATTTTAACAAACAAAATGTGTTCATTCATGTTTCTAGGTGTTCCCTTTCAAAAAATATGTTTTTTCTCTATCGTATGGCGGCCATCTATAATTTCTGGGTCAAAATTATTTCACAGCATCAAACTGATGTCTGAATCGGAATCCTTGTGGTCGACTTACACGAAAAAGTGTCTTCAGACATGATTGTAGGTGCTCTGGTTCAAAAGTAAATTTGTCAAGATGGCGCCGGCGGCCATCTTAGATTTCTAGGTCAAGTTGATGTCATATTGTCAAACCGATGTCGGAATCGGAATCCTCGAGGTCCACTTACCCCAAAAAGTGTTTTCAGACGTGATTCTAGGTACTCTGGTTCAAACGTTAATTTTCCAAGATGGCGCCGGCGGCCATCTTGGATGTGGCCCTCTAGCGAAAAATGCCGGTATTTTTGGGAGGGACCGGGGTCTAATTTCTTTATAAATGGTCCATAGAAGTCAAATTCATCGTCAAACCTTACTAGCCAGAGAATGGTCACGGAACTTATGTTTTGGACCCAACTAAATACAGTGTCATCTGTATTGTCTAAGATTGGATTGAACACAGAATGGGAGATCAAAAACAAAGATATTGAAAAGCAAGGGACCAAGAACAGAGCCTTGCGGTACACCTGATAAAACTCTTAACTGCTCTGATTGGGTACCTTGGAAGATTACTCTTTGTGATCTGTTGCTAAGATAAGAATTAAACCATGATAGAACTGAGCCACATATACCATATTTATGCAATTTATCTAATAACATGCTGTGGCTAACTTTGTCGAAAGCTTTAGACCAGTCTAGAAAGATTACATCGATACGAGGAGGGTTACGCACATCAATGACTTCAGCCCATTCATGATAAAGGGTTGTCAACTGGGTTACACGTGAACGCTTAGGGAAAAACCCATGTTGAGCATCACTAACTATGCCTCGTCTACGATTTACAATGTCTTACCAACTACGGAGCAAAGAGAAATCGGTCTGTAATTACACATGTTACATGGATCACCAGATTTGAAGAGAGGTACAACATGAGCAAGTTTCTACTCATTATGAATATTGCCGGAGGAAAGAAAACAGTTGAACAAATTTGTCAGAGGTGTAGCTAAGCTGTCACTGGCAATGCTCAAAAACAGTGGAGAAATGTCGTCGGGTCCTGCAGACTTGTGAATGTCCAAATTGTTCAATAGTTTCCTCACTTCGAATGGCGTCACAACGATGGTCGTTAGTCTAAACTCCGAAGGGGAATGGTTGCAGGATTGAGGAGTTGAATAGGAGTGAGTGTCCCGGGTGAAGTTACTTTGGAAGATCCGGTTGAAGTTGTCTGCATTATCCATATTGTCGGTGATGGCAGAATCAGGGTCGCCATTATGAAAGTTGCTAGGACAGCTTTTCTTTCTTTGGCCACTAACAAAAGACCAGAATTTCTTGGGATTGTTGGAGCAGTTGAGGCAGAGGTCGTTTACAAATTTGTGGTAGGACTGAGCAGTAATATATTTAACCTTATTACGTATGCACTTGTACTTTTCCCACAGGTAAGTATTTCTGGGATTACGTTTTGCAGCTTTGAAAGCTCGTTGCTTTTTCCGGCTGAGTTGAACAACTTCACTAGTGATCCAAGGACTCCGTTTTTTTTCGGTTTTTTTTCTGGCCATGGGCACGACATCCTTAATCGCTGCAAACAGTAAGTCTTTAAATCTGCCCCAGACTTCATCAGCATCAAATCCTGGCGAAAAGCATGTGTCCCAAGGAACACTGTTCAATGTGTTACATAGCTCACTAATATCAGCCTTGTTGTATTTATAGAACATTCGAGTGATCGTTTTGACAGTATGACTTGTATGAATTCTAAAACCAATACCATAATGATCACTGTTACCTAAGCCAGGTAAAGCCCGAGTATCAATGAATAAATCTGGTCGGTTAGTGAACAATAGATCAATTGTGGAACCAGAGTTATCTACATTACAATGAGGACGAGTTATAAACTCTACCATTCGGTTGAAGTTAAGTACGTTGGAAATAACATTTAGTCGTTGTACGTTAGGAACAGTGGTGTTTACATCGATAT
Organism: Crossaster papposus; assembly: GCA_037893245.1. NCBI lineage: Eukaryota > Metazoa > Echinodermata > Asteroidea > Velatida > Solasteridae > Crossaster > Crossaster papposus. The sequence goes on along the minus strand of JBAIAA010000022.1, from coordinate 263,015 downwards.
TGAAATCATCTAATAAGGCTATGACAAGGTAGTTATGGGCAAAAGGTAAAATCGATTCCAGTACAGTTTCATAATAATCAAAGAATTTGGAGTTAGCATTTGGTGGTCTGTATAAACACCCTAATAGAATGGTACTTCGACCGCATGAGGCAATCAGCTAACTTGGTCGACATTGGCTATCGTTTGTCCTGGGGAAAAGTTGTGAACAGTTGTGAAAGGTTCCCCCCTAATCTCTAAATATATACGAGAAACATTCCACGAATTCACCCTAAACGTCTTTGCACGAATTACATTCACGGTATGATATATCAGACACCTGTGAAAATAAGACTCATGTTTACTATTAATTGTTAAACCCTCACCAGTGACTGGTCACGCTCCTAATTATCTTCAGTTAGCATGCGCAATACCATCAATGAGTCCGAATTTCATAGTCTGAAATTCACGCTACAGTGATACTTGTTAATTAAACCATTTCACCGACATGTCAATATTGACTTACATAATACCATGCATAATCTATACTATAATATCTATACTATAAAAGATGTTAAATTCGCCATCTTGTCCCTGGGCGCCGCCATCTTGGAACGCAGGGCCGCGCCATCTTGGAACACAGGGCCGCGCCATCTTGGCGCATGGTTGGCGCCATGTTGGGCTGTTTTCCAAACCCCCGGCTTTGGCTTCGTCTTCGGCTTCGTCTCCATTCCGCCATTTTGAAGCCCATACCAAATGGAGGCTTTGGCTTTGGCTTCATCAAGCGGCTCCATTTTTGGCTAATTTATGAAGCCTGCCGAAGAGGTGACTTCGTGGAGGCTTCGTGACGTAATGTCACGTGATACAAGCCAAAAAATGATCACAAAATAAAAGTCGGCGACGGCCGCCATTGTTTTGTTTGACTGGCGGCGCGGTGTCTGCTAATTTGAGAGGAAGTTTTCACCGACAATTCACCGTAAGTTTAATGATTTTTTTAAAAGAAATTTACCAACTCAAGTGCAAATTGTTCGTGTATAAACCATCATACTATCTGTTAGGAGGGCCTAAGGCTAAGGTCAAAAGGAAATATTTCCAAGTGTTAAGCTACCGTTTTAATTTTACCATGGCATTGGCATTGCATTGGACTCGGAGGAATAAGAAGATTTTACCCGCACTGGTCAAGCTGCCTGGTATTTGCAGTGGGGGTAGTGGCTATTGTTACGGCAGGCGGCCTTCTGGCTTCTTTTGACCAGAAACTATTGATTGACAACGTGTCCCACAAGTCGATATATGATGAGAAGAGCAGTTATAAAGGTGTAGCCTAAGTGCCTAACGTTAGGCATGGATTTATTCGCAATTTCTGTTCCATTTTTATTTTAGATCATATCATCATTGAACAGCCGGCACCCATGCGATTCTGAGAATCGCATGGCAAGCCGTAACAATATCCAGTTTAACTGAACACATTATTAGACCTCGTTGTCACATGCATGTCATTACAAACAATAATTGAAAATAGTTTCAAGTTCAATAACATAATGTCATGTAGACTCTGAGTTAGGCTAGGGCTACAATGGAAATATTGCTGGAGTTTTAGATAGAATGTACTTTGAAATGGTCAGCTATAAATCTCAATGTAAAAAGCTTTAGAGCTAGTACATTCCACTTCTAAACCTCATTATGACATTCGCCATGGGGTGAAACTGGCTTTAGAATTCAAGCTAGAAAGATAGGCCTATCCAAACACATTTAAATAAAATATTTATTGCAAATGAGTGAGCCATATAAACTTACTGTAGTTTTAAAACAACTTGATGCATTATTTTTCTCCCAACTCAATTATGTAAACAGGGAAGGAGGAACTTTATTGAGAAAAGTTCATGCGGGCTTGAGATAACAAATAGGATCCAGAAGGCAAGGAGATGCTATCAGAATGTGTACGAGTAAGTGGAATGCATGATTTATAACACATCATCCACAGATTCTAATTGGCCAAAATCAAGTTGCATGGCAATAAGGTGTTTGACGGTAATGCGCCATCATGGGTGGCTTGTGTGTAAAGCGCTTGCCTCTCACCAATGTGGCCCGGGTTCGATTCCCGGCCCGGACCATATCGTCACCGTTTTCACGAAGAGGCGAATTTCATGAAAAATCGTCTATTTATCGAAATTATTTTTTTTGATGAAAACGATTAAATATTGCAATTTCTACAACCTGGTGAAGTTATACATCCACAAAATCATTAAAATCACAATTAACCTAATTAACTAATGGGCGAATTGGTCCTCCAGTGCCCTTTTGCGTTTTCACGAAGAGGCAAATTCGAAATAGCGTTGACTTCAACGTGTTTATGAAGGGCACTTTGGTGCGCGTAGTCACTTTAGCGTTTTCACGAAGAGGCGAATTGGGCGAATTGGTCGCGAAGTGGCTTTTAGCGTTTTCACGAAGAGGCAAATTCGAAATAGCGTTGACTTCAACGTGTTTATGAAGGGCACTTTGGTGCGCTTAGTCACTTTAGCGTTTTCACGAAGAGGCGAATTGGTCGCGAAGTGGCTTTTAGCGTTTTCACGAAGAGACAAATTGGGGGCGCAATGGGGAAATGTATACATTCTGACTCTCACAGCCACGGGCGAATTTGCTAATGTATCGTTTTTTTCGTTTTCACGAAGAGGCAATTCTATTAATTGATTAATTCTGCAAAACTAATCACCTATTTTTCTTAACGTTTGCTATATTTAAGAAGATTAAAATCTCTTCTTTCCCATGATACCTTAATCTTGTATATTCTATGGATATTTATGTTTCAAACTGCCAAACGAAAAAAGGACAAACTTTACAAGCGATTATCTCGAAAGTTTGTTCAGACCGTGAAAGGCTCAATTTGCCTCTTCGTGAAAACGGTGACGATATGTGAGTAGAGTTGTGCGTTGGTTATCTCCTGTGCCACGAGGTTTTTTTTCCAGGTCATCCGGTTTTCCTCCCTCCTGAACAATCGAACACTTTCGATCTCAGGCTGTGCTCCGTAGTCATATATGAGTCGATGTGGCCGGCTGCCGTAGGCGCCTTTACGTGCCAGCGACTCGACCACGTTGTAGCCGCGTACTTCGCAATTCAGCACACCAGCTGCGAGTAAGGATGATTAGCCTTCCAAATTATTATTATTATTATTATTATTATTATTATTAGTATCTTGTTGACAGGGCAAAATCAACACGCGTTGCTAGACTCACAATGCGTACACAGCAATGCGTGTAAATTTGCCCCATGAACAAGATGGCGCATATTTCTGTGAAACATCTCATTCCAGTGTCTTGATGACTATAATTATTAGTTTCTATCATAAGCAGAATCTGTACTAGATGAGGCAAAATAAACCAAATATTTGCTGCTTTAAAAATTAAACGAGCCATAACAAAAATTATTTGGTGATCCCTGTTGAGCATTTCCTTGGGAAAAACACAATGTCTTGTTTGGGAGGCAATTTTTGTTGCACCAACATCACCCCTTGAAGCATTCAGTGTGTGTGTGTACACCCAACTTGTTATTTTATCCTAGACCATCGCCATTCTTAATTCTGCTTTTGTTTATTTTCTTGATGGTTCTTAGGTTCTGAGGATATTCGGAATTCAAGCACAGATGAACTCCATCGTGGACTTTCTACACCACTATGGATTATGTGCACTAGGAGAGATGAGCCACTCGTTTTCTACCCACTACCTATTTCTAGCAGTGGAGAAGGAAGGTTCATTCTCCAAGCCTCTCAGCCAAAAGAAGGAGAATAGTATCTCAATTTCTGTTTGCCAGCCGTGTTGTCATGTAGGATCTTTGACAATATAGAGACTAATTGCACAGGCATCTTCTGAACAATCAAAGCTAAAGATCTCTGCTCACAAATTTGCTCACAAATTTGCTCACCTGAATCCTCCAATTGTGAAAAACAAAGTACACTCCCTATTATATGTTGTTTACACTGAAAGAGCATGATATTTTTGAAATGGGTCCTGGTCAACTCAACTTTCTTATTTATGATGTTTATGCCTGCATTACAAATAGCAGTTTGTATTTTTTTCTATGCTCGGGAAAATTATATTTCAAATAATCAATTGTCAGCAGTAGAAAGTCTTGAAGTATAAAATGTAGGCCTAACAATAAAAGTGCAAACCTTATGTAAATATCCAAGATAAAACCAGATTCATTCAAATATTAAAAGGCAAAAATCCATGTACATCACTAACTACTATTACATCAAAAAAGGAATACAATTTGTACAACCTATCGATCAAAAGCGATTTGAAAAAGGTTAGTTTAAGCAGCCTCTATTTGAGGCCTCAATCTATTTTTAAAACAAACCTAATCCTGGCATGTTTTTAAAATTTGTAAAAACGTACTTTGAAAAAGCTATTATTGTTTTAGAATGGTACTGGTGGTAGGGGTTTCAAGTCGCAGCAAAGGATCTAAAAGTGTTTTTATTTAACATTGGGATTTTCTTTTGCAGCTTTTTCTTTTGAAATATCTGCGCACTTATTGTGTAATTCTATTGTAGGTCCTCAATGTAATCCTTTGTTTAGTTTTATATTGAATGATTTGTAATTATGATGCCCTGTTTTAATCTGAATGTTTAACATTCCATGTTATAACAGTTTTGCCAAATAAACCATTAGTAATAATACATGACAATTCTTTGCCCAAAAGTACATTATTTATTCTTGAAAGACGGACACAGCATATTAAAAGGGTGCATCTTAGATCAAATCTTAAAAAGACAATTACTGAGTCTCTTCCCGAAGTAAAAACAGATTTCGTTTTTAGCAATGCAAACAAATTATTTTGAATAAGGCATTGGCCCGACACTTACAACCCACCCCCCCCCCCCCCCCCCCCCCCACCCCCACACAAAAATAATAATATTAATAATAAAAAAATAACAGAAAAATGGTGCATGTTTCTTTATTGAAATATTTAAATTATGCCCCAAACAAAAACCTTTTCCAAAGGTTTACAGATTACGAGTTAAGGAGAAAATGTTGGTTGAGTGGATAAATGGCATAAATACATGTGTGGTGAAATCCCTGTCCTTGGATCAGGGTCCAGGTCAGACCCTCAAGTTATTGAGGATGAGGAACACAAATGAACAGGGGCAGTTACACTGGAGTAAAGCCTTCAGTTCAATTGCGATGATTTTATTTGGGTTTCTGTAGTTACATCAAAGACGTACACAACTCACAAGACGTACAAATTACGTCTAAAAGAAAGACCCTGCAAATCCAAAATAAATAAATAAAACTATGTAATATCATTACTGAAATGTATACATTTTGTAAATTTCCTTGCGATTATGTAAGCAAAGGAAAATATTGTTTACCCACTTTGAATATTTAAATAAATCTGCTAATACGACTTAGTCTTACCCAGACACGGGTCACTGGTTTTACTGTTGTTTTTAAAGTAACGCCAACAGTGCAGCCAACGGTGCAGCCCACGGCTTATACGGCATGAAGTCTTGCTCCAGAAAGGCGGCTACCCAGCGCCTAAAGCAAAGGCATACATTTACGCAACGTAATACAAATACGTACATGTTTCACGTATCACAGTGCATGTACACGTACATGTACATTAATGCATGTATTTGCACATGCACGGAAGAACACAGCGCTTATCGCCAACTCATCGAAACTTCCAGAACAGTTTTGCACCATAAAATAACGTGCAGTAATTGTGCAGAGCAGCAAATAACTCGGCCTGTAATGGCAGACTGGCTGAAAGAGTCTTCTGCAATCTTAAATATAAGAATAAAAGCAGACTGCTTGCCAAACTTACACAAGTTTTCTGGACAAATGAATGCAAGTTCCTTGCCAAGCCTAGGCGATAGCAGCAAGAGGCCGTACATTTGATTCGCGTTGCCGGGCCAGCGCGTCTATATGACCGCATGGGCTGTTCCGTTGTTCCGGTTATACCCCTTTTGGATTACTACAAAGTAAGCCCATATTTATTAATGTTCTAAACAATGTTGACGGTAAATCATACTAATTAAAAGAATGAATTATCCCATCTAATAAATCCACATCATTTGTCAGTGTTCTATCTACGAGGTGTCTCCAGTACCGTAAGTAGGGAAGCATAGAGGAATCATTACAGGGGGCTCTTAGCCTGTATTAGAAGACTCCCTAACTTCATTGAAAGTACGTGCCAACACGTACACATAGTAGACGTAGTTCCAGTCGCAAAACCCATCTCCCCACACATGTAAACAATGTACATTTATTCCTGGATACGGCTATTTCCCCCGTACGGTAGTGAAAGCAGGCGCAAAATAATATCGCTTCAGCCGTTTATTAGCGATGTTTCCATCCATAGGCCGGTAACTCAACGAAATGTAATAGTCCGGGAGCCCAGCCAGGTTTAATCATAATTTTGAGTGCAAAAGGTTTGAAGCGTGGGATATGTTGGGGTGACTGGGACAACTGCAAAATGGGTTTTCTTAAGTTTGGCGAGTGGTGCGTTGGGTGGGGGGAGCCCCTGACAGACCCCCTAAAATTCGATTTAATCATAATCTTGAGTGCAAACATAATTTTTTCATGATTCGAAAGTTTATCGTGTACTGAATAGGATTTGTATACTTAAGAACAATATAATTGGTGCTAAGTACACTTAAGAAGGTCTTTAATTAGTGCTAATTACACGTTTAATCATAATTTTGAGTGCAAGGATAAAACAAGTGTCAATGTGTAGCTGACACCTTGCTGGAGCAAAATCTGCCACTTAAGAAAGTTTCAAGTGGTGCCATCCCTAATTAAGAAAGGGTCAAAGGTCATCATAAGTCATTAAACACCAATAATTATAACGTTGAGTGCAACTTGCATTCATGTGTATACAAACAGGTTATCATAGACCGATCACTGATCACAAGCTTAAGAACAGGATATATAGTGCAAAGTCTAAAGTTTATCGTGTACTGAATAGGATTTGTATACTTAAGAACAATATAATTGGTGCTAAGTCTAATTAAGAAGGTCTGTAATTAGTGCTAATTACACGTTTAATCATAATTACGAGTGCAAAAATAAAACAAGTGTCAATGTGTAGCTAACACCTTGCTGAAGCAAAATCCGCCACTTAAGAAAGTTACAAGTGGTGCCATCCCTAATTAAGAAAGGGTCAAAGGTCACCGGGGGTGTAAACTGAACACCAACAAAGAACAATGTAAGTGCAACTTACATTTCTATGTGGATCAACCGTTTATTATGGACCAATCACTGATTACACAGCGCAATGTCCGATCAAAATGTCTGATTAATAAATGATTAGAATGATAATTGAAATAATAAAACGTCAAAGTGTACATGTACTTTACCAAACACAGAAACAAAACCCACCGCATACGAAATATCACAAAACAGTCATGAAGTTCATTGCAATTGCCTGTACCCTCTCAAACACGAATGGGTGTAAATATGTAATACGTTAAAGTTAGGGAATATAAAGTTAAAGTTAGACAAGATGACAATACTGCCGCCTCTTAATGAAGAATGCGTAGTACCTAATGTTACCTATAAGAGTTTGTTCAAAAGCAAATATAATCTATGTCGGTTGGGAAAGCAACAGCTCTGGATGGAATTAGTGTTAAAATGATCAGAATTGCTTCACCTTATCTTAGGCATATATCATTAAATCTTTAACTGGGATTTTTAACCATAAGATGTGAGCGATACCCTACAAATTTGAAACATGCAGGAAATAAATGTAGTACAGGTAACTATCGGCCTATTTCTATACTGCCAATTATCTCTAAGATTTTTGAAAGATAGGTGCACACATCGGTATATAGCTACCTTGATGAAAACAATCTGATTCCTAGTTGCCAGTCAGGATTTAGACTCCTGCACTCAACTGAAAGCACCATTCCCGACTTAACAAACATGTGTGTTGAGGCCATGGAGAATATAGAAGTTACATGCAATCTGTTTTTAGATCTCAGTAAAGTATTTGATTGTGTTAATCATGAAATCTTACCAGAGAAACTAGAAAAGATGAACATGTCATCTTCTGTAATTTATTGGTTTATTAAAGTCGTAAATAAGTGACCGCAGTCAGTCTGTAAATATTGGCGGCACCATGTCCGTAAACATTGGTGTTCCGCACAAGGATCGATACTAGTTCCTTGTTTATACTAGTGATCTTCCATTTTTTATATTCCCAAACTGCAACTTATTTATGTAAGCTGATGACTCCACGTCAATATGTGAAGCTCCTCAAATACAGCTCTTACTAGTTTTCACAACTGGTGCGTAAGAAACAAGCTAGCATTAAACGCCACCAAAACTAAATGTATGCTTATTGGTACAAGGCAGAAAATATCCAATGTTGACTTAAAGGTAGTATACTATTTGCGGATATCGAACAAAATGACTACCGAATTATTAAGAAATATTTTACTAATTTGAAAGTAAATAACAATTGTAGGCATCCAGCAAAATTATTGCGCTAGATATCCTGTAATTGTTCCAAAAATTAAATTGTATATAACAAAAATAACGGTAAACAAGAACAACATAAAAACCATTGCCCGACGCCGGTTGAAAACGAACGCCGTTTTTGTTTTGCTTTTCTCAGTATCAATGACTGTAAAACTTCAGACAGGTCAGTTAAACGATATTGACTATAAAATACAACCCCCCAAATCCACCAATTCAAGATAAATAAAGCAATTACCAATGGTGTATCCAACCTACATTGCTGAGTGATAGTCTTATTGAAAACGTGAGGTCTTGTAATTGTGTGGGCGCAGTTATTGATGAGCATGAAGTTGGTGCCCACATGTCGAATACGTAAGGAAAGCTGTTGTATCTAAATTTAAACATAATCCGTGATTATGTTCCTAAACACAGCCTACATACACTATTTTGTAAGTTTAGTTATGCCAACATTAGAGTATTATTGTACTGTGTGAGGAGGAAGGTACATTTTGTGCGGGTTTTCGTCTTTCCCATAAATCAGAATTGGCCTTAAACAGTACGGGCTGTAACTACGAAAGCTGTTTAAGCCATTGGATACGTATAAATCACTGTTTAAACCTGGTGTCTAACTTCAAACAAGTACTACAAAGCTTGTTTTAAGTTAGCCGCGTTTAAATGACCATTGGAGTTAAACATGTGTTTATAACAAACAATAGCAATTCTTAAACAAGGTACGGGGGTTGTTTAGTGAGTATTCTGAGCCATTTAGAAGCCAGATATGTACACAGAAAGGTAGAAAGGTGGACAGGATGGATGCGCTTCAAATCTTCTTAATTGCACAAGAGGAGGCCAACTAACAAGAATATCGTCATGGTCGCCAACACCAACATGCACCAGGAGTTTTTAGGGACAAGGTGAATCCCTAAGAAGAGTATGACGAGGAACATTTCATCAGACGTTTCAGAGTTAGCAAAGACACGTTGAACGATTTACTTGGACTTCTCGGATTGTATTTAGGACACCCAATTCTTTGTTGTCCTTATAGCAGATCGGCTTTTATGGTCAGGAAACGAGATGGCATTTCTGAAGTATTAGCTTTCCAGACATCAGCTTTTTTCTGGTTGGCTTTCGTGTCACATCGTTTGTCACCAATACATGTAATGGAATTAAAGTTCCTCATGGTCTCAACGAGAGCCATCCTTTCGTCAGCAGTGAAACTGTCACTGTGTTGCCTTTTGGTATCAGCCATATGGCTCAGGCTGTAGAGTATCTAAGTAAAGACCTGCTGAAGATTTATCTACTGAGGCCTATCGTATGTTCATACTGTTGCGCAATCCTCTATATTACAATGTAATTAACAATAGGGTCCACGGTCAATAAGTTTAGACTGTCCAAGTTACACGAGGATAACTAAACAATCATTTAAGATACTTAGTAAGAGCTGTTTAATTCAGGTGTTTAGGAAGACGCGTGTAACTTGGATTTATCCACGTCTATATGCTACATTGGTATAAAGATAAACAGCTTTCGTAGTTACAGCCCTTCTTTTCTTAAAGTTAATGTACAAACATACCTAAGTATCAATGCTTTGTATTCCTATAAATATCCTTGTACATCTGTAAATATTCTGTTTGTATTTTTGTGTAAAAAATAAATATATAAATCTGCTTGGGGAGGTTGTCAAAATAGTATTTCGCAATGAACCCAGCCCATATCGGGATATTTTTGGCCCGTTAGTACATGCTGCATCATCCATAAACCATAAGATAAAACGTGTGCCCGTACTTTTAAACGTCTGGCAGATTTCAGATGTCTTCCACTTCAAGCCTTCTCTTTCTCGATTTGCAAGACGCAGTGTTCAGTGGTTGTGCAGAAAAGACCTGTTGGAGCTCGCTTTGATACAAGATCCCCATCGTGTCATAAAGTGTATCAGACCCTGACAAGGTGTTTGTTAATTCACAAAGTTATCGATCGAATGCATAAAAAAATCGACTTTATTACGATAATTCGGAATCCTGGTGACCTTTGACAATTTCTTTAGTAGGTATGGCACAATTTGGAATGTTCTTAATTGACACACTTTGCTCTACCACAGTGTATGGTACACATTAAAACGTGTTTGTTTTTATGGCACTTGACATTATAATTAAACCGTGTAATTAGCACTAATTAAAGACCTTCTTAATGGAAATTTGCACTATATATCCTGTTCCGAAGCTTGTGATCAGTGATCGGTCTATGATAAACTGTTGATATACAAAATGCAAGTTGCACTCAACGTTATGATGAATAGTGTTTGTTGATTTCTGATTACCTTTGACCCTTTCTTAATTAGGGATGGCACCACTTGAAACTTTCTTAAGTGACGGATTTTGCTTCAGCAAGGTGTCAGCTACACATTGACACTTGTTTTATCCTTGCACTCGTAATTATGATTAAACGTGTAATTAGCACTAATTACAGACCTTCTTAATTAGACTTTGCACTATATATCATATTCTTAAGCTTGTGGTCAGTGATCGGTCTATGATAACCTGTTGATATACACATAAATGCAAGTTGCACTCAACGTTATAATTATTGGTGTTTAATGACGTATGGTGACCTTTGACCCTTTCTTAATTAGGGATGGCACCACTTAAAACTTTCTTAAGTGGTGGATTTTGCTCCAGCAAGGTGTCAGCTACACATTGACACTTGTTTTATCCTTGCACTCAAAATTATGATTAAACGTGTAATTAGCACTAATTAAAGACCTTCTTAAGTGTACTTAGCACCAATTATATTGTTCTTAAGTATACAAATCCTATTCAGTACACGATAAACGTTCGACTCATGAAGAAATTATGTTTGCACTCAAGATTATGATTAAATCGAATTTTAGGGGGTCTGTCAGGGGCTCCCCCCACCCAACGCACCACTCGCCAAACTTAAGAAAACCCATTTTGCAGTTGTCCCAGTCACCCCAACATATCCCACGATTCAAACCTTTTGCACTCAAAATTATGATTAAACCTGGCTGGGCTCCCGGACTATAACGAAGCATCACGAATGGCATAGAGTCGCTAGTCGAAGCCAGCCGAAGCCTCCCGAAGCCTCGGTGTTCCAAAACTTTAAGGCTTGTCGCGGAGCCTCATGAAGACGAAGCCTCATAAATTGAAGCCGGAGCCGAAGCCAAAGCCGAAGCCTGGAGGTTTGGAAAAGGGCCAAGGACGCGTCAAATCTTGATACTGCGCGCTATAAAATGTACGCGTAGAACGTTTGTATCTATATACGCGCGGCATTTTTCAAAATGCGCGTGTCGTCTGCTAACGCTAGCGCGTTGCTATACACGTTGGGCATCAGTGGTCAGCTAGTCTGGTCTCAAAGTATGGGTTATAATAACAACACATATTGAAGAGACAGGGTACCATGCATAAGCTAAAACATGGCCCCTAAACATGAGCACAAAACGCTGGAAATATCGCCGAAAGGAAAGTCACGAGATTTGGAGCATTTTGACCATTTGTCTCGTTAAAAAGGTATTTATTAAAGGTAATAACAGTGCGAGGACCCGGTTATTACTGCGTGATAATGACCGGGTTGGGGGATGACCGCTGGTAATGGACCTTGCCTTCGGCTCGATTCATTACCAGCGGTCATCCCCCAACCCGGTCATTATCACGCAGTAATAACCGGGTCCTCGCACTGTTATTACCTAATGTAAAATTCATGAACAAAAATAAAAGCAAGCAGACACAAACAATGCTTCATACAGAACTAAAATGAAATGGATATGCGCCCTCACTCGAGGGATGATGGCGGCATTATAACACCGTAATAGGGCGTAATTGTGACACCGTAATTGACAATATGTGTTCTTGGTGATGTTCAGCCACCGCAACTTTGCGACACAGAATTTCCTCAAAAGCGAACGCAAACTGTTATCTCGATCAGGACTAGCGCGCATGCGCGACTGGCCACATCATAATACTCGTATGTTACTCCGCATGATAAACTCCATTGTTTATGCCTAACAATGTGACAATTACGAGCCCATCCTTCTGATTATATTTCTACAATCATAAGTGATAATTATTTCAGAATTATGATAACTCATCAATCTCATACCCCTACATCAACAAACTACTGGTAGTGCAGTAACATGTAATACACTACCAGTCAACTGTCATTATCGGTCTTAACCGATAACGGAATAGAAATTGACCGACGGTGTAGTCAAAGTTACTACACTGTCGGTCATTTATTGTTACGTTATCGGTTAGTAATACAGTATCGGTTACTTTGTGTGACATTATCGGTTGATGATGCAGTAACCGTCGGTTACCGGTTCATGCTTCATGAAAAATGCGAACGCAAAGCTAATTCCACATCACAAAGCATTCGCTGCTAAAATTCGTTGTTGAACTTTTGCAAATGCACATTCGGCATTCGCTTTCGCGCTGAGTATAAGCCGACCTTTGTAATGTTGGACTTCATTATGTAGCTCTATTGAAATTGAATAAATGCCCCCCCCCCCCGCAACCCCCCCCCCCCCCCCTGCCCCCGCACCCCCCCCCCCCCCCCCCCCTTTCCCCCGCAATCCCCCCCCCCCCCCCCCCCTTGCCCACGCACCCCCCCCCCCCCAGAAACAAGTTTTTGTTTTGTTTTATGTCTTCGGCCCATTTAATTAATCTGGGAGACAAAATGATACGTCTGTTCACGCCCATTATGTCCGCTTGTTCCATTACGTCCGACAGTAAATTTTGGACCTACAAAAACGATTATGTCCGACCCATTACGTCCGGCAAACGATTATGTCCGACCCATTACGTCCGGCAAACGATTATGTCCGACCCATTACGTCCGACAGACGATTATGTCCGACCGATTACGTCCGGCAGACGATTATGTCCGACCCATTATGTCCGACAGACGATTATGTCCGACCCATTACGTCCGGCAGACGATTATGTCCGACCCATTACGTCCGACAGACGATTATGTCCGACCCATTACGTCCGGCGGACGATTATGTCTGACCCATTACGTCCGACGAACCATTATGTCCGACCCATTGTGTCCGACGACAGAGTGTTGCCAATGCTGGATTAGGCTAGTCTCCACTATATATTAATTTATTAATTTGCACAGGGTCACGTATAACTAACTAACACACACTTTTTCGACCAGTTATGCAAGTGCGCAGTAATAACTTATGCGCCAGTCACACATACACGACGCACGGCCCGCGCACTGACAAATCAGCAATTTTGGCCAGTGCGTTGTCGTTTGCTGGGTGTGCGTCAGCATTCGTTACTCGTTCGTCGCGCGCTGGACCAACGCTATGCATTTGTTGTCACTCGCTATGTGCGTCGGGGTGCATGTGCATGCACAAAATTGTGCGCAGAGCTGGGGCCAATTTAATAGAGCTGCTAAGCACAATAATTTGCTTAGCATGCAAATTTGTCATTGGCAAAAACAAGGTTACAGACCAAATCTTTACGTGATCTTTATTTTTTTCGATTGATAATCAGCTGGTTTTTGGCTTAGAATGAAAAACCCGTAGAATTTTGGCTGGTAATCTGTTTTTAATGAGCAAGACTTTTGTTGTGCTAAGCAAATATTTGTGCTTAGCAGCTCTATGAAATTGGCCCCTGGACGCATGAATGTACACGCCAGACACGCGCAGAGCGCTCTGGAACAAACGCCAGACACACGCGGAGCACACGCTTGGTATTCGTTGTATTTTCGTCGGCTGAGGTCTGGCAAACACCTAGCGCACACCTAGCGCATACCTAGCGCACATCTAGCGTGCTTTTAACGCATGTCCAGCAAACATGCAGCGAATATGGGCGTGCTAAACGAGTGCTGAACGACTCTATAGCGCGCCCAGCGTTCTTCTAGCGAGTTCCTAGCGTGTACCTGGCGTGTACGCAGCGTGTAGCCATGGGGTATATACACGGGTGCCGCCCCCCACCTCCTCATCACTTCTCCCCCGACTCACGTGACTCACTTCTCACGTGACCGCTGCCGTTCACTGGCTGTGCGTCGAGCGCGCGGTGCATGCGCGTGCCATTCGTTCCACGCTGTGCAACACGCTGTGCCTTCGTTGTCAACTCGCTAGATTCTCCCAAATCCTGACAAAAGTTGGGCGCACAACGACGACTGATCTTATTGTTCCTTTTGTTCATTAATTTCCAATGCGCGGAACATGTATGTGTGACCGAACCATTAAGGAATTAGAAAAAGGGCACTCGGAGAGTACAAACCTCCGCCCTCAACCTCGTACTCATGGCTACAATTTTAGTAGTTTTCTGACTGTCCTTTGAATACAAGAGATCAATGCTTTAGTTATCGAAATTAAAACTTCTAAGAATAATGTGGAATCCAACCTCGTTACAATGGCTACGATCTTGCTGCGCCATGTTTTCTTATCATGCCTTGCGCGATCTTAACCCCTGGAATTGTGCCATATACTGGCAAATTTAAATTAGGGCTGCAGTCGATGCGTTTAACGCGCGACGCCATCTTTAACTGTAACTGCTGTTTTGCAGAATCAATCCTTTCAAACATGATATTTTGACGTCGCGTTATTTAGCAATAATTTATATTAAATGTACATGTACGTACCTCTGTTGTCCATCTATAACGTTAAAAACGTTTTGTTTGGGAAAACGAGGCCTCCAAAATTCATATTGTACAGGTAAGGCGTAGATTTGAAAAAAAATGTTCATACGTGTCGTGCGTTCAGGAACTCGCGAGCGCATTACATTTAGGGCGTGCAGTTTACGAAGTACACGCGCAGTACGCACTAATAATGTATTTATTTATTTATTCCATTTCTTTACCCAGGGTGTGCCCAAACAGTTTAAAACTGATTTCATTGGGGCCCTGCATACATCGTTACATAAAAGTACATATAAATACAACATTTACAGAAAGTTACAAACATAATATTTACAGACGTACAAGAATATTTACAGGAATCCAAAACATTGATATCAATTCTGATTTACAAAACCCGCCAAAAAAAACAAACCTGTGGGGGAAAAAAGAGAAGGTAAAATTCCCATCTGGCTCCACAATAGTGGCAACCAAGTTATAACTCCGTAGATCAGCGCAATTGGCATAATATCTAACGGATGACATGTCGGAGCTCCGATTTAAATGTGCTTAATGAGTCCAATGTTCGCAATTGTTCGGGCAGATTATTTCAAATATACGCGTGTGCTCTGTGACGCGGCCTATTTTCGGAACAATGACTAAATAAAAGATAAAAGTATAATGTCACGTGATACGCGCTACCCACTGGCATTTTCACGAAGTAACGCAAAACTCATAGTTAATACAAACGGATAGCGTCACTTCGTGAAAACTCACAAATCAGATACGCCGTGTTCGAGTTTTCACAAAGTGACTACAATTATTGACGCATGAGGGCGCGCGTTATTATAATGTCGTATTATGGTTCCACAACACTAAATACGGCGCTCATTGTAACCAACACAAAAATTGAAAGAAAGAGCGCCGCCTGGTGACGCTCATGAGTAGAGTGGCCATAGTTTTTTGACTGGAAATTAAAGATTAAGACTCCTAGAATATCTTTCTTTTCAAATTTATGGGGGTTGACCGAATGATTTTTTTTGTATACTCCCCTCCACACAAACCACCTCTAAACTGGTGGCCCAGCTCAGGGCCCAGGTCTTAATGTAGCCCCCCGCCTCTATGCAAAATAGACCCACGTATTGGTCTTTTCTGTAAACAGAATCCCCCGAGTTGGAAGCCACGGGTCACCAATTCCTAATTTCCACAAATATTTCTACAATCAGTCCAATGTATAGGCCCCAGGGACCTCTTATTCAAAGAGGGGATCACAAAATACTAATGAGCTCGCGCGCAGTGATTTTCAGAGATTTAGTCACATGCACCCATTATGGACGTGACACACACAGATGGCTGACGTTAGTGTAAACGTACGCTGTGTGTTCATTTACTTTCGGCACAGACCCAGTCTACTACCGACATGTAACGCAAACGCAATGAATAGCTGCGTATCATCTTCCATCTCTGTATTTTCCGTATAATAAACTGTGTATACAGGGGTGCACCGGTTTTAATGGGTGTTGTTTGTATACAGTTCTTGATTTAAACATTAGTGCGCCCTTTGCGCGGACCCCGATTTTTGCAAGATTTCCCATGGGTACAATGCGAAGGTCAACGGAAGATTGGGCATTTTTTATTTCCTCTTTGCTAACCCAGGTTTCCCCAAATAGAAAAGTACCTCTCAAACACTCGTGTAAATTAACCGAGCTCTTTAGGAAAATTCGATCAAACACTTTTGTCGTAAATAACTAACAAATCTCAGCAAAACACTTACGACTTTTGCTTTGTTATTTCTCTATTATCGTGGTACCTGGTCGGTCGAACACGACAAAAGGAACTGAGGCGTTTTCATGGATACGCGGATGCAATCCGGAAGAGGGCGCTGTGTATGGAGGGCAAAATATACAATTAGTCCCCAAATACATGTCGCAATATTCCTATAACAGGAACTGTCACCTAAGTATCGTGATTTGTGGCGATTCAAGAACACATGTTCAGGCCTATGCGCCGGTTGTAAACATACTTGTTTAATACTGGCCAACCACATTGTTCCCATTCATAAATATCTTATAATTAAAAAGTCAAAACAAGTAATTTTTTTTTTCAATTTTCGAGCCATTTGGTTCTTTAATTGTACCTTGTGTTTTGTGGAACACCACTCCTAATGTTGTGCATCGCGCACGTGCAATATACACGTGATATGGCTATACAGGGCTACGGACTCATTAGTTGTATTGCGCGTGCTGTGGGAGATTAATGGAAGGGCCATGTTTTATCGCCTGTTTAACATTCCCACGTGTCGGCTCTCGATCAATGGGAATGGATAAACTCTCTCTAGAATTTATGAATAATATTTAAAAGCTCGTTTTTGCACAACAAAGTTGCCCAAACAATTCCGTTTACCCACACAAGTGTATACGGGTCGGGCATTATCGTCCGTCGGACGTAATGGGTCGGACATAATCGTCTGCCGGACGTAATGGGTCGGACATAATCGTCCGCCGGACGTAATGGGTCGGACATAATCGTCCGTCGGACGTAATGGGTCGGACATAATCGTCCGCCGGACGTAATGGGTCGGACATAATCGTCCGTCGGACGTAATGGGTCGGACATAATCGTCCGTCGGACCTAATGGGTCGGACATAATCGTCCGTCGGACGTAATGGGTCGGACATAATGGTTTTTGTACGTCCAAAATTTACTGTCGGACGTAATGGAACAAGCGGACATGATGGGCGTGAACAGACGTCTAAGCGGGTAAAGAGGTGCATAACTGGGCGGTGAACCAAAACTACAAGGAATGGATCCAGGGTGAAAATCAAAGGGAATAAAGAAGTATGACTGGAAGTAATTGGGGTGGAGCTGGGTTGGGAAGAAAGAGGTGGGGGGGGGGGGGAGGGGTGCGAATAAAATGAGTGGGCAACGGTATTACAAGAAAGGGTTGTGAATATATTATGCATGCGCTGCGATCCGCGCTCGGAACAAGAGAGGGCGCTGTTTGACCACGTTGTTTGTTGTGTTTTGGACTTGTTTCAGCATGGCGGTCGACGAAGAGTTTTCGCCGTCATGGAGTGTCGATATGGGACACAAACCAGTTGGTAAATATTTGAAATGTTCTTGTTTTGGAATGGCGTTCGTGAAGATACGGGTCCCTTTTCATTGACTTTGGTTGTATAAGCAGTGTGAAAGTACAAGTAACAAATAACCTGAATCCTCCAAAATCCTCATTTGAATAAATACCCAAGTAGTTAAAGTAACCTCAGTCAATCTTGAAAAATCATCCATCATTTATAGTTTCGGCCTTATGACCTAGATCCTGCATTATCCTCCACTGGCCAAAAAAACCAACCGCCCTCAATCCTGCAAATTCCTCCGATGCATCAACTTTCAGGTGACCTCAATCCTGCAAAATCCGGCAATTTGAAAAGAGGATTTTAGAGGATTTGGGGTGGTTAGGGTTAATACACGCTGAAACAAAAACTAAAAGTCTCTAGCGTTGCCATGGAAACGGACAATTTCATATACCATGGATGTAAAACATGGCGAGTAATACGTTTTTGTAAAATGTATCGAAAACAATTTTGTTGGCATTGGACCCTTATTCAACCCAAATTTACTTTGACTGCTACTAAGTTAGGTCGCGGACCGTGATCGGCATGCGTGCGCTGTTAGCATACAGTTCTCAGACTTGGTACATTTTCTAGCGGGAAAATGTAGAACTCTCTCAATATTGTTATTAACTTTAGGAAAAAGGCACTCATTAAATGAGCGCAGACCGCAAACACCATAACGACTGCACCTAAGGCCAAGTAAAACAAAATTACATGTTGATCGTCCCCGCTCGCCCCACTTTTAGACGCCACACCGATTTTCTTTTGTTATTTTTTATTACAAAAACAAATAAAAACTAGAACTACGTCTGTTCGAGGAACAGAACATAGGGCTTTTTCGCATTCTCAATTTTTTAGATTAAATATTTCAAAAATTGAACTTTTATACCATCAAAACAATTTAAAATCATTGGAAACGAATTTAAGTTAATTTAAACAGATTAAAATTAATTCAAACTGATTAAAACGATGACGTCATACGTTTGTGAACTTTTTGTGCAACTATCTATCACCTAACAATAAAAAAAGTTGTTATGTTAGCACGTTTCGTTGCTGAGATATGGCTTAAAGGTCTAAACACGTAATAATTCAAATATAATCGTAATATGACGTAACATTTGCCAACATGCCGCTAGAGGGCACTATAACATTTTATGAATTTACCGTTAACTTTGTTGTTACTTACAACCTAGCCATCGCCTAACATCCTTGAAAATAAGTTCACATCGTTTTCCACTTTTAAACTATAAGGCACTTCCGGTTTGGACCGGAAGGAAGGGTCAGGTCTTCTTGCATGTAATACAAATTATGAAGACCATGGATTAATCTATCAATTCTCTTAAAAATCTAAATCAGATCTCTTACAGTTGTTTTTATATCAATTTTCAAAGATTAAATCAAGAAATATTTGGTTGCTTGTAATCTGACACTTGATGACGTCATCTGGACGTAATTAACAGAAAGCTCGAGAGCTGTGTTAACTTTGCTATTTGAAGCAAGAATCTAGATTATATCTATCGCGGTTGATTTTTAAGCATTTTTTTTAAGGTTTAAAGGTCTTTTCATTGTAACTTCCGGTTTGGTGACGTCATCAATATTTCTCTTTCTCAATATGTTATTGGCACGAAGCTGATTATATACACCAGTTATACAGTGATTTCAGCAAACTTCGCCACACACATCCACAGATTATTCATTTTAACCATTATTCAACCTGCCGCTAGAGGGCGCTATAACGTGTTATGACGTCGCCGGTAATTTTTTTGAAAAGTTTATTCTAGCCAGACACTAACATCGTTGAAAGTAAGTTCATATCATTTTTCAGTTTTAAATTATAAGGCACTTCCGGTTTGGACCGGAAGGAAGGGTCACGTGATTTCACGCACACGAGATGAAATGAAGATCCTTAATTATTCTATCTATTGCCACAAAAATCAAGTTTTGGTCTTTTGCGTTTGATTTTTTATTAATTTTCAAAGATTAAATCAATTACAACTTTAAGATGACGTCACGTGACCCCTGATAATGTCACCATGACGTATGTCTGCGAGACACGAGTTTACTATAGGGTATTCACCTGGGTTAAGTTTTATGGGAATACGACTTTGTTTTTCCGTTAAAAGTGCATCGAATCGAGCAAACAACGTTTACAACGTCTATGGGGTTGGATTCTGCGTCGCCCAAAGCGTGTTTACCTACCTGTCGTACGCGGCGCCCTTCCCCGTGGGCAATTTGATGACGTCAACCTGTTTCACATGTTGTCGGCTAGTGTCCTCTCTAGTGAGCGTACATGTGCATGTGCGTACAATGTCAGTAGTGATACATTCGCTCAATACATAATACACTATACATGTATGTGTGTACATGTACATGTACAAATATGTACATGTATAATATACGTGTGCCATGCACACATACGGGGGCAATGCTTTTTGCACCTAGGCCAAAACGATTACATTTCAAGGGTGCCGCAGGGTATGTTCCAGTTCGTTTTTTGCCCCAAAACACAGGGAAGTTCGAGAACTACTTTTACATTAACCTTTAGAGCAAAAATCAAGATTGTATCTGTCACGTTTAATTTTTTAGGAATTTTCAAAGGAAAAGGAGTCTTTTCATTCTAACTTCCGGTCTGGTGACGTCATAATTTTTTCTTCCCGTCAACTTTTTCCTAGCATGAAGCTGATTAAATACACTGGTTATAAAGTGATTTCAGCAAACTTCGCCACACACATCAACAGATTATTCATTTTAACAATTTTTCAAACTGCCGCTAGAGGGCGCTATAACATGTTATGACGTCACCAATATTTTTTTTGAAAAATACATTGTAGCCAGACACTAACATCGTTGAAAGTAAGTTCATATCATTTTTCACTTTCAAATTATGAGGCACTTCCGGTTTGGACCGGAAGGAAGGGTCACGTGATTTCACGCACACGAGATAAAATTAAGATCCTGGATTATTCTATATATTGCCACACAAATTAAGTTTCGGTCTTTTGCGGTTGATTTGTTATTGAATTTCAAAGATTAAATCAATTACACCTTTAAGATGACGTCACGTCACCCCTGATGACGTCATCATGACGTATGTCGGCTAGGCACGAGCTCACTATAGGGTCTTCACTTGGGTTAAGTTTTATGGAAATACGACTTTGTTCTCTGGTAAAAGTACTTGTGCAAAAAAACGTGTACAAAGTCTATGGAGTTTAGGTTACTAAAAGAAAAAAAAGAAGAAGAAGAAGAAACTAGAGATATGTCTGTTCAAGGAACAGAGCATATGGCTTTTTCGCATTTTGTTGTTGTATTGTTCATTACATTTATGATTTCATTTAATAAATTTCTTTACTTTAATTTTTTCAAAACTGCAAATTTTAAATTATTAATTGGATTATATCTCTCGCGGTTAATTTTCAGAAATGTTTAAAGATTTTTTATTTGTAATTTCCGGTCTAGTGACGTCATATTATCGTGACGTAATTAACAGAAAGCTCGAGAGCTGTCTTAACTTTGCTATTTAAAGCAAAAATCTGGATTATATCTATCGCGGTTGATTTTTAAGCGACGTTTTAAGGTTTTAAGGTCTTTTCATTGTAACTTCCGGTTTGGTGACGTCATCAATAAATCTCTTTCTCAATATGTTGTTAGCACGAAGCTGATTATATACACCGGTTATAAAGTGATTTCAGCAAACTTCGCCACACACATCAACAGATTATTCATTTTAACCATTTTTCAACCTGCCGCTAGAGGGCGCTATAACGTGTTATGACGTCGCCGGTAATTATTTTGAAAAGTTTATTCTAGCCAGACACTAACATCGTTGACAGTAAGTTCATATCATTTTTCAGTTTTAAATTATAAGGCACTTCCGGTTTGGACCGGAAGGAAGGGTCACGTGATTTCACGCACATGAGTTGAAATGAAGATCTTTAATTATTCTATCTATCGAGAGCTGTCTTAACTTTGCTATTTCAAGCAAAAATCTGGATTATATCTATCGCGGTTGATTTTTAAGCGACGTTTTAAGGTTTTAAGGTCTTTTCATTGTAACTTCCGGTTTGGTGACGTCATCAATAAATATCTTTCTCAATATGTTCTTAGCACGAAGCTGATTATATACACCGGTTATAAAGTGATTTCAGCAAACTTCGCTGCACACATCAACAGATTATTCATTTTAACAATTTTTCAACCTGCCGCTAGAGGGCGCTATAACGTGTTATGACGTCGCCGGTAATTATTTTGAAAAGTTTATTCTAGCCAGACACTAACATCGTTGAAAGTAAGTTCATATCATTTTTCAGTTTTAAATTATAAGGCACTTCCGGTTTGGACCGGAAGGAAGGGTCACGTGATTTCACGCACGCGAGATAAAATTAAGATCCTGGATTATCCTATCTATTGCCACAAAAATTAAGTTTCGGTCTTTTGCGGTTGATTTGTTATTGATTTTCAAAGATTAAATCAATTACACCTTTAAGATGACGTCACGTGACCCCTGATGACGTAACCATGACGTATTTCTGCGAGACACGAGTTCACTATGGGGTCTTCACCTGGGTTAAGTTTTATGTAAATACGACTTTGTTTTCGATTAAAAGTGACGGGCAGAAAAAACGTGTACAAAGTCTATGGGGTTTAGGTTACTAAAAGAAAAGAAAACTAGAACTACGTCTGTTCGAGGAACAGAACATAGGGCTTTTTCGCTTTCGCAATTTTTAAGATTACATTTTTCAAAAAATGAACTTGTATACCATCAAAATAATTTAAAATCATCGAAAACGAATTTAAGTTAATTTAAACAGATTAAAATGAATCCAAACTGATTAAAACGATGACGTCACACGTTTGTGAACTTTTTGTGCAACTATCTATCACCTAACAATACAAACGTATGTTATGTTAGCACGTTCCGTTGCTGAGATATTACTTAAAGTTCGAAAAACGTAATAATTCAAATATAATCGTAATATGATGTAACATTTGTCAACATGCCGCTAGAGGGCGCTATAACATTTTAAGAAGTCACCGTTAACTTGTTTGTTACTTACAACCTAGCCAGCGCCTAACATCGTTGAAAGTAAGTTCACATCGTTTTCAACTTTTAAATTATAATGCACTTCCGGTTTGGACCGGAAGGAACGGTCAGTTTTGTTTGCATGTAATACAAACTATGAAGACCATGGATTAATCTATCAATTCCCTTAAAAATCTAATTCAGATCTCTTACAGTTGATTTTATATTGATTTTCAAAGATTAAATCTAGAAATATTTGGTTGCTTGTAATCTGGCATTTGATGACGTCATCGTGACGTAATTAACAGAAAGCTCGAGAGCGGTCTTTACTTTGCTATCTGATGCAAAAATCTGGATTATATCTATAGCGGTTGATTTGTAAGCGATTGTTTAAGGTTTAAAGGGTTTTTCATTGTAACTTCCGGTTTGGTGACGTCATAAATATTTCTCCTTCCCAATATGGTCTAAGCATGAAGCTGATTATATACACCGGTTATAAAGTGGTTTCAGCAAACTTCGCCACACACATCAACAGATTATTCATTTTAACCATTTTTCAACCTGCCGCTAGAGGGCGCTATAACATATTATGACGTCGCCTGATTTTTTTGGAAAAAGTTTATTTTAGCCAGACACTAACATCGTTGAAAGTAAGTTCATATAATTTTTCACTTTCAAATTATGAGGCATTCCGGTTTGGACCGGAAGGAAGGGTCACGTGATTTTACGCACACGAGATAAAATGAAGATCCTGGATTATTCTATTAATTGCCACAAAATTCAAGTTTCTGTCTTTTGCGGTTGATGTTTTATTGATTTTCAAAGATTAAATCAATTTGACCTTTAAGATAAGGTCACGTGGCCCTGATGACGTCTTCTTCGTGGTGTCTGTCGGCGAGACTGGAGTTCACTATTGGGTCTTCACCTGGGTCAAGTTTATGGGAATACGACTTTGTTTTTCCGTTAAAAGTGCTTTGAATTGTGCAAGCAACATTTACAAAGTCTACGGAGTTGGATTCTGCGTAACCGAAAGCGTGTTTACCTACCTGTCGTACGCGGCGCCCTTCCCCATGGGCAATTTGATGACGTCATCCTGTTTCACAGGTTGGCGGCTAGTGTCCGCTTGGGTGAGCGTACATGTGCTTGCACGAACGATGTCAGTGGTGATACATTCGCTCAATACATAAACACTATCAGTGTATACGTACATGTACTAGCATGTATATTATACGTGTGCCATGCACACGTAAGGGGTCAATGTTTTTTGCACCTAGGCCAAAACTATTACATTTCAAGGGTGCCGCAGGGTATGTTCAAGTTTGTCTTTTGCCCCAAAACACAGGGAAGTTCGAGAACTACTTTTACATTAACCTTTAGAGCAAAAATCAAGATTGTATCTGTCAGGATTAATTGTTTAGGAATTTTCAAAGGAAAAGGAGTCTTTTCATTCTAACTTCCGGTCTGGTGACGTCATAATTGTTTCTTCCCGTCAACTTGTTCCTAGCATGAAGCTGATTAAATACACCGGTTATAAAGTGATTTCAGCAAACTTCGCCACACACATCAACAGATTATTCATTTTAACAATTTTTCAAACTGCCACTAGAGGGCGCTATAACATGTTATGACGTCACCAATATTTTTTTTGAAAAATACATTGTAGCCAGACACTAACATCGTTGAAAGTAAGTTCATATCATTTTTCACTTTCAAATTATGAGGCACTTCCGGTTTAGACCGGAAGGAAGGGTCACGTGATTTCACGCACACGAGATAAAATTAAGATCCTAGATTATTCTATCTATTGCCACAAAAATTAAGTTTCGGTCTTTCGCGGTTGATTTGTTATTGATTTTCAAAGATTAAATCAATTACACCTTTAAGATGACGTCACGTGACCCCTGATGACGTCACCATTACGTTTTTCGGCGAGACACGAGTTCACTATAGGGTCTTCACCTGGGTTAAGTTTTATGGAAATACGACTTTGTTTTCTATTAAAAGTGACTGGCAGAAAAAACGTGTACAAAGTCTATGGGGTTTAGGTTACTAAAAGAAAAAAAGAAGAAGAAGAAGAAGAAGAAGAAAAAAAACTAGAACTACGTCTGTTCGAGGAACAGAACATAGGGCTTTTTCGCATTCCCAATTTTTTAGATTAAATTTTTTTTTAAATTGAACTTTTATAACATCAAAACAATTTAAAATTATTGAAAACGAATTTAAGTTAATTTAAACAGATTACAATTATTTCAAACTAATTAAAACGATGACGTCACACGTTTGTGAACTTTGTGTGCAACTATCTATCACCTAACAATACAACAAGATGTGTTGTGTTATCACGTTCCGTTGCTAAGATGTGGCTTAAAGGTCTAAAAACGTAATAATTCAAATGTAATTGTAATATGACGTAACATTTGTCAACATGCCGCTAGAGGGCGCTATAACTTTTTATAAAGTCATCGTTAACTTGTTTGTTACTTACAACCTAGCCCGCGCCTAACATCGTTTAAAGTAAGTTTACATCGTTTTCCACTTTTAAATTATAAGGCACTTCCGGTTTGGACCGGAAGGAAGGGTCACGTGATTTTATGCACACGAGATAAATTGAAGATCCTGGATTATTCTATCAATTGCCACAAAATCCAAGTTTCGGTCTTTTGCGGTTGATTTGTTATTGATTTTCAAAGATTAAATCAATTACACCTTTAAGATGACGTCACGTGACCCCTGACGACGTAACCATGACGTATGTCTGCGAGACACGAGTTTACTATAGGGTCTTCACCTGGGTTAAGTTTTATGGAAATACGACTTTGTTTTTCGTTAAAAGTGCTTGGAATTGTGCAAACAACGTTTACAAAGTCTATGGGATTGGATTCTGCGTAGCCGAGAGCCTGTTTACCTACCTGTCGCACACGGCGCCCTTCCCCATAGGCAATTTGATGACGTCATCCTGTTTCGCTTGTTGGCGGCTAGTGTCCTCTTGGGTGAGCGTACATTTGCATGCACGTACGATGTCAGTAGTGATACATTCGCTCAATGCATAGTACACTATCAGTGTATACGTACGTACATATACAAGCATGTACACCCCTATTATACGTGTGCCATGCACATATAAGGGGTCAATGCTTTATGCGCCTAGGCCAAAACGATTAAATTTCAAGGGTGCCGCAGGGTATGTCCAAGTTCGTTTTTTGCCAAAAAACACAGGAAAGTTCGAGAACTACTTTTACACTAACCTTTAGAGCAAAAATCAAGATTATATCTGTCAGGTTTAATTTTTTAAGAATTTTCAAAGGAAAAGAAGTCTTTTCATTGTAACTTCCGGTCTGGTGACGTCATAATTTTTTCTTCGCGTCTAATTGTTCCTAGCATGAAGCGGATTAAATACACCGGTTATAAAGTGATTTCCGCAAACTTCGCCACACACATCAACAGATTATTCATTTTAACCATTTTTCAAACTGCCGCTAGAGGGCGCTATAACATGTTATGACGTCACCAATATTTTTTTTGAAAAATACATTGTAGCCAGACACTAACATCGTTGAAAGTAAGTTCATATCATATTTCACTTTCAAATTATGAGGCACTTCCGGTTTAGACCGGAAGGAAGGGTCACGTGATTTCACACACGTGAGATAAAATCAAGATCCTGGATTATTCTATCTATTGCCACAAAAATCAAGTTTCGGTCTTTTGCGGTTGATTTGTTATTGAATTTCAAAGATTAAATCAATTACACCTTTAATATGACGTCACGTGACCCCTGATGACCTCACCGTGACGTATTTCTGCGAGACACGAGTTCACTATGGGGTCTTCACCTGGGTTAAGTTTTATGTAAATACGACTTTGTTTTCGATTAAAAGTGACGGGCAGAAAAAACGTGTACAAAGTCTATGGGGTTTAGGTTACTAAAAGAAAAGAAAAAAAAAAACTAGAACTACGTCTGTTCAAGGAACAGAACATAGGGCTTTTTCGCTTTCGCATTTTCTTTAAGTATTTTTTTTTCAAAAAATTTTTTTTTAAGTTAATTTAAAAAGATTAAAATAAATTCAAACTGATTAAAACGATGACGTCAGACGTTTCTGAACTTTTTGTGCAACTATCTGTCACCTAACAACACAAAATGAGGTGTTATGTTAACACGATCCGTTGCTGAGATATGCCTTCAATGTCTAAAAACGTAATAATTCAAATATAATCGTAATATGACGTAACATTTGTCAACATGATGCTAGAGGGTGCTTTAACATTTTATGAAGTCACCGTTAACCTTTTTGTTACTTACAACCTAGCCAGCGCCTTACATCGTTGAAAGTAAGTTAGCATCGTTTCCACTTTTAAATTATAAGGCACTTCTGGTTTGGACCGGAAGGAAGTGTCAGGTCTTTTTGCATGTAATACAAATTATGAAGACCATGGATTAATCTATCAATTTCCTTAAAAATCTAAATCAGATCTCTTATAGTTGATTTTATATTGATTTTCAAAGAATAAATTTAGAATCATTTGGTTGCTTGTAATCTGACACTTGATGACGTCATTGTGACGTAATTAACAGAAACTCGAGATCAGTCTTAACTTTGCTATCTGAAGCAAAAATCTGGATTATATCTATAGCGGTTGATTTTTAAGCGACTTTTTAAATTTTAAAGGATTTTTTATTGTAACTTCCGGTTTGGTGACGTCATAAATATTTCTCCTTCCCAATAATTATGGTCTAAGCATGAAGCTGATTATATACACCGGTTATAAAGTTATTTCAGCAAACTTCGCAACACACATCAACAGATTAATCATTTTAACCATTTTCAACCTGCCGCTAGAGGGCGCTATAACATGTTATGACGTCGCCGGAATTTTTTTGAATAGTTTATTCTAGCCAGACAATAACATCGTTAAAAGTAAGTTCATATCATTTTTCACCTTCAAATTATAAGGCACTTCCGGTTTTGACTGGAAGGAAGGGTCACGTGATTTCAAGCACATTATTCTATTAATTGCCACAAAATTCAAGTTTCGGTCTTTTGCGGTTGATGTTTTATTGATTTTTAAAGATTAAATTAATTGCGCCTTTAAGATAAGGTCACGTGGCCCTGATGACGTCTTCCTTGTGGTGTCTGTCGGTGAGACTGGAGTTCACTATTGGGTCTTCACCTGGGTCAAGTTTATGGGAATACGACTTTGTTTTTCCGTTAAAAGTGCTTTAAATTGTGCAAGCAACGTTTACAAAGTCTACGGGGTTGGATTCTGCGTAGCCGAAAGTGTGTTTACCTACCTGTCGTACGCGGCGCCCTTCCCCATGGGCAATTTAATGACGTCATCCTGTTTCACAGGTTGGCGGCTAGTGTCCTCTTGGGTAAGCGTACATGTGCTTGCACGAACGATGTCAGTGATGATACATTCGCTCAATACATAATACACTATCAGTGTATACGTACATGTACTAGCATGTATATTATACGTGTGCCATACACACGTAAGGGGTCAATGCTTTTTGCACCTAGGCCAAAACGATTACATTTCAAGGGTGCCGCAGGGTATGTTCAAGTTCGTTTGTTGCCCCAAAACACAGGGAAGTTCGAGACCTACTTTTACATTAACCTTTAGAGCAAAAATCAAGATTGTATCTGTCAGGATTAAGTTTTTAGGAATTTTCAAAGGAAAAGGAGTCTTTTCATTCTAACTTCCGGTCTGGTGACGTCATAATTTTTTCTTCGCGTCAACTTGTTACTAGCATGAAGCTGATTAAATACACCGGTTATAAAGTGATTTCAGCAAACTTCGCCACACACATCAACAGATTATTCATTTTAACAACTTTTCAAACTGCTGCTAGAGGGCGCTATAACATGTTATGACGTCACCAATATTTTTTTTGAAAAATACATTGTAGCCAGACACTAACATCGTTGAAAGTAAGTTCATATCATTTTTCACTTTCAAATTATGAGGCACTTCCGGTTTAGACCGGAAGGAAGGGTCACGTGATTTCACGCACACGAGATAAAATTAAGATCCTGGATTATTCTATCTATTGCCACAAAAATTAAGTTTCGGTCTTTTGCGGTTGATTTGTTATTGATTTTCAAAGATTAAATCAATTACACCTTTAAGATGACGTCACGTGACCCCCGATGACGTCACCATTACGTTTTTCGGCGAGACACGAGTTCACTATAGGGTCTTCACCTGGGTTAAGTTTTATGGAAATACGACTTTGTTTTCTATTAAAAGTGACTGGCAGAAAAAACGTGTACAAAGTCTATGGGATTTAGGTTACTAAAAGAAAAAAAGAAGAAAAAAAAAAATCAGAACAAAAACAAAGGCTTTTTCGCAAAATTTGCGAAAAAGCCAACTAGAAATATGTCTGTTCTATGAACAGAGCATATGGCTTTTTCGAATTTTTGTTCATTGTTCATTACATTTATGATTTTATTTGTAAAATTTCCTTAGCATTCAATTTTTAAAAATGAAAATTGAAAAACATTAATTGGATTATATCTCACGCGGTTTATTTTAAGCAATGTTTAAATGTTTAAAGGTCTTTGCATTGTAACTTCCGGTCTAGTGACGTCATATTTGTTTCTCTTCGCCAACTTGTTGCTGACAAGATGCTGATTATAAATACCAGTTACAAAGCGATTTGAGCAAACTCCGGCACACACATCAACTGATTATTCATTTTAAACATTTTTCAACCTTCCACTAGAGGGCGCCGTGACAATTTATGACGTCACCGGTAACTTTTGTGTAGAGTGTAGCTAGACAGAGACTATCATAGTTGAAAGTAAGTTTATATCATTTTCAACTTTTAAATTATAAGGCACTTCCGGTTTGGACCGGAAGGAAGGGTCAAGTCATTTTGCATGTAATACAAAATATGAAGACCCTGGATTATTCTATCAATTCCCGTTAAAATCTAAATCAGATCTCTTACAGTTGATTTTATATTGATTTTTAAAGATTAAATCTAGAAATCATTAGTTGCTTGTTATCTGATACTTGATGACGTCATCGTGACGTCATTAACATAAAGCTCGAGAGCTGTCTGAACTTGTCTATTTAAAGCAAAAAAAAGAATTATATCTATCGCGGTTGATTTTTCAGCGATTATTTAAGGTTTAAAGGTCTTTTCATTGTAACTTCCGGTCTAGTGACGTCATATTTTTTTCTCTCCGCCAACTTGTTCCTAACATGAAGTTGATTATATACACCAGATATAAAGTGATTTGGGCAAACTTCGCCACACACATCAACTGATTATTCATTTTTAACAGTTTTCAACCTGCCGCTAGAGGGCGCTGTAACATGTTATGACGTCACCGGTAATTTTTTTGAGAAGCACGATCTAACCAGAGACTAACATCGTTGAAAATAAGTTCGCATCATTTTCCACTTTCAAATTATGAGGCACTTCCGGTTTAGACCGGAAGGAAGGGTCACGTGATTTCCCGCACACGAGATAAAATTAAGATCCTGAATTATTCTATCTATTGCCACAAAAATTTAGTTTCGGTCTTTTGCGGTTGATTTGTTATTGATTTTCAAAGATTAAATCAATTGACCTTTAAGATGACGTCACGTGACCCCTGATGACGTAACCATGACGTATTTCTGCGAGACACGAGTTCACTATAGGGTCTTCACCTGGGTTAAGTTTTATGGAAATACGACTTTGTTTTCTGGTAAAAGTGACGGGCAGAAAATACGTGTACAAAGTCTATGGGGTTTAGGTTACTAAAAGAAAAAAGAAAAAAAAAAATCAGAACAAAAACAAAGGCTTTTTCGCAAAATTTGCGAAAAAGCCAAAAAGAAAGAAAAAAAATCAGAACAAAAACAAAGGCTTTTTCGCAAAATTGCGAAAAAGCCAAAAATCAGAACAGAAACAAAGGCTTTTTCGCAAAATTTGCGAAAAAGCCAAAAAAAAAAAAAAAAGAAGAAAAAAAAAAATCAGAACAAAAACAAAGTCTTTTTCGCAAAATTGCGAAAAAGCCAAAAACTAGAACTACGTCTGTTCGAGGAACAGAACATAGGGCTTTTTCGCATTCTCAATTTTTTAGATTAAATATTTCAAAAATTGAACTTTTATACCATCAAAACAATTTAAAATCATTGGAAACGAATTTAGGTTAATTTAAACAGATTAAAATTAATTCAAACTGATTAAAACGATGACGTCACACGTTTGTGAACTTTTTGTTCAACTATCTATCACCTAACAATAAAAAAATTTGTTATGTTAGCACGTTCCGTTGCTGAGATATGACTTAAAGGTCGAAAAACGTAATAATTCGAATATAATCGTAATATGACGTAACATTTGTCAACATGCCGCTAGAGGGCGCTATAACATTTTAAGAAGTCACCGTTAACTTGTTTGTTACTTACAACCTAGCCAGCGCCTAACATCGTTGAAAGTAAGTTCACATCGTTTTCCACTTTTAAATTATAATGCACTTCCGGTTTGGACCGGAAGGAAGGGTCAGGTTTTTTTGCATGTAATACAAATTATGAAGACCATGGATTAATCTATCAATTCCCTTAAAAATCTAAATCAGATATCTTACAGTTGATTTTATATTGATTTTCAAAGATTAAATCTAGAAATATTTGGTTGCTTGTAATCTGACATTTGATGACGTCATCGTGACGTAATTAACAGAAAGCTCGAGAGCTGTCTTTACTGTGCTATCTGATGCAAAAATCTGGATTATATCTATAGCGGGTGATTTTTAAGCGATTGTTTAAGGTTTAAAGGATTTTTCATTGTAACTTTCAAATTATGAGGCACTTCCGGTTGGACCGGAAGGAAGGGTCACGTGATTTTAGCACACGAGATAAAATGAATATTCTGGATTATTCTATCTATTGCCACAAAAATCAAGTTTCGGTCTTTTGTGGTTGATTTGTTATTTATTTTTAAAGATTAAATCAATTCCACCTTTAAGATGACGTCACGTGACCCCTGACGACGTAACCATGGCGTATGTCTGCGAAACACGAGTTTACTATAGGGTCTTCACCTGGGTTAAGTTTTATGGAAATACGACTTTGTTTTTCGTTAAAAGTGCTTGGAATTGTGCAAACAACGTTTACAAAGTCTATGGGATTGGATTCTGCGTAGCCGAGAGCCTGTTTACCTACCTGTCGCACACGGCGCCCTTCCCCATAGACAATTTGATGACGTCATCCTGTTTCGCTTGTTGGCGGCTAGTGTCCTCTTGGGTGAGCGTACATTTGCATGCACGTACGATGTCAGTAGTGATACATTCGCTCAATGCATAGTACACTATCAGTGTATACGTACGTACATACAAGCATGTACACCCCTATTATACGTGTGCCATGCACATATAAGGGGTCAATGCTTTATGCGCCTAGGCCAAAACGATTAAATTTAAAGGGTGCCGCAGGGTATGTCCAAGTTCGTTTTTTGCCAAAAAACACAGGAAAGTTCGAGAACTACTTTTACACTAACCTTTAGAACAAAAATCAAGATTATATCTGTCAGGTTTAATTTTTTAGGAATTTTCAAAGGAAAAGAAGTCTTTTCATTGTAACTTCCGGTCTGGTGACGTCATAATTTTTTCTTCTCGTCGACTTGTTCCTAGCATGAAGCTGATTAAATACACCGGTTATAAAGTGATTTCCGCAAATTTCGCCACACACATCAACAGATTATTCATTTTAACCATTTTTCAACTTGCCGCTAGAGGGCGCTATAACATGTTATGGCGTCGCCGGTATTTTTGTTGTTAAATACAATCTAGCCAGACACTAACAGCGTTGAAAGTAAGTTCATATCATTTTTCACTTTTAAATTATAAGGCACTTCCGGTTTAGACCGGAAGGAAGGGTCACGTGATTTTACGCACATGAGATAAAATGAAGATCCTGGATTATTCTATCTGTTGCCACAAAAATCAAGTTTCGGTCTTTTGCGGTTGATTTGTTATTGATTTTCAAAGATTAAATCAATTGCACCTTTAAGATGACGTCACGTGACCCCTGATGACGTCACCATGTCGTATGTCGGCTAGGCACGAGCTTACTATAGGGTCTTCACTTGGGTTAAGTTTTATGGAAATACGACTTTGTTCTCTGGTAAAAGTACTTGTGCAAAAAAACGTGTACAAAGTCTATGGAGTTTAGGTTACTAAAAGAAAAAAAAGAAAGAAAAAAAAAGAAAACTAGAACTACGTCTGTTCGAGGAACAGAACATAGGGCTTTTTCGCTTTCGCAATTTTTTAGATTACATTTTTCAAAAATTGAACTTTTATACCATCAAAATAATTTAAAATCATCGAAAACGAATTTAAGTTAATTTAAACAGATTAAAATGAATCCAAACTGATTAAAACGATGACGTCACACGTTTGTCAACTTTTGTGCAACTATCTATCACCTAACAATACAAACGTATGTTATGTTAGCACGTTCCGTTGCTGAGATATGACTTAAAGGTCGAAAAACGTAATAATTCAAATGTAATCGTAATATGATTTAACATTTGTCAACAAGCCGCTAGAGGGCGCTATAACATTTTAAGAAGTCACCGTTAACTTGTTTGTTACTTACAACCTAGCCAGCGCCTAACATCGTTGAAAGTAAGTTCACATCGTTTTCCACTTTTAAATTATAATGCACTTCCGGTTTAGACCGGAAGGAAGGGTCATTTTGTTTTGCATGTAATACAAATTATGAAGACCATGGATTAATCTATCAATTCCCTTAAAAATCTAAATCAGATCTCTTACAGTTGATTTTATATATATTTTCAAAGATTAAATCTATAAATATTTGGTTGCTTGTAATCTGACATTTGATGACGTCATCGTGACGTAATTAACAGAAAGTTCGAGAGCTGTCTTTACTTTGCTATCTGATGCAAAAATCTGGATTATATCTATAGCGGTTGATTTTTAAGCGATTGTTTAAGGTTTAAAGGATTTTTCATTGTAACTTCCGGTTTGGTGACTCATAAATATTTCTCCTTCCCAATATGGTCTAAGCATGAAGCTTAATATTTACACCGGTTATAAAGTGGTTTCAGCAAAATTCGCCACACACATCAACAGATTATTCATTTTAACCATTTTTCAACCTGCCGCTAGAGGGCGCTATAACATATTATGACGTCGCCTGATTTTTTTTGGAAAAGTTTATTCTAGCCAGACACTAACATCGTTGAAAGTAAGTTCATATCATTTTTCACTTTTAAATTATGAGGCACTTCCGGTTTGGACCGGAAGGAAGGGTCACGTGATTTTACGCACACGAGATAAAATGAAGATCCTGGATTATTCTATCTATTGCCACAAAAATCAAGTTTCGGTCTTTTGTGTTCGTTAAAAGTGCTTGGAATTGTGCAAACAACGTTTACAAAGTCTATGGGATTGGATTCTGCGTAGCCGAGAGCCTGTTTACCTACCTGTCGCACACGGCGCCCTTCCCCATAGGCAATTTGATGACGACATCCTGTTTCGCTTGTTGGCGGCTAGTGTCCTCTTGGGTGAGCGTACATTTGCATGCACGTACGATGTCAGTAGTGATACATTCGCTCATTGCATAGTACACTATCAGTGTATACGTACGTACATATACAAGCATGTACACCCCTATTATACGTGTGCCATGCACATAAGGGGTCAATGCTTTATGCGCCTAGGCCAAAACGATTAAATTTCAAGGGTGCCGCAGGGTATGTCCAAGTTCGTTTTTTGCCAAAAAAACACAAGAAAGTTCGAGAACTACTTTTACACTAACCTTTAGAGTAAAAATCAAGATTATATCTGTCAGGTTTAATTTTTTAGGAATTTTCAAAGGAAAAGAAGTCTTTTCATTGTAACTTCCGGTCTGGTGACGTCATAATTTGTTCTTCTCGTCTACTTGTTCCTAGCATGAAGCTGATTAAATACACCGGTTATAAAGTGATTTCCGCAAACTTCGCCACACACATCAACAGATTATTCATTTTAACCATTTTTCAACTTGCCGCTAGAGGGCGCTATAACATGTTATGACATCGCCGGTATTTTTTTGAAAAGTTTGTTCTAGCCAGACACTAACATCGTTGAAAATAAGTGCATATCATTTTTCAGTTTTAAATTATGAGGCACTTCCGGTTTGGACCGGAAGGAAGGGTCACGTGATTTTACGCACACGAGATAAAATGAAGATCCTGGATTATTCTATCTGTTGCCACAAAAATCAAGTTTCGGTCTTTTGCGGTTGATTTGTTATTGATTTTCAAAGATTAAATCAATTGCACCTTTAAGATGACGTCACGTGACCCCTGGTGACGTCACCATGTCGTATGTCGGCTAGGCACGAGCTTACTATAGGGTCTTCACTTGGGTTAAGTTTTATGGAAATACGACTTTGTTCTCTGGTAAAAGTACTTGTGCAAAAAACGTGTACAAAGTCTATGGAGTTTAGGTTACTAAAAGAAAAAAAAGAAGAAGAAAAAAAAAAAAAGAAAGAAAAAAAATCAGAACAAAAACAAAGGCTTTTTCGCACTTGCGAAAAAGCCAACTAGAACTACGTCTGTTCGAGGAACAGAACATAGGGCTTTTTCGCATTCTCAATTTCTTAGATTAAATATTTCAAAAATTGAACTTTTATACCATCAAAACAATTTAAAATCATTGGAAACGAATTTAAGTTAATTTAAACAGATTAAAATTAATTCAAACTGATTAAAACGATGACGTCACACGTTTGTGAACTTTTTGTGCAACTATCTATACACCTAACAATAAAAACAGTTGTTATGTTAGCACGTTTCGTTGCTGTATTATGGCTTAAAGGTCTAAACACATAATAATTCAAATATAATCGTAATAAGACGTAACATTTGCCAACATGCCGCTAGAGGGCACTATAACATTTTATGAATTTACCGTTAACTTTGTTGTTACTTACAACCTAGCCATCGCCTAACATCGTTGAAAATAAGTTAACATCGTTTTCCACTTTTAAACTATAAGGCACTTCCGGTTTGGACCGGAAGGAAGTGTCAGGTCTTCTTGCATGTAATACAAATTATGAAGACCATGGATTAATCTATCAATTCTCTTAAAAATCTAAATCAGATCTCTTACAGTTGATTTTATATCAATTTTTAAAGATTAAATCTAGAAATATTTGGTTGCTTGTAATCTGACAATTGATGACGTCATCTGGACGTAATTAACAGAAAGCTCGAGAGCTGTCTTAACTTTGCTATTTGAAGCAAGAATCTAGATTATATCTATCGCGGTTGATTTTTAAGCATTTTTTTTAAAGTTTAAAGGTCTTTTCATTGTAACTTCCGGTTTGGTGACGTCATCAATATTTCTCTTTCTCAATATGTTCTTGGCACGAAGCTGATTACATACACCGGTTATAAAATGATTTCAGCAAACTTCGCCACACACATCAACAGATTATTCATTTTAACCATTATTCAACCTGCCGCTAGAGGGCGCTATAACGTGTTATGACGTCGCCGGTAATTTTTTTGAAAAGTTTATTCTAGCCAGACACTAACATCGTTGAAAGTAAGTTCATATCATTTTTCAGTTTTAAATTATAAGGCACTTCCGGTTTGGACCGGAAGGAAAGGTCACGTGATTTCACGCACACGGGATAAAATGAAGCCCCTGGATTATTCTATCTATTGCCACAAAAATCAAGTTTCGGTCTTTTGCGGTTGATTTGTTATAGAATTTCAAAGATTAAACCAATTACAACTTTAAGATGACGTCACGTGACCCCTGATAATGTCACCATGACGTATGTCTGCGAGACACGAGTTTACTATAGGGTATTCACCTGGGTTAAGTTTTATGGGAATACGACTTTGTTTTTCCGTTAAAAGTGCATCGAATCGAGCAAAAAACATTTACAACGTCTATGGTGTTGGATTCTGCGTCGCCCAAAGCGTGTTTACCTACCTGTCGTACGCGGCGCCCTTCCCCGTGGGCAATTTGATGACGTCAACCTGTTTCACATGTTGTCGGCTAGTGTCCTCTCTAGTGAGCGTACATGTGCATGTGCGTACACATACAGTAGTGATACATTCGCTCAATACATAATACACTATACATGTATACGTATATGTACATGTACAAATATGTACATGTATAATATACGTGTGCCATGCACACATACGGGGGCAATGCTTTTTGCACCTAGGCCAAAACGATTACATTTCAAGGGTGCCGCAGGGTATGTTCAAGTTCGTTTTTTGCCCCAAAACACAGGGAAGTTCGAGAACTACTTTTACATTAACCTTTAGAGCAAAAATCAAGATTGTATCTGTCACGTTTAATTTTTTAGGAATTTTCAAAGGAAAAGGAGTCTTTTCATTCTAACTTCCGGTCTGGTGACGTCATAATTTTTTCTTCCCGTCAACTTGTTCCTAGCATGAAGCTGATTAAATACACCGGTTATAAAGTGATTTCAGCAAACTTCGCCACACACATCAACAGATTATTCATTTTAACAATTTTTCACACTGCCGCTAGAGGGCGCTATAACATGTTATGACGTCACCAATATTTTTTTTGAAAAATACATTGTAGCCAGACACTAACATCGTTGAAACTAAGTTCATATCATTTTTCACTTTCAAATTATGAGGCACTTCCGGTTTAGACCGGAAGGAAGGGTCACGTGATTTTACGCACACGAGATAAAATTAAGATCCTGGATTATTCTATCTATTGCCACAAAAATTAAGTTTCGGTCTTTTGCGGTTGATTTGTTATTGAATTTCAAAGATTAAATCAATTACACCTTTAAGATGACGTCACGTGACCCATGATGACGTCACCATGACGTATTTCTGCGAGACACGAGTTCACTATAGGGTCTTCACCTGGGTTAAGTTTTATGAAAATACGACTTTGTTTTCTGGTAAAAGTACTTGTGCAAAAAAACGTGTACAAAGTCTATGGGGTTTATGTTACTAAAAGAATAAAAAAGAAAAAAAAAAATCAGAACAAAAACAAAGGCTTTTTCGCAAAATTGCGAAAAAGCCAACTAGAACTACGTCTGTTCGAGAAACAGAACATAGGGCTTTTTCGCTTTCGCAATTTTTTAGTTAAAATTTTGCAAAAATTGAACTTTTATACCATCAAAATAATTTATAATCATCGAAAACGAATTTAAGTTAATTTAAACAGATTAAAATGAATCCAAACTGATTAAAACGATGACGTCAAATGTTTGTGAACTTTTTGTGCAACTATCTATCACCTAACAATACAAACGTATGTTATGTTAGCACGTTCCGTTGCTGAGATATGACTTAAAGGTCGAAAAACGTAATAATTCGAATATAATCGTAATATGACGTAACATTTGTCAACATGCCGCTAGAGGGCGCTATAACATTTTAAGAAGTCACCGTTAACTTGTTTGTTACTTACAACCTAGCCAGCGCCTAACATCGTTGAAAGTAAGTTCACATCGTTCTCCACTTTTAAATTATAATGCACTTCCGGTTTGGACCGGAAGGAAGGGTCAGGGTTTTTTGCATGTAATACAAATTATGAAGACCATGGATTAATCTATCAATTCCCTTAAAAATCTAAATCAGATATCTTACAGTTGATTTTATATTGATTTTCGAAGATTAAATCTAGAAATATTTGGTTGCTTGTAATCTGACATTTGATGACGTCATCGTGACGTAATTAACAGAAAGCTCGAGAGCTGTCTTTACTGTGCTATCTGATGCAAAAATCTGGATTATATCTATAGCGGGTGATTTTTAAGCGATTGTTTAAGGTTTAAAGGATTTGTCATTGTAACTTCCGGTTTGGTGACGTCATAAATATTTCTCCTTCCCAATATGGTCTAAGCATGAAGCTGATTATATACACCGGTTATAAAGTGGTTTCAGCAAACTTCGCCACACACATCAACAGATTATTCATTTTAACCATTTTTCAACCTGCCGCTAGAGGGCGCTATAACATATTATGACGTCGCCTGATTTTTTTTGGAAAAGTTTATTCTAGCCAGAAACTAACATCGTTGAAAGTAAGTTCATATCATTTTTCACTTTCAAATTATGAGGCACTTCCGGTTGGACCGGAACGAAGGGTCACGTGATTTTAGCACACGAGATAAAATGAAGATTCTGAATTATTCTATCTATTGCCACAAAAATCAAGTTTCGGTCTTTTGTGGTTGATTTGTTATTTATTTTTAAAGATTAAATCAATTGAACCTTTAAGATGACGTCACGTGACCCCTGAGGACGTAACCATGGCGTATGTCTGCGAAACACGAGTTTACTATAGGGTCTTCACCTGGGTTAAGTTTTATGGAAATACGACTTTGTTTTTCGTTAAAAGTGCTTGGAATTGTGCAAACAACGTTTACAAAGTCTATAGGATTGGATTCTGCGTAGCCGAGAGCCTGTTTACCTACCTGTCGCACACGGCGCCCTTCCCCATAGGCAATTTGATGACGTCATCCTGTTTCGCTTGTTGGCGGCTAGTGTCCTCTTGGGTGAGCGTACATTTGCATGCACATACGATGTCAGTAGTGATACATTCGCTCAATGCACACACACTATCAGTGTATACGTATAGTACGTACAAGCACGTACACACATATTATACGTGTGCCATGCACATATAAGGGGTCAATGGTTTATGCGCCTAGGCCAAAACGATTAAATTTCAAGGGTGCCGCAGGGTATGTTCACGTTCGTTTTTTGCCAAAAAACACAGGAAAGTTCGAGAACTACTTTTACACTAACCTTTAGAACAAAAATCAAGAATATATCTGTCAGGTTCAATTATTTAGGAATTTTCAAAGGAAAAGAAGTCTTTTCATTGTAACTTCCGGTCTGGTGACGTCATAATTTTTTCTTCTCGTCGACTTGTTCCTAGCATGAAACTGATTAAATACACCGGTTATAAAGTGATTTCCGCAAATTTCGCCACACACATCAACAGATTATTCATTTTAACCATTTTCAACTTGCCGCTAGAGGGCGCTATAACATGTTATGGCGTCGCCGGTATTTTTGTTGTTAAATACAATCTAGCCAGACACTAACAGCGTTGAAAGTAAGTTCATATCATTTTTCACTTTTAAATTATAAGGCACTTCCGGTTTAGACCGGAAGGAAGGGTCACGTGATTTTACGCACATGAGATAAAATGAAGATCCTGGATTATTATATCTGTTGCCACAAAAATCAAGTTTCGGTCTTTTGCGGTTGATTTGTTATTGATTTTCAAAGATTAAATCAATTGCACCTTTAAGATGACGTCACGTGACCCCTGATGACGTCACCATGTCGTATGTCGGCTAGGCACAAGCTTACTATAGGGTCTTCACTTGGGTTAAGTTTTATGGAAATACGACTTTGTTCTCTGGTAAAAGTACTTGTGCAAAAAAACGTGTACAAAGTCTATGGGGTTTAGGTTACTAAAAGAAAAAAAAGAAAAAAAAAGAAAAAAACTAGAACTACGTCTGTTCGAGGAACAGAACATAGGGCTTTTTCGCCTTCGCAATTTTTTAGATTAAATTTTTCAAAAATTGAACTTTTATACCATCAAAACAATTTAAAATCCTTAAAAACTTTAAATTATAAGGCACTTCCGGTTAGGACCGGAAGGAAGGGTCAGGTCTTTTTGCATGTACTACAAATTATGAAGACCATGGATTAATCTATCAATTCCCTTAAAAATCTAAATCAGATCTCTTACAGTTGGTTTTATATTGATTTTCAAAATTAGCTATTTGAAGCAAACATCTGTATTATATCTATCGCGGTTGTTTTTTAAGCGATTTTTTAAGGTTTAAAGGTTTTTTTATTGTAACTTCCGGTTTGGTGACGTCATCAATATTTCTCTTTCTCAATATGTTCTTAGCACGAAACTGATTATATACACCACTAATAAAGTGATTTCAGCAACTATGCCAGACACATCAACAGATTATTCATTTTAACCATTTTTCAACCTGCCGCTAGAGGGCGCTATAACGTTTTATGACGTCGGCGGTAATTTTTTTGAAAAGTTTATTCTAGCCAGACACTAATATCGTTGAAAGTAAGCTCATATCATTTTTCAGTTTTAAATTATAAGGCACTTCCGGTTTGGACCGGAAGGAAGGGTCACGTGACTTCACGCACACGAGATGAAATAAAGATCCTGGGTCATTCTATCTATTGCCACAAAAATCAAGTTTCGGTCTTTTGCGGTTGATTTGTTATTGATTTTCAAAGATTAAATCAATTGCACCTTTAAGATGACGTCACGTGACCCCTGATGATGTCACGATGACGTTTGTCTGCGAGACACGAGTTTACTACAGGGTCTTCACTTGGGTTAAGTTTTGTTCGGATACGACTTTGTTTTCTATTAAAAGTACTTGTGCAAAAAAACGTGTACAAAGTCTATGGGGTTTATGTTACTAAAAGAAAAAAGAAAAAAAAAAGAAAAAAAAAAATCAGAACAAAAACAAAGGCTTTTTCGCATTTGCGAAAAAGCCAAAAAAAAAAATCAGAACAAAAACAAAGGCTTTTTCGCAAAATTGCGAAAAAGCCAAAAAAAAAATAAAAAAAATCAGAACAAAAACAAAGGCTTTTTCGCACTTGCGAAAAAGCCAAATATTGGAGCTTTAACTTGTATACCTATTTGCAAGCGAATCCTTCATTTTTATTGAGCAATTTCATCATCTTTCTTGCATGTAGGCCCACTATTTCCACAACGCAATCGTGAGAAAATCCTCATTGCGACTATCGTGTTGAACTAAAAATATAAATCGGATGGCCGTTTTATCCCACGTTTATGCAGCTAGACTCTATTAAAATAACTTTGGAGCAGAAGCAAGATAAGAAATTTTGAAAAGAATGACAATCAAAATGAACACAGAAACACACATCGCAATTACTGCATAATGTTATTATGTGCGCTATGCACATAAGGAACCACGCTCTATCTGCGTCACTCGCTCTTCACTTGTCATTCAAGCTGCAAAATACTGTTTGTGATATTGGCAACTTTCTTGACAGGTGGACGTTTGTTGGTTTACATTGCACCTTAATAACTTAAACGTCACCATAAAACCATCTTCACACATGTTATGGCGGCCATCTTAGACATAGCGGCCATCTTGCAAAAAATAACAACAAATTGGAAAATAACAAATAATAAGGGACTCCCTCATCAACTTTTTAAAAAGTCCGGACGATCAACATGTTATTTTTGTTACTTGGCCTAACATAAACATCCTGGGCAAAGGTAATACGAAGGCTGACTTCGTGTAAGCAATAAAGTAACTGTCATAATTGTTCATAATAACAGCAAGGTCTCATAAATTACAGAGTTAAAAGGTTGAGCTTGGATGGAGTCGAGAGCGCTGATCGCGCTCTGCGCTGTTGCAGCAACCGCGGTGTTTCTGGGTGAGTAAAAACTCTTTGACATGTACAGAT
Organism: Crossaster papposus; assembly: GCA_037893245.1. NCBI lineage: Eukaryota > Metazoa > Echinodermata > Asteroidea > Velatida > Solasteridae > Crossaster > Crossaster papposus. Next base: position 220,406 of record JBAIAA010000022.1, on the reverse strand, counting down.
TGTCTAACACAAAATATAACGGAATACCACACGCAGAATGTATAACTAACATCGATAATATAGAATGATATGGTTACAAAGATACTAGTTTCCACTTTAAACTGAGACATCAAACGTCAAAATCTGGCAATGTTAGACAGAGTTATTGAGACTGGGTTGCTTTAAAAATCAAAGAAGTGGTTGCAGATCTTTTTAATGGATTTCGTTTATTCTTTGCACATGTGAAGGCCTTCAATCAAAGTGTAAACATAAAGCATATTTCACCTAATTTAGCTCTTTTCATAAGTATAAATGACCGAAGGTTGTGAGCGTAACTGTATAAATATCAAATAGTTGACCTACCTCTAAGCTAAATGGTAAATAAACATCCTTAGGTGTTTTTTTCGAAAAAAAGTACTTGATACAAGTACAGTTCATTGTGAATGGAAGATTCCATTATTTTATATGGGTGGTGTTTTGAGCAAAAGTCAGTTTGGGAAATAGATGTGGTTGCTAAAATTGTCCGAAAGTTCATTTTAAGGAAAGTTTTGCTTCCAGGATTGAAAGATAAGATGTTGGTCTGTAAGAATAATGAAACAAAGTGTTGGTATTTGTTTGTACCGGGGAGCAGTGTTGCCAGAAACGTCATGCTTTTTTTTAGAAAAAAAATGTATATTTTCAAATTTCATATTATGGAAAATAGTGCTCTTTAATTAATTAATTTCTAGATGCTGAACAATGATGCTGACTGACAAAATACCAGGACAAAATATAGTAAAGCAACTAGTATACAAACATAACTCTAAATTGTATAAACATGCATCACAAAGACAGTGTTGCCAGAAAAGTAGCATTAAAAGACCGAAACTCGTAAAAAAACTAAATTTACATAGTTGTATGACAAAGTTGGCAGTGACATTGTCAGTGGTGACACAATTGATAATGACGCAGTTTGTAATAACATAATTGGGGATAATATAATTGGCGGTGACATAATTGGCAATGACATAAATGGCAGCAACACATGTTGAACAAGTCTTTCACAAAGGCTTTAGCCATACATTTGCAATGACCTTCAAGTTCAATAGTGCGTAGTTCAACACTAGATTTTGCATAACAAGTATATTGCTTGATAACATTTAGACATGCTATAAAAGCATCATTAATGACTCGCAGGAAAATGCAACAATGCCAAAACATCTTTGAAGCTTCATTCAAAGATAAAGTGTTTAAAATAAATGGCCTCATTTTCCCCATAAAACAGCTCAAAATAATGTATGTAACGTATACCCATGTTTGGACATCTGTTACTTGTCCTGCAGCCGATTTAACGAAACTGTGCGTATTTGTTGCACAGATATACATAAAACAGACGTACAATTATACGTGTTTACGCGGATTTTTGTTGTTGTTGGAGGCAGCCATTTTTTTCGGGGCTGTGTTTGTACTGTACTGTACTGTACTGTAGCGTGTATACCGATTTTAAAGCCTTTTTTTTCTCGATGAAAAACCCATAGTAAAAACAAAGAACCACTGTTGAAATACACAAACCAGTCATCGCGTCGCCAAAACTAGAGACAGGGTTTAAACACTCCCGCTTTCAGGGAATGTCTAACCCAATTGGCCTGAAGACGTTTGATGTACTTGCCCGTCCGCAAACTCCAACCACTAACTGTCATCTAGCAGAAATAATGTGGCTAGAACTGACCCCCAGATGCGAGTCTCACCCTAAAAGAGGGGGAAAAAACGTTAAGAATTATACTCTGGAGAGGCAAGTCAAACCACCACTTTCTGGCATACCCACTAGGTAACGTACCATTACAGATTTACCAGTCACAAATACAATCCATATGATACTTGTCAGTAGAACTTTTTCCGCGTTTCAAATAAATAACGAAAAATACGGAGGGGTTTTCTTGAAACCTGTACACGTAACACCCCCCCCCCCCCCCCCCCCACCAACCTTTATTCCTACTGACTGCAATCTCGCAAAATAAAGTGTGGCCAGAACTGACCTTCCAGAAGCGTATCTCACTAAGAACAAAACTTCAATTAAGAATTACGCTCTGGGTAGTACAGTTACGCAACCACATTGCCGGCGTACCAGAAAATCATAAATATACAGATTTATCTCTGCAGACCAGCCACAAACATAACATTCTATGACACCTCACGCAGCAGAACCGTTTCAGTATCCCCCAAAAAAATTACGAAAACGATGAGAAACAGTTCTGGCTTGTGAAAACTACCATAAACACCCTCCCATTCGCATATAACATGAGTTCTGATTCACTGCAGCTAACTATGGGATTGATCAAACAAACACAACAAAAAATTTACTGATCTTTCCTTAAAGTATGCCTGCATAAACCACATAACCCAGCGTTACACGTCCTTCGGTTTAATGCCCTTCCCATGTGACCAAAAATCGTTCTAATAATTAAAAAAAACGTGAGCCGAATGTATGATTACGCCCCTTCCTAATAAAAATAAAAACACTTTTTAACGAACAAAACCAATAGTCTCACAGAAAAAGAACAACAATCCACATAACCCAGCGTTACACGTCCTTCAATTTAAAGTCCTTCCCATGTGACCAAGAGTCGTTCTAATAATTAACAAAAACGTGAGACGCATGTATGATTACGCTCCTTACCAATAAACACAACAAATCCCCACCCAGCGCTACACGTCCTTCAGTTTAATGTCCTTCCCATGTGACCAAGAATCGTTCTAATAATTAAAAGAAAACGTGAGCCGAATGTATGATTACGCCACTTCCTAATAAACACAAAAATCTTTGTTAACGAAAAAAAACAATAGTCTCCACAAAGTGCATCTTTCGGCTTAATACCCCATGTTTCGCTATGAGAAAATATGACGACAACACCACTATTTGAAATAATGGTTTGATCCAAAGTGGAACACACACTTACATTTTACAATCTTTTTCTGAAAGAGTAAACATGGTTGTGCAATATGTGTAAACAAAAAAGCTTCTAGTCTTTCCCCTTTATATGTATTAGTGCTTCCAATTTACCATTTCATTACTTAAATATTGTAAAAACTTGCAAAATTTGTTGGAAATCTTATTTTGGCCGTTACCATGGCAACCCACATCTCATATTCAGTTTTTCTCTATTTTTGTATTATATGTACCCATACCTACTAATGCATGAAGTATTGCCAAAATCCATGTTTTGAAGTCTGCCACCTTTTAAAAAATATCTTAAATGGGTAAAAACATTGGGTAAAACATTAACTTGTCTCTTCGTTTGTTTCTCTTGGTTTCCTATTGTTTATTTATGTTGATTTCTGTGGCAATAATTAAACCGTGTTTAGGCCTATGCCTTTAACATTCTAAAGGACACAACATTTTAACATTTTTTTTTTATTTTAGCACAAATAAGATACATTTCTGCCCAATAATGAATTTGAATAACCGAACATACCTAAAAAGCTAATTTTAAGGCTGTTTTGTCGAATTGTTAAACTGTTAACTTGTAAATTCGAATAACGAAATAGTACCTCTGACCAGTCATACAACGAAATTGAATGACCATTGTTAGCAGTATTAGACTTCGCGCAAAATATAATAGGTACGGTGGTTAAATTGGCTGCTCATTTGCCAAAATTGACCGGGAAAAGCTATAGTAAAAAATAAATTTTGAATTTATCATCGATAATTATGGCCGTTTCATGTTTTATCTCTCGTAAAAACAAAGAAATACAAAACAAAATCAATCACACGCAAGAGTCTTATATACATACACTCATCGGCTCGGAGGTGCCAGGAAGTTTATTCACGACTTTTATGTGCGATACATACACGGCCTAGTCTATGTAGTAAAGGCCTGGTCACAACGAACCGACGACGCATTTGTGCCACGACACGACAACAAATTTGGGCAAATCGTGGGTCATCGGGGGTCTTCGCAATTAGACATGCACCTTTTTTGTTCGACGATTTGTTTTGTGGTATCTTTGTCTTGTGGCTGTGTTGAGTCTGTTCTACGACAGTCTTGCGACGTGCACATCAGCCACTGTTACCCCCTTTCTCTTGTTGGTTTTCGTCTTGAGAGGCATTCTGGATACACATTGGATTAAATTCGGGCAGAACTGTTCCCACTGAAAAATCTCAACAGACAATGGCAGGCAACAGCCAGGCCTCATTATAAAGTCGAGAGACGGACGCGCGAGCGCCCCACGCGCATCCCACGAGTGAACCACGACAGCCCTCCCGACAATACCCGACAACTCACGATGGTCCCACGACTGTCGCACTGTTGCACGACACATCCACGACATAACCACGCCATGTCTTTTTTTTGAGGCGTCCCCATCGCCAAACCATCGTTAATGTGTCGTAGCCCTTGTGACCACTCGAAATAGGTTTCGGGCATGTTGCAAGATCTGGCCACGACAAATATTGTATGGGTGTAGGCCTACCACGATAACATTTCGTACGATCCGTTGTGACCGGGGCTTAAGGCCCGGTCCCACTGCACTTACGGATGCAAAGAGGATGTAAAACGGAACAAAATCTTGCCATCCGTTGGAAAACGCTATGCATCCGTTGTGTACTCATTGCATACGTGTTTCATACGCTCTATCCATCGAGCATCCGTCCACTGTCATTTCATCCGCGCAAAAAGTTTTAAGCTGCACAAAACTTTTAGAACGGATGAACTTTCCGCCGTGTACGATGTAAATCCGCGACAAATACGAGCAACAAACGTTCTATGTCCGTTATCATCCGCTAAACGTCCGCTGTATCCTCTCTGCATCCTCTGGGCATCCTCGCAACTCACATCCGCTGCAGCTGAAAACGGAAAGAGAGAGGAAAGATAAGGTACATGGAACGTCTATACATCGTTAGTAGCACGGAAATAGAAAGGATGTAAGCATATGCATCTCGTATATAAAGCATTCGGAGCTGTCGTCCACTTCCATCCGCTTTCATCCGCTAGGCTTCCGCTGAACATCCGTTTAACATCCCCGCTACATACTACCCACGTCCGTTCTTTTCCGTTCTGTTTTCGCAAATTTTCGCAAATTTGTCCATTTCTGGAGCGGATGAAAACGGATGGAGCGACCCCCGAAATGTTGCTCGTCCGCTGTGTCCTTTATGCATACGTTTTGTGTCCATCGGCCAGTGGGACCGGGCCTGTACCAACGGATAATGTACACGAATCCACGCACGTACATTTACGTATACTGTACATGTACGTCTATACTCATAGCGTTGTAAAATCATCCAATTGTGTCTCCATTATATAGTCCTAATATTTATTTATTTTCTATTTTTTTGAAGACAAATGCAAATATAGGTTTTTCCGGACGATATCGGAAAATGTACACATTAATTTGTAAAAGATGCATTCATTTTTGTGCGAAATAGTATGAACGTTCCCAATCCTGTTTAACAATTGATAATTCTTTTCCCATGAAGGTGCATTCAGTCGTAAAACATCAGCGTACGATTTCCCGAATGTGCACTAAAATTTAGTATCAATAATTCATTTTAGCGTGAATTCGAATGCACACCCGCCATCATGTGTTTCGTTTAGTTTATACCAATCGATTTCGCTAAATGTGCAGCCGATTTCATGCGCATTTAAACACAAATATGTCTGTCAAGCATTGGAATTAATTCATGTGTTAATAAATGATATATAAACCCCTAAGTTGAAAACAAAAATCTGTATTTTCTCAGCATTTGCCTCGATCGCATCATATAGCTAGATTTTACTTTATACCCCCTTACATTTTCCAAGAAATAGCTGCAAGAGGGAGATACAGACGAGTCTCGGACGTTGATCGAAATTGCCTTATCGATGCCTTTCAGGCTGACGACGCGAACTGCTGAGATGTAGCATGTAGACTCGACATCAACCAATCATGTCTTGGTGAACAGTTCATTGACGGATAAAGAATAGAACTGATAAAATGATAGGTTTTTCCTGCGAATTTAAACTTCAATCAATTTAATACCCGGCTCATTCAATTTCATTTGAAAATGAATGCTCCGTTGCATCAGCCTTCAACAGTCAAAAGGAGTAATTCCAATCAGCAGTTAGCATTCACTGGCCAAATAAGATCCTTCAAATTCATGAGGTCGCAAAGATTATTCAATTCGGTAATAGCCAACAGCAAGAGGCTGGTCAAGTGAATTTTGCCGACTCGGAGCCTAGCGAGCCCGAAGCCATTACAAAAAATGGATTCTAGATGCTCTGTTGTGCAATCTGAGGCATTTCCTTGCTACTTTCCTCTGACTCTTTAAATCAAATTTCCAAACTTTCTTGGCATTTTTTATTGCATAATTTTTCTTCTGAGCGGAACTCATAAAGGGAGCGGGGATGACTGGCATCATGATCAAAAGGTGATCTACACCAAGACATCATCGCCTTAAACAGTTCACTGCAAAATCGCCTACTTTTATCAATTCAGTGTAGTGTACATATTGTGTAGGCCTATTTCACCAATCAATATTAAAATTTATAGTTCTGTGGAAACTTGAACTGAGATAAGGACATTAGGATTTACTGTTCTGTGGTAACTTTGAACTTCCAGTGACCTGCCTAATTGTCACTTGGTCTCAAATCTCACAATAACGTAGGGTCAAATGGGGGTCAATGTACACCTGACTTTAGACGAATAAAGTATGCTAGAGAATTACTAAGAGAGCTTTCTGTGTTATTTCCCTCAGTCGGAATTTAGAGCCTCGGTCGGCAAATGGCCCACCAAATTATTAATTTGGTGGCCCATTTTGTCGAGTAAGTTTTGTGGTCAAGTTGCCGACTGCGGCTCAAATTGCCGACTGAGGGAAAGTATTGGGGGGTGTGACACCCCCCCCCCCGGTCGCTACGCCCCTGCATAAAGACCAGTGCAAAAGATTACAAGGCTGTTGCAAACGATTTTGTTTTCATTTCAAACTTATCACCATAGCTTTTCAAACTTTACTTAACATTCTTCTAGATACAGGGTACTCTCTAAATGCAAAAGAGTGAAAACGCCACTTTATCGCCCGAGTGTTAACGGTTTAACTCTTTTGTGAGTTGGATTCACTCTGATTCGAGTGAAGAAATGATACAAAGTCGTATAAGGGTAATCACTGTTTATCGAGTGAGCCACTGTACCACTCACTTTTTGGAGTGATTCCGATGACCACCCTTTTATGAGGGAGCGCCCTATATTATAGGCCTATTCGCGGTATATGTGCGGCGAATGCAGCAAGCATTTTACATTCTCGAACTTTACAAACAGCCTGTATTCCAACTTGCATTGAACTTTCTATCAAATTTGCATTCAAAAATTTGAAATAAAGATTCGTTTGTTTCCGACCCACACTGCAAAAACTTTGGTGTTAAACATTTAACACCAATGTTTTTAAAATCTTTTGGAATGAAAATTGGTGTTAAAATGGAGTAAAAGTATTAGTTTCAAATCAAGTACTATAGTGTTAGGTACCGTCGGTGTTAAATTTGACCTAGTGCGCATGCGTGTGTGAAATAAAGCCCTCTGATTGGTCGATAAGAAATTATCGGATATCGCTGTGTTAACAATAGTCGATGTTAAATTGTTGTATTTAGTAAAAAAATTCATGTTTTTACCATAATACATGTATGTAATTATTTAAACGATTCCATGATTGAATTTTGATTTTTGTTCAAACATAGTTAAAAATTCACGTTACATTTTATTCGTTTTCAAATTTTGACATTATTCATAAAAAAACTGGCTGTGACTTCGTCGCGGACAAAAAAGCGCAGTATAAAACTAACTAACGGCAATGGCTATGTTTGTACAGTGTAGTACGTATTCAGTAGGTAATATCTAATAGGAATAGGTTATTATTGTAAGGATGTGTAATGTGTAATAAGTTAGTTCTTGGTATTATTTCATTACGTAATTTGTCCATGCAGTTAATATGTACACAATTATAGTGTTAAAACAGTATATCTTTTCTCTAGAATGACGAGCAAATGACGTCATATCCACGTGAAATGTTGCTATCAGGGTGTACACCAACATTGGTGTTCAAATAATTTGCTTCCCAAACTGTTGTTATTGAACACCCAAATCATTGCCCAAAATAAAAACCAGGAAATAATTTTACACCATTTGCGTACAATTTAACACCACAGTTTTCTATAGCACTCTTGTCACTCTGTTCACTCTTTTTATAGTGTTTTTTTTCCAATCTTTTTTGAGTGAATTACAGCATGTTAGAGTCACTCTTTTGTTCATCTCGAAAAAGAGTTGTCCCCCATATTGGCTCTTTGGCCGAGTAACACTTTCACTCTTTTCGAGTAGTTGTTCACTCTTTTACATTTAGAGAGTACAGGCTTTAATTTGAATCATGGAATAACAAAGAACAAAGAACCATATTGCAATTAAAACAAAACACATAACGTACATGTACATGTACATGGAATGCAAACAACACAGACACGCCAAAGTAAAGTGCCAAGTTACTGCCATACAGCTTCCTCGAATAAACAAGCAACAACGTATGTTTAATTTGAACGCAAAGAAGTTGAAATTCGGTGCCTATAAACGGAAAAAAAAACCCAAACCCTAGCAACAAATTAATGTGCGCTTCGATGAGTCTTAATTGAATTTCATCAATTATAGATAGGTAGTAGAAATTCAAATGAAAATGTAGTCTTAAATGCCTATCCATGAAGTATAATGACTAAAACTAACCTGAATGAAAAGAACGAAATCATGTGTACACAAACAAGAACTTGAATGCAATAGTAGCTAAAAAAGAAACCCTAGTTTGGTTGTATTAGAATGAAGGGCGTGAATTTGAATGCGTGTTAATGAATTCGAATGAATTTGTGATTAAATTGGCCTGAAAAACCTATAGTAACCTCAATCCTTCAAAATCCTCCTTTGGATAAATCCCAAGTTAACCTCAATCCTGCAAATTCATCCAGCATGCATTAGACCTTATGTCCTAGAGCCTGCATTATCCTCCATTGGCAAAAGCCCTCAATCCTGCAAATTTATCTGATGCATCAACTTTCAAGTTACCTCATTCCTGCAAAATCCTGCAATTTGCAAAGAGGATTTTGGGGGATTCGGGATGGTTAGGGTTAAAATACATTTAAGATAGAGAGCCAACACATTAATGACCAATAAGTCCCACAATACATTGATTTATTAATGATTTAATCCAAGTTGTATCGTGAATTGTATAACCATAATACTTTTTGAAATTTAATGAAATGAAAAAGAATATTCAATTCAGGCCGTGAAACAAAAAATATTCAATTAAATCGATTTGCTGTAAAATATATTGCACATTCGTAATAATCGGCCATGCATACGTCAAACCGAAAGCCCAATCGTGTGTTTGTAATCGTTTAAATGAAGCGCTAAGCACATTCATGTATTTAAATTAAGCAACATAAAATTGAATGCTAGTTTTTGCAAAAATGAAACTCGGACATACGTCGTTTTAAAAATCTGCGCGAATTTGAATGCATCTTTTACAAATAAATGTGCACATTTTGCGATGTCGTCTGGGAAAACCTATACAATTCATAAATATCAGAGACAGTTTCCTACTGTTCGACTATTTTGCAGTTTAAATTCCTATTTTTAAACAGCCGACAATGGCCTAGACGGTGTTTTAACCTGTTTTTATTTGTGTGTGTCACATTAAATTTGGACTTCTATGCATTGGATGAAACCTTCCACAGCATGCACTGTACCACGAAATTGTATGCAGAATGTGCGAATTTAAATTATAACAAAATGAAAAATAATATTCAGTTCAGGCCGTGACACAATGACAATTCGATTTGTTGGGAAATATACTGTAAATTCTCAATAATCAGCCACGCATCCGTCAAACCGAAAGTCTAATCACATATTTATAACCGCTGAAATGAAACGTTATGCACATTCATTTATTTGAATAAAACAACATGACATGAATGCTCGTTTTTGCACAAATAAAACCCAGATATACGTCGTTATCAAATCAGCAAATTACAGCAAATACTAGAAAATAAAAAGTAAATACTTGTTGTTATTATTGATACGACCCATTGATACGAACCGTCGTTATCAAATTCAGCGCCAAATTGAATGTATATTTTACAAATGAATTTGCGCATTTTTTTTATATCGTCCGGGAAAACCTATATTACAGCAAATGCTAGAACATAAAAAGTAAATACTTATATTAATACGACCCATTGAACAAAAATGTTTTTAGACGCTTGTTTCAATGTTTTCACAGTGCGCTTGGTACACGCAGGGACCAAGGTGGGAACACTGCACTTTGGCCCTGTGCCACCACCGGTTCACGGGGAGGAATTCGACATGCGCCAGTGGTTGAAATCAGCCATGCCAAAAAGAGAGGATCGATGCCGCCAACAAGGACAAGGGCAAGGACAAGGACCTACGGAAAGTCGTACAGAAAGACGTACGTAAGGGGTTTCTTATAAACACTGCTGTTTCCGCTCTTGGTAGCAGACTACAAACTACTAATTGCACAGTACTTACTATTTGTTGGTGTCTTCCCCCTTTAATTTGTAAAATTTTTCCCCAAAAAAATTGACAATAAGAAAAGTGGTTACTAATGGATTCGAACCAGGGCCCTTTCGATCTATTGCTCAACCCACTATCCACTAGACTACCGTGACAGGTCGACGACAGCCGTTCGTTTAAATGCATACATGTATTTATACTCGTAGACTCAAGTCAAACATTGCTGTGACGTCGTTGTTTTTCTAGAGCTCTTCGTAGTCTTCTTTAAGAACGCATAGTGTAATATTTTTAGGAGGAATATGCACCTTCAATGCTATAACACTAACACCGTGTTGTACTTTGGGTACGTACGTAATCTCTGGCTTGTTATGAGTGCGTTCATTTAGCTCACACTTGTATGTTTGCCAGTGCGCGGCAGCGCCAGCTTTTACGCACGCGGTAACACCCCATCCACCCCCCCCCCCCCCCCCCCCCGCCACGCCTCCCCTCTCGGTCCCCCGAATATTCCAAATTCTGGTTCGGCAGACTACAACGGCCTGGAGCTGGGTTGTTGACATCAGTTTACATATAGGGTTACATGTATATGCCTGCGGGCGAAACCAATTATGCACATTTTATGGGGCTTGCTAAAAGGAGGCCACTTCTGCCGCCCAGGGCATGCTTAGTCTTATGTTTTTTGCCAGGCTCTTCCCCCCACTCAGGCAAAAAAGTGACGATACAGTGCTTTTTGACAAGTACCAGGCTGGCCATAGCTGCGCATTTCTTTAGTTTTTTTATAAAAAAAACCAAACAACATCTGCTCACCAAAAGGGTGCTCCACTACAGAAGTCTAGTCCTTCTCTGGATGTCACCCCCATTCATACTGTATTGTATTAAGGGAATAAATGTGTGTTCGAGAGGTTTTAATCACTCTGTTTAATACCGCTTGGGTAATTATCAGCACCCAGACTCCAAGTGGTATTAAACAGAGTGATTAATACCGACCGAACACACATTTATTCCCATTCATAAATACCTTTTTTTGTAAAATTCAGCCCAAAAAGCCCTGGGGACGGAATGTTGTTTCGAGCTAGGGTTTAAACACTTCCAGCCATGTCTTTATCGTCCGTTTAATACCGGCCACGTGACGGGCTTTCGACCAATATGAATGCCTAAACTGTCCCAGGTATTTATGAATGTTGTATAATGTTTAATCTATTTTGTATTGATTATATTTTTTTCTGTATGTATGAAAGTATGAATGGAAATAAAACAAACAAACAAACAAACAAACGCCACTCCTGCCGCGCAGGGTCAAGCATCATGTAAGCAAATGAGTGGCCGAATGCAACTGCCCTACGGTAACTTGTAACAATGACGCGTCAAATATTAATACTGCGCGCTATAAAATGTGCGCGTAGAACGTTTGTATCTTAAGGCACGACATTTTTTCAAATGCGCGTGTCGTCTGTTAAAGGTAGTATACACCATTTGCAGATATCGAAAATATTTACTACTGAATTATTAAGAAATACCTTACTCAATTGAAAGTAAATAATGATTCTAGGCATTCAGCAAAAGGATTGCGAGAGCGAAAAAACAAAGATAACATAAGAATAACTGCTCGACCCCGGTTGAAAACAAACAAAACCGTGCTTTTCTCGGCATCCATGATTGTAAAACTTAGGAAAAGTCAGTTAAACGATATTTACCATGAAATACAACCCCCCAAATCTACCCATTCATGATAATTAAAGCAATTACCAATGGTGTATACTACCTTTAAAGCTAACGCGTTTCTATGCACGGTGGTCATCAGTGGGCAGCTAGTCTGGTCTCAAAATATAGATAATAATAACAACACATATTAAAGAGATATTGTACCACGCATAACCTAAAATATGGCCTCTGAACATGGAAACAAAACACTAGAAGTGTCGCCGAAAGAAAAGTCACGAAATTTCGGCTCGGTCCTAAGCCGGTCAAATACCATCCCTAAGCCGGTCAAATACAACGCATTTACAAAAATCGTCAAATTGAAAAATTCCATGATTCATTGTGAAGTTTTACAGTTTATGTTGTGAAACGAAAAAAAAAAAAAAAGTGCACGTGCACATAATTACAAATTGCTCTTTTTCTTCGTGCTTTCTTATACCACAGCGACCGTTGCCATGGAAACGTGCGACGAAGTGACGTTTCAACTCTATTTCTACCAATCTACGTCGTTTCTCCCCATCACTCTGGACGCACAGTTCTCCTGGGAGCTTGAATTCAGTGTTTCACACCAAGAGGACGCCGATCAGATCACTAAGGAAACAATCTACTTCAACGGTTTAGATTTAGAGGAATCGAGTTTCAAGTACAAACTTGGTAAGCAACAATATGCGGGATGTATTCCACCAAACTAGCTTCATTATATACTGTTTTTTTAGCAATTCATGTTGAAAGTTATGGAATAATCAATTTGGTCAGTTGTGAATTTTTATCTTTTGAAGCAAAAGTACTTCAAATTTAAAGGTAGGATACACCATTTGCAGATATCGAAAATGTTTACTACCGAAATATTAAAACAAAATGCTTACTTATTTGAAAGTAAATAAGGATTGTGGGCATCCAGCAAAATGATTGCGCTAAATATCCTGTAATTGTTCCGAAAAATTGAATGTTCTAAATAAACATTCGGCGATCGCGAAAACACAAAAACAAGAACAACCGCGGACGCTGTTTTTGTTTTCTTGCTTTTCTCAGCATCCATGATTGTAAAACTTCAGACAGGCCAGTTAAACGATATTCACTATAAATTACACCTCCCCCAACACAAAATCCACCCATTCATGACAAATCAAGCAATTACCAATTGTGTATCCTACCTTTACATCCATCCATTCCTGATAATTCAAGCAATTACCAATGTTGTATCCTACCTTTACATCCACCTATTCCTGATAATTCAAGCAATTACCAATGGTGTATCCTACCTTCACATCCACCCATTGCTGATATTTCAAGCAATTAACAATGGTGTATCCTACCTTTACATCTACCCATTCCTGATAATTCAAGCAATTACCAATGGTGTATCCTACCTTTACATCCAGCCATTCCTGATAATTCAAGCAATTACCAATTGTGTATTCCTACCTTTACATCCACCCATTCCTGATAATTCAAGCAATTACCAATGGTGTATTCCTACCTTTACATCCACCCATTCCTGATAATTCAAGCAATTACCAATGGTGTATCCTACCTTTACATCCAGCCATTCCTGATAATTCAAGCAATTACCAATTGTGTATTCCTACCTTTACATCCACCCATTCCTGATAATTCAAGCAATTACCAATGGTGTATTCCTACCTTTACATCCACCCATTCCTGATAATTCAAGCAATTACCAATGGTGTATCCTACCTTTACATCCAGCCATTCCTGATAATTCAAGCAATTACCAATTGTGTATTCCTACCTTTACATCCACCCATTCCTGATAATTCAAGCAATTTCCAATGGTGTATCCTACCTTTACATCCAGCCATTCCTGATAATTCAAGCAATTACCAATGGTGTATCCTACCTTCATTTCGATTTTAAACCAACTTCTAAAGGAAATTTCCAAAGATGCGTTTCTGGTACGCATTTTTATTTTTTGTTGTTATTTTATTCAAAATGAGACCGTGCCAGAAAGAATACATTTCGAAAAAGCCCAATTATTCCGGTAACAAGCATATTGGCGGCCATTTTAAGAAGAAAAAGGTACAAAACAATAAATAGCTGTTACCGATCATGCTGCAATGCTATCACACATTTTACCTTGCCAAAAATCGCTATGAGCGTTACTCATCTCGATCATTTTAATACCGGTGGCTTATTTAGTTGATTGAAGCTGATGGCCATTTTCTATCTATCCTAGAATTCTCCCCGAATGCAGTGGAAGTTCGTACCGCCGGGGCGCAAGCAATTCGCGTCGACCTCTCACCTCCCCCACACTCTACGAACTGGGGCGGTCAGGTCCACACGGTCAAGCTGGGCGCTGGAGGGTTGACCTTCGACGGTGTCATACACCACACTGTCAACCACACAATTGACTTGACCGGAGTTAAGTTTGTTAGGTTCAATTCTTACTCTAGTACAGGGGCGACTTGGACCCTGTACAATGTACCCAGTGATTGGGAACCGGTACCCAGTGGCTAAAATTTAAAATGAAACAAAAGTAAATAACCTAATCGACCCACGTCGTTTATAAAGTCAGTGTTAAGGACAAACAAATTAAATAAACAATATACATATACATTTATTTGGTATATAATAGAGCTTCATAGCCCCTCCCATTCTGGAAATATGACATGTTTGCATATTGATTCCTTTTTCTAGATTTCCAAATACACAAGTGTTGTAGAACAACAGAACGACGCACACAATTTGTTGCTTCTTCAACCTTATTTATCAAAATCAACTTTTCTTTAAATGAAACTGGAAACTGTAGGTATTAAAAATTACATTCATGGCCAAACAAATTGGAAAATCACATGAAATGATGATGAAATGTTCTCCCTTTCAACGTTGAGCGGGTCATTACATGATAGGGCACAGCGCGACTTAATACCTTTTTGATTGTAGAGCCGGTCACATATACTATAAAATATAAATAAAATACAGATTAATAATATAACAAATATAAACTAAATACACGAACGAATAGCACCTAAATTTAACATAATAATCATGAACTTGTACTCCCAAAGGCTGGTTTTACACTCACATCTCACAACACCAATCTCTACATTATCATGAGACGAATTTGTCGGGACTCGGGCAAATTAGAATGGTACATTATAGTGATTGACATTGCACTTAAAATAAGGAAATACAAATGTGGTTAGCAGGTTTTAAACAAGTATATTTAAAACCGGCTCAGGCATATAGCTCATTTTATCTCGTGTTTTGAGAGAAACCCACCCAGTTATTTTATCGGTGCCTCACGCACGTGCCCTTATCATATGGATGAACTTGCGCGTTTCACCTGCTGTTCGATGTGGAGTGATGTAATGACTATTATCATACGGACGCGTTGGCAGTATTGCGCATGCCGTGTGTGGTTTCAACCAATGAAAGGGTCACGGAGCAGACTTTATAGGAGTTCAAATTTAATGTAACACCGGAAAAACAGTGCTGTGAAAAAAAAAAAATGTGCATTTGAGTAAGCATACAAACCGTGCCTCGTTGTCACGACAACGCGCAGGTTGACAGGAAATTAATATCGAGTGCTCTGCAGAGTTCAAGAAGCAGAAAACTCCAACTTTGTTTTTTACGCAATCAAGCATGCTTGCACAATGTGGGGGAAAACATAGGGCTATATTAAATTACTAGAGCGCTAACTCTTCATTCTTACGCGCAGAGATACTTTAAATCCATTCTGCGCGCAGACATTTTGAATTCGTGTGCGTGCTTGTAGAACAAAATATAAAAAGATGGATTGAATTTTGAAAGTGTACTCTAAATGTTACGCGCGTGAAAGTAGAACAACCTACACGCGTCATGCAAGTAACAACAAAAGTCAAGGCAAAATCATCGGCAGCGCGCGGATATGCACGCGCATTTGCGATGTTTGCGCTCCTTTGCTGATCATGCGTTTTGGTTTAGAGCGTATCGGCTTTGGTAACGCACTGTATGGAATACAAACGCAGATATACAAATGGCCGTACAAAAGCTGTACAAAATGTTGAGGTTTCCATAGGTTTGTGCACAAACTTCGATGCGCCCAGCAGGCATCAATGTGTACATCGAGCCAGCGCTCTAGTAATTTAACATAATCTCTATGGGGAAAACGCATAGACCGCCAGTCGTCTGCACCGTGATTGAAAAAAAAGTATGGGCAAAACGACCCGTGGTGAATGGTTGAGTTGAGCGTAACTGGTACCGCAACGCCTTTGCACGCGCGTTCATATAATACTGTACAGTATCTTTTGTTCGGTGGGCTTTTTACGTTCTGTGCGCATACTGGGAAACGCGCTCAACACAAAAATGGGCCTAATAGTTATTATGTGAAAGTATCAAGATTGGCACTAGAAATGCCTAATCTACATGGCCTTTGATATAACATTATGCATTTTGTTATTTTTTTATCGATACATGCTTTCATAGAATGTTTGGACTGAAACTCTTCGGGTGTGTACAAATTTCCTATACCGAGGGGTAAATTGGCCCATAGTTGTATACCCAGCACGATATGTGGCAGAGGGGTACCCCCCTCTTATCCCTATACTGTAAACGCACTCAACACTATTGTAACCTACCCCCCCCCCCCCCCCCCCCCCCCCCCCCCCCCCCCCTTGGGGCAACTTGGTCAGGAGCCAATCTCATTAAACATGCAAGCACAAATGTGATAAGCACAACAAAGTCTTGCTCTGTAAAAACCATGGGCCAATTTCATGGAGCTGCTAAGCACACAAATGTGCTTAGCATGAACTTTATACTGCCAGTGGCAACAAACAGGGTTACGAACCAAATGTCCAAGTGATGTATACAAATTATTGTTTGTGACTGGTATTCAGCTGGTTTTTGCTTAGTATGAAAAGCACATGGTGTTTTGGCTGCTTTTACTGAGCAAGACTTTGTTGTGCTAAGCCAATTGTTGTGCTTAGCAGCTCTATGAAATTGGGCCCTGGTTACCAGCCTAACTCCATATGCTTTTTAGGCTAAGCAAAAACCAGATGAATACCAGCCACAAACAACATTCATCACCTAACAATGTGACTCGTAACCCGGTTACCCATGCTAAGCACATTTGTGTGCTTACTTGTTTTATGAAATTGGCCTCATGTCGTTTTAGTGATAAGTTTTTGTGAGATTTATAGAATATGTATACACCGCACTTATTTTTTAATTCTGCACCATGACATTTTGAATAGTTTTGAATAGGGCCTGGCGGTCTATGTGTTTATATCTCTGTGGTTCGAGCGTGTTACTCTCATTAGGGCGAGTAGTGATTTGTCCCACTCGGGTACTCGTGAGTATTGCTTTACTCGCGAGTATAGTTGTCACATTTTTCACAAGTGGTGAAATTACGTTCACACATGTGTTTATCACCATGTGTTTTCATTCAAATCATAACAGTAATCTCACAGCGACTTCTGCTGCAATTTGGTTTCCTTTATCGCTCAATAAAAATCATAATTATCGTAAAACCATCGCATTTGTCATTAGTATAGTAGTAGAGTCTGACCACAACTTAATCGGGACTTGTCAACAATCATCGCTTGCTAACAATCACTACTCGCTAGTATTTATTGCTACTCGGGCTGGCACGAGTAATCGATTAGTTAAAGAACCTGCGAGTACTGCTACGAGTAGCAAAAACGTATCACGAGTACGCAATACTCGAGTTACTCGCCCAGCACTACTCGAGATACACGTATAATGTGTTTTATTTAAAAGCTTAATGTACTGAATATACTTAAAACATTGCTGGTACACTTCTGGCATGCAATGTCAACCTAAATATTTAATGTTCAGCGTTTGATAATTATGTGGTTCCCGTAAAGGAAATAATACCGTAACCAGTGTTGTATTCGAGTCCCTGTAAGTCCTTTCACAAGTCCAGTCACAAGTACTCTCATAAAGCCAGTCGCAAGTAACTGGTTGAACAATGACAGAGGAATGTTTTTTTGTTTAACAATTCATCTGAATAGCTAGTGACTTGACTTGAGACTGAAGGACTTGTGATGGACTTCTGACCGCAACACGGGGTAACTTTTTGTTCAGTTTCGGGGGCAACTTGGTCAGTAAACATGCAAGCACAAAAATGTGATTAGCACAACAATGTTTTGCTCTGTAAAAACAGGTTACCATCCATACCTCCATGTGCTTTTCAGGCTAAGTAAAAACCAGATGAATACCAGCCACAAACAATATACATCACCTGAAAATGTGATTTGTAACCCTGTTTTGGCTAAGCATGCTAAACACATGTTTATGCTTACATGTTTATGAAATTGGCTCCATGTCGTTTTAGGGATTTATAGAATATATATACCGCACTTATTTTAATTCTACACCTTTCAATTTTTTCGTGTGTCAATTGTTTGTCTTTAACTATACTATTCGAAGATTTCGATTTTAAAGGTAGGATACACCATTTGCAGATGTCGAACATTTTTTTACTACCGATTTTACTAATGATTGCGCTAGATATCCTTTAATTATTCTGAAAAATAAATTCGTTTAAACGACATTTACTATAAAATACAACCCCCACAAATTCACACCCTTTATGATAAATTAAGCAATTACCAATGGTGTATATTACTACCTTTAGTCGCGGTAGTGGATTTTATTATGGGTTTTTAACCTTTTGCACGACCCGTGACCTTGTGTCAAAGCTCATAAATATTTTTTTGTAAATATATATATATATATATTACACTGACTTGTTTAAAGGTTTGTGTTCGTAGATGCTGGGAAAACTATCATGCTCTTGTAGTCTGGCTCTCTGAACACAATAATATGAAACGAAGCACTTTAGCAACGTTGGGAAATTTTACTGTCAGGAAACTAGTCTAGTTGGCTTGTATATACCCGTTCATATCGATTGCTAACAAAACATGAACGGTAAATTAGGAGTAGCAAATTTGTCAGTTTTGTTTTCTTGATGTTTGCAAATATCTGCCTTTTGGTTTAAGGTTTGTATTTTCGTTCGGGACCTGAATTGTAATCGATAGGAAAAAAAGTCAGACATGTTCAGCTCAATTATTACGCAGAGTCGATTATTGATGAACAACCTTAATATTGAGATGAGTAAATCGATTGGATGTTATCGATTCTTCTGTCGTTTGTGAACCGGAATCGGGTCTCGAATAAAAGCTGTTATTAATCACAATCTGTGTCGAGTATCGATTTGTCCTTGTGGGGTTTGGTATAAAATGCTTCGGTCGCTCCCTCTCATAAATCAAAGTGTGGCTTGAACACAACTTGTCGGCAGCTAGGCTCTCTGTGTCGTCATCCCATGATGCACTTCTCTGTGGTGAGTTACATTTCGTCACCGTTTTCACGAATAAACACACATGTGGAATTTGAAGAAAAAGCGTTTTCGAGTTAATCGCATGAGAAGTTTCTCCTATTTTAAAACTCCATAAAATACTACTTTGCAACAACTTTTGCAGTACGGGAACCTTCACATGATTCTATGAGAAGTTTGTTTTACATGAACCCGGTAATTAGAATTAACCACCTTTAACCAATTAAAAGTTAAAGGGATTTATTACCTCGAGACAGATTGGTATGCAGTGGTCTGGCCAAATTTTCCTTTCCCACGCTATATGGAGGTCACTGGGTAATTGGAACACGGTTTTATGACCCTGAGTCGGGAAAAAAAAATTAGGCCTCCTATACAGCTAAAGATTATTAGCTCATTCTGTCGATAGCAGTTGTTGCGAGTAGGTTGTAGAAACAGTACCGTAGTTATCTGATCTTATTAATTTTGAAGTTTCGAAGTTTGTCAAAGTTTTTAATAAATTTTGGCATAGTCAGAATAATCGTGATTCGCAATTCGTCGACCGTAGCCATTCCTCAATTTTCAAGTTTGTTCAAGCTCTTGTCGAGTTCAATTAATTTAACCGACCGGCATCAATTCTCGCCGAAAACAATGCCTAAATCCAAGAAGCAAGCGGTTGCATCTACACCTGGAAACGCTTCAGGAGGGAGAAAGCCACGCGGCAGACCGCTTTTGTCACGGTCTGGTCGACGCCTAGTGGCTGATGGTATTGTTGGATCCACACGACCAGTGCCAGCTGCGGATGCCCCACCGACGTTCGCTGCCCCTCGCCCTGATGCTGCCGACACCTTGGATGGCCTGCCTGTCCCCGTACTTGGAGGTCTGCCCAGTGCTGCACCGATCATACCTTCGGAGTTCGGTGAGTCCACTGTTAATAATATGGTTCAGATGCCGGTAAATTTAGCACCCGCTCCCAACGTAATGTCCGTTACATGTCCCACTACGGCCAATACTAGCACGCATTTCTCTAGTCTTGCGCCTGTTCAAGACTACACCCCGCTGACTAGCGTTTGTGACGATCTTGGGATGGGGGTTCCTAAACATATTCAGGACAAAATTTGGAATGGGGAGTTTATTGAAATTGGTTCTTTATTGCGGCCGGGCCATAGCGATACTGGCACCCCAAATGACTGCGTGTTTATGGTCGGCTCGCCCGATTCACCCGCTTGGCAGATTCACCCGCTTGGCAAATTCGCCCCCACGCGGCCCAAAGTGTGCGTATAACGTCCATTGAGCAATGGACCTCGGCATTCTTAATTTTTGCGTCAATCTATTTGATGCGTCATGGAAATCGTGCTAGGCTACTTCTGAAGTATGCGGATACTATCCGCTCGGCCGCATTTCGTCGAGTAGGTTTTGGCTGGCGTGATTATGATATTCAATTTCGTCTGCGACAAGCGCGCATGCCGGCACGCTCCTGGGCCAGCATCGATGCTGAATTGTGGCTCACGCTAGTGGGTGCCTCGGCCCAGAATAATTTTCGTCCCTTTCCCAATACCACCTCACATCAGCGCGTATCAGGATATTCCAGTGCCGGAGCGGGTCGTCCCGCGCAAACCCAGCGAACCACTGCCATCGGTATCTGTTTCGCTTTCAACCGCGGCCAATGTTTCCGGGCTGGGTGTCGATTTGCCCACAAGTGTTCCGCTTGTTTGTCCATTGGCCACTCGGCCGACAATTGCCGAGGTAATTCCCGCACCGCACGGGGTGCAGCCAACACAGCCACTATTGCCAACCCAGTAAAACTAACTAGTATGCGCCCGTTTCTCAACACATACCCAAACCGACAGGATGCGCATAGATTGGTAGATGGTTTTACTTTTGGTTTTCGATTGGGATATTCCGGACCGCGTGTTAGTTCTTTTGCGCGAAATGTTGTATCCGTCCGTGAGTATCAAGCATTGTTACAAGACAAAATTTGCCGCGAGGTGCAGTTGGGCCGCATTGCCGGTCCTTATTTAACCCCTCCTTTGCCCAATTTACGCTGTTCCCCAATCGGTCTGATACCTAAACAAACACCGGGTCAATTTCGTTTGATTCACAATCTGTCATCTCCTATAGGTGACTCAGTCAACGATCACATTGACCCGTCTATTACGGCTGTTAGTTACACAAGTTTCGATGATGCTGTTACTTTGGTTGCTAGCTTAGGTCCCTGTGCCCTTATGGCCAAATCAGATATAAAATCGGCATTTCGCTTACTGCCAGTTCACCCGGATGACTTTGATTTGTTAGGGTTTTACTTTAATGGGTCATATTACTATGATAAATGCATGCCCATGGGCTGTTCAATATCATGCGTAACTTTTGAGAGATTTAGCACCTTTCTTGAGTATTGTGCCCGCAAAGTAGAAGCCACTGATAATATACTTCATTACCTTGACGATTTCTTTTTCGTTGGGAGTACCGATTCCGATGATTGCGCACGCGCCCTTAACTCTTTTGCTGTAGTTTGTACGAAGTTTGGGGTCCCCTTAGCTGTGGACAAAACCGAGGGACCGACCACTCATATCACTTTCCTAGGCTTAGCAATCGACACTGTCGCGCAGGAGATTCAAGTTCCATCGGAAAAAAATTGTTTCGATCATGGCAAAACTAGATAATGCATTGAGTAGACAGAAACTGACTCTGCGGGAGCTTCAGTCATTGTTGGGGAGTTTGAATTTTATCTGTAAGGCCGTTCGCCCAGGCCGTGCGTTTTTGCGTCGTTTGTTTGACTTAACAAGTGGCGTTCAAAGACCACATCATCGTGTCCGTATTTCATCGGGGGCACGAGCTGACATGTTGGCCTGGAATCAGTTTTTGACACATTTTAACGGTTCAGTCATATTTCCCGACCAAGTTTGGCATTTGAGCGATAATCTGCATTTGTACACGGACGCTTCATCAGAGATAGGTTTTGGTGCATTCTTTGGTGGTAGATGGACACACGGACAATGACCCTTTTCAGTGCGTTCTATGAAACTATCCATTGCTTTCCTAGAGCTTTTCCCCATTGTACTAGCGCTGCGGTTATGGTATTCTGGTCTGATAATGCGGCAGTCGTGGCCATAATCAATCGTTAAACTTCCCGCTGTCCCAAGATAATGAAATTGGTCCGCATGCTTGTTGTGCGTTGTTTAGATTTGAATATTCATTTCAAAGCAAGGCACGTTCCCGGCATTGATAACGGTATGGTCGATGCTCTTTCCCGCTTTCAGATGTCAAGGTTCCGGCAGCTAGCGCCCGGGGCATACCCCTTTATCACTCCCTTGCCTCCCGACTTTGGTGCAATTTCATATGGAAATGCCGGTGTTTATTCAATAATTGTGTCGGCCCCCGTACACATTCGGTTTACCAGCGCGCTTAGTACTTCTTCCCCCTACACCCTTCTTGCCCACTTTGAACGAATATAGTTTGGGCACTTCATTGTTCTTGCTAGTGCTTAGTAATTTGGATTATTTCATATATATTTTATGTGCGCATACTATTTAGTTGTTTGTGTGTGTTTATCTTCCTTTCATGAGTCTTGGTGCAACGGGCGTACTAGCCTTCAATGTGGATTGTGGGCGACGTTGTCGTCAATTGGACCTGCCGAGCTCAAGTTCGTAGACAATGGATTGATAAGCTCTGCACGCATTAGCGACCGTCCATGTGGCTGCACCAGGGAGCGGCAGCCATCGAACCCGGACTGTAGGACAATTAATTTCGGTTCTACCGACCTGTGAGGTATTGCCGCAGACATACAGAACTGATTGTGCTATCAATCACTGAAATATAATTTGTACCACGTCTCTCATGTCTTTATAATTTAACAACAACGGGCCTATTTGGCGGCGGTCATTACTGACCGTTTGGCGGAATTGCATTCGGGACGCCGTCGTAGGCCCCATTAACTTAACTTTATACCAACATAAGCCATGCCAATTATACAAATTTGAAGGCAAATGTAATGATAATATTTGCGGCTTCATGTTTAACCTTAATTGTATTTACAGCTGGGTTAAGGCGGCTATGTTAACAGTACATTTTTAGTTTCCCGGATTGTCGGGTTTGGGGTTATTGTGGTAAATGGCTAAAACATGATGGCGATACCATTATTGGGTTTTCGTAAAGTGCGAAGACATGATGGTATGGGCGCCGTTATCGGGTTTTAGTAAATAACTCAAACATGATTGTGATACGTTTTAATGTCGCGATCGGTACAGCGCTAATTATTGGGTTTTCGTTAAGTGCGAAGACATGATTAGTGCTGGCGCTTTCATTGGGTTTGATGTTATTTTGGTAAATAACTAAAACACAATGGCGATACCATTATTGGGTTTTCGTAAAGTACGAAGACATGATGGTATATATGGGCGCCGTTATCGGGTTTTACGTTATTTTGGTAAATAACTCAAACATGATTGTGATACGTTTTAATGTCGCGATCGGTACAGCGCTAATTATTGGGTTTTCGTAAAGTGCGAGGACATGATTAGTGCTGGGGCTATCATGGGGTTTTATGTTATTTTGGTAAATAACTAAAACATGATAGAAATACGTTGTAATTTCGCTATCTGAAGCAAACTGATATACTATTGTAATATACTATTGTATTATACTGTTGGTTTTAAATAATAATATGTTTTGAGATCAACCTCTGGCAATAAACTGCTCCGGCCTTTCGATACATAAAGAAAATAAACTCTTTGGGCCAATGCCTGAATAATTTGTCATGTGTCCTGTCGCATGGGGTAATAACAGACTGGTTATGCAACTAATTAAACATACTTACGTGTGAAACTTCACACTGGTTTTGCAATGGCTCACACACCCAAACGAAATGGCGTGCACCATGCCAGTTCTAAACATAACAGCACCGACTGTTGACTACCAGTGAATTCCACAATGACTTCCGTAGAATAATCTTCCACCATTATCGTTCAGACCCTCGAATACGAGAGTATAAAATCAAGTCTTAAAAGGGTCTAATGCTAGGGATATAAAAGACCCCGGGACTCACTTGGCATGTGAGAGGCACAAGGGATCTCGGAAGTCAGCGGGAACCGTGTACTGGCACTCCTAATACCTGAAGAATTGCAGGCATGACCGACTGCAATAAAAGACCATTCAAGCCGAACACAATGAAATGCTCAACAAGTATTCTTTTGTGTCTGCAGACGCATTTAACATTTATTGCAACAAACAAAATACACAGCCGCTACATTATGAATGGAACTTGCACAACGTCTAGGTGAATTCCTTTCTCCACTCTCGTGCATATTTCATTATTCATTACATTATAAATCTTTGTAAAATCAGGAAGTTAAAGCATTAGGTAATTAAAGAAATCAGCAGTATATAGTCGCACATGCACATGTATGACTAGCGTGAGTTAGAGCGGTCTAAAAGTTCACATCATAGCGCCAGGGCGTGAGAGCATTGCAAAACGTAGAACAACACATTGCAAGCTCTTATATAACATAAATAATCATATTTCGCATGTGCGGCAATGGTCCAATAGTGTTACTCAGACTCGTCGATTCCTCAACAGGTGAGGGAAGTCATATGCAAATTATTAAATGAAAGGATCGGCATAACAACAGTACTGCCCGACTTTTATTATTCCACCAATATCCAATTCTGATTTCAAACGGTTAGTTGATATATCCAGCTGTCAATGTTCGTTTGAATAGACAGTTCAATAGGCCAGGCCTCGAAAAAAATACCAATCACAGTGCATGATTTTAAAATCCGACAAGTTGTCGCCATAATTGTCCGACAACAATTCTTTACTTCTGCAAAATTTACCGCACACCTTTTGTTGATTTCACTTTTGTGTTACCCGTAGAAGACCAAATTCCATTACCAGCCTGGTTTTGATCATAGTCATGGTTAACGGTAGGATACACCATTCGCAGATACTGACAATGTTTACTACCGAATTACTAAAATTTAATGATGGTTCTAGACATATCCTAGATATCCTGTAATTGTTTCAAAAGAATTGTTCCAAAAATGTTGCCTTTGCAGGCGTGACCTTCTAAATCGATAGTCTGTGAAATTTCTGCTCGTTGGACGAACGTCTATGATATGCGAGCAGATTCAGTGATTAGTTATGCAAACAAGACTGCATCTTGACCTCAAGATTATGTCCATTCAGCAGCGCTTTCCATCGCGATATCGCGTCTTATGTTACCCGTTGCTATGATACCAAAGCACGGCAGCCGAATTGACCAATCAGTAGCTCTGTCCACATTTCTGCTCCAAATGACGTCAGTCGACTACGATGAGCTGCAGACAGGGTCGCAAAAATTTACATGTCTAGATATACTGTAACGGGGGCCTCTGCCTTTGCTACATATGGGTAGGTTCGTAAGTTTATATTCAACTCCAAGTAATAAAAACAAAGGACAAAGGTAACTAAATGCTCTCAAATGTATTATTTCTTTTTACAACAGCACATATAAATCAGGCCATCGGAATGGCGTTACGGGATGGTTAACCTTCGGGTAATACAAGCAAATAAATAACTTACATACAATAATTGGAGATCTGCTCGGACGGTGGCCTCAACGAAATGCACATTACTATATAACTTTCACGTAACGTATGGACATGTAACACTAACTTAAGTAGAACCACCACCCGAGCCTCCTGGTGTCCCCAGCCACAAGTGACAAGTGCCTCAACGAATGCCCAAAGATGACCACTTATATAGTTATGGCTCAATGGACGAAGGAATGTCCAGGCATGGAGCTCAAAAGACAATGGAATGCCCAGGCCTGGATCTGAATAGACAAAGGAATGTCAGGCCCATGGCTCAACAGGCACAAGTATGCCCAAGCCCACGGCTCAACTGACAAAAGAACAGCCACCCAGGCCCGAGGCTCAATGGGAAAAGAATACAAAACATGCGTGGGGCTATTAACAAGCACCAAAATAGGTAATCCCACATTCCTGTTTGTCACATTACCCTCCCCAAAGAAAAAGGGGCGTCTCGTACCTTTAATAAACAATTTATAATTAAAAAAATTGATGACTGGAATTTGTTCCTTAAAACTCACAATGCCGTGTTTCATTAAATTCATCTAATAGCAATTAGGTAAGTGTCCATATCGGTCTGCAGCCCAACAGGCACTACAAAATATTGCTAATGACGTTAAGAGCTTATGTGACGTAGTCGCCAGTCTGCATCCAAACAGGAGGTTGACGTCTACGAGGGTGGTATGTCCGGCCGGTCCATATGTATCCATCCTCGTACATGCTTCCTCTCTCGGTGTCAGTCACTCTGTTTGAGTTCCTAGTCTACGATGACTCCGTCTTCCCCGTCCGAGGCACAGTGGTCTTGGCGGCTTGGATCTTCCCCAGGCGTACAACTCGTCTTCGGTTCTGATCCGTGCGCGATGTCCCCAGTGTCATCACTGTCCTCATCTTGGAAGTTGCCATCATTTGTCGAACTCTGCTCAGAAACACTTGCATGGGCGGATACAGGGGGGGGGTCCAAGGGGTCCGGACCCCCCCTTTTTTCTTGAGTGAAAAAAAAAAAAAAAAAAAACAAAAACAAAAACAAAAAAATGTATTTCACCTAACAAGCAACGTACATACATGTACACACACGTTTGTTTATGGTGTAAATCGAGGAGTTTCCTTTGTTCCTCTCGAAAATTTCCTTTGTGTGTACTCTAACGTTTTTCGACGGCTCCCATTGGTTTTGTACACGAATCTCAATCGAGGTCGTCCTCGATTCTAACCCTAACCCCAATTCACCTTCGTGTCGCCAGGTATGTGTCCTCGATTTACACCATAAACAGACGCACGCATACATACGTGTATTATTCTCAAACCACACACACTAAATAACAATCATATATACTATGATTTGACTTTTTTGGCTTAGTTTTTCGAGCCGCTAGTTTGTTTATTCCTTCTTATTGCATTTCAGGCAATTACATATTTTAATTTTTTAAACGCTTTCATAAGCTTGAACGGGGCAGGCTTGCCCCAAATGCCATGCTTGGCTCACCACTGGGCCCATTTACTTGGCAGACTTGCCAATAAAAACACTGGAATTTCACCGTTTGAAGTGACGGTTGAGTAGCCCCAGCAGAACGAGTGCAATAGGCGCTAACCACAGTGTTTATATATTTGTCACGTGACCTAAATTTAAGCTAAATTTATGTAAATTACTAAACACTAAATTGGAACAAACACGCCGCTTTTTCCACCGTTTGTAGAGACGGTCGGAATAAACCCCGCTAGCACAAGCGGGCGTTTGGCGTGTAGTTTTTTAAAGATTAAACACAACTTGTAACATTTTATTTTAACATACAACTTTAAATTAAACTTACTTAATAACTATTAGGGCTTGTAATTTGTTTATTATTTTAAATGGAGTCATTGCCGGTCGCTCCCAGCCAAATCCTGCCTATGTTAAGTATGCCTAAGGTTTATGACCAATTAACCGTTACCTCATTTTACACGTAGTGTGAGTCAGTGTGCGCTGTTTTTAAATCCAAACTTCCAATACCGGTATCCATAATATACTCCTCTGGTCAACATTTATTTCAAGTTATCATTCCAGCTAAAAATGGTAAATATTAGATTTTAAAAAAAAATGGTATAAAAATCAGGCTTCATATTGCCACAACATTAACAAAAAATAGGTAGAAATTGGCCTCAGATTGCGCCAGAGAGCACCTAATAAACCAAAAAATTTCAGGGCCCTTAAGCGGGCCCTGAACCCCGGCCGCATGGACTTCGCGCTACGCGCTCGTGATGTGCGCTTCGCGTACCTGCTTCCCAGTTACATGTACTCAAATTGTTACACACCCACATTTTTTTTTTACACACCCAATTCACAAAATCCTGCCTAAGACCTTGGGTGGACCCCCCCTTTAAAAAAATCCTGGATCCGCCCATGACTTGTGTAACATGGTTTTAATCTATCAATCTGTCCTCAATCCTATACACGGCATTATATATGCGTTTCTTTATTTCAAATGGCCCCTTCCAAAATGATTACAATTTGGGGCTCAGACCAACTTTTCGTCTGG
This sequence comes from Crossaster papposus, assembly GCA_037893245.1. Lineage (NCBI taxonomy): Eukaryota > Metazoa > Echinodermata > Asteroidea > Velatida > Solasteridae > Crossaster > Crossaster papposus. The sequence continues at coordinate 191,870 of JBAIAA010000022.1, read as the reverse complement.
GACAGTACAACCACACTTTATCACCTAGTACATAATGATTGCCTCTGAGTTTAGCATCATATAGCCGTTTTTGTCGTTTTTGTTCCCCTTTAATCTTTGTTCGAGCTACTTCAAAAGCTTTTTGCATACGATTATAGATCTCATTAGCATACCACTCGTGAGTAAAGTTACTGTTTTCAGGTTCATGACTTACTAACAGGTTAAGTGGTAACATGACTTCACGACCAAACATCATCATATTAGGACTTACTCCTGTGGTTTCTTGTTCACTTGCCCTATAACTCATCATGACGTAGGGTATGTAAGTGTCCCAATCTTTTCTGGCAGCACCACTGACAAATTCCCTCTGGAACCCGCCTCGTAGACATGTAGTCGGTAGCTTGTAATTTTACGGAACCAGTCTCAGTAACGTTACTAGATTTCCGTCATTGACTGACGAAGAACTTGAATATCTTGTGCTGAATAAAGATGCACAATCTACAATTCGGGCGATTCACAATGCAGTGCGCCACCAAGCGTTTGACTCAAAAGAGCCACTTTTAAACTTTACGGTCGACTCCTTCCGTATATCATACTGTAGTGAAATATCTATTCTTCATTGTTCACGCGAGGTACAACACAAACATAAATGTATCCGGAAGCGTCGTTGATTAAAACATTGTTATTTGCAGAACAAAATTGGAGCTTTAATCGTGCGCGTCCAAAAAGACGTAAAAACTGATGAGTTCATGCAAAATGAATACAGTTTTTCAAACTAATGCCGACTTTTTCCCAAGATGCACTGCGGGTATAGCAGGATTTGCGCCTCCAACGGCAGCTTCTAGGTATTGTGAATCGCTCGAATTGACAAGGCAGTGAATATTTATGAGGTGTAGTAACACAAATGCAACATTTTGTTTATTTCTGGAAAATATTTGGAATTACTGGTCCCTCGATGTAGGTCACCTTGACTACCTCCCTCCGCTTCGTGTCGGGATGTAGTCGAGCTAACTTGCACCTCGGAACCAGTAATTATCACTACTTCCTCTCAAACCATGCTGTACATGTATATTGGCATTACCACCCACAAAGGTGTACAGTCTTTGGTCTTTAACCTTTTCCATCCCGAATATTGTCAATGTGTACGTTGTATTTATTGTATTTCAACAAAAAAACAACCTTTGTTTACTTTGGGCGTCTGCAACTAATCCTTGGTTTTTTGTTTTTTTTTTAATTATTATTATTATTGTTTTTATTTTATTTATTGATTTGTTTAATTTTGTATTTATTTATTTATTTATTGATTTTTTTTTTTTTTGGGGGGGGGAGAGTTACCTGAAAATAGACGCATTAGCAGTCCCTACATTATTGATTCGGAATGTATTATTGTCGGATCGGCAGTAATTCGAAATTGTTTTGAAAATTCCATAACTGAACTCCGGCTGTTTACTGTTTACAAACTCATTTATCGGCAACTGTTTGTATATATTATTTTAGAAAAATAGCAATTTTCAAAAAACAACTCATTCCGGCACGGAACTATATTTACAACATTAATAGACTTGTACATATTTAAATTAGCCAGATCTGCAGCTCGATAACGTTTCTGTATGAGAGCGGTTCTGTATGAGAAAGCTGGATGCGAACTGCGTCATAATAACTTCTGTCTTAAAAGGTTTGTGTCTCTGACAGGCATATTTACAGAACTGTTCGCTTTTAGCACTAACCTCTACACATGGACATATCATCATTGTTTCACACTTGAAGTCGGCGCGAACTGGAAGTGCAACATGGCGGACCCACGACGTCACTCTGTGAGCCTATGACGTAATGTTTATAAATACAAAATGTATAGAGTAAATCCACTGACCTCTACACCTGGACATTTAATTGGCTCACAGAAGTGACGTCTTGGCTCCGCCATGTTGCACTTCCAGTTCGCGCCGACTTCAAGCGTTAGCAAAGCAGAATATCATATGAAGCACAATGTGTGGCAGAGAACCCCCCCCCCCCCCCCCCCCCTCTTTTGTGTTGACAATTGTGTTCCCGGAATCTCGGGAATTCTTGTTAGGTTTCAAGGGGGGATGGGTTAGGTTACAATAGTGTTGAGTGCGTATAAAGTATAGGTATAATAGGGGGTACCCCTCTGCCACATATCGTTCTGGGTATACATAATATGGACAATGGTCCGTCCAGGTGTAGAGGTCTGTGGCTTTTAGTCAAGGACGTAGCCATAGGGAGAGCAGGGGGAGCAAGTGCTCCCCCCTTTTACTGTAGACAAATATTAAAAACCTATTTTTTTCGCAGGCTATTTCGTCAGTGCCTTTCTAATCCAATTGCATTTGTATCAGCCCTTAAAGTTAAAACAATCAGAATCGTAATAACGTTCGAGCCTAGCAATGCATGGTCAGGATATCATTTCAAAGTCAATATCCAATGAGAAATTGGTAATTGATGAAATTTACGGTCATTTGGTGAAATTTAAGACTCGGTCCGGTGAAATATGGAAGATCCGAGTGCATGACAGCACTGATTATTACACAGTCTAACTACATCACGCGCGATACGAACGACGAATTAGTCGTCATGTCTCATGATGTTTGTAATGTGTCATGTCTCGATAGCTACGCTGCCGTGACCTGTAAGCCTAACGTTTCGCCAGTGCTGGCAACCGTCGCTCAATGCTACTGCAACTAGAGGGTGGAAAGTTATAACATTACATATAGTTATAATGCCGGGCATCGTGACACTGTACCTTTTACCAGTGTTGTATTCGAGTCCCTGCTAGTCCGTTCACAAGTCCTTTCGTGAAGCCAGTCACAAGTCCTTTCAAAAGGGCAGTCACAAGTAACTGGATGAACAATGACATAGGGACGCTTTTGTCAAAGCTCATTTGAATAGCTTGTGATTTGAAGTGGACCTGCGGTGGACCTGCGGTGGACCTGCGGTGGACCTGCGGTGGACCTGCGGTGGACCTGCGGTGGACCTGCGGTGGACCTGCGGTGGACCTGCGGTGGACCTGCGGTGGACCTGCGGTGGACCTGCGGTGGACCTGCGGTGGACCTGCGGTGGACCTGCGGTGGACCTGCGGTGGACCTGCGGTGGACCTGCGGTGGACCTGCGGTGGACCTGCGGTGGACCTGCGGTGGACCTGCGGTGGACCTGCGGTGGACCTGCGGTGGACCTGCGGTGGACCTGCGGTGGACCTGCGGTGGACCTGCGGTGGACCTGCGGTGGACCTGCGGTGGACCTGCGGTGGACCTGCGGTGGACCTGCGGTGGACCTGCGGTGGACCTGCGGTGGACCTGCGGTGGACCTGCGGTGGACCTGCGGTGGACCTGCGGTGGACCTGCGGTGGACCTGCGGTGGACCTGCGGTGGACCTGCGGTGGACCTGCGGTGGACCTGCGGTGGACCTGCGGTGGACCTGCGGTGGACCTGCGGTGGACCTGCGGTGGACCTGCGGTGGACCTGCGGTGGACCTGCGGTGGACCTGCGGTGGACCTGCGGTGGACCTGCGGTGGACCTGCGGTGGACCTGCGGTGGACCTGCGGTGGACCTGCGGTGGACCTGCGGTGGACCTGCGGTGGACCTGCGGTGGACCTGCGGTGGACCTGCGGTGGACCTGCGGTGGACCTGCGGTGGACCTGCGGTGGACCTGCGGTGGACCTGCGGTGGACCTGCGGTGGACCTGCGGTGGACCTGCGGTGGACCTGCGGTGGACCTGCGGTGGACCTGCGGTGGACCTGCGGTGGACCTGCGGTGGACCTGCGGTGGACCTGCGGTGGACCTGCGGTGGACCTGCGGTGGACCTGCGGTGGACCTGCGGTGGACCTGCGGTGGACCTGCGGTGGACCTGCGGTGGACCTGCGGTGGACCTGCGGTGGACCTGCGGTGGACCTGCGGTGGACCTGCGGTGGACCTGCGGTGGACCTGCGGTGGACCTGCGGTGGACCTGCGGTGGACCTGCGGTGGACCTGCGGTGGACCTGCGGTGGACCTGTGGTGGACCTGTGGTGGACCTGTGGTGGACCTGTGGTGGACCTGTGGTGGACCTGTGGTGGACCTGTGATGGACTCGTGATGGACTCGACTACATCCCTGCCTTTTACTGATGATAACATTATGGTATCACATGATATGTCATGAAACTTGCAAAATATTGCACCAGATGGCATCTGAGACCTAATTATTCAAAACATTCGCAAAAAGGAGGGGACACCCCCTCCCCTTAGACCCCTCCCCATATCAATCACCAAAAGTGCTCCTCCACTTAACAATTCCTGGCTAGTCCTTGCTTTTATTAGTCCGTTTGCTGCATGTTAGGTCATTATTGGACCTTCACCAAAGCCGATATAATAGTTAAACCATGTCATTCCATGAAGTTGATACACGGCGCAACGTGGCGTCCCTATGTCCAGAATTTCTTCTGATGTAATGTTATTACTTTTACATATCTATGGCGTGCATAGTTGACATTTAATCCAAAATAGAGATATCTCTATTAACAATAGAGCCATCTCTATTAATAATAGATATATCTCTATTAGACTCAAAATAGATATATCTCTATTATTAATAGAGATATCTCTATTACAGGAAATAAATGTTAACTTTGTACGTCCGAAATAGTTGTTCTATGCACGTTGCACTGCAGTACATACAACATACAGAATGAACCCACAAGTTTTAAATGTGTTACTCTTACCTGAAATACGAATGGATCAGTAGCTATAAACAATTTAACATGGTGTACCCTAGTATGACATGTATTACTTCAGAACATATTTTTGTTTACATATCCTTTGTGTACAATAACCTTATAAGATTATGTTTATGGTTTTATGTTATGGTCGGTTTAGTAATAGGTTATGCAGAGTAGATTTGTACACTAAATCTTGCAACACTATGCATGTAAAAGAGACACGGCGTCCACTACTAAATTTGTCATGAAATGTCAAATTTCTCAAAGATAATGTTCGAATGGTACAATATTTGACAAATTTTGTCCAACTTCCAAGACAAATTATCAGGAATGAATATTCAATTAATTTATTCGATAGATGGAATGATGTAGATGTGAGGCTGAGTATCGCGCATTGTGTCCCAGATTCATGGAGTGTGATATGCAAGTATATAGAGTCGAAACGTTCTCGGAGATGGGAATGTTCCACCCTCTAAAACCATGTATTACAATTTAAGTTGGTTAAAATAGTTTGTTAAAATGTTAACCAACAATGTGAATTTTTTTCTCTACAATTTGACCAATGTTGGGTACATTTTACCCAAAGTTGGGCGACATTTTAAATATTTTTTTTTACCGAGTGTTGTGTTGTTTACGTGGCAACTCACGATTGATTACAATAGTTTGTTAAAGGGATCGTATACGTTTGGTAATTACTCCACAAATTAATGGCAATACAAACTTACTTGGTATATAAGTACAGCAGCTTTGGATAGTATAATGCATTTTTAGAAACTGTTCACTTCGAAGTACTTCGGTTATGAAAAAAGATATAACTTTTTATCCCCAACAAATTTGAATCTGAGAAGTGTTACTGGAGTGACGTTTCTCAGATTGTGTATTCCAATGCAGATTATTCTTCCTGAGTGGACATAACCGCTCCAGATTTTCGGGAATATCTCAACATCGCTACCACCTATTAAAATGACATTTTTACAGGTTTCTTTTATGGTATATATCTGTAACTATATAAGATTGAAACAAACAGTGGGTTCCAATTACCAAGCGTATACGATCCCTTTGCAATTGTAATCAACAATGTGTATTTTTTTCTCTTCAATTGAGCCAATGTGGTTAACCAACTGTGGTTAAATTTGGTTACATTTAATCAACGTTGAGTCGGATGTCGGCCCCGGTCAAAAAAATGAGTTCTCATTTAGTTTCAAAGGGGGCATCTGTACGTTTTAAAAACTGAAAACCCCATGTTGATACGATGTTTTGTTGTCGAGTTATGTAAATTTGTTTAAATACACTTGCTATTTTTCGGCATCGTTTTTGTCAGGAACAATCAAAAGCATGTGGGGACTTTCTTTTTTAGTTAGGTGTATGTCTTTTTGTTGACACCAGTGGAAATTGTGTTGGCGTTTCTTGGTTTTTAATGGAATGTATGATTTATATATTCAGATTTAATATACCTATATTCGGTAAGCGGGTTCGAGTTTATTTTAATTTGTTTGAGAAGTAAAATAAGAACTGTACCAGCGCCTCAACATTTGCTCGATAATTTATCTTTGAACTTTGTTTATAGGCCGTATTATTGAACGTTGAGGGCGCTGTGCTTACGGTATTTGGGGGTATAATCTAGGGTGACGCGGGAGCGTCACGCCCAACGGGTTCGCCCGGCTGGGAGTGGCAGCGCCGCGGCACCCTTACTTTGCCAGTGCACCGATTTTGCGTTAATTTTATTCTTCTTCTTCTTTCTTCAGTCCGACTGGAATAACTCGCGATCGCTCCACGGAATCGAAAAGAACCCAATAACGAAAATGATCAGGAGATCAAGGGCATGAGTTCTATTGGGATAGAATTTTGATTTTCGACTTCTCAGAGGGGGTTGTCATACGAATCTGACCATCTGACAATGACCAAAAAAAAATGTGAATGAATGAATGAATTTCCTCAGTTCGACGACAGAGGGGGTTGTCATACGAATCTGACCATCTGACCAACCCAGTTTCCTTCTTATCTTAAATTGTGTACATATCACAATTGACCAATTGTGTGTATATCACAATTTAAGAAACTGTACATGCGCAGTAATACCGGCAAAACGGAGGTTGGTCTTGAAAGAGTGAATAAACAAGTGTATGATGTTCTTATTACAGAATGTGTGATATTTCTTGCGTTTTTGTGAGTTTCGGGCGTTTTAGCATTTGCTAGTGTCAGTGCGCATGTACTGCGCAATTGTGCGGCGTTGTTTGCAAGTGTGCGCTGCGCAAATGCCGCCAAAACGCTTGCACACAACCACAAATTTCAGCTCTGGTAATAATTTTCGCTGTCTGAATCGCTTCAAATTATCGGCAATTTCGGTCAATTCTGTGTTTCTGTCTAACTTTCTTGCTTCTGCCGCAATTTTGTTTCATTTCCTGCTGAAAATTGTCAAACTATTTCGCTTTTTTGCAGCAGTCACAGTGTGCCCTTTGTAGTGAAGCACAACGGCAACTTGACGCTGGACAATATCATCACAATCGCAGACGTTCGCCGATGACAACGACGACGCCGACTCGCAGGAGGGGGGGGGGGGGGTTAAAAAGAGTAACAAAACACCCGAAATAACGAAGCTAAAACGTATTTTGGCTTCAAAAGTGACCAATTTAGACAATTAAGACAGAAACAACGAAGTAGCAGCTGCTATTGACTAGTGCTATCTCCTCACAGGATAGGAGCTAATGGGTATACGGAGAACAATGTAATAATGGTGTACAGTACTATATAGTATATACATACTAGTAGCCCGTAGGTATGTGGCAAGACGCAACACCGTAGGTCTGACGGCAAAGTAGGCTGATTGGTTTATTTAGAGTCGGGTAGGTTAGTAGATGGGCTCGACTAACTGTAACGGTGGTTCTGTTCTGTGTGGGAACAACGTGTACCGAGGTGTCAACTTGCATCTATACTCAACAACCGTTTGCTGTTTGTTCGCACATCGGCAAACTTACATTGTGTTTTTTTGCAGGTTTCATTCGCTCGGAATCTACGCATCGATTTCCGGGCACAACAAGCGATAGACGATTGCTTGTAAGAGGTAAGAGAAAAAAACGTAAAAAAACCTTCAAAACAAAAACAAAACACAAAACTAAAAAAAATAATGGCGCGCAGTGCGGCCGACAAGCGACGGCCGCCCAAGGCGTCGCCGCGTCGCCGACTGCGTCGCAAACCCTACGGGGCGCGGGAGAGTGAGCTGCCACTCGTCGACAGCAGCCAGTCGCAGTACACTAGCGACGCGCACGAGATACAAGCGCACATGCCCAAGTCGCCCTGCGACGACAACACCGGGCCGCAGGCGGCGCATCGCGCGCGGGCGCACTCGTGCTCGCGCGATAGGGCGCATAAGATCAATCGGCGTCGGCGCAGTCACTCCGCGCAGCCACGCGACGACACGCGTCCGGCCCAGCACGTGCAGCTGCTCTACACGCAGTTCATGCACATATGGCTGGACGCGCGTCGCGACCGCATGGCGCGCATTCCGCGTCGAAAGCGACGCCCCAAGTTCCATGCGCCGGCGCCGCTCACCATCACCAAGCGAGAGAGTGAGCTGACACTCTGCAACAACAGCCCGCCGCAGTACAAGGGCACCTCACTGCCGCACAAACAGAAGTGTGCCGGCAAGTGCAGCCAGCTGCCCTCCGAGTAGACTTGATCCAAGTCGGGATTATGTGGTAACATTGCTCATGGTCATCCACACTGTGCGCCTCGCGTCACGTCCACGCTTATCAGTAGCGCGCCCTCATGCGCCACCCATGCTCATGTGTGGTTCAGAAATCCCGACTTGACGGATGTGCCACACGTTTTTACACAACCTATGGGCTCATCTACCGAAAACGGTAGCGGCCAATCAAATTGCAGAATTGTATAAATTAGCATATATCTGTAATAATATGAACTTTGACCCAGTTGTGTGACGGACATACGTGGACATTGTGATGTACAATGTACATACACATGTGCATAGTGTACATTATGTGTAAATGTACAAACGGTTTAATAGTCTTGCTATCGTGTACATTGTCCGGCCGTTAAGTTTGCACTATACCATACTCTAACTAAATAAACGAAGTATGGACGCAGTTATTTAATTTGAAAAAGGCATCTAGTGACAGTACTGCCTACCATTCCTCCATAGTCCGTTAGCGGTCTAGCGAGTCCGTACCGATTGGCGGACTTATTTGGCATGCATCGATAACCATGTGATGCGTTAGCCTTGGTCAAGGCGAGTTAGTCGTTATCCGTCCGTCGTTTATCCGTCCAGAAATACACTGTGCGCGCGCCCCGCATATATGCTGCTAGAGGGCGCCCCATGCAAAGATACAGCGCGAACAGCGACCTCATACGGCCACTATTTATGCAAATCTACTGAGGCTACTTTTTCGCCTTGGATCATTGGGTTTTTGAAATCTTATGTTTTTCCTATATTTTGCGCCACATTTGTGGCGCATGACCTCGTATGCGAATACAGATAAGTATAGGCGGGGCTAAGATGTGAAGTGTCCAATCACAACGCGGTTGAAACCCGACGTCATCAAATTTGATGCAGCATGACATTTAAGACAAAATGGCAGATATTCAGCGTAGTCTTTCGTCCGAAGATCTGTCGTGTTGTTTGAATTTTGCAGCGCAAATATTATCCCTCGAAGATTGTAGACCCGAGCAGCGAAAGGCCATTAGAATCCTTTCTTCGTGGTCTTTGTGAATTTGCCGACAGGTTATGGGAAATCCGTCATTTTTCAGGCAGCCTGAGCCCCATTTTGCTCGGAGCTCGTACGGCCAGGTACTCGGCGTCAGTTTTCAGCGTGTTCGGTCAGTTTCTTATCGCCGCATAATCGGCATTAACCCAGGCATGCTGGTCTGTGCGGTATCGCCACATTGTGGTCCAAACATGGTCCAACGCTGTGGGGAGGGGGCATGTTTACGGCTGCAGAACCAACCTTCAAAGTGATCGCAATATCGTAATTTAAACAGGGACAAGTGTCTTATATCCCCAATAACTCCTCAGATTATTTTCTTGGCAAAATTCAGCCGGCAAGGCATTTAATTATCAGAGTTCCGCGTTTTACCGAGCCACGGTTTTCAGATCAGCTGGATTAGATGTGTGCGACATAATATAGGGCCGAGTTCGACACGTTTCAATGGAGTCGCGGCCTTCTCCAGTCACTGCGGTTGAAAACTCAAAACTAAACAGCTAAACACAACTAGTTTTGACCATAACAATGTCAACATTCAAGAAAATACCCAGCAAAACGAGCGAAAATAACTGCGACCCTCACCAATCAAGCAATTAAGACAGTTCAAATCTTCATGTGTAATTCCTACAAGCCTTCGTAAAAATCACTCAACTTTCTCCGATAAAATAATTATGTCAACGATGGCGGTGTTCGTAAACACTTGCAAGCTAGCTATGACCTTTCACCGCTAGCTCAAATTATTCAGTTTCTACGCAACGATCGACCAATAAGAAAACGACTATAAAGGTCAGCTTAATCTATTAGCATAATGAGCACCGCCCCCAAAACCTAATGATCCAAGGCGTTCGAGTATCCTCAGTTAGTTTGCATATAATAGTGGCCGCGTGAGGTCGTAGTTTGAGCTCCGATTACCGCTGCGCTGTACGTACGGACGGGTAACGATGAACGCCTTGACCAAGGCTAGTGATGCGTATGCAAATAATTTATGAATAACTACATATCACCGCGGGGGGTTTGATTGGCCGATCCGTCAAGTCGGATTTACTGCACTGACATGATGACATCGCGTTGATACCGATAGCGGAACGACAACCAGATGACGGCGCCTTTTTTCTAAGGCCAACAAAGCACATAACTATTCGGCCGGATTGACGAAAGCAATTTGGTAGTCTTAACTCCATGGTAAGTCCGACTTGGGTCAAGTCTACCCTCCGAGTACATTTGCGCGCGCCTCTACGCGGCATACGAGAAAATGCGCCGACTGCGCACGCACAAGCGGCGTATCGCCTGCCTCTTCAAAGAGGATGCGCAGTGGTGGGCGCACACGGGCGTCAAAGCGCTGCTGCCGGCGAGTACACAAAAAACTCCACATCTGGGCAATCGGCCGGGGGAAGGCGCTCGCTCGACTATAAACAAAACCCCCCGGACGCCAGATGTGGAGTTAGTCGAGCGATTGGGTGCGGGACTGCACCCGATGATCCCGAGCCAAAAGCGCGCATGCAAACTTCTTACTGTTCAAACACAAGCTACTAAATAAAAGGAAGTGGACAAGTCAAAGGTAAAATGCTCTGAGAGCATAATAAAAGGGCCAACGGGTTTCCAGTTAAAGTAAAATGCTGTGCGAGCATTCCAGCTAAAGTAAAATGCTGTCTCAGCACTGCACTCGCGTCAAAAAGGAAGTGGACAAGAGAATGCCAACGAGTTTTACCTCTTACCCCCCAACAAGCGCAGACCGAGCGAAAGGTCAGCAGGTGTGGGCCACTAGTTCGGTGTGGGCGGGTCGAAACCGTTGCCCTCCCACCGAGCAGTAGATGTTAACTGGTTAGCACCGTACCATAATCACTGCATTTATTTGCATACACTAATGCTGGTGGGTCATCGTAAGATAGCCATTACGGCTTGGATGGAGTTCAATTTTGGTTTTGCGTTGCTATAAAGAGTACTATCACCAATGTTCGATATACGCTGCGCGCTCTCCTGCACTGACGACACTGTCTGAGAGGTCCTAGGTGCCGCTATGCACGCTCTTCTACTCTGGCGCATACTAGCTACGCCCATAATTCTAACCTACACCCTCCAGCTAGCCCAAGACACTTGACAGCCTTCGCTCCGCTTTGCATGCACATCTGCGCCGGCGTACTTTCAGCATCTGTCAGCTACACCTAATGCATGAGCGCCTGTGCCTGCATAGGGTTGCACTTCATACACTGCAACAGGTCATCACGTCAGTTGACAATGACAATTCTATTTAGCACCGCCTTCTTTCTCCGCCTTTAGACCGTACCACCGTACGTAGCTGTGCCTTGCGCGCATTTGTCTCACAAACGCTCGCAAATACACAGCGAACGCACGCTTTCTCTCATTCATCCGACACGTGTGCCGGATTCAAAAAAAAACGATGTCACCTTGCTTCAATACTCAACAACTTTTGCACGGAAACATGTGAGCGCCAACAGCAGCATACTTACTACTTGATACACAGCGCGCACAGAGCGGGTAAGAAGTGAACTTCACCGTGGGCCCACAGCGCGCGCCGAGATTATCCGTTAATAAGCCCATTATAAGCTTATTTATAAGCTCGTGCTCATCCGCCCTATCGCGCGAGCACGAGTTATTGTTTACGCGCCGCCCATTTCGTGACAGTTATTCAGCTACGTGACCACCGACCGCGTTACATAGCCGGTGATCGCCTTCCCACTCTCTTGCGTTGCGGCCTTCTCTCTCTCGCAGAGAGTGCAGCGCTTTCCCCTCCAATGCGTGTGTCTCTCTCTCATTGGCTCATTGAGTCGGTGCTTTAGACTACCCGATTGTGAGTCCATGCTGCTATGGGAGGAGGGGGCGAGGTGGGAGGGCAACGGTTTCGACCCGCCCACACCGAACTAGTGGCCCACACCTGCTGACCTTTCGCTCGGTCTGCGCTTGTTGGGGGGTAAGAGGTAAAACTCGTTGGCATTCTCTTGTCCACTTCCTTTTTGACGCGAGTGCAGTGCTGAGACAGCATTTTACTTTAGCTGGAATGCTCGCACAGCATTTTACTTTAACTGGAAACCCGTTGGCCCTTTTATTATGCTCTCAGAGCATTTTACCTTTGACTTTTAAAAGTGATTAGGAGATGATTCACGTCAGTTTAAATATTCTTACAGCTTCAAATTGTTTTTCTTCATAATATTCAGTTTTTAGAAAAAGTAAAGTTACTAAAACTACTTCAATAAATTTTGCCTGTGTTGGGTACCCAGAAAATGGCGTCCGACAGCGCCCTCATACGGCCAGAAATACGGCGCATTACAACTCAATGTTTCAACAAAACAGTGTAACCCTAGCTCTTTAACAGAATACGGGCTTTCGTTTTGTACATACAGATTATCCTCGGGAATAAACCGGTTCCCATCCATACATCTATATTATATAAAGGAGGCAGGTACCAGTCCATACTGATGGAACCTAAATTTCAAAGTGAACGAAGAAATCGGCAAGGCGGGACTTGAACCTGCGACCTCCGGAATACCGGACCGGCGCTCTACCAACTGAGCTATGCCCTATTATGTTGGCGGTCTCCCTAATTGTCAGTATCTTTGTTCGAGGGCGCTAGTCAGAAGTCATAAACACTAAAATGCCGTGTGGCCAGGGATCACACCCGATTTTACGATACAACCTGGGAAGCGACATTGTGGGGATTACTCAATGAGGATATCCATACGACTTGTTATCTTATAATACACACAAATAAACCACAAGGGAAACTGACTAGGTAAATCTACACACCTTTCAAAGTGAACAAAGAAATCGGCAAGGCGGGACTTGAACCTGCGACCTCCGGAATATCTTGATTCCGGTGTGCTGATGGAACCTAATTATTTTTAAACCGCAAACTAATTCGAACTTTTAAAAGAACAATGATTAAGGTAGGATACACCATTTGCAAATATCGAAAAAAAATTACAACCGAATTATTACAAAATATCTTACTTATTCGAAAGTAAATAATAATTGTAGGCATCCAGCAAAATGATTTCGCTAGATATCCTGTAATTGTTTCGAAAAATTAAATTAAAACAAATTCGCAAAATCGCAAAAACAAAAACAACATAAGAATCATTGCCCATTGCTTTTCCTCAGGATCCATGATTGTAAAACTTCGGACAGGTCAGTTAAACGATGTTTACTATCAAAGACAAACCCCCAAATTCACCCATTCATGATAATTCAAGCAATTGCCAATGGTGTATCCTACCTTTAAATTAATGAGAGCTTCAGACACATGAAGCAAGACATAAGACGGAGGAAACACCCCCCCCCTTCATTAACCCCCCTTCTCCTCCCCCCCCCCCCCCCCCCCCCCCCCCCCCCCCCCCCCCCCCCACCCTCCCTTTCTTTGTAGTGGGAATTGTGCTTGCGGAATGTTGTGGTTTCCCAGGAATTGTTTTTAGGGAGGGGGTGCGTTAGGTATAACAATAGTCTAGAGAGCGTATAGGTATGGGCGACTAAGGGAGAGTCCCTCGGTCCCAAATCTTGCTGGGTATATCCGGACAAGTCTATGCGCATTAGGCTCATAAACGAGTTTGCAACGAAATAATAATAGTTGACTTCTAACTAGCGCCCTCCAACAAAGAAACTGACAATCTTGGAGACCGCCAACATATAGGGCAAGATAGCTCAGTTGGTAGAGCGCCGGTCCGGTATTCTAGAGGTCGCAGACTGGAGTCCCGCCTTACCATTTGTTTTGTTTACTATAACCCTATCAATCCCAAGAGTGCCATATGGACTCATTGAAGCATACACTCTCGTTACCATTGTGACTTTACGTCACACAAATACAATCGGATTTCATTCCCATTGTGCCCTGACGGCACTTGCCTTTTCGCATTGAACTGAAATGTAAATAGCGCCCTCACTTTGGAGATCGGCCTCTGATTGGCGAGACCCCACGCGCGCGTCCTCTTGCGCGCGTGGGTATGAAATATTAGGATTCACCAAATAGAGACGCCAATCACGCCATGTGAACACTCGTCACAGAAAACCAGTCATAATGGCGGATCCATCCGACATTCTTGACGAAATATTCGCGGATAGCGGTTCTGATATATCTGATGAGATTTCCTCATCATCCACCACAGAAGAAAGTGACGATTCGGAAGAGTTTGTCGCTACCTGCTCAAAGTCAAAGTCATCCGACAAGCCGAATTTCAGGTGAAGAGGTTACTAATAATTATAAGTACATGTAGTAAAATGCTATGACTAGTACTATGAGACTGAGTATGACTCGAGGACGTGAATTTAGTTACACAGGAATAAAGCGAATAAACAGTACAGTGTGTGAGCCTACACTTGTTGGGAATTTATATTAATGTAACATTACCCTGGCTCTAGATGTATTTCGCAAAACAAAAAAAAATGCCTCCCTTTCAGTTACAATAAATCAGAAATGTGCATTCAAGTAGAACAGTAGAGTCTTCAAACAAACAGCGCCCTCACACATTTATCAATGTGCTTACCCAAGCACATTAAATAATGTGTGAGGGCAGTGTTTCTTTGAAGACCCATTTTCTGATTAGAAACATAATATTAAAATGGTGATTTTCGTGCACCCTAATCCTTTAATTTGTTATTCAAATTAAACTATTTTTGAACTCATGATTGTCGTATGCGCTATGCCTTTGCTGTCTAGTACCATTAGGAAGAAGTTTCTCCAATCAAAATAGCGCCCTCTGACATTTCTTAATATGTTAATATTCTCACTTCAGGTCTGGATGGCATAAAACAAGCTCCTATAAGCGGCCACCTGCGAACTTCAGTGGACAAGTTGGACCTACGCAAGATTTCAGTGGACTATCACCGATGGAGACCTTTCAACTCTTTTTTTGCCATGCAGTCTGGCAGTTGATGGTGACCGAGACGAACCGATATGCCGATCAAAGTGTGCCTGGAAATACATCCTGGACTCCAACAAATGTTCCAGAAATGAGGCGTTTTTTGGCATTGCTTCTGTGCATGGGGATCAACAAAAGGCCTCGCTATGCTATGCACTGGTCGAGGTCAGAAGTTCTGCGAAGCCCTGTGTATCCATCAACCATGTCCCGCAACCGAATTGACGCAATCCTGCGATTTTTCCACCTTGCCAACAATCGAGCTGACAAAACTATCACTGATGATGACAAACTGTCTAAAGTTCGCCCCCTGCTAGACATCGTATTGCCCTCGTTTCGTCGAATTTATAAACCCGGACGAAACCTCTCACCAGACGAGACTATGATAAAATTTAAAGGGCGACTGGGTTTCAAACAATACATGCCACGCAAGGCTGCCAAATGGGGGTTAAAATGCTTCTTATTATGTGAATCCGAAACTGGGTATTGTTGTAATTGGCAGGTTTTTACCGGGTCCAAGGCCACATCCGACCAATTCAGTCTGCCTTCGATCGCGTATGCTACCAAGAACCACCCACGTAACCTTTCAGCATCAGGCCAAGTAGTCATCGACCTTTTAAAAGGGCTAGAACATAAAGGACATATTGTTTTTATGGATAATTGGTACACTAGTCCTGCCCTCGTACACAAATTATCGCAGTTAGGATTTAGTTCCCGTGGAACAGTACGCTACACATCACAAGGGATTCCGGAGATTGCAAATCCCAAGAAGTTTCCCATACGGAAAGGCGATGACCCCCAGTTTTACACAAAAGCCGGGCAACTATGCATTGTTTGGCAGGATAGAAAGCATGTAACACTTCTGACGAATTATGGCGACTGCAGTATGGACACAAAAGAAACTCGCTGCAAAAACAGTTCCACCGGACTTCGCGAGATTCACAAACCTTCTGTCGTTCAGGATTATAACCGGTTTATGGGTGGTTCAGATTTAGCCGCCCAATTATGGCAGTACTATGCACACCACCATAGATCCCTAAAATGGTGGAAACGCGTTTTCCTAAATATCCTCGATATCAGTTTGCTTAACGCTACTATCCTTTTTAACTACCTGCCGAGCAACCCAAAAATAACTAGCTTGGAGTTCCGGGTAAAGGTCATCGAGGGACTTCTTCGTTCCAGCCCAGCACACCTTGGCAATGAAGCGTCACGTCTTTCGAGTCAACATTATCCTGGGAGAAGTGTGGCCGGCAAAAAGCACAACTGTGTCGTTTGTAGTACGAAAGCCAAGCGGAAGCAAACTCGTACTATGTGTAAAAAGTGTAAAAAGCCAATGTGTGTACTGCCATGCTTTGAGAAGTATCACAGTTTGTGATCAACATTTAGGAGTTTTTAGATTGTGGTCCAGCTGTCCCCCCCAATACCCCCCCCCCCCCCCCCCCCCCCAAACAATGTTGAAAAGATTGTGTGCACACCGGCGACCCAACCTTTGAAGAACAATCTTTTCAACGTTGATTGGGGGGGGGGGGGGGGGGGGGGGGGTGGTAGTAGTAGTAGTTTAAGTAATTACCCAAACATTCCCTTCGCCAAAAAAACCCCAGTATTTGTAGTAAGTTCGAATTTATGAAGCACCGCTGACCAAAACAATCTACATGTATATTCTACTGTAATTGTCAGAACAATTAGCATTTGGGGAGTACCAACCTTTGAAGAAAAATCTTTTATTATGCAAAATCATACTCATTTTTGCAGAGAGTGTCACAAATAACTTTGCTACCCTACACCTTAACTTATGAAATTGTCTTGTTATTAACACCTATATATTATATAAACGGGATTATTGTTTTTTTGTCTAGTACACGATGGGCGAAACAATAACCACATGGTTTTACATCTATTTGGTCAATTTGTGGGATGTGGTGTGAAAATGAGTGTTTTCCATCTCACGTTCATCATTTCCGTCTCACGCTCATCGATATGGGTACCAGTTATGTACACTAACGGGTTGCTTGGCAGTACAAAATATTGGCGTGTTTTTGTCAATTTTGATGTCGTGTGTTTAGGGTGCCGGTAAATGAACTGGTTGACCTTCAAGCAACAATAATAAATCATTCCAAGGAATGACTTTGGGGTTCCAACATAAATCATTCAACAAAAAAGTCACTTCAACTAATTCATAAATGTTTTCCCACAATTGGCGGGGCCGGTAATCATAAGGTTTCGATATTTTCCCCTTCCATTTAACAATAATAAATAGACACTAGTGGCAAAATGTTGTATGTCAATTCCATTAGTAACTTGGGTTTTATGAACCACCGCTGAACAAAACAATCTACATCTACATTGTTTGTAATTACCAGAACAATTATCATTTTTGGAGTCTCATTTAATGGGCTTGCAGGAGTTGCCTTTCATGAGATTGTCTAATGAGGGCGCTATACACTGAAAGTTTTCTAAAATGTGCCTGGTAAATAACTGAACATGCTATGCCTACAACTGTGGGAACCAAAGCAGGTGTGATGAAATATGTCTTGGGGTTGATAGGGTTAAAAAATAGTTACAATTCTTGTAAGACTGGTATACATTACGCATTGGATAAACAAAGCACAAAGACCGACTGGATTTTGTAATTATTGAATTGTATTTTATTTACAACAATGATGTGCCATCACAATCATCAAGTCACTGTCAATGAGTGTTATCTCCCAAAAGCGGATTAAAACAAAATCATTTTTGTTATTATCAAATCTATAGATAGCCGCTTATCTTTTTTTAAGTAAAATAAAATGTAAGTAAAACAACAACAAATTTAACAACAATTATTATTTTCTATTAGTTAAAATTTAAAGTTAAATAAAAGTATACAAACTTACCAATTATAGCACATTGTGTTGTGTTGTATTGTATTGTATATTAACATTAAATTTAAAGAACTAAGTCGCTGTTCTCGTTAAAGGGATCGTATACGTTTGGTAATTACTCCAAAAATTAAAGGCAATAACAACTTACTTGGTAAGAAGTACAGCAGCTTTGGATAGTATAATGCATTTTTTGAAACTCTTCACTTCGAAGTACTGTGGTTCTGGAAACATTTATCACTTTTTATCCCCAACAATTTGAATCTGAGAAGCGTTACTGCAGTGACGTTTCTCAGATTGTGTATTCCAATGCAGATTATTCTTCCTGGGTGGACATAACCGCTCCAGATTTACGGCAATATCTCAAAATCGCTACCACCTTTTGAAATGAAATGTTTTACAGGTAAGTTTTATGATATATATCTATAACTATAGGATTGAAACAAACAATGGGTTTCAATTACCAAACGTATACGACCCGTTTAACAATTCGTTTATGTCCCAGACTGTGATACAAAGGTGGTCGAAGCGCAAATAATATATGGCAGTGGCTGGTAATCCGTTTCCGAAGAAACTGCACGGTAACCACGGTAGGCCATGTTATACACGTGACCCAAAATATGCTCAGAAAATGACAATTGTGAAACAAATTTGGGAACTAAAACAACTGTGTGTGATTCTACTCAGTTTGATGTCCTGAATCCAAAAATCAATGTTGTCGGAGGCAGGAAACGGAACATCACCCTAGCAAGGCGTACCTCAGGAACGCTCAGGCAACACAACCCCCCCCCCCCCCCCCCCCCCCTACCCCCCACTTTTAGTTAAAACCTAGATCCGCCACTGTAAAATAAATAAAAATTGAAAATTGTTGGAATGGCAAACACAAAAATTGACAGGAAGTGCCGAGAAATGGTCCATCGCCTCTCGGTTGGTTGGGCAGCATGAAAGGGCATTACACTGTTGCGCGTTTGCAGCGTAAAAGTCAATAGGCGGACACACCAAACCGTTACTCGTCTTAAAGTTCTAAGATTTGTTCGATTGTTAATGCTGCTCTCACACTGTGGCGAATATGCTAGCGAATGTGCTTACAAATGGAAATATTTGACAATCGCTCAAACTTCGCAACATTCGCCGTGTTTTCGTAAGCGTTGGTAACAAATTTGGAACGTCCACAGGTCATTCTCCACCTCCTTACGAAGATCGGTCAATTTAGGAAGCGCTTCCCAAATTTCAGCGAATGTTGTGGAGATGGTCATTCGCCGTAAGCATTGGTAAGCCATTGGTAACGTTAGTACAGGGTGCGTAAGCGTTGGCAACGTTCGTTAGCTATTCGTAAGGCATTGGTAAGCATTGACAAGCGTTGGTAAGCATTCGTAATATATTCGTAAGATATTTAAGGAGAGGTCGAGGGACGACCGAGGACGACCGACGGGTGACCGAGATGAAAATATTCACTATCCAATCGCAATTTTTGGGCGAATTCACCGCGAAATTCAAATATTCATCATATTCGCAAGAATATTCGCCACAGTGTGAGAGCAGCACAACAGCAAATTTCGTAACCAAATCATGGCCTCCTCTACTGCTGTTGCAAAAGCCAAATGTCCGTCCATTCTTCATTTGGTGAAGGTGGCCATTGCCTCTCTAGGGGGGAAAAGTGGCGCCTCGTCCCAAGCCATCAGGAAGTACATCCAGGAAAACTGCGGCGTAGACATCGAGCAGAAGGCCAGAACCATCCGCAATGCTCTGAACTCTGGCGTAGACAAGTGTGAACTTATCCGCACCAAGGGTAAGGGGGCTGCGGGCACGTTCAAACTTGACAGTACGAAGGAGAAGGTTGCTGCGAAGGTTGCCAAGGAGAAGGAGAGAGTCAAGGCCAAGAAAGAGCGGGAAAATATTGCAGAGAAAGCCAAGAAAGCCAAGATCGCCGAGAAAGCAAAGAAAGCCAAGATCGCCGAGAAATCGAAGAAAGCCGAGCCATCCAAGAAAGTGAAGAAACCCGCTCTAAAGAAGACAGCAAAGAAGGCCGCCAAGAAAACTCCCTCTAAGCCAGCTACAGCCAAACCAACAAAAAAGCCAGCTAGCAAAAACACATCGGGCAAGCAGAAGAAAGTGCCGGCCAAGCCATTGAAGAAATAAATGCTCTTCCCGGCACCAACCAAAACCAAAACGGCTCTTTTCAGAGCCACAACATTAACAAAAGAGATATTCCGTTGTGTTGTTTATGAGTAATGCATGGGCATTGTATTAATCCATTGAGCGTTTGATTAATGATGAGTGGTGTATTTTTTTTAACTCTGTAACTGAAAAAAACAAAATGCGGAACGGGAAACAAGAAATATAAAAGATTAAGGCGAGGTGTGCAAAATAAGTTTGAATTGAACATAAACTGAAAAATGATAACATAAACTTTAATTGTTTGTGTGTCTTAAACCTCACGGGGAATCGCAATTATGTTTACCTAGATTGTTTGAAGTTGGTCCATTGATCACTAAGCGCATCTTTGATGAGGAACGTGTTTGACGTTGCATCATCGAGCGCCGATGGTAGGATGAGGGCGCTGTGTTAGCAGCGCCGCTGCAACGTTGAGGGCGCTATATAACTGTTACGGTACCGTCAATTAATTAATAATAATTGTAAAAAAACATGGATTTTGGCGACTTTAACCCAATTTTGATGATAGTGAAAACACAGTAAAGAAAATGAGGAGTTAATGGCTGTATGAGTTAAACGAAAGAATTATGTTGAGAACGTAATATTATTTCACTCGAATCTACTACAACACCAAACCGGTGCGCCAAAACAGGAAAACGGCGCCCATCTTGTAACAATTGTTGGCAATGTTTCGTAACATGTTTTAACGGTGGTGAGTTAATCTATTGATAATTCCTGCCAACATTAGGAAGACAAAATTACCCAGAAGCCGATGAACTACGTGTTTTACTATACAAATATATATAGATAAAACGATAGTGAAATTAGCAGGAATGGAAAACACAAAGTTATACCGGCAGCTACGCCGTACCAACTCGTTCTAAATTCAGTTATATCAACTGCCGCTTACCAATCATGTATCATTTGATATCAGCGAAAATACCAAATTACGTACTAGCTGCTTGACTCACTTTTAAAACTTAAAGCTACGTCTAAAAGTAACAACAAATGAAATTAATTGGAATGGCAAACACTCAATTACGAGAATGGGCCGAGAAACGGCCCATCACTTCTCGGTTGGTTGGGCAGCATGAATCCACTCAAACTACCATCGATCTCATTAGTTCCAACCCAGAGCTAATAAAGAACTGTGGTGTTTTACCAGTCCTAATCAGTGATCATTAGGCCTATCTTGTTTATGGGCTACACAGTTGGACAACAATGAAAGGTCGTTCAATAACATTTCGATGTCTAAAAAATATAGACAGTGATGCATTCACGGACGACCTCCGCAATGCATCATGGCAAGATGTTTTTGGTTGTTATGATGTGGATAATGCGCGGTGTAAATGGTACTCCATATTGATGAGTATTATTAACTTCCGTGCGGCAGTCAAAACAAAACGCATTCGGGGTGCCTCAGTACCGTGGCTCGATAGCGAAATTCTTAAACTTATGCGGCAACGCGATCGTGTACACAAAATTGCAAAGCGCACAGGCTTACAAATCCATTGGGATTCATACAAAAACCTGCGGGACAATGTAACTAATAAAATCCACAGTAAAAAGAGTAAATACTACACATCCGCCATAGAAGAAAATAAAAGCAATTCATCTATGCTGTGAGAAACTCTGAAGGAGGTACTCCCTAAGAAACAAAAAAACTGTACCAAATTCGATTACTTCCCCAAATGGGGAAAATATTGACGATATTGCCGACATTGCTGATACATTAAATGAACACTTTTCAACAATTGGCAAGCGTACTGCTGGAAACTACCCTTTGCGTGAACTTGAAATAGATGACAATACTGACGCCTCTATTTTTGATTCTTTTGACGAAGATTGCGTAGTGAGTTTGTTCAAAAGCAAATATCATCCATGTCGGTTGGGAAAGCAACAGGTCCGGATGGAATTAGTGTTAAAATGATTAAAATTGCTTCACCTTATATCATTAAATCTTTAACTCATATTTGTAACCTGTCTATAAGATGTGAATGATACCCTACAGATTGGAAACATGCTTTAGTAACACCAATTCACAAGGGAGGAGATAAATGTAGTACAGGTAACTATCGGCCTATTTCTATACTGCCAATTATCTCTAAGATCTAGGGTGACGCGGGAGCGTCACACCCAACGGGTTCGCCCGGCTGGGAGTGGCAGCGCCAAGGCACCCTTACTTTGCCAGTGCACCGATTTTGCGTTAATTTTATTCTTTCTTTCTTCTTCAGTCCGACTGGAATAACTCGCGATCGCTCCACGGAATCGAAAAGAACCCAATAACGAAAATGATCAGGAGATCAAGGGCATGAGTTCTATTGGGACAGAATTTTGATTTTCGACTTCTCAGAGACAAAAACAAAATGTGAATGAATTTCCTCAGTTCGACGATAGAGGGGGTTGTCATACGAATCTGCCCATCTGACCAACCCAGTCTCCTTCTTAAATTGTGTACATATCACAATTGACCAATTGTGTGTATATCACAATTTAAGAAACTACAGTTTAGACCACCGTACGTAGCTGTGCCTTGCGCGCATTTGTCTCACAAACGCTCGCAAATACACAGCGAACGCACGCTTTCTCTAATTCATCCGACACGTGTGCCGGAATCCAAAAAAAACCGATGTCACCTTGCTTCAATACTCAACAACTTTTGCACGGAAACATGTGAGCGCCAACAGCAGCATACTTACTACTTGGTACACAGCGCGCACAGAGCGGGTAAGAATGAACTTCACCGTGGGCCCACAGCGCGCGTCGAGATTATCCGTTAATAAGCCCATTATAAGCTTATTTATAAGCTCGTGCTCATCCGCCCTATCGCGCGAGCACGAGTTATTGTTTACGCGCCGTCCATTTCGTGCCAGTTATTTAGCTACGTGACCACCGACCGCGTTACATAGCCGGTGATCACCTTCCCACTCTCTTGCGTTGCGGCCTTCTCTCTCTCGCAGAGAGTGCAGCGCTTTCCCCTCCAATGCGTGTGTCTCTCTCTCATTGGCTCATTGAGTCGGTGCTTTAGACTACCCGATTGTGAGTCCATGCTGCTATGGGAGGAGGGGGCGAGGTGGGAGGGCAACGGTTTCGACCCGCCCACACCGAACTAGTGGCCCACACCTGCTGACCTTTCGCTCGGTCTGCGCTTGTTGGGGGGGGGGGGGGGCGGGTAAGAGGTAAAACCCGTTGGAATTCTCTTGTCCACTTCCTTTTTGACGCGAGTGCAGTGCTGAGACAGCATTTTACTTTAGCTGGAATGCTCGCACGGCATTTTACTTTAACTGGAAACCCGTTGGCCCTTTTATTATGCTCTCAGAGCATTTTACCTTTGACTTGTTTTAGAAAGATGGGTACACTCATCGGTATATAGATACCTTGATGAAAACAATCTGATTCATAGTTGCCAGTCAGGATTTAGACCCCTGCACTCAACTGAAAGCACCCTACACGATTTAACAAACAAGTGTTTTGCGGTCATGGAGAATGGACAAGTTACGGGCAGTGTGTTTATAGATCTCAGTAAAGCATTTGATTGTGTTGATCATGAAATCTTACTAAAGAAACTAGAAAGGATGAACATGTCATCTTCTGTAATTAATTGGTTTAGGTCGTACCTAAGTGAACGTAGTCAGTCTGTAAATATTGGCGGCACCATATCAAAGGTCCTGTCCGTAAACACTGGTGTTCCGCAGGGGTCGATACTAGGTCCACTTTTATTCATTGTTTATACTAGTGATCTTCCATTTTGTATTGCCCCAAACTGCAACTTATTTATGTATGCAGATGACTCCACATTAACGTGTAGCTCCTCCAACATTAATATAATAGAAAGTAGCTTAAATACAGCTCTTACTAGTTTTCACAACTGGTGCGTAAGAAACAAGCTTGCATTAAATGCCACCAAAACCAAATGCATGCTTATTGGTACTAGGCAGAAAATATCTAATGTTAATTTAAATTCATGCATTGCTGGTAGTCGTATTGAAAATGTGAAGTCTTATAAATGTTTGGGTGTAATTATTGATGAAGCATTAAGTTGGGGCCCACATGTCGAATACGTAAGAAAAAAGGTGGTGTCTAAATTAGGTATACTAAGCAGAATCCGTGATTGTGTTCCTCAACACAGCTTGCATACACTATTTGTAAGTCTAGTTATGCCAACATTAGAGTATTGTTGTACTGTGTGGGGAGGAAGGTACATATCTCACGATAATATGTTAAACAAATGTCTCAAAAGAGCCGC
This sequence comes from Crossaster papposus, assembly GCA_037893245.1. NCBI lineage: Eukaryota > Metazoa > Echinodermata > Asteroidea > Velatida > Solasteridae > Crossaster > Crossaster papposus. The sequence goes on along the minus strand of JBAIAA010000022.1, from coordinate 167,349 downwards.
GCGGATTATCCTTAAATGTACCTTCCTCACCCCTTCAGAGGATATGTTTGCTCGTCTTAATTGGGCTCCTTTTTCAAAAAGAGTCAAGTCAAAAAAGGCTATTCTTGTCTTCAAAAGTCTCAACAAAATGACTCCTTTGTACATGACAAATATTTTCACACCACTTACAGTTATTCGCGAAACAAGACAATCAACCCACACGGCACTGAAAGTTCCTTTCGCCAAAAAAGAATGCTACGCCACAAGTTTCGCTGTGAGTGGTGCAAATATTTGGAATAATCTGCCCGAACAATTGCGAACATTAGACTCATTAAGCACATTTAAATCGGAGCTCCGACATGTCATCCGTTAAATATTATGCCAATTGCGCTGATCTACGGAGTTATAACTTGGTTGCCACTAATGTGGAGCCAGATGGGAATTTTCCCTTCTCTTTTTCCCCGAAAGGTTTTTTTTTTGCGGGTTTTCGCCCATCTCGTAAATCAGAATTGATATCAATGTTTTGGATTCCTGTAAATATCATTGTACGTCTGTAAATATTATGTTTGTAACTTTCTGTAAATGTTGATTTTATATGTACTGTTATTTTATTTAACGATGTATGCAGGGCCCCAATGAAAACCAGATTTAAACTGTTTGGGCACACCCTGGGTAAAGAAATGGAATAAATAAATAAATAAATATTTCAAGCAATTACCAATGGTGTATATCCTACCTAAGTCACATACAACAATTGATAACAATTCAAGCAATTACCGATGGTGTAGTCTACCTTTACATCCACCCATTCATGACATGTTTTTTCAAGCAATTACTAATGGTGTATCCTACCTTCGCATCCACCATTCATGACAATTCAAGCATTACCAATGGTGTATCCTACCTTTACATCCACGCATTACTGATAATTCAAGCAATTACCAATGGTACATCTACCTTTACATTCACCCATTCATGACAATTCAAGCAATTACCAATGGTGTATTCTACCTTTAAGGCTGTTTTGAAGACGAGGAACATTAAAACAAAGAGTGTTCATGGAAAACGTTGTGCGAGTGTAAGGGACATAAAGGATACAGGAAAAAGGTAATACGTTTTGTGTTTCTATTATTTTTGCTTAAATCAATAAAGTATATTGTTGACAACAAGATTGTGTGTGAGATTGTGTTTATTTTTGAATTATTTTTGAACATGTTTGGTCAAACCACTCCGCCCCAGGGAAGCCTCATTAACAGGGGTATGACGTAAATCGAGTCAGAGACTCGCCGCACTGCGGGGGGCCGCTACCTGCGGCCCAGCGTGCATTATATTGCCGTCTTGGAAACTATTAGTAAACTGTTTAAGATTTCCGCAAACGAAATAGTGCAAATGCTTTTAAATGTAGTGTAGAAACGCAAGAAAACCTGGAATAATTTCCATCTGCGTTTTGTTGTCGGTGTACTGTCAAATTTATGAGATGAGGTTTTATCAAAGGTTCAATACTGGAAAATAATATAAGAGTTAGTAATTTATTTGGAGGTGGTTTAATCCAATTTATTATTGTTTAAATTCACTGAGAATATCATCTATCGTTAAAGTATTAAGCCCTGATTCATTCGGAGGTGCCGGTATTTGTTTTATACATGTATTGTGATATTGTAACAAATATTGTTTGATAATCACAAGAGGGCGCCATTTTGTTTTAATTAATGTTACGCTGCCCTCGATGGGCTAGGTACATGTAGCTGTTGCTGGTGTTGATTTCATCAGTTGCTGCCCCGCCTCAATCCAAGCATGTTGTGTTTTTTGTTTGAGTCTTATTATATGTAATATATCTGTTATTGTTTAGGGGTGATTTGCCTCGTCTAAAATTATCCTCTTTGTCACCATTTATTTGGAGTTGCAATATGACATATTTGTAGTCAATTTTAAGGTATATTTTGTGAGGATTTTGGGGGGAATTTTGGCTGGAAATTACTATGGGCTGTGAGAGAAGCCAGGTGTGTTAGGTGCATGGTGTGGCATGTTGGCCATGTGCTCAGTTCAAATTTCTCAAAAAATGTCTTGAATAATGGGACAAATGTTAGTTTAAAACAAAATCTCCTTTACAACTCTCAAAGCCAGGAATTCCACATTGCCAACCATTTGTATTAACTTCTAATAATGTAGACACATTATTAGTGTCATCTATATTTACATGTTTCATGATTATTGAAATAATGAGCAATACATAAATATTTAATTTGCTGAATGTCTAAGAGTATCAATATTTAAATTTGTGTATATAATGTTATATAATTGTTGACGAACCTCTTCGTTTAGTTAAGGCCAGTTCATACTCTGCACAGAAGCCAATGCAAACGTGGATTTGTGACATCACAAAACTTATTCGTAAAAGTTGAGCATAATTCGGGCGAATTTTGCAGCAAAATGGCATAACCTTCAATAATATGATCTTTATTCACGAGTCGGCCATATTGAATTGAAAGTGAGGCAACATTTTCCTGTTTGCAACTTAGGGATATAAATGACAAATAAATGATGTCTTTTCAGATGAATAATTACATTTTGTTGATTAAACATTTACCTTAATGTTTTATGCCACATTAAAACAAATACACATTTTTAAAGTTGAGTCTAGAATGCAAAAATAGTCTTGGCCTTTTTCGAAAATAAACTTTTGTCGAATACTTTATCAAAATTAGAGTACATTGCTCTTGTAACTTTGAATGTGTTAATGAGTCAAGTTAATCATATTAATTACCACAACTATTAATATTTGTGCATACATTTAAGATAAACTGATATAGACGTGCAGACAAAAAACTACTTCATTTAACGAATGACCATATTTGACAGTCACGAATGGTCTCGAGCATCCTGTGAAATCAGGGCACCTGGTGTGCTGTTCTGTTTTAACTAAATTGACATTGTTTCATCATCATCATCATTTAGGCTGTGTTCATCCAGTGTAGGATGTAGCTCTCCTCGTGAAAATGCCATTCATTTCTATTTCTTGCAGTTCTGGTCCATGTTGTTCCTGCATATACCCTGATGTCATCTCTCCATCTTCTTCTCTGTCTACCTATTTTCCTTTTCCATGTCCTTGGTTGCCAATCCATTATTCTTATTGTCCATCTATTGTCATTTCTTCGGGCAGTGTGTCCAGCCCATCTTCATTTAGCTTGTTTTATTGTCCTTATGATGTCTCTTACTCCAGTTTTCTTTCGTATTTCTGTGCATTTAATCCTGTCTCTAATTGAGATATGTAGCATTTGTCTCTCCATTGCTCTTTGTGCTGTGCGGAGTTTATGTTCTATTAGTTTTGTTGTTGTCCATGTTTCTGCTCCATAAGTTATTGTTGGTAGCACACACTGATCATATACTTTTCTCCTAAGTGCCATAGGTATGTTCTTATCACCAAGTATTCCTCTGTATCGTATGGGTGTTCAGAGAGTCAAATGACAAGGACACGAGCGCCAAACCACAGTCTAGAAGCTAGAAGGTCAGTACATGTTTGTGAATTACTAAACAGCGCGCTCACAGCGCAGTCGTATAAGCCATCTGCTGTTTAGATACAGTTGCGTAATTCTCGAGGTTAAGCGCTCAATGGTCAGGGATCGTTGGAGATTGTGTGTCAGCGCACAATCTATTGGTGCTGTTTTCTTATTGGCCCATTCTGATTTGTACACGAACCATCGGTACCGATGGTTCGTGTACAATCAATTAAATGTCACTTCTATCGAGAGTGTCCGAGAAAAGTTGAACAGAGTCCATCGAAAGGGCTAGCCCGGCTATCCAGCGCACCAGGGTCAGCCACCCTCAGCTTAGAGTCCAGCGAAGGGGCTATCTAGCCCGGCTATCCAGCACACCAGGGTCAGCCATCCTCTGCTTAGAGTCCAGCGAGGGGGCTATCTAGCCCGGCTATCCAGCGCACCGGGGTCAGCCACCCTCAGTTTAGAGTCCAGCGAGGGGGCTATTTAGCCCGGCTATCCAGCGCACCGGGGTCAGCCACCCTCAGTTTAGAGTCCAGCGAGGGGGCTATCTAACTCGGCTATCCAGCGCACCAGGGTCAGCCACCCTCAGCTTATAGTCCAGCGAAGGGGCTATCTAACTCGGCTATCCAGCGCACCAGGGTCAGCCACCCTCAGCTTATAGTCCAGCGAAGGGGCTATCTAACTCGGCTATCCAGCACACCAGGGTCAGCCATGCACCCTCTGCGGGTTGTCGCGCTCAAACGCGACCCAAGAATCTTGCACTCGGAACAGGATCACACACCACCTATTATTCGGGGTTTTACACAATCGAGTTTCGCGAGTCAAGAACAGACCGCCCGAACCCAGCCTATACCTATTGACCAATCTCATCTCAGCCACGATAACCAACCATACATGTACATGTACTTGCAACAGACTTGCAACAACCAAAATATGTTTACATATTACATTTTTACATGTTTTATTCTTGCTGGTTTACGCTCACACACGCCGGGATTCACCGCTTGAAAAATAGCTATATACAATACAATTCTTATACTTTCAGCTTGTCTATATGTTTATGACCTACACAATGTTTGAATTTTATCATAGATTTTGACATTTTATTCAACTCAATTCGCTTTTACAAACTTAAATATTTTCTTTGACTAGCAACGATTCAGTTATTTGTACATTACAATCTGCATAACGTGGGAATGTACACTTCAATATATAAACTTTTACTTCCGATTTGATTGGAAGCGTATTCACCACAAACCATCATAATAAGATACTATAACCTTACATTTCTGTGACCATTTTTTCTCTATCACTGTGAACATATAAATAAACTGTAAAAGAAACTCGAAAATTTCCTTCTTTAACTCCTAAACCGGGACATTTAACATATACATGGGTAATCCCTATTGACTATCTTTACAATGAACACTTCGAATCGTTAACGGATGCGGTATTGGCAATCATCCCAACAAATATCTTTACTTTTTACAGCGTTTGCTGCTATCCCTGAATAAATGTCATGAAAATGTTGTAGGGTTGGAAACAATTAGGAATTTATCAATATTTAATTGAGACAGGCGAAAAACGGAGATCAAAACCTGGGATTTATTTGGGTTCAGAAAAAAGATGCCCAAAAAATTTCCCGTCTGACCCCCGAAGGCGATCGAGCGCTTGAAAAAGCGAACAAGCTCCAAGATCAAATAATAAATTCAAACTAATCACTTCCAATTCTTAGTATTTAAATAACATACACGCACCTTAAAAGACATTCCTCAGCACCCTTCGTGGACCACTGCACACTAATCCCTGATTTGCATAAGACACTCACCATTTCCAATAACCGTGCGATCTCACACTTCCGATGAGATAATAATTCCCTTTTCTTCCAGTGCCAATGAGAATGTATCATCCCCCAATCTTGTTTAGCGCCTTGGAAATCTTAATAATAGGGCTAATTTTGGAGAGTTTTACGTCCGGGGAGTGATTTTACAACAATCATCGTAGTTCGGGATTTTAAAAAAAAAATTTTTAACAAAAAGTATTATATTTTTCTTTCTTTGTCTCTCTTAAAATAAAGTTTTTAAGTCATTGGAAACTTTTTCTTTTATTAATTTGTGGTTTGGAGGATTGTTTTGTTCCCCCAAGAAAAACAAAAACAACCAGACTTGCAACTCAATGGGTCGTATGAATAAAAACTAGCAAATGCTATGAAGTACAAGCAAAAAGTAAAAGCATTTACTTCAAAGTAAAAGCATTAAGGAAAAGCAAATGCTTCAATTTGTATGAATACAATAAAGTTTTACTGTTTAGCATCTACTGGCTAAAATAGCAGTAAATGCTTTTCACTTGCAATTGATTTCACAGCCGAATGGTTTATAGCAATAGAGTCTGTATTGTGTGTACGATACACACCCACGCATACTAGACGCTCGTACGCTGACGGAGGTGTTTGAATGAAATCGGAACCTCAAGTTGCTGCTTCGCAGTCATGATGCCCTTTTCTGTCTCAGCAATATTGCAAGAAATTATCGGCCATCTACGTCTCATTTCCTTCCTCAAAATCAGTACAACTGCTTGTATTTTAATCCTAGACAATCCATCTTCCATGTTCATACCTTTTCCTGCCTAACCACATATACAAAAGCTCCTATTTTTCATATTAGTATTTGCTTCTCTTTTTTCAAGGCAGCCCCGACCCAACCTTGACAAATTACGAGTAAATACTGCAAATCTGAAGCATTTACTCATTTTTATTCATACCAAATGGAGCAAATACTAATATTCTAGCAAATGCTGGAAATTAAAAAGTAAATACTTTTAGTCTTCAGCAGATACTTTCCAGTAAAACCTTTTGCTTCATTTTTATTCATACAGATTTCCAGTAAATGCTTGAAAATTGATAGTAAAAGCAAATGCTAGTTTTTATGCATACGGCCCAATGTGCTTTATTGTGCGAGGCAGAACTGGGCACAGGGCATAGTGGAGAAAATTGCAAAATAATAAATAATGGGTGTTTTATTTTTCTTCAGATTTATTGATATTTGTAATCCTTGCTATGTCTAATAACTATATTTGATTAAGAAATAGTATGGAAATAGTGGAATGAAAGAGTTTTTATAGGGAAAACAATTAACATTTTCCCATATATCATGTACAAAACTCAACATTTCAAAGTTCTTTTTCTTAACATTGTACCTTAGCGACATATTGATAAATGTGAACTTTAAACATCCATAACTTGTTCGAATGTCCGATTGAAGCACAACATACAGCATTGTAAGGAGAATTGTATTCTCTTTCTTAACGAAAACCCTCATTTCAACCTCTGCCCAGTTCTGTCTCATTTTGCCAGAACCCCTCACTAATGAGCCCATAACAAATGTGTGGTATAATGGCATCCCAGCTGCTATGGACTGTGGGTGAGGGTGGGGTAGATACTTCTGCAGGGAATTGGTTATCATGATGTTGTCATGATTGATCATAACATCATGAGTACCGATATGCACCCTCGCATCTATCAGTAGATTTGTCAAAGTATTAAGTACCTTTTATTAACATGCAATTTAACTAACAATTTCATTAATTGTTTTTTTATTTTATCATTGTGAACATTCATTTTGATATGTTTTTATTGCTTTTAAAGATGGGAAACTGGGTGAAAAAAATAGGAGGTGCGTTTTTTGTGGTAACAGCCGATGTATGCAGTAACACGTTAAGCTGCTCATCATACGAAAGAAGAAGAGGCATCGGTTAAATCTGAAGCATTCAAATTTACAAAAGATAGAAGTCTGTTTTTGCAAATTTTCAATATGAAGTAGTCTGGTGCCAGGAGAGAGCAGTCGGTATTACCCACTGTTGTCTCGACACCAGACTTCAGGCTGGACTTTATTTGTACATTATAGGAAACAGTTGAAATTACTTTAGCTGTCATCACTGACGCCACATGTGAACATTGCTCTAAAATGCAATTTTACCAGCAATTTGTTGTTTAACCTTTCAAATTACTTCTAGAAACAAATGGGGCGTTTTAGGTATAAACTATGGGAGAAAATGACCTTATTTTGTTTTATCTTGTGTTTTTTTGATAATAATAAATTTCTCATTGATTTTAGATATCACATGCAGTCAATTGTTTTATTTGTAATTTATGACTATTTATTTGGTAAAAATTTTTTTTTTTTTAATAAAAGTTCAAAAAGTCAAAATTAATATAGCCAAAAAAGCTCACAACGTCAGCTTTCAATTAGTATATAATAGAGCTCCATGGCCCCTTCGGTTCTGGAGATATGACATGTTTGCATATTGATTACTTCCTTGGAGTTCAAAATAAACAACTGAGAAAACAGCACTGTATGCTGCGCGCGTAGGCCGCCAATGCGGGCGCCCTCTGATGTACGCCGTAGACCACGCTATGACCACCCTTACTCACATCGGCCTTATAATCTCTCGGAAAATTCTAAGCACAATCGTGTCGATTTGCATGCGCGTGTGACGTTGCATAATTATGTGATGTAACAGAAACTTGACCAATGAGTTAGCGATTATGCATGTAGCATCATTCGATTATGCACGCAACATCACACGCACATGCAAATTCCGCTCGTAATTTCCCGAGCGATTATGCGAGTTAGCCAAGACGACATATTCAAAGGTCATGGCGAAGGTCAAGGCTAACCACTCACAATTTAAAAATGTTCTATCTTGTTAATTTGGAAACAATTTAATAAAAATGAAAGGCTAACCCCTTTCAATGTTTAATTTATCTAAAAAATAAAAAAATAGGCCAATTTTATAAAAATGCAAGGCTATAACCCCTTACATTTTTTTTCTTAAAGACAAGTACATTTGTGGTCAATTTAAATAAAATTAAAAGTGAACAAAGAAATTGGCAAGGCGTTGAACCTGCGATCTCTAGAATTCCGGTCGGGCGATCTACCAACTGAGCTATCTTGCCCTATGTTGGTGGTCTTCCAAATGGTCAGTGTCTTTGTTCGAGGGCATATTAGTCAGAAGTCATAAACACCAGAATGCCGTTTAGCCGGGGATCACACCCAATTTTACGATACAACCTGGGAAGCGACATTGTGGGGATCACTCAATAAGGATACGACGTTTTATTTTATAATACTCAAATAAACCACAAGTAAAACTGAGTTTGCATTATTTGTAAATGTGCATATTCACATAGTCAGTTTCTCTTGTGGTTTATTTGTGTAATTTTAATACAAATCCAAGGCTATTAACTAACCCCTTGCAATTTAAATGTTTTCCCAAAAGTAATTATTTTGTTAATTTTAATAAAAAATACAAGGCTAGCCCCCTTACAATTTAAATGTTTTCCAAAAGGTCAAATATTAGCCTATAAAAAACAAAAATGCAACACTACACCCTTACAATGTTACCTCTATTTCCAATATACCGGACTTGTGCCAACCAGTAGTATTCGGTTTGTAAAAACGGAGTTTTAACTGCAGACCTCAATCACACCTAATAATAAAAAGATACACACAATAATTCAGTTTCATTAAAGGTTCTTTAATTGTCTAAATGTCTTGTGTATACACTAATTTACAATCACAAATAAAATCAAAAATCAGCTCAATGGCTGAATGCTTATCCATAATACAATGTTATATAAAGGTATAAAATACAATTATATGTAAAAAACAAAAATATAAAAAAAAAATAAGAAAATTACACATTTTTGGCATTCTAATCGCGGTATCGTAGGCTGCCTATGAGGGCATCCTCTAAACGTAGACCACGCCATGACCTTCGAATAGGACGTCTTGGCTAACCAACAATCGCTCGAAAAATTATTAAGCATAATTGTGTCGCATTTGCATGCGCGTGTGACGTTGCGTGCATAATTACGTGACGTAACATAAACTTGTCCACGCGATTGTACAAACAACGTCACACACACATGCGAATTTTTCGAGCGATTAAGTTAGTTAGCCAAGACGTTCTATTCGAAGCTAAGGGCGTGGTCACGTTAGGCGTTAGAGGGCGCCTGCATCGGCGGCCTACGGAGCGCTGCATACCGCCATTAGGACGTCTTGCAGCCAGGACTTCATGCAGTTTGCAATATTTGGCTCTTAAAAAACAAAAATGTTTGGTATCTTTACTGATAACTTCTCTAACTACAAGGTGTCTCTCAAAAAACGCAGCAGTTGCTAAAGCCGTGATTATAGGAACACCCAATATCATAACCGTACATAATAAGAAAAAACAACAATGTAAGTAATTTTCAACGATCAGTCATTTAACTGATCGTTAAAATTACCTACATTGGTTTTTCTGTTTTCTTCTAGACGACAAACCAGATGAAATAAAGAAGGGGGGACCAGTACAATCTTTAATCCATGTAAGCTTTTTATAAGGCCAAATCATGAATATATTGTTTCTTATCCTCGTGTGGATCAATTTTTTGCTACAACAAAAGTTTTTAAATAAATTAAAAGTGACAAAAATCTGAGTCATATTCACATCGGCACTTTTCTACCAATCCTAATTCTAATTTTTTTTATTAGTGGAGTCTAATTATTATTATATGATACGACCCTATAACCAAAAACCATCTGGACTAGAAACTAGTTTTGTTTTTTATCTGGCCTAATCATTCGCTAGGTTATTTTTGAAATGAATGTAAATGTTCCTGTGTGCTTTAAACACCATTTGAGTACTTAACTCTTCTAGCTTATAATCTGGAGGATGTATACTTTTTGGGTGAGGGGAGTGTTATTCCTAGCACCAGTGAGGGGTTAAGCTCCCTCTACTGCCCCAGCCAGGTGTGTAGCAGGGGGGTGTACCTGAATCACTGGGCCCTTTCAATTTGTGTGGAAGGGTCCCATCGACTAAAGAGTAATCTGAAGTCGACCACCACACCTCGTCGCTTGGGGTGTAAAATACAAGGCTGGGTCTACCTGCTTATTGAAACATATTCGTCAATATAGTAAGCAAACTGCGAATCCGAGTTGGGCCTACAGCAAGGTCCATCTAGCAGTAAGTTGTGTTAGAGAACAACAGAGTCCAGCGAAAGGGCTACCTAGCCCGGCTATCCCGAGCACTAGGGTCAGACACCCTCAACGGTTCGGAGTGAACATCAGTGGAGAGAAAATCCTCGCGAAATTTTGGTGAGAGACAAGTTGGTACAAAAACAAACACAGTAAAAATGGGTCATGAAAAAAAAAATGAAAACAAAATATAACTAGACATGTGTTTGTGGACAAACACAGAGCTGTTTCGAGTGTCTTTTAATATTTGTGTGATGGTCTTTTGTGTGTGCCAAGTCTCAAGTCGATCAGATTTACTAGTGTCAAAGTCAATAGTCTAAAGAAAAACGTGTACAAAACCTATGGGGGAAAAATGAAACTTTAACGTGACGCCCCGTGACCTTGTATGACGTAATCGTGCCAAATTTCTTTTAGGGCCGTCTGTGGATGGTGGTCTAAGTGTGTGCCAAGTCTCAAGTCGATCGGATTTACTAAAGTGTCAAAGTCAACAGTCTAAACAAAAACGTGTACAAAACCAATAGGAGAAAAATGTGCACCTTTAATGTGACGTCACGTGACCTTGAATGACGCAATCGTGCCGAATTTCTCTCAGAAACATCTAGGGGTGGTCTTCTAAGTATATGCCAAGTTTCAAGTCGGTCGGATTTACCGAAGTGCAAAAGTCAATAGTCTGAAGAAAAACGTGTACAAAACCTATGGGGAAATTTTAACCTTTAACGTGAGGTCACGTGACCTTCAACTACGTAATCGTGACAATTTTCTTTTAGGACCGTCCTTGGGTGGTTGTCTAAATGTATGCCAAGTTTCAAGTCGATCGGATTTCTCAAAGTGTCAAAGTGCCCTGTCTGAACAAACGTGTGCAAATCCTATGAAGAAAAATCTGAAAAAAAAAAAAAAAAAAAAAAAAAAAAACTAGACATGTGTTTGTGGACAAACACAGAGCTGTTTCGAGTGTCTTACATTATTTTCAATATGTGTGTGTGGTGGTCTATGTGTGTGCCAAGTCTCAAGTCGATCAAATTTACGAAAGTGTCAAAGTCAATAGTCTAAAGAAAAACGTGTACAAAACCTATGGGGGACAAATTGAACCTTTAACGTGACGTCACGTGACCTTGAATGACGCAATCGTGCCGAATTTCTTCCAGAACCATATATGAGTGATGTTCTAAGTGTGTGCCAAGTCTCAAGTCGATCAAATTTACGAAAGTGTCGAAGTCATAGTCTAAAGAAAAACGTGTACAAAACCTATGGGGGAAAAAATTGAAACTTTAACTTGACGTTACGTGACCTTGAATGACGCAATCGTGCCGAATTTCTTCCAAGACCATCTGTGGGTGATGTTCTAAGTGTATGCCAAGTTTCAAGTCGGTCGGATGTACCAAAGTGTCAAAGTCAATAGTGTGAAGAAAAACGTGTACAAAACCTAAGGGGAAAATTTTACCTTTAACGCAAAGTCACGTGACCTTGAATGGCGTAATCGCGACGAATTTCTTCTAGGACCGTCTTTGGGTGGTTGTCTAAGTATATGCCAAGTCTCAAGTCCATCGGATTTACCAAAGTGTCAAAGTGTATTGGCTGAAAAAACGTGTACAAATCCTATGGGAAAAAGTCTGAAAGTGGAAAAAAAAAAAAAAAAACTAGACATGTGTTTGTGGACAAACACAGAGCTGTTTCGAGTGTCTTACATTACTTTCAATATGTGTGTGGTGGTCTTTTGTGTGTGCCAAGTCTCAAGTCGATCAGATTTACTAAACTGTCAAAGGCAATAGTCTAAAGAAAAACGTGTACAAAACCTATGGGAAAAAAATAGAAACTTTAACGTGACGCCCCGTGACCTTAAATGACGTAATCGTGCCGAATTTCTTCTAGGGCCGTCTGTGGATGGTGGTCTAAGTGTGTGCCAAGTCTCAAGTCGATCGGATTTACTAAAGTGTCAAAGTCAATAGTCTAAAGAAAAACGTGTACAAAACAATGGGAGAAAAATGTGAACCTTTAATGTGACGTCATGTGACCTTGAATGACGCAATCGTGCCGAATTTCTTTCAGAAACATCTGGGGATGGTGTTCCAAGTGTATGCCAAGTTTCAAGTAGGTCGGATTTACCGAAGTGCCAAAGTCAATAGTCTGAAGAAAAACGTGTACAAAACCTATGGGAAAAATTTCACCTTTAACGTGACGTCACGTGACCTTGAATGACGCAATCGAGCCAAATTTCTTCTAGGACCATCTGTGGGTGGAGGTCTAAGTGTACACCAAGTCTCAAGTCGATTGGAATCACCAAAGTGCCAAAGTGTATTGGCAGAACAAACGTGTGTAAATCCTATGGGTAAAAACACTGAAAGTGGAAAAAAAAAAAAGGAAAAAAAAAAAAAAAAACTAGACATGTGTTTGTGGACAAACACAGAGCTGTTTCGGATGTCTAAGATAACTTTCATTATGTGTGTGCCAAGTCTCTAATCGATTGGATTTGTCAATTTTCCCAAGATATATAAGTTGAAAAATACGTGTACAAATCCTATGGGAAAAACTGCACCTTTAAAGTGACGTCACATGACACCCGATGATGTCATCATGATGTCATCTTAATTTTCGTCTATTACATATTCTGGAATACTTGCATACCAAGTTTGGCCCCAATCAGACATGTACTTCCAGAGATAGAGGGTCCTAAAATCTGCCCCTTTAATGTGACGTCATATGACCCACGATGACGTCATCCTGACGATTTCCCCCTTGGCCCTCCTGGGTATGATGGTCGAGGTGTGTGCCAAGTCCGAAGTCGATCGGATTTACCAAATTGTCAAATTCAATAGTCTGAAGAAAAACGTGTACAAAACCTATGGAGAAAATTGAACCTTTAATGTGACGTCACATGACACCCGATGATGTCATAATTACGTCATCCTATTTTTTGTCTATAACACATCCTCGAATACTTGCAAACCAAGTTTGACCCCAACCGGACTTGTACTTTCAGAGTTAGACGGTCTTAAAAACTACACCTTTAATGTGACGTCACATGACCCCCGATGACGTCATCTTGATTATTTTGTTCTTGACCCTCCTAAGGATGGTGGTCGAGGTCTGTGCTAAGTCTCAAGTCGATCGAATTGACAGAAGTGTCAAATTCAATATTTTGAAGAAAAACGTGTACAAAACCTATGGAGAAAATTGAACCTTTAATGTGACGTCACATGACACCCGATGATGTCATAATTACGTCATTTTAATTTTCGTCTATAACACATCCTCGAATACTTGCAAACCAAATTTGACCCCAATCGGACGTGTACTTCCAGAGATAGAGGGTCTTAAAAACTGCACCTTTTGTGTAACGTCACATGACCCACAATGACGTCATCATGACGATTTTTCTCCTGGACCTCCTGGGGATGGTGGTCGAGGTGTGTGCTAAGTTTCAAGTCAATCGGATTCACCAAACTGTCAAATTAAATAGTCTGAAGAAAAACGTGTACAAAACCTATGGGGGAAAATTGCACCTTTAACGTGACGTCACGTGACCAAGAATTATGTAATCGCGACGAATTTGTTCTAGGACCGTCCTTGGGTGGTTGTCTAAATGTATGCCAAGTCTCAAGTCGATCGGATTTACCAAAGTGTCAAAGTGTATTGGCAGAAAAAACGTGTACAAATCCTATAGGAAAAAGTGACAAAAAAAAAAAAAAAAAAAACTAGACATGTGTTTGTGGACAAACACAGAGCTGTTTCGAGTGTCTAAAATTACTTTTAATATGTGTGTGGTGGTCTTTTGTGTGTGCCAAGTCTCAAGTCGATCAGATTTAATAAAGTGTCAACGGCAATAGTCTAAAGAAAAACGTGTACAAAACCTATGGGGGAAAAATGAAACTTAAACGTGACGCCCCGTGACCTTGAATGACGCAATCGTGCCAAATTTCTTTTAGGGCCGTCTGCGGATGGTGGTCTAGGTGTGTGCCAAGTCTCAAGTCGATCGGATTTACTAAAGTGTCAAAGTCAACAGTCTAAACAAAAACGTGTACAAAACCAATGGGAGAAAAATGTGCACCTTTAATGTGACGTCACGTGACCGTGAATGACGCAATCGTGCCGAATTTCTTTCAGAAACATCTAAGTAGGGTGTTCTAAGTGTATGCCAAGTTTCAAGTCGGTCGGATTTACCAAAGTGTCAAAGGCAAGAGTCTGAAGAAAAACGTGTACAAAACCTATGGGGAAAATTTCACCTTTAACGCGAAGTCACGTGACCTTGAATGACGTAATCGCGACGAATTTCTTCTAGGACCGTCCTTGGGTGGTTGTCTAAATGTATGCCAAGTCTCAAGACCATCGGATTTACCAAAGTGTCAAAGTGTATTGTCTGAATAAACGTGTGCAAATCCTATGGAGAAAAGTCTGAAAAAGGAGAAAAAAAAAAAAAAAAAAAAAAAAAAAAAAAAAACTTTAACGATTACAAAAGCTGTTTCGGTGAAAAACCGAAACAGCTAAAAACTAGACATGTGTTTGTGGACAAACACAGAGCTGTTTCGGATGTCTAAAATGACTTTCAATATGTGGGTGGTGGTCCAGTGTGTATCAAGTCTGAAATCGATCGGATTTACCAAAGTGCCAAATATATTGCTTGAAAAAAACGTGTAAAAATGCTATTAAAAAAACTGAACCTTTGATGTGACGTCACATGACCCACGATGACGTCATCATCACGAGTTTTCTCTTGGCCCTCCTGGGGATGGTGGTCGAAGTGTGTGCTAGGTCTCAAGTCGATCAAATTTACGAAAGTGTCAAAGTCAATAGTCAAAAGAAAAACGTGTACAAAACCTATGGGTGGAAAATTGAACCTTTAACGTCATGTCACGTGACCTTGAATTACGCAATCGTGCCAAATTTCCTCCAGAACCATCTGTGGGTGGTGTTCTAAGTGTATGCTAAGTCTGGAGTCAAGTGTATTTACCAAAGTGTCAAAATCAATAGTCTGAAGGAAAACGTGCACAAAACCTATGGGGAAAACTACACCTTTAATGTGACGTCACATGACACTTGATGACGTCATCATGACGTCAACTTAATTTTCGTCTATAACACATCCCGGAATACCTGAATACCAAGTTTGACCCTAATTGGACTTGTACTTCCAGAGATATAGAGTCTTAAAAACTACACCTTTAATGTGACGTCACATGACCCACGATGACGTCATTATGACGATTTTTTCCTTGGCCCTCCTGGGGATGCTGGTCGAGATGTGTGCTAAGTCTCGAGTCAATCAAATGTACGAAAGTGTCAAAGTCAATAGTCTGAAGACAAACGTGTACAAACCCTATGGGGAAATAAATTACACCTTTAACGTCACGTCACGTGACCTTGAATGACGCAATCGTGCCGAATTTCGTCCAGGACTATCTGTGAGTGGTGTTCTAAGTGTATGCTAAGTCTCAAGTCGATCGAATTCATTAAAGTGTCAAAGTCAACAGTTTGAAGAAAAACGTGTACAAAACCTATGGGAAAAATGTTACCTTTAACATGACGTCACGTGACCTTGAATGACGGAATCGCGACGAATTTCTTCTAGGACCGTCCTTGGGTGGTTGTCTAAATGTATGCCAAGTCTCAAGTCGATCTGATTTACCAAAGTGTCAAAGTGTATTGGCAGAAAAAACGTGTACAAATCCAATAAGAAAAAATGACCAAAAAAAAAAAAAAAAAAAAAAAAAAAAAAAATAGAACTACGTCTGTTCGAGGAACAGAACATAGGGCTTTTTCGCATTCACAATTTTCTTTTATTAAATATTTCAAAAATTGAACTTTTAAACCATCAAAACAATTTAAAATCATTGAAAACTAATTTAAGTTAATTTAAACAGAGTAAAATGAATTAAAACTGATTAAAACGATGACGTCACACGTTTGTGAACTTTTTGTGCAACTATCTATCACCTAACAACACAAAATGAGGTGTTATGTTAACATGATCCGTTGCTGAGATATGCCTTCAACGTCTAAAAACGTAATAATTCAAATATAATCGTAATATGACGTAACATTTGTCAACATGACGCCAGAGGGCGCTTTAACATTTTATGAAGTCACGGTTAACTTTTTTGTTACTTACAACCTAGCCAGCGCCTAACATCGTTGAAAGTAAGTTAGCATCGTTTTCCACTTTTAAATTATAAGGCACTTCCGGTTTGGACCGGAAGGAAGTGTCAGGTCTTTTTGCATGTAATACAAATTATGAAGACCATGGATTAATCTATCAATTTCCTTAAAAATCTAAATCAGATCTCTTACAGTTGATTTTATATTGATTTTCAAAGATTAAATTTAGAAATATTTGGTTGCTTGTAATCTGACACTTGATGACGTCATTGTGACGTAATTAACAGAAACTCGAGATCAGTCTTAACTTTGCTATTTGAAGCAAAAATCTGGATTATATCTATAGCGGTTCATTTTTAAGCGACTTTTTAAAGTTTAAAGGATTTTTTTATTGTAACTTCCGGTTTGGTGACGTCATACATATTTCTCCTTCCCAATATGCTCTAAGCATGAAGCTGATTATATACACCAGTTATAAAGTTATTTCAGCAAACGTTGCAACACACATCAACAGATTAATCATTTTAACCATTTTCAACCTGCCGCTAGAGGGCGCTATAACATGTTATGACGTCGCCGGAATTTTTTTGAATAGTTTATTCTAGCCAGACAATAACATCGTTAAAAGTAAGTTCATATCATTTTCACTTTCAAATTATAAGGCACTTCCGGTTTTGACCGGAAGGAAGGGTCACGTGATTTCACGCACAGGAGATAAAATGAAGATCCTGGATTATTCTATTAATTGCCACAAAATTCAAGTTTCGGTCTTTTGCGGTTGATGTTTTATTGATTTTCAAAGATTAAATCAATTGAACCTTTAAGATAAGGTCACGTGGCCCTGATGACGTCTTCCTCGTGGTGTCTGTCGGCGAAACTGGAGTTCACTATTGGGTCTTCACCTGGGTCAAGTTGATGGGAATACGACTTTGTTTTTCCGTTAAAAGTGCTTTGAATTGTGCAAGCAACGTTTACAAAGTCTACGGGGTTGAATTCTGCGTAGCCGAAAGCGTGTTTACCTACCTGTCGTACGCGGCGCCCTTCCCCATGGGCAATTTGATGACGTCATCCTGTTTCACAGGTTGGCGGCTAGTGTCCTCTTGGGTGAGCGTACATGTGCTTGCACGAATGATGTCAGTGGTGATACATTCGCTTAATACATAATGCACTATCGGTGTATACGTACACGTACTAGCATGTATATTATACGTGTGGCATGCACACGTAAGGGGTCAATGCTCAATGCACCTAGGCCAAAACGATTACATTTCAAGGGTGCCGCAGGGTATGTTCAAGTTTGTTTTTTTGCCCCAAAACACAGGGAAGTTCGAGAACTACTTTTACATTAACCTTTAGAGCAAAAATCAAGATTGTATCTGTCAAGTTAAATTTTTTTGGGAATTTTCAAAGGAAAAGGAGTCTTTTCATTCTAACTTCCGGTCTGGTGACGTCATAATTTTTTCTTCCCGTCAACTTGTTCCTAGCATGAAGCTGATGAAATACACCGGTTATAAAGTGATTTCAGCAAACTTCGCCACACACATCAACAGATTATTCATTTTAACAATTTTTCAAACTGCCGCTAGAGGGCGCTATAACATGTTATGACGTCACCAATATTTTTTTTGAAAAATACATTGTAGCCAGACACTAACATCGTTGAAAGTAAGTTCATATTATTTTTCACTTTCAAATTATGAGGCACTTCCGGTTTAGACCGGAAGGAAGGGTCACGTGATTTCACACACGCGAGATAAAATCAAGATCCTGGATTATTCTATCTATTGCCACAAAAATCAAGTTTCGGTCTTTTGCGGTTGATTTGTTATTGAATTTCAAAGATTAAATCAATTACACCTTTAATATGACGTCACGTGACCCCTGATGACCTCACCGTGACGTATGTCGGCTAGGCACGAGCTCACTATAGGGTCTTCACTTGGGTTAAGTTTTATGGAAATACGACTTTGTTCTCTGGTAAAAGTACTTGTGCAAAAAAACGTGTACAAAGTCTATGGAGTTTAGGTTACTAAAAGAAAAAAAAGAAGAAAAAAAAAAAAAGAAAAAAAAAAATCAGAACAAAAACAAAGGCTTTTTCGCTTCAAGCGAAAAAGCCAAAAAAAAAGAAAAAAAAAAAAAAGAAAAAAAAAAACTTTAACGAAAACAAAAGCTGTTTCGGCTGAAAGGCCGAAACAGCTAAAAAAACTTTAACGAAAACAAAAGCTGTTTCGGTGAAAAACCGAAACAGCTAATAATAGATTTTTCGCTTTTGGACGCGATGCGTCTGAAGCGAATGTTTTGACCAAAATAATGTGTAGCGCCCTCAAAAGTCGAGGCGCGAATAGTTTTAGTAATGGCGGCGCCCTTAAGTTTGGCCTGTGTATACAGATTATGAAACTGCGGTTAGGAACTTTTCCTTTCAATATTTTATTTGGAGTTGAAAAGGCAACGTCAAAGGTAAAAAAGGTGCCTGTTCAGTATGGAGAAAGTTGTTTTTTATAAAAGGTGGCCCTGTATTCTATGGGGCCGGGTATTGGGGTATACAGGGTTAGGGTTTGGGTTAGGGTCAGTTCATTATATATATGTCCTAGGGTAAATCATGGAGGAAGGAATCTGTTTTCCTTCCTCCATGGGTAAATAAAGTCGAGAGGGGTTGAGTGGCCCTGCATTCTATAGTTGCTCCGCTCCCATTTTTGTAAGTGGCCGTTTTCCATGACATTTTGGGGGATAAGTGTGGGAGGTCATGGGGGATCGATGTGCAGACATTCCGTACAGAGATCCAAACAAAGGGCTCTTGCTTGGATATCCCCCGACATGTCCACGTGTTGAAAAAGGTGATTTTTGGGTCCAAGTTACTCGGACTCTAATGTTTGCCCAAAACATCCGATTTCACCCTCAAAACGGCCACAGAAGTCCTCTATAAGCCATCTGAGATGCAAGTACACATCAACGAATAAGATTGTGGTACTAAGATTTACATACGATTTGAATGAAAAGTGAAAAATAGTGCATGCCGACCGTACCACTATAATGCCTTGGGGGTGCTATGCGATGTCACAGGTCATTTTACACAATCATTCTACCAAACGTAATTGATACATGTAGGCTTTATGGAAGATAAGAAATAAGTATCCAGTTACATTTCGTATTTCTATGGACAAAATTCATGTCAATACAGTTGGCCACGTATTAACAATAGGGCCTATGATAAAATAATAGCAGAGTTATTGTTAAATGAAATGACCTAAGCCGTGTTCGCACTGGATAAACATTTTGGGTAATTTGACCATGACGCCGGGTAACATTCCGATGGGTTAATCTTCCCACTGTCCGCACTTGGATTTAATTGACGCGGGTAGAATTGCCGGGACGATGGGTAAACTAACCAAGCTGGCTCCAAAACAATAAAAAGGGTGCCCTGCAGGACCTATGACCGCGACTTGACGACCGGATCGTCTGTTCCCGACGCTAGCTCTCAACATTATTTTTTTACATAATGGGTGATGGAAGATTTAACCGAGACGTCGCGTCCGCACTGGATTTTCTGGCTCGGGTAAATCTTCCTGGTCAATCTTCCTGGGCACCTTTGGCTTGGTTAAACTTCCCACGCGGCGTGGGTAAGTTACCTGTGAGGTAAGTTACCCAGGCTGTCCGCACTGGACTTGAAATGGGCAAGTTACCCATTGGCTCGGTTAGTTTGCCCAAATTAAGTCCAGTGCGGACAGGGCTTTATACAAGTTTATTTCATCTAAGCAATTTCATCTAGGTCAAGACGCTAGGAGAAGGATTATAGTCCAGGGAAAATACTAAATTTTCTTTTGTTGACCCCACACTAATTGTTCTGAAAAATTGAATTTTATATAATAAAAAAAAACGGAACAATATAAGAACTACTGCCTGACGACGGTTGAAAACAAATGTCGTTTTTCTTGCTTTTCTCAGCATCCATGATTGTAAAACTCCAGACAAGTCAGTTGAACAATGTTTACTAAAAAATACAACCCCCAAAAATTTACCCATTCATGATAATTCAAGCAATTACCAATGGTGTTTACCTTTAAAATCTTTGGGAGGGGCACATTGTCCAAATATATCCAAGACCTCAAAAATGTTTTACTTATTGTCAGTTGTACATTTTTATTGTTTGAAAGCCGCAAAAGTTCTCAAAAATCTAATTAAAAGAAAGGTGCTTGAAAACTAAACTGACGAAGGTTTAGTTCTGTGGATGCTATATATACCAAGAAAATAATATTTTTAGATTTGAACCAATAATATTGTTAGATTTGATATTGAACCAACTGCTTAATAGAAATTAAAAAAAAATGCATCTCTGGGACACATCATTAGACTACTTCAAAATTCTTCAAAATGACAGCATGCCAGAGAGTTTATAGGGTCATTATTATGTTTACATAATTTGGTGCGAGTTCTAGTACTCCAACACTGGATGAATAATTGCAATTATATCTTCTGGTTATTTTTTTAAGATTTATGAAAGCCGGTCTGTATTTGATGAGGGACGAGCATTTAGTGGAATCAGCAGAAGTTTTGGATCGGGAGAACTTGGCAGACGAGCAGCTCAAAGGTTCAGTGATATTGAACGATTGACAGGTGAGAGAGAAATGCACGCACGTGTGAATGCATGTGCGAATATTTCACGCGTACTGTGAACCTGTGAACCATTGACGTCTACAAGATGCGGGAAGAGGTTACGGATTGTAGACTTGCGCATGCCGAAAGTCTGTTTTGCCCTTTCTGCAAGAGCTTTTGAATGGGAATAGGATTATCTTCTTTTTGTTAATAAAGAGGAAATATTGAAAAGTCCAGAATCAATTTGAGGTTAAAACAAGTTTCTGGAAGTGAGAAAAGTGACTATTTGTTAGTAAAAAATGTTATTCATCTGAAAAGTACGGAGCTCTGGAAGTGCCATCCGACTTGTTTACATCCTGACATATTTTATCTCAGGACGACGACATAATAAAATGACAACATCCTTTGATATTTGTTCGCGTAATGGCGTCATCCTGAGATAATATATCGCGTGATGACGACATGTTGAAAGTAGGATGACGACATCCTGAGATAATATATCCCGGGATGACGACATGCTGCTGAAACTATGTAGGATCCTGATTAGATCAGCAATACGAAAGCTTAAAGTGACCATCCGCGTTTCCGCGTTTCTGAGATAATTTATCTCAGAAAGACGGAATACTGAGATAAAAATATACCTTTCCATGATAATCGTATCTTGGAAAGACGTCTTTCCAGGATTTTAAATCGTATCTCTCAAGAAGACGTCTTTTAATGAAATACTACGGTGGCCCACAACTGTCGCGACCAAAGTCAAAGCGTCAAGGCCAAAGCAAAAGCGTCACGGAAATAGACAAAGCCTACCATAGGGATTGATTAAAGGAAACATGTAATACGGATTTTGTTTGCTTAAATCAATAAAGTATAATGTTGACAACAACATTATGTGTGTGGTTGTGTTTATTTTCTGTGATAAATGGGACAAAATAATTTTTGATTTTTTTTGTCAAACCACTCCGCCCCTCAAAGGGAAGCCTCATTAACATAAAACCTTGCAAGGGGTATGACAAAAATCGAGGCAGAGACTCGCCGCGCTGCTACCCGGACTATCGTATGCTGACTGCGAGCATTGCAACAAGTGTCCGTCTTTACGTGGTTTTTCATTCGGAAACGCGGAAACGCGGATGGTCACTTTAAGCTTCCGTATTGCTGATCTAATCAGGATCCTACATAGTTTCAGCAGCATGTCGTCATCCCGCGATATATTATCTCAGGATGTCGTCATCCTACTTTTAGCATGTCGTCATCCCGCGATATGTTATCTCGGGATGTCGTCATCCTACTCTCAGGATGTCGTCATCCCGTGATATATTATCTCAGGATGTCGTCATCCTACTTTCAACATGTCGTCATCCCGCGATATATTATCTCAGGATGTCGTCATCCCGCGATATATTGTCTCGGGATGTCGTCATCCTACTTTAAGCATGTCGTCATCCCGCTTTCAGCATGTCGTCATCTCGCTTTCAGCATGTCGTCATCCGCGATATATTATCTCAGGATGTCGCCATTACGCGAACAAATATTAAAGGATGTCATCCTGAGATAAAATATGTCAGGATGTAAACAAGTCAGATGGCACTTCCAGAGCTCCGTAGAAAAACTCTCATATCAAAGTTTTGAATTGTAGAAGACCACTTATTTTAGAGTGTCATCGTGGCCGGGAGCATTTAATTTGTGGTCTGCTGGTAATTCTGCAGGTTGTGGGTTCGAGTCCAACCTGGGGTTGTGCGTGTGCCTCTGCTTTTCTCCCACCCAGGCGTAAATGGGTACCTGTGAGGGCAGAGATGGTCATTGGAATAGCTTCTTTGCGTCGAAATGGCAGCATCGAGCTGTATACTCCTCCGGGAGCTGAGATGTACTTGCTATTATTATCGAGTGGAAGATGTACTTGCTATTATTATCGAGTGGAAAATGGCTGGGAACCGGTCAACTGCCATTAATCACATGACACCTTAAATAGTTGGTTACCTATCATTTTCTCTGTAGGAATACATTTTTACAGGGACGTTGGGGTGTTGTGGCTGACTGCACACGATGGTTCCCTCGGCCGTAAGCTACTCGATGGTGCCAACCAGACAGGGATCAGAGTCATCATCTCAGCCCGCAGAAGCTCCTTTTTGCCCAGCAGACCTTGGCTCAGCGCCAATGATGCAGAATATTGGACGACCTCGTTGACGATCTATCACATCGTATTTACGCTAGCCACCGAAGCCGACAGGACCATCAATGCTAAGAAAGTCTTGCTCCGCACTGGGGCCTCAACTGCTGTGGGAGACCTACTACCAGCTGGGTTGCAACTTGATATAACGGCCAAGCCTCAAGTCGTGGTGCTTCTGTAGTTGATAGAAGATGACAGGGACAGGCTCCAGGGCATGCCTTCCTTAGACGTCCATGAGGGAGAAACGGACTTGGGACAAGACTGCTACATTTTGCCACCGTACCATAACGGTAAATATTACCATGTATATGTGACTAATGAATGTAATCATTAAGAGAACAGGCCATTAGATAATCTAGCTGGATTTTGACATTTTTATGAGTAAACACACTCCTCCCATGTCTAGCCTAGTCTGGTTCCTAGACTTCAAATGGTGTCCAGTATTACAACGGGCAGCGAATCTTGCGTACCTCCTGAGATTCCCTCCTAAGATATGCAAATGATATGCATGACGTGTATAGGTCGGAATCCCGCCTTGTAAATTCAAAATCACAACGGTAATGTTTGTGCGCAACCAACCTATAGATTGCAAAATGGGAATAGCTATAAAATAGCTATGAATGGGAAAATAGCTATGAATTTCCAATTTTAGTAATAAAGAGCTTTGATTCTTACTGAATTTGAATTTGGATTTTGAATTCTTACTGAATCTCTGGCAAATACCAATAAATATTGCTCAGACCCAACCATTTGACTTATGACTCAGACTCGGACTCTACCTGTTTGATTCAAGACTCGACAGTGGTGACTGGGACTCTGACTCAGACTCAATGTTTGGTGACTCAAACCCAAGTCTCCCCTAACTCACTTGCTGCAACCAAGCGAGAGGAGAACTTGTGCTTGGGCGTCCGCGCTGATCATTTGTTAGTCCCAATGAAACCACCATACTATTCCTATTGAATAAATGTAGCTAAATTTTGTTTTCTTTCCCCAAATGTTTTGTAGGCAAGTGGTACCTGAAAATAGGTCACGGTAAAGTGGGTGAGAAAGATATGACAACTAAGGAGCAAATGAAGGTCTGGTACTTTGGTCATGGTGATCAACCAACGTCAGATAGACTCCTGCAGTGCCTACAAGGCATAATTCCTGGTATGTGATCTGTTGGACTCCATCGATCTTATTACTGTTTAAAAGCTATAGATAACAATAATAATAATATTTATAAAGCGCACGTATCCAACAATATTGGCGCTTGTGTCACTACAATAATATTACCCCTGCTCATTGGGCCCACGAAACATTCCAAATACCATCTCGGCTCCCTGGGGAGTATACAGCTCGAAGCAGCCATTTATTTGCAAGGCAGCAACAAATCAATCCCTGAAACCATCTCTGCCATCACAGGTACCCATTTTAATTATGGGTGGGGAGAAGCAGTGAGTGACAACAACCCCAGGCTGGACTCGAACCCACAACCTGCAGATTTACCCGCAGACCCCAAATTCAATGCTCGAGTCCACGAGGCCATAGCACCCCATTTAGGAAATCTAGATGTGACCAGCAATCGATTTTATGATGCATTGCACGTCGTATCCCTACGATGCGTTGCAGCTGCGACACGTCCTGTGGGTAATTTCCCAAAACACTTTGACGCGTCGAAGGTGTAATTTATAGCACAAAACTGTATATATTGAATGCGAGGAATCAAAGTGCCCCGTTATAATATTGAGCGCCGTCACAACAGAACTAGTCGATAATCACTTTTGGCAGGTTTTACAGTGGGACTAAACAAAAGTCAATCACAAATTTGTTACAAGTATATCCAGTGAAGTGGCAGCATAATATGCAATGAATCATTCATTGTAAAATGTTCGTCCTATGTTTTTGTCGCCTTTTCATCAAGTTGCCGTGATTGCCTCTGGATATTAAACCGAAAAAGATGCAACACTTTTTATTACCGTTGCAGATCTGAAGCCACTTTCCATTCACACCGATACTTGCGTGACTACCACCACACCTACGCGGCTACTCGACTGCGACATGGTCGGCCCTGGGCTTGGCGTGCTCGTTGGCGGTAACGGGGTTGGGGCCAAGTGCTCGGATGAGATCAGCCACATGGCAGCTAACATGATACTGAAGGGAGAGTGGGACTATGACATGCCGAGAGAGAAGTTTAGAGTGAAGTGGGAACCGAAAACTGAGAGTTCATGATGCTCATACTTAATATCCTAGGAATCCTAGAATTGCTAACTAACAAAGTATCAGACGCTTTATACTTGCAGTTAATTGCACAGCTGAATGGTTTATAACAATAGAGTCTGTCATGTGCACGTACAGTATAGGCTCACACAGCGAACATTTAATTTATACCAAATGGAGCAAATGCTAATATTCTACCTTACTTTTTTATTTATACAGATGCTATTAAATGCTTACAAATTGAGAATTGAAGCAAAATATTCTATTTTGTATTCATCCATTGACTTTAGCTGGGTTTGAACCTTGGACCTCCAGTTACGCTGCACTGGTATCAGTATATCTGAACATGTTATTAAAAATGAATATTAAAAACAGTAAATTGTATATTTAAAAAAAACACATTTGAAACAACATAAAATGGGTAAATATGTTTATTCAGTAACGATATGTTTATATGGCGGACATGTATGAACATTTAACTCTTTCACTACGGTATTGTATATGGGCTGTGACGTAATTGTTTTACACAATGTTTACAACGAGCCGCTCTGAGCGGCTTGCTGGCAGAAATAACCTTTTTTCGAGCCGCTGTGAGCGGCGCGCCGTAGCGAAAGAGTTAAAGGACTAGGATACACCATTGGTAATTGCTTAAATTATTATGAATGGGAGGATTTGGGGGGTTCGGTTGTATTCTATAGTAAATATCGTTTAACTGACCTGTCCGAAGTTTTACAATCATGGATGCCGAGAAAAGCAAGAAAAACGGCATTCTTTTTTAACCAAAGTCGGGCAGTTATTATTATGTTTTGTCGCATTCGTCATCGGGCGATTGTGAATTTGTTTAAACAATTCTGAACAATTACACGATATCTACCGTATTCATTTTGCTGGATGCCTAGAATCATTTGTTTTCTTTCAAATAAGTAAGATATTTATTAGTACGTCGATAGTACATTGTACAACTAATTAA
The DNA here is from genome assembly GCA_037893245.1 of Crossaster papposus. NCBI lineage: Eukaryota > Metazoa > Echinodermata > Asteroidea > Velatida > Solasteridae > Crossaster > Crossaster papposus. Next base: position 140,844 of record JBAIAA010000022.1, on the reverse strand, counting down.
CTGCATTAAATCGTATTGAAACAAGGTTTAGAATTAAAACACCGTATGTATTTCAGCTATTGCGACAAGTGTCGAGTGTGAAATAAAAACATACGCAACCTATAAAACAAGTTCTATACTTTTGATTTGTTTTTCATGTAGTTTTTATGTCGGTTTGTAAAGTGTTTTGAAACTTTTTATGGAGACTAAATAAGACGCTTAACAAATATTGATTATTATGACATTGAATATTATTTCTTTTTAATACGACTACTGTTTCAGCAATTATTTATTATTTATTCGGGGTAAAGGAGGAAGCCACTGAATGATGTGTAGTCGGTGGAATCAATATACGCCCTACCGTACATGGTAAGCCCCACCGTGTCTCCTCGCTGCAGAACCAGCACCGCGCTCCCAGACACCTGCTCATGGTGACTTGTATCAGTGCTATAGCCAGAGACAACATAGTCGTCGTTCTTCCGGAGATGAACGATCAGGTAGCTGGAAGAAGATTTGTTCACAGAAAACGTAAACACGTAGGTGCCCGGCACAGTACACGTGAACGTGCCGGTCCCGAGATCGAAGCTGGTACCCGGCAGAAGCGTCTCGGTCTGCTGGAAGGGCAAACGGGTGTCTTGACTCGTAGAGGTATCAGAGGGGCTCGTCCTCACCGCGGTGAATGCTACCCGCTGGTTGGAGTCATCTGGTGTCTCCCCTGGCTCACCCTTCTGACCTTTGACACCAGTCTGACCAGGACTTCCGACTACACCCTGCAGACCTTTCGGACCTATCTTGCCGGGCTGGCCTATCCCATCGTCACCTTTAGGCCCAGCGTTCCCAAGTGCTCCCCGCTCACCCATTGGACCGATTGGCCCGATATCGCCATTTTGACCCGGCTGACCTGCGTCGCCCTTTGACCCCGGCTGGCCGTAGGGTCCCATCGGTCTGACCTGCCCATTTAAACCTGGTATACCATGTGCGGCAACAGGTCCCTGGCAGCACATCGGACACGCCTGAGACGCTGGAACATCACCGTCCGTGGCAACCGGCCCAGTGACGGAAGCTCGGAGCTTGACAGAGTTACCCAGAAGGAGGGCGATTGAAAGAACGGTTGCCACCAAGATCTTCATTCTGTATAAAAAAACAAAAGTAGACAATATAATTCACAAAAGGGACTAATTATTAAACAGAAAAAGAAGCAAACAAAAAATGAATTAAAAGGTTCTCGGGTAGAGCGCATACAAAATAACTTCAGATGTTCGTTTTGGTCGGTTTGTATAAAGCGGCAAAACAATTAAATTTCACGGAACATCTTTTTTGAGGAAGAGTGTCGTACGGGTTTTGAATCAAGCTATAAAGTAGGGCCAAACCCCACCACTCCTCTTCTCCAGAAATTCATTATATTTGCACTTTAATTTCGTCCGCAAACATCGTCGAGCTCAACTCTTGATTCTCAATTTCAAAAATTACAAAGGGATTTGATTAAAGTTGCAGTATAATTTTAATTAGAGCATTGCGATTCGTCGTAAATTAATGTGTGGTTTTGGGTATTTTGCTTTGTTTTTATTTTAATAGATTTAGACGCTGTTGTTGTTGCATTTTGTTCTGTTTACTATCAAACGTTATGGTTAATTTTTGTATTTAAATGACCAAGAGTCTTAAAACAAACGACAAAAAACACCAAAATTATTTATTTTTTTATTTAATTTCGAAAGCCCCGTGAAACGAATTTCACAATTTTAGGAGGAATCAGAAAGGTATACAAATTGCAATAATACTTGATCTAGAATGGCATTCATTGATAACTATTTTTTTAAATTGAGAATTGAGCTAGGCGATGTTCGGGGACGAAAGTGTCGTTATAAGAATGTGTGATACTAGTGTTAACATAACTGGGAAAGATATAATATCCTGACTGAAAAACTCTGTAAATACGGTAATATTTAAGAATTTGTCTCCCTGATTGTTTAGCTATAGCTCCTCACAATTAAGATACGTCAATGGTTTTGTGGCGATGTTGAAAAATATAACGTTATTTGTTTATTTGTTTTTAATACAGTAAGGCCTACCTTGACGTGGTGTTCTTAATCAGAGCTCAGCCGCCGGGAAGAAATCTTAGTGACTGAAGTTAAATGTCACCTGAAAATAATACAAAAAAACAAACACCTTAACTCACAACAAGTCTCTTTATTTGTTTATTTTAATGTATTTTTACAGCGCTTTGAGGCTGTTGTCAGCGTAAAGGCTATAATTTGTTTGTTTGTTTGTTGTTGATGTTGTGATATCATTATGTTTTATCAAAGCGAGCAGCTGTCCCTAAAAAGAAAGTAACAAAGATGATGACAAAATGGGGAGATAGCAAGGGGAGTCTGTGGATGCAAAGAAGGAATACAATACATTTGACGTTTGCTCCAACCCTTTTAAATAAGACTTATGCCCTAAGGGTTTGCATGGAGTGGTGAAACAAATCAATAGGATGAGATGCTTGCGCTAACAACAGTATGGGTTGTGGAGGGTGCCGAGTTCAGTGGACATGAGGTGGAAGATTATGGAACAGGATACGCGGCAGATTCTGACATGATGCTAAACGATGCTTGGTAGGATGCTGGGGTAGGCTGTGTGTGCTCATTAAAGCATGTCAGAAGGATGGTGGAACAGCCTGAACATCAAGCACAGTATCAAGGGTATAGAGTACCGAATTGTGACATCAGTTGTCCTAGCAATGGCTCCAGACATCGACTTGTCGACTGAAACGTCCATTGCAAAAGCACAGGGAAATGGTTGAGTAACTTTTGTGTGGAGCCAATTGCCTTGGCAACAGACAAAAGATGACGTATTGACTTCGGTACTCTATACATGTTAGGGGACCCCAAGTACATGAACGGCCTTTTACAACCATTTACATGGACAGCGGAGCAGAGAGTCAAAATATAATCTGACACAACTTACTTTATTCACGAGTTTTGTTTAAAACATACTTTTGTAAGAACCACTAATCAAGAAGGAATACAAACATTAATTTCATCTCAAGACTTGAAAAGCCTGTTTCCATCTGTCACAGAACCTTACCTTGTAAATCTCGTTCTTGCGTTCAGGTCTCTCTCTGGCTGTCCTGTCGAAGGCGAAGATGAGTTGCGGTCGTTGTGAGGAATGAAGCGCGCGCTCCTGCCTTAAAAACTTGCCAGTGATTTCCTAAGCAGTGACCGAGGAACGTTGATCGGTTTGTAATTGGCCCCTAGCGCGCTGTCAATCACGCACCACTGACTCGTTTAATATTCATGATGTTAAATGCAACTTTCAGTCACCGACACTGTGAAATGAACACATCTTATTGGTTGACATTTTATAGACGTCGATGACACGTTCAAACGCTTGGCCCCTAGCGCACTGTCAATCACGCACCACTGACTCGTTTAATATTCATGATGTTAAATGCAACTTTCAGTCACCGACACTGTGAAAGTGAACACATCTTATTGGTTGACATTTTATAGACGTCGATGACACGTTCAAACGCGTGGCCCCTAGTGCGCTGTCAATCACGCACCACTGACTCGTTTAATATTCATGATGTTAAATGCAACTTTCAGTCACCGACACTGTGAAATGAACACATCTTATTGGTTGACATTTTATAGACGTCGATGACACGTTCAAACGCGTGGCCCCTGGTGCGCTGTCAATCACGCACCACTGACTCGTTTAATATTCATGAGACGGAAGTTACGTTTATGTCGCTTTCAGTCACCGACACTGAAATGTGAAATGAACACATCTTATTAGTTGACGTTTTATAGACGTCGATGACACGTTCAAACGCGTGCTTCGTGATTGACACTCACAACTGACCAATGAAAGAAAGACAGATGAGATTCAAAGGTTTGCATGGCAAAAAGGCAATACATGAACTTAAACCACGTTTACGTGTAGCGGTTCGCAATTTTTTTCCTCGGCAGCTGGGTAATGCTAAACATGTAATCATGAAAAGAACAATGGCAACTGATCTATTATTAACAAACTCTAAAGAACCCCTGTCCTTAACTAACTCGCCAATAGCCTAGTTTGTATAGAGAGATGGGCTATTAATCGAAAGGTCTCTGGTTCGAATCCAGCTGTTGTTAACGTTTACCAATTTTCTTGTGGAATACCTTAACCAGAGAGCAAGGCTAAAGAAAAAAACCGGGTTATATAGATAAGTGCCTTGAACAATATTGTATTGTGACTTCCTTAATGAAAGACCACTCGAACCACTGACTTGTACGTATACCGGTCGTGATTTGTTCAGTGTTCAGTTTGTGTTGTATGTAGAGCCCCCTTTATGAAACAACTCTAGCCACGATTATTATTAAAGGGAACCTATTAATACAAAACATCATGAAAACAAATTGTCGAGTTCCATATCTCTACGCTCTACATCAAGTTTTAAAAATACTGTTCTGCGAATGTTTTGATGTTAACGCATTTACTGGGTTTAATGCCAAAGCCGCTTGAACACTAAAGTTATCATAATGTGTTTAATGTGTTTAAGGGGGAGGGGGGGGGGGGGGGGGGTCTTCATTATTATTATTATTTTACTTAATTGATTTAGCTCAAGACATGCATACAATTATAAATGGTTTAGCCTCAGGTTGAATGTTTAACTGGTTTATTTGGGAGGCGCCCCGGAAAAAAACAATGGAGTCTAATCATAAACTTGTAACCTTTTTAACTGAGCAGGGCATTGTTGTGCTAAGCCAATTTATTGTTCTTAGCAGCTCAATGGAAATTGCGCCTAGAGCTTTGGAGGAAATACAGACCGGAAATGAAGTCACGTACCAGACAAAACAACATGAACTTGGTGAACCCTGCACATGCGGCCCTTGCACATCCGATTTACTCCAACGGTGACTCAGACTGGTTCGTCGCGCGTCGGGCGGTCTGTTCTTGACATGCAAAACTCGGTTGTCGCGCTCAAACGCGACCCAAGAATCTTGCACTCGTAACAGGATCACACACCACCTATTATTCGGGGTTTTGCACAATCGAGTTTCGCGAGTCAAGAACAGACCGCCCGAACCCAGCCTATACCTATTGACCAATCTCATCTCAGCCACGATAACCAACCATACATGTACATGTACTTGCAACAGACTTGCAACAACCAAAATATGTTTACATATTACATTTTTACATGTTTTATTTTTGCTGGTTTACGCTCACACACGCCGGGATTCACCACTTGAAAAATAGCTATATACAATACAATTCTTATACTTTCAGCTTGTCTATATGTTTATGACCTACACAATGTTTGAATATTATCATAGGTTTTGACATTTTATTCAACTCAATTCGCTTTTACAAACTTAAATATTTTCTTTGACTATAGCAACGATTCAGTTATTTGTACATTACAATCTGCATAACGTGGGGATGTACACTTCAATATATAAACTTTTACTTCCGATTTGATTGGAAGCGTATTCACCACAAACCATCATAATAAGATACTATAACCTTACATTTCTGTGAGCATTGTTTCTCTATCACTGTGAACATAATAAATAAACTGTAAAAGAAACTCGAAAATGTCCTTCTTTAACTCCTAAACCGGGACATTTAACATAAACATGGGTAAGCCCTATTGACTATCTTTACAATGAACACTTCGAATCGTTAACGGATGCGGTATTGACAATCATCCCAACAAATATCTTTACTTTTTACAGCGTTTGCTGCTATCCCTGAACAAATTTTATGAAAATGTTGTAGGATTGGAAACAATTAGGAATTTATCAATATTTAATTGATCAAAACCTGGGATTTATTTGGGTTCAGAAAAAAGATGCTCTAAAAACTTTCCCGTCTGACCCGGACCCCCGAAGGCGATCGAGCGCTTGAAAAAGCGAACAAGCTCGAAGATCAAATAATAAATCCAAACTAAGCACTTCCAATTCTTAGTATTTAAATAACATACACGCACCTTAAAGGACATTCCTCAGCACCCTTCGTGGACCACTGTACACTAATCCCTGATGTGCATAAGACACGCACCATTTCCAATAACCGTGCGATCTCACACTTCCGATGAGATAATAATTCTCTTTTCTACCAGTGCCAATGAGAATTTATCATCCCCCAATCTTGTTTAGCGCCTTGGAAATCTTAATAATAGGGCTAATTTTGGAGAGTTTTACGTCCGGGGAGTGATTGTTAACAACAAGTCTTATATTTTTCTTTCTTTGTCTCTCTTAAAATAAAGTTTTTAAGTCATTGGAAACTTTTTCTTTTATTAATTTGTGGTTTGGAGGATTTTTTTGTTCCCCCAAGGGAAACAAAAACATCCAGACTTGCAACTCAATGTACTTTATTGTGCGAGGCAGAACTGGGCACAGGGCATAGTGGAGAAAATTGCAGAATAATACATAATTGGTGTTTTATTTTTCTTCAGATTTATTGATATTTGTAATCTTTGCTATGTCTAATAACTATATTTGATTAAGAAATAGTATGGAAATAGTGGAATGAAAGAGTTTTTATAGGGAAAATAATTAACATTTTCCCATATATCATGTACAAAACTCAACATTTCAAAGTTCTTTTTCATAACATTGTACCTTAGCGACATATTAATAAATGTTAACTTTAAACATCCATAACTTGTTCACGGAATGTCCGATTGAAGCACAACATACAACATTGTAAGGAGAATTTTATTCTCTTTTCTTAACGAAAACCCTCATTTCAACCTCTGCCCAGTTCTGTCTCATTTTGCAGGAACCCCTCACTAATGAGCCCATAACAAATGTGTGGTATAATGGCATCCCAGCTGCTATGGACTGGGGGTGAGGGTGGGGTAGATACTTCTGCAGGGAATTGGTTATCATGATGTTTTCATGATTGATCATAACATCATGAGTACCGATATGCACCCTCGCATCTATCAGTAGATTTGTCACAGTATTAAGTACCTTTTATTAACATGCAATTTAACTAACAATTTCATTAATTGCTTTTTATTTTATCAATGTGAACATTCATTTTGATATGTTTTTATTGCTTTTTAAGATGGGAAACTGGGTAAAACAAAAATAGGAGGTGCGTTTTTTGTGGTAACAGCCGATGTATGCAGTAACACGTTAAGCTGCTCATCATACGAAAGAAAAAGAGGCATCGGTTAAATCTGAAGCATTCAAATTTACAAAAAGGTGAATAACAAATTTTTGTAGAAGTCTATTTTTGCAAATTTTGAAGTAGTCTGGTGCCAGGAGAGAACAGTCGGTTTTACCCACTGTTGTCTGGACACCAGACTTCAGGCTGGACTTTATTTGTACATTGTAGGAAACAGTTGAAATTACTTTAGCTGTCATCACTGACGCCACATGTGAACATTGCTCTAAAATGCAATTATACCAGCAATTTTTTGTTTAACCTTTCAAATTACTTCTATAAACAAATGGGGCGTTTTAGGTATAAACTATGGGAGAAAATGACCTTATTTTGTTTTATCTTGTGTTTTTCTGATAATAATAAATTTCTCATTGATTTTAGATATCACATGCAGTCAATTGTTTTATTTGTAATTTATGACTATTTATTTGGTAAAAAAAATAAAACAATTTTTTTAATAAAAATTCAAAAAGTCAAAATTAATATATTCAATTGTTATAAAAATTAATATTATGTCGCCAACAAATAGTTATATACATGAATGCAAAGCTCACAACGTCAGCTTTCAATTAGTATATAATAGAGCTCCATGGCCCCTTCGGTTCTGGAGATATGACATGTTTGCATATTGATTACTTCCTTGGAGTTCAAAATAAACAACTGAGAAAACAGCGCTGTATGCTGCGCGCGTAGGCCGCCAATGCGGGCGCCCTCTGATGCACACCGTGGACCACGCGCTATGACCACCCTTACTCACATCGGCCTTATAATCTCTCGGAAAATTCTAAGCACAATCGTGTCGATTTGCATGCGCGTGTGACGTTGCATAATTATGTGATGTAACAGAAACTTGACCAATGAGTTAGCGATTATGCATGTAGCATCATTCGATTATGCACGCAACATCACACGCGCATGCAAATTCCGCTCGTAATTTCCCGAGCGATTATGCGAGTTAGCCAAGACGACATATTCAAAGGTCATGGCGAAGGTCAAGGCTAACCCCTCACAATGTTTAATTTATCTAAAAAATAAAACAAATAGGCCAATTTTATAAAAATGCAAGGCTATAACCCCTTACATTTTTTTTCTTAAAGACAAGTACATTTGTGGTCAATTTTAATAAAATTAAAAGTGAACAAAGAAATTGGCAAGGCGTTGAACCTGCGATCTCTAGAATTCTGGTCGGGCGATCTACCAACTGAGCTATCTTGCCCTATGTTGGTGGTATTCCAAATGGTCAGTATCTTTGTTCGAGGGCATATTAGTCAGAAGTCATAAACACCAGAATGCCGTTTAGCCAGGGATCACACCCAATTTTACGATACAACCTTGGAAGCGACATTGTGGGGATCACTCAATAAAGATACGACGTTTTATTTTATAATACTCAAATAAACCATAAGTAAAACTGAGTTTGCATTATTTGTAAATGTGCATATTCACATAGTCAGTTTCTCTTGTGGTTTATTTGTGTAATTTTAATAACAATCCAAGGCTATTAACTAACCCCTTACAATTTAAATGTTTTCCCAAAAGTAATTAATTTGTTAATTTTAATGAAAATGCAAGGCTGACCCCTTACAATTTAAATGTTTTTCAAAAAGTCAAATATTAGCCAATTAAAAACAAAAATGCAACACTACACCCTTACAATGTTACCTCTATTTCCAATATACCGGACTTGTGCCAACCGGTAGTATTAGGTTTGTAAAAACGGAGTTTTAACGGCAGACCTCAACCACACCTAATAATAAAAAGATACACACAATAATTCAGTTTCATTAAAGGTTCTTTAATTGTCTAAATTTCTTGTTTATACACTAATTTACAATCACATAACAATTCAAAAATCAGCTCAATGGCTGAATGCTTATCCATAGTACAATGTTATATAAAGGTATAAAATACAATTATATGTAAAAAAAAAACATAGAAAAAAATAAGAAAACATTTTTGGCATTCTAATCGCGGTATCGTAGGCTGCCTATGAGGGCATCCTCTAAACGTAGACCACGCCATGACCTTCGAATAGGACGTCTTGGCTAACCAACAATCGCTCGGAAAATTATTAAGCATAATTGTGTCGCATTTGCATGCGCGTGTGACGTTGCGTGCATAATTACGTGACGTAACATAAACTTGACCATGTTACGTCACGAGATTGTACACACAACGTCACACACACATGCAAATTTTTCGAGCGATTAAGTTAGTTAGCCAAGACGTTCTATTCGAAGCTAAGGGCGTGGTCACGTTAGGCGTTAGAGGGCGCCTGCATCGGCGGCCTACGGAGCGCTGCATACCGCGATTAGGACGTCTTGCAGCCAGGACTAGTATGCAGTTTGCAATCTTTAGCTCTTAAAAAACAAAAATGTTTGGTATCTTTACTGATAACTTCTCTAACTACAAGGTGTCTCTCAAAAAACGCAGCAGTTGCTAAAGCCGTGATTATAGGAACACCCAATATCATAACCGTACATAATAAGAAAAAACAACAATGTAAGTAATTTTCAACGATCAGTCATTTGAATGATCGTTAAAATTACCTACATTGGTTTTTCTGTTTTCTTCTGGACGACAAACCAGATGAAATAAACAAGGGGGGACCAGTACAATCTTTAATCCATGTAAGCTTTTTATAAGGCCAAATCATGAATATATTGTTTCTTATCCTCGTGTGGATCAATTTTTTGCTACAACAAAAGTTTTTAAATAAATTAAAAGTGACAAAAATCTGAGTCATATTCACATCGGCACTTTTCTACCAATCCTAATTCTTATTTTTTTTATTAGTGGAGTCTAATTATTATTATATGATACGACCCTATAACCAAAAATCATCTGGACTAGAAACTAGTTTTGTTTTTTTATCTGGCCTAATCATTCGCTAGGTTATTTTTGAAATGAATGTAAATGTTCCTGTGTGCTTTAAACACCATTTGAGTACTTAACTCTTCTAGCTTATAATCTGGAGGATGTATACTTCTTGGGTGAGGGGAGTGTTATTCCTAGCACCAGTGAGGGGTTAAGCTCCCTCTACTGCCCCAGCCAGGTGTAGCAGGGGGTGTACCTGAATCACTGGGCCCTTTCAATTTGTGTGGAAGGGTCCCATCGACTAAAGAGTAATCTGAAGTCGACCACCACACCTCGTCGCTTGGGGTGTAAAATACAAGGCTGGGTCTACCTGCTTATTGAAACATATTCGTCAATAGTAAGCAAACTGCGAATCCGAGTTGGGCCTACAGCAAGGTCCATCTAGCAGTCATTGTGTTAGAGAACAACAGAGTCCAGCGAAAGGGCTACCTAGCCCGGCTATCCCGAGCACTAGGGTCAGACACCCTCAACGGTTCGGAGTGAACATCAGTGGAGAGAAAATCCTCGCGAAATTTTGGTGAGAGACAAGTTGGTACAAAAACAAACACAGTAAAAATGGGTCTTGAAAAAAAAAATGAAAACAAAATATAATAATAGATTTTTCGCTTTTGGACGCGATGCGTCTGAAGCGAATGTTTTGACCAAAATAATGTGTAGCGCCCTCAAAAGTCGAGGCGCGAATAGTTTTAGTAATGGCGGCGCCCTTAAGTTTGGCCTGTGTATATATGATTATGAAACTGCGGTTAGGAACTTTTCCTTTCAATATTTTATTTGGAGTTGAAATGGCAACGTCAAAGGTAAAAAAGGTGCCTGTTCAGTATGGAGAAAGTTCGTTTTTATAAAAGACGTGTATCTTTGACGTATGTATAGGTCAAAGAAACATGTTTTGGACGGTGTGTAGTGTGTACTCAACTAGTATTTTTAGCCACCCACTACAGTACAGCACAGTGCACGAAACAGGTAACAGCCGTTGACTTTGCTCAACAATGGCTATAAATTATGTGCATTTGAATCGGCGAACATTGCTCCACATTTTGAGGCCTGATTTTCTCACTTTTTGGAAAGGTAAGAACACACTGATACTGTTAGTGTTAGTGTCTTCTTTGATCCTTAGTGCCTACTGAGTACTGGGGACAAGCAGCATTTTTGTAAGTGGCCGTTTTCCGTGACATTTTGGGGGATAAGTGTGGGAGGTCATGGGGGATCGATGTGCAGACATTCCGTACAGCGATCCAAACAAAGGGCTCTTGCTTGGATATCCCCCGACATGTCCACGTGTTGAAAAAGGTGATTTTTGGGTCCAAGTTACTCGGACTAATGTTTGCCCAAAACATCGGATTTCACCCTCAAAACGGCCACAGAAGTCCTCTATAAGCCATCTGAGATGCAAGTACACATCGACGAATAAGATTGTGGTACTAAGATTTACATACGATTTGAATGAAAAGTGAAATTTCAAGGTGTATTCCGCAAGCTGCATCAGACACTTTGATTTTGAAAAATAGTGCATGCCGACCGTACCACTATAATGCCTTGGGGGTGCTATGCGATGTCACAGGTCATTTTACACAATCGTTCTACCAAACGTAATTGATAGGCCTTATGGAAGATAAGAAATAAGTATCAAGTTACATTTCGTATTTCTATGGACAAAATTCATGTCAATACAGTTGGCCACGTATTAACAATAGGGCCTATGATAAAATAATAGCAGAGTTATTGTTAAATGAAATGACCTAAGCCGTGTTCACACTGGATAAACATTTTGGGTAATTTGACCATGACGCCGGGTAACATTCCGATGGGTTAATCTTCCCACTGTCCGCACTTGGATTTAATTGACGCGGGTAGAATTGCCGGGACGATGGGTAAACTATAACCAAACTGGCTCCAAAACAATAAAGAGGGCGCCCTGCGTGACCTATGACCGCGACTTGACGACCGGATCGTCTGTTCCCGACGCTAGCTCTCAACATTATTTTCTTACATAATGGGTGATGGAAGATTTAACCGAGACGTCGCGTCCGCACTGGATTTTCTGGCTCGGTTAAATCTTCCTGGTCAATCTTCCTGGGCACCTTTGGCTCGGTTAAACTTCCCACGCGGCGTGGGTAAGTTACCTGTGAGGAAAGTTACCCAGGCTGTCCGCACTGGACTTGAAATGAGCAAGTTACCCATTGGCTCGGTTAGTTTGCCCAAATTAAGTCCAGTGCGGACAGGGCTTTTAATAAACAAGTTTATTTCACCTAAGCAATTTCATCTATAGGTCAAGACGCTAGGAGTAGGATTATAGTCCAGGGAAAATACTTAATTTTCTTTTGTTGACCCCACACAAATTGCAATAGAATATTTTTCACCACAGTGCACTTCTATAAGCTCTCTAGAATAACATACTAAAAATATCAACAAATCCAAGTGGTGGAAATATGACTAATTTGCATAAATCGTTAATCCCTGCCGCGTAATATATTTATTCCTATATTTGGGTATATTATTATTAACATTTTTTTGGAAAAGTTTATTTTGGTCATTCTACATATATCCTTACTTCAATAACATTTTCTAAAGCATATACACTGTAAGTGACTGAATAATTATGTGATCATAGTAATTATCCAAAATGACAACTTCATGAACCCATAAACATGCGCACATTTACACTGTCTCCAGATATTATCAAGTAGTCAGTATCGGTGAGCTTCAAATTCACCAAGTTGCTTACTGGCACAGTTAACATATTAACCAGTTCGCGCCAGGATTATTTTACTATCGCCGAGCCGACGGGCGGGATTATTTTTAACGAAACTCGATCCGAAGCGTGTTCAGGCCGATAGTGCTGGGTAGCACACCCACGCATTTCCGGCCTTGCGCGCTGCTGACATACATTTCCGAACTTGAACTTGGCGTGTTTATGCGTCATCCGTTTTGAATTTGGGGAAATTTTTGCGTTTATATACGTCATCCGGCGCGAACTGGTTAAAACCTTATGGAAAATCATATGAACAATGATAACATTGTGATATTTAGCCCAGCAAACAAAAACTGGGGGAAAATGGTGTGTCCATAAATTGTGCGAAAATGTAGTTAAAGGGTTGCCTTATACCCCAGTCACAATTAAAGCGGAGCCCAGGCGGCGTGGGTTAGGGTTATTTGGCTTTGCGCCCGCCCGACGTGTGCCGGACATCGGCTAGGCATTGACCGATTTATTGGCGATCAGTTTGCGATGCGAAACGCCGCACCAGGTTTTAAGTCCGAGTTAAAAGTAACTCGATGCCCGCCCGATGCCAAAAAATGACCTGGCAGCCGCAAGGAGTCCCGTGGGGCCCCGGCCGAAAATGCCTAGAAATCCGCCGTAAACTAATCGCAAACCCATCGCAAGCCAATTGTGACTGGGGTATAACATGGGAGACTTGAACAAGTTCAAGGAAATCCCCACAATAAGAAGTCAGTCACTTATATGCTCCGTCTCATTGTTACACACATATACATTCGGTTTATGCGCATTAGGCATAGTGTGTGCTTGTAGTATTGGAAGCATCGAACAGATAAGAAAACTGTTATTATTCTTTGAAGCCACAGCACGATCTCTCCAGTCTCTTTAGTCATTTAATACTCGTAGTCGTACCAGTATTTTCACGTTTATAACACCTTATGACAGTTTTTAACACCTCGCCCATGTCAATTGAGGTTTCCTACCTTCATGCCTCACTCACAGATACAGCTTGGTTTTAATATTTTATAATTATAATCTAAATACAGTTAAAATGAACTTTTATTTTAATCCAACTCTGTAGTGCTGGCTCTTTGGAACAATACGCGTTACGCTCTACGCGCACATCAGCATACATTTACACACAAATACTGCACCATGGGTACTACTTTGGTTGCTAATGGTATAGTACTTTTGGTCGTGCACAGAAAGATAGTAAAAATGGAAAATACCATGTGACTAGCACTCGGACAATCAAGACACAGAGTCTGTGGGTATACTCATGCATTTTCATGCAACCGAAAAAATATATGATGGTTAAATAAATTGTATGTTATACAGAAACAACTGAAAAAAAATTGTCAAAAATGACCCCATGTACAGAACACCCCGTACATCAACTTAATACTTTTCTTATCAGGACGACCTACAAATTTTCCGTTTACATTTTGTATTTACCTGACCTTTTCTGTTTGTGTTTTCTATTCATGTAATTTAGTGTCATACTACTAGCTGTACGTGATAACCCCATCGTTTGTCAGTCATGTCTGCAACTACAACCGAGGTATTCGTCGGGGCAGGTTTGTGGGGCAGTGCAGCCGCCAAATATTGATCAGAGTGGCCTGGTATCTTGGTTTGCCTTATCAGACCCAGTGAACCAGTCACGAAGAGGTATGATTTTTGTTTTCCACTCGAGATTTAAAGATAGGATACACCATTTGCAAAATCGCAACATTTTACTACCAAATTATTAGGAAATATCTGACTTATTTGTAGGTAAATAATGATTGTAGGCATCCAGCAAAAGAATTGCGCTAAATATCCTCCAATTGTTCTGAAAATTGATATTTATATAATAACAAAAACAGAAACAATATAAGAACTACTGCCTGACGACGGTTGAAAACAAATGTCGTTTTTCTTGCTTTTCTCAGCATCCATGATTGTAAAACTCCAGACAAGTCAAAATACAACCCCCAAAAATTTACCCATTCATGATAATTCAAGCAATTACCAATGGTGTTTACCTTTAAAATCTTTGGGAGGGGCACATTGTCCAAATATATCCAAGACCTCAAAAATGTTTTACTTATGTCAGTTGTACATTTGTATTGTTTGAAAGCCGCAAAAGTTCTCAAAAATCTAATTAAAAGAAAGGTGCTTGAAAACTAAACTGACGAAGGTTTAGTTCTGTGGATGCTATATATACCAAGAAAATATATCGCGGGATGACGACATCCTGAAAGTACGATGACGACATCCTGAGAAAATATATCGCGTGATGACGACATCTTGAAAGTAGGATGACAACATCTTGATATAAGATATCGCGGGATGACGACATAATAAGGGCAAAATGACGACATCCATTGATATTTGTTCGAGTAATGACGACATCCTGAGATATTATCTCAGGATGTCGTCATCCCACTTTCAGCATGTCGTCATCCAGCGATATATTATCTCAAGATGTCGTCATCATACTTTCAACATATCGTCATCCCAAGATATATTATCTCAGGATGTCGCCATCCTACTTTCAACATGTCGTCATCCCGCGATATCTTATATCAGGATGTCGTCATCCTACTTTCAACATGTCGTCATCACGCGATATATTATCTCAGGATGTCGTCATCGTACTTTCAGGATGTCGTCATCCCGCGATATATTATCTTAGGATGTCGCCATTACGCGAACAAATATCAAAGGATGTCGTCATTTTACCTTTATTATGTCGTCATCCTGAGATAAAATATGTCAGGATGTAAACAAGTCGGATGGCACTTCCAGAGCTCCGTACTTTTGAGGAAAAATGGGGATAGGATTATCTTCTTCTTTTTTTTTTATAAAGAGGAAACATTGAAAAGTCCAGAATCAATTTGAGGTTAAAACAAGTTTCTGGAAGTGAGAAAAGTGACTATTTGTTAGTCAAAAATGTTATTCATCTGAAAAATACGGAAAAATATGGAAGTGCCATCCGACTTGTTTACATCCTGACATATTTTATCTCAGGACGACATCCTGATATCCTTTGATATTTGTTCGCGTAATGGCGACATCCTGAGATAATATATCGCATGATGACGACATGCTGAAAGTAGGATGACGACATCCTGAGATAATATATCGCGGGATGACGACATGTTGAAAATAGGATGACGACATGTTGAAAATAGCATGACGACATCCTGAGATAATATATCGCAGGATGACGACATGTTGAAAGTAGGATGACGACATCCTGGGATAATATATCCCGGGATGACGACATGCTAAAAGTAGGATGACAACATCCTGGGATAATATATCGCGGGATGACGACATGTTGAAAGTAGGATGACCACATCCTGGGATAATATATCCTGGGATGACGACATGCTGCTGAAACTATGTAGGATCCTGATTAGATCAGCAATACGGAAGCTTAAAGTGACCATCCGCGTTTCCGCGTTTCTGAGATAATTTATCTCAAAAAGACGGAATACTGATATAAAAATATGTCTTTCCGTGATGTCGTATCTCGGAAATATATCTTTCCTAATATCGTATCTCAGAAAGACGTCTTTCTATGATAATCGTATCACAAAAAGACGCCTTTCCATGATAATCGTATCTTGGAAAGACGTCTAATTTCCAGGATATTAAATCATATCTCTCAAGAAGACGTCTTTTAACGAAATACTACGGTGGTCCACAACTGTCACGACCAAAGTCAAAGCGTCAAGGCCAAAGCAAAAGCGTCACGGAAATAGACAAAGCCTACCATACGGATTGATTAAAGGACACATGTAATACGGATTTTGTTTGCTTAAATCAATAAAGTATAATGTTTACAACAACATTATGTGTGTGGTTGTGTTTATTTTCTGTGATAAATGGGACAAAATAATTTTTGAAATTTGTTGTCATACCACTCCGCCCCTCAAAGGGAAGCCTCATTAACATAAAACCTCGCAAGGGGTATGACAAAAATCGAGGCAGAGACTCGCCGCGCTAGTGCTACCCGGCCTATCGTATGCTGACTGCGAGCATTGCACCAAGTTTCCGTCTTTACATGGTTTTTCATTCTGAAACGCGGAAACGCAGATGGTCCCTTTAAGCTTTCGTATTGCTGATCTAATCAGGATCCTACATGGTTTCAGCAGCATGTTTTCATCCCGGGATATATTATCTCAGGATGTCGTCATCCTACTCTCAGCATGTCGTCATCCCGCGATATATTATCTCAGGATGTCGTCATCCTACTCTCAGGATGTCGTCATCCCGCGATATATTATCTCAGGATGTCGTCATCCTACTTTCAACATGTCGTCATCCCGCGATATATTATCTCAGGATGTCGTCATGCTATTTTCAACATGTCGTCATCCCGCGATATATTATCTCGGGATGTCGTCATCATACTTTTAGCATGTCGTCATCCTGCGATATGTTATCTCGGGATGTCGTCATCCTACTTTCAGCATGTCGTCATCTCGCGATATATTATCTCAGGATGTCGCTATTACGCGAACAAATATTAAAGGATGTCGTCATTTTGCCTCTATTATGTCGTCATCCTGAGATAAAATATGTCAGGATGTAAACAAGTCGGATGGCACTTCCAGAGCTCCGTAAAAAAAACTCTCATATCAAAGTTTTTAATTGTAGAAGACCACTTATTTAATGCTGTGGAGTGGCATCGTGGCCGGGAGCATTTCATTTGTGGTCTGCTGGTAATTCTGCAGGTTGTGGGTTCGAGTCCAACCTGGGGTTGTGCGTGTGCCTCTGCTTCTCCCCACCCAGGCGTAAATGGGTACCTGTGAGGGCAGAGATGGTCATTGGAATAGCTTCTTTGCGCCGAAATGGCAGCATCGAGCTGTATGCTCCCCCGGGAGCTGAGATGGTATTTGGAATATTTCACTAAGTACTTGCTATTATTATCGAGTGGAAAATGGCTGGGAACCGGTCAACAGCCATTAATCACATGACACCTTAAATAGTTGGTTACCTATCATTTTCTCTGTAGGGATACATTTTTAAAGGGACGTTGGGGTATTGTGGCTGACTGCACACGATGGTTCCCTCGGCCGTAAGCTACTCGATGGTGCCAACCAGACAGGGATCAGTGTCATCATCTGAGCCCGCAGAAGCTCCTTTTTGCCAAGCAGACCTTGGCTCAGCGCCAAGGATGCAGAATATTGGACGACATTGTTGACGATCTATCACATCGTATTTACACTAGCCACCGAAGCCGACAGGACCATCAATGCTAAGAAAGTCTTGCTCCGCACTGGGGCCTCAACTGCTGTGGGAGACCTACTACCCGCTGGGTTGCAACTTGATATAACGGCCAAGCCTCAAGTCGTGGTGCTTCTGTAGTTGATAGAAGATGACAGGGACAGGCTCCAGGGCAAGCCTTCCTTAGACGTTCATGAGGGAGAAACGGACTTGGGACAAGCCTGCTACATTTTGCCACCGATTCCTGGGTACCCAAACAGTAAATATTACCATGTATATGTGACTAATGAATGTATAATCATTAAGAGAACAGGCCATTAGATAATCCAGCTGGATTTTGACATCTTTATGAGTAAACACACTCCTCCAATGTCTAGCCTAGTCTGGTTCCTAGACTTCAAATGGTGTCCAGTATTACGAGCAGCGAATCTTGCGTACCTCCTGAGATTCCCTCCTGAGATATGCAAATGATATGCATGACGTGTATAGGTCTGAATCCCGCCTTGTAAATTCAAAGTCACAACGGTAATGTTTGTGCTCAACCAACCTATAGATTGCAAAATAGGAATAGCTATAAAATAGCTATGAATGGGAAAATAGCTATGAATTTCCAATTTTAGTAATATAGATATTTGTTTCTTACTGAATTTGGATTTTGAATTCTTACTGAATCTCTGGCAAATACCAATAAATATTGCTCAGACCCAACCATTTGACTTATGACTCAGACTCGGACTCTACCTGTTTGATTCAGGACTCGCACTCAAGACTCGACAGTGGTGACTGGGACTCTGACTCAGACTCAATGTTTGGTGACTCAAACCCGTCTCCCCTAACTCACTTGCTGCAACCAAGCGAGAGGAGAACTTGTGCTTGGCGTCCGCGCTGATCATTTGTTAGTCCCAATGAAACCACCATACTATTCCTATTGAATACATGTAGCTAAATTTTGTTTTCTTTCCCCAAATGTTTTGTAGGTAAGTGGTACCTGAAAATAGGTCACGGTAAAGTGGGTGAGAAAGATATGACAACTAAGGAGCAAATGAAGGCCTGGTACTTTGGTCACGGTGATCAACTAACGTCAGATAGACTCCTGCAGTGCCTACAAGGCATAATTCCTGGTAATAACAAGGCATAACATCTTGATATAAGATATCGCGGGATGACGACATAATAAGGGGAAAATGACGACATCCTTTGATATTTGTTCGCGTAATGACGACATCCTGAGATATTATCTCAGGATGTCGTCATCCCACTTTCAGCATGTCGTCATCCAGCGATATATTATCTCAGGATGTCGTCATCGTACTTTCAGGATGTCGTCATCCCGCGATATCTTATATCAGGATGTCGCCATTACGCGAACAAATATCAAAGGATGTCGTCATTTTACCTTTATTATGTCGTCATCCTGAGATAAAATATGTCAGGATGTAAACAAGTCGGATGGCACTTCCAGAGCTCCGTACTTTTGAGGAAAAATGGGGATAGGATTATCTTCTTTTTTTTTTTATAAAGAGGAAACATTGAAAAGTCCAGAATCAATTTGAGGTTAAAACAAGTTTCTGGAAGTGAGAAAAGTGACTATTTGTTAGTCAAAAATGTTATTCATCTGAAAAATACGGAAAAATATGGAAGTGCCATCCGACTTGTTTACATCCTGACATATTTTATCTCAGGACGACATCCTGATATCCTTTGATATTTGTTCGCGTAATGGCGACATCCTGAGATAATATATCGCATGATGACGACATGCTGAAAGTAGGATGACGACATCCTGAGATAATATATCGCGGGATGACAACATGTTGAAAATAGGATGACGACATCCTGAAATAATATATCGCATGATGACGACATGCTGAAAGTAGGATGACGACATCCTGAGATAATATATCGCGGGATGACGACATGTTGAAAATAGGATGACGACATGTTGAAAATAGCAGGACGACATCCTGAGATAATATATCGCAGGATGACGACATGTTGAAAGTAGGATGACGACATCCTGGGATAATATATCCCGGGATGAGGACATGCTAAAAGTAAGATGACAACATCCTGGGATAATATATCGCGGGATGACGACATGTTGAAAGTAGGATGACGACATGTTGAAAGTAGGATGACGACATCCTGGGATAATATATCCTGGGATGACGACATGCTGCTGAAACTATGTAGGATCCTGATTAGATCAGCAATACGGAAGCTTAAGGTGACCTTCCGCGTTTCCGCGTTTCTGAGATAATTTATCTCAAAAAGACGGAATACTGATATAAAAATATGTCTTTCCGTGATATCGTATCTCGGAAATATATCTTTCCTAATATCGTATCTCGGAAAGACGTCTTTCTATGATAATCGTATCACAAAAAGACGCCTTTCCATGATAATCGTATCTTGGAAAGACGTCTTTCCAGGATATTAAATCATATCTCTCAAGAAGACGTCTTTTAACGAAATACTACGGTGGTCCACAACTGTCACGACCAAAGTCAAAGCGTCAAGGCCAAAGCAAAAGCGTCACGGAAATAGACAAATCCTACCATACGGATTGATTAAAGGAAACATGTAATACGGATTTTGTTTGCTTAAATCAATAAAGTATAATGTTGACAACAACATTATGTGTGTGGTTGTGTTTATATTCTGTGATAAATGGGACAAAATAATTTTTGAAATTTTTGTCAAACCACTCCGCCCCTCAAAGGGAAGCCTCATTAACATAAAACCTCGCAAGGGGTATGACAAAAATCGAGGCAGAGACTCGCCGCGCTGCTACCCGGCCTATCGTATGCTGACTGCGAGCATTGCACCAAGTGTCCGTCTTTACATGTTTTTTCATTCTGAAACGCGGAAACGCGGATGGTCACTGTAAGCTTCCGTATTGCTGATCTAATCAAGATCCTACATAGTTTCAGCAGCATGTCGTCATCCCGGGATATATTATCTCAGGATGTCGTCATCCTACTCTCAGGATGTCGTCATCCCGCGATATATTATCTCGGAATGTCGTCATCCTACTTTTAGCATGTCGTCATCCCGCGATATTTTATCTCGGGATGTCGTCATCCTACTTTCAGCATGTCGTCATCCCGCGATATGTTATCTCAGGATGTCGCCATTACGCGAACAAATATTAAAGAATGTCATCATTTTGCCTCTACTATGTCGTCATCCTGAGATAAAATATGTCAGGATGTAAACAAGTCGGATGGCACTTCCAGAGCTATGTAGAAAAACTCTCATATCAAAGTTTTGAATTGTAGAAGACCACTTATTTAGGGCTGTGGAGTGGCATTGTGGCCGGGGGCATTTAATTTGTGGTATGCTGGTAATTCTGCAGGTTGTGGGTTCGATTCCAACCTGGGGTTGTGCGTGTGCCTCTGCTTCTCCCCACCCAGGCGTAAATGGGTACCTGTGAGGGCAGAGATGGTCATTGGAATAGCTTCTTTGCGCCGAAATGGCAGCATCGAGCTGTACTTTGTATACTCCCCCGGGAGCTGAGATGGTATTTGGAATATTTCACTGTACAAGTACCTGCTATTATTATCGAGTGGAAAATGGCTGGGAACCGGTCAACAGCCATTAATCACATGACACCTTAAATAGTTGGTTACCTATCATTTTCTCTGTAGGGATACATTTTTACAGGGACGTTGGGGTGTTGTGGCTGACTGCACACGATGGTTCCCTCGGCCGTAAGCTACTCGATGGTGCCAACAAGACAAGGATCAGTGTCATCATCTGAGCCCGCGGAAGCTCCTTTTTGACCCAGCAGACCTTGGCTCAGCGCCAAGGATGCAGAATATTGGACGACCTCGTTGACGATCTATCACATCGTATTTACACTAGCCACCGAAGCCGACAGGACCATCAATGCTAAGAAAGTCTTGCTCCGCACTGGGGCCTCAACTGCTGTGGGAGACATACTACCCGCTGGGTTGCAACTTGATATAACGGCCAAGCCTCAAGTCGTGGTGCTTCTGTAGTTGATAGAAGATGACAGGGACAGGCTCCAGGGCATGCCTTCCTTAGACGTTCATGAGGGAGAAACGGACTTGGGACAAGACTGCTACATTTTGCCACCGATTCCGGCGTACCCAAACGGTAAATATTACCATGTATATGTGACTAATGAATGTATAATCATTAAGAGAACAGGCCATTAGATAATCCAGCTGGATTTTGACATCTTTATGAGTAAACACACTCCTCCAATGTCTAGCCTAGTCTGGTTCCTAGACTTCAAATGGTGTCCAGTTTCTACGAGCAGCGAATCTTGCGTACCTCCTGAGATTCCCTCCTGAGATATGCAAATGATATGCATGACGTGTATAGGTCTGAATCCCGCCTTGTAAATTCAAAGTCACAACGGTAATGTTTGTGCTCAACCAACCTATAGATTGCAAAATAGGAATAGCTATAAAATAGCTATGAATGGGAAAATAGCTATGAATTTCCAATTTTAGTAATATAGATATTTGATTCTTACTGAATTTGGATTTTGAATTCTTACTGAATCTCTGGCAAATACCAATAAATATTGCTCAGACCCAACCATTTGACTTATGACTCAGACTCGGACTCTACCTGTTTGATTCAGGACTCGCACTCAAGACTCGACAGTGGTGACTGGGACTCTGACTCAGACTCAATGTTTGGTGACTCAAACCCGTCTCCCCTAACTCACTTGCTGCAACCAAGCGAGAGGAGAACTTGTGCTTGGCGTCCGCGCTGATCATTTGTTAGTCCCAATGAAACCACCATACTATTCCTATTGAATACATGTAGCTAAATTTTGTTTTCTTTCCCCAAATGTTTTGTAGGTAAGTGGTACCTGAAAATAGGTCACGGTAAAGTGGGTGAGAAAGATATGACAACTAAGGAGCAAATGAAGGCCTGGTACTTTGGTCACGGTGATCAACTAACGTCAGATAGACTCCTGCAGTGCCTACAAGGCATAATTCCTGGTAATAACAAGGCATAACATCTTGATATAAGATATCGCGGGATGACGACATAATAAGGGGAAAATGACGACATCCTTTGATATTTGTTCGCGTAATGACGACATCCTGAGATATTATCTCAGGATGTCGTCATCCCACTTTCAGCATGTCGTCATCCAGCGATATATTATCTCAGGATGTCGTCATCGTACTTTCAGGATGTCGTCATCCCGCGATATCTTATATCAGGATGTCGCCATTACGCGAACAAATATCAAAGGATGTCGTCATTTTACCTTTATTATGTCGTCATCCTGAGATAAAATATGTCAGGATGTAAACAAGTCGGATGGCACTTCCAGAGCTCCGTACTTTTGAGGAAAAATGGGGATAGGATTATCTTCTTTTTTTTTTTATAAAGAGGAAACATTGAAAAGTCCAGAATCAATTTGAGGTTAAAACAAGTTTCTGGAAGTGAGAAAAGTGACTATTTGTTAGTCAAAAATGTTATTCATCTGAAAAATACGGAAAAATATGGAAGTGCCATCCGACTTGTTTACATCCTGACATATTTTATCTCAGGACGACATCCTGATATCCTTTGATATTTGTTCGCGTAATGGCGACATCCTGAGATAATATATCGCATGATGACGACATGCTGAAAGTAGGATGACGACATCCTGAGATAATATATCGCGGGATGACAACATGTTGAAAATAGGATGACGACATCCTGAAATAATATATCGCATGATGACGACATGCTGAAAGTAGGATGACGACATCCTGAGATAATATATCGCGGGATGACGACATGTTGAAAATAGGATGACGACATGTTGAAAATAGCAGGACGACATCCTGAGATAATATATCGCAGGATGACGACATGTTGAAAGTAGGATGACGACATCCTGGGATAATATATCCCGGGATGAGGACATGCTAAAAGTAAGATGACAACATCCTGGGATAATATATCGCGGGATGACGACATGTTGAAAGTAGGATGACGACATGTTGAAAGTAGGATGACGACATCCTGGGATAATATATTCTGGGATGACGACATGCTGCTGAAACTATGTAGGATCCTGATTAGATCAGCAATACGGAAGCTTAAGGTGACCATCCGCGTTTCCGCGTTTCTGAGATAATTTATCTCAAAAAGACGGAATACTGATATAAAAATATGTCTTTCCGTGATATCGTATCTCGGAAATATATCTCTCCTAATATCGTATCTCGGAAAGACGTCTTTCTATGATAATCGTATCACAAAAAGACGCCTTTCCATGATAATCGTATCTTGGAAAGACGTCTTTCCAGGATATTAAATCATATCTCTCAAGAAGACGTCTTTTAACGAAATACTACGGTGGTCCACAACTGTCACGACCAAAGTCAAAGCGTCAAGGCCAAAGCAAAAGCGTCACGGAAATAGACAAATCCTACCATACGGATTGATTAAAGGAAACATGTAATACGGATTTTGTTTGCTCAAATCAATAAAGTATAATGTTGACAACAACATTATGTGTGTGGTTGTGTTTATATTCTGTGATAAATGGGACAAAATAATTTTTGAAATTTTTGTCAAACCACTCCGCCCCTCAAAGGGAAGCCTCATTAACATAAAACCTCGCAAGGGGTATGACAAAAATCGAGGCAGAGACTCGCCGCGCTGCTACCCGGCCTATCGTATGCTGACTGCGAGCATTGCACCAAGTGTCCGTCTTTACATGTTTTTTCATTCTGAAACGCGGAAACGCGGATGGTCACTGTAAGCTTCCGTATTGCTGATCTAATCAAGATCCTACATAGTTTCAGCAGCATGTCGTCATCCCGGGATATATTATCTCAGGATGTCGTCATCCTACTCTCAGGATGTCGTCATCCCGCGATATATTATCTCGGGATGTCGTCATCCTACTTTTAGCATGTCGTCATCCCGCGATATTTTATCTCGGGATGTCGTCATCCTACTTTCAGCATGTCGTCATCCCGCGATATGTTATCTCAGGATGTCGCCATTACGCGAACAAATATTAAAGAATGTCATCATTTTGCCTCTACTATGTCGTCATCCTGAGATAAAATATGTCAGGATGTAAACAAGTCGGATGGCACTTCCAGAGCTATGTAGAAAAACTCTCATATCAAAGTTTTGAATTGTAGAAGACCACTTATTTAGGGCTGTGGAGTGGCATTGTGGCCGGGAGCATTTAATTTGTGGTCTGCTGGTAATTCTGCAGGTTGTGGGTTCGATTCCAACCTGGGGTTGTGCGTGTGCCTCTGCTTCTCCCCACCCAGGCGTAAATGGGTACCTGTGAGGGCAGAGATGGTCATTGGAATAGCTTCTTTGCGCCGAAATGGCAGCATCGAGCTGTACTTTGTATACTCCCCCGGGAGCTGAGATGGTATTTGGAATATTTCACTGTACAAGTACCTGCTATTATTATCGAGTGGAAAATGGCTGGGAACCGGTCAACAGCCATTAATCACATGACACCTTAAATAGTTGGTTATCTATCATTTTCTCTGTAGGGATACATTTTTACAGGGACGTTGGGGTGTTGTGGCTGACTGCACACGATGGTTCCCTCGGCCGTAAGCTACTCGATGGTGCCAACAAGACAAGGATCAGTGTCATCATCTGAGCCCGCGGAAGCTCCTTTTTGACCCAGCAGACCTTGGCTCAGCGCCAAGGATGCAGAATATTGGACGACCTCGTTGACGATCTATCACATCGTATTTACACTAGCCACCGAAGCCGACAGGACCATCAATGCTAAGAAAGTCTTGCTCCGCACTGGGGCCTCAACTGCTGTGGGAGACATACTACCCGCTGGGTTGCAACTTGATATAACGGCCAAGCCTCAAGTCGTGGTGCTTCTGTAGTTGATAGAAGATGACAGGGACAGGCTCCAGGGCATGCCTTCCTTAGACGTTCATGAGGGAGAAACGGACTTGGGACAAGACTGCTACATTTTGCCACCGATTCCGGCGTACCCAAACGGTAAATATTACCATGTATATGTGACTAATGAATGTATAATCATTAAGAGAACAGGCCATTAGATAATCCAGCTGGATTTTGACATCTTTATGAGTAAACACACTCTTCCAATGTCTAGCCTAGTCTGGTTCCTAGACTTCAAATGGTGTCCAGTATTACGAGCAGCGAATCTTGCGTACCTCCTGAGATTCCCTCCTGAGATATGCAAATGATATGCATGACGTGTATAGGTCTGAATCCCGCCTTGTAAATTCAAAGTCACAACGGTAATGTTTGTGCTCAACCAACCTATAGATTGCAAAATAGGAATAGCTATAAAATAGCTATGAATGGGAAAATAGCTATGAATTTCCAATTTTAGTAATATAGATATTTGATTCTTACTGAATTTGGATTTTGAATTCTTACTGAATCTCTGGCAAATACCAATAAATATTGCTCAGACCCAACCATTTGACTTATGACTCAGATTCGGACTCTACCTGTTTGATTCAGGACTCGCACTCAAGACTCGACAGTGGTGACTGGGACTCTGACTCAGACTCAATGTTTGGTGACTCAAACCCAAGTCTCCCCTAACTCACTTGCTACAACCAAGCGAGAGGAGAACTTGTGCTTGGCGTCCGCGCTGATCATTTGTTAGTCCCAATGAAACCACCATACTATTCCTATTGAATACATGTAGCTAAATTTTGTTTTCCTTCCCCAAATGTTTTGTAGGTAAGTGGTACCTGAAAATAGGTCACGGTAAAGTGGGTGAGAAAGATATGACAACTAAGGAGCAAATGAAGGCCTGGTACTTTGGTCACGGTGATCAACCAACGTCAGATAGACTCCTGCAGTGCCTACAAGGCATAATTCCTGGTAGGTGATCCGCGGGACCCCATCGATCTTATTACTGTTTAAAAACTATAGATTACAATACAAATATTTGTAAAGCGCACGTATCCAACAATACTGGCGCGTGTCACTACAATATTATTACCCCTGCTCATTGTGCACACGAAACATTCCAAATACCATCTCGGCTCCGTGGGGAGTATACAGCTTGATGCAGCCATTTCGCCGCAAGGCAGCTGCGACACGTCCTGTGAGCTTTTTCACAAAACACATTGGCGCGTCGTAGGTGTAATTTAATGCGAGGAATCGTAGTGCCCCGTTATATTGAGCGCCGTCACCACAAAACTAGTCAATAATTACTATCGGCAGGTTTTACAAAACGGTGGGATAAAACAAAAGTCAATCACAAATTTGTTACAAGTATATCCAGTGAAGTGCAGCATATTGAAATAGAACGAAGCATCCATTCAAAAATGTGACATGGTATGTCAAAACCAGGCGGAATTGTGCTGTGCTACGAAAGGAGAAACAGCAACAAAATAATGTGGGGTGATTTTCAGTGATTTGGGGAATTTACATTTTTTTGTGGTGCTATTAATATGTTTCAACTGTTATGTAAAAGTTTCAATTAAAACTTCATTGACAAAGCATTTTGTGTAATACAAAACTCCAACTTGAAAGGTCTCTTTCTCATTTTTTACATTTCAGACAATGTGATTTCAAAACTGTATATCTTTACTTTGGAATATTCAATACAAAAAACGCAAGGTGGCATTTAAAAGAGCAAGGGGTGCATTTTACTAATATTGCAGAAACTCAAAATTGACTTCTTGCCCCAAAATGCCTGATTTTGACATACCGCGTCACAAGTGTTCGTCCTATGTTTTCGTCGCCCTTTCATCAAGTTGCCGTGATTGTCTCTGGATATTAAACCGAAAAAGATGCAACACTTTTTATTACCGTTGCAGATCTGAAGCCACTTTCCATTCACACCGATACTTGCGTGACTACCACCACACCTACGCGGCTACTCTACTGCGACATGGTCGGCCCTGGGCTTGGCGTGCTCGTTGGCGGTAACGGGGTCGGGGTCAGGTGCTCGGATGAGATCAGCCACATGGCAGCTAACATGATACTGAAGGGAGAGTGGGACTAGGACATGCCGAGAGAGAAGTTTCGAGTGAAGTGAAAACTGAGAGGTCATGATGCTCATACTTAATATCCTAGGAATCCTAGAATTGCTAACTAACAAAGTATCAAACGCTTTATACTTGCAGTTAATTGCACAGCCGAATGGTTTATAACAATAGAGTTTATCATGTGCACGTACAGTATAGCCATTTAATTTATACCATATAGAGCAAATGCTAATATTCTACCTTACTTTTGTATTGATACAGATGCTATTAAATGCTTACAAATTGGGAATTGAAACAAAATATTCTATTTTGTATTCATACATTGACTTTAGCTGGGTTTGAACCTTGGACCTCCAGTTACGCTGCACTGGTATCAGTATATCTGAACATTTTATTAAAAATGAATATTAAAAACAGTAAATTGTATATTTAAAAAAAAAATTGAAACAACATAGAATGGGTAAATATGTTTATTCAGTAACGATATGTTTATATGGCGGACATGTATGAACATTTAAAGGACTAGGATACACCATTGGTAATTGCTTAAATTATTATGAATGGGTGGATTTGGGGGTTCGGTTGTATTCTATAGTAAATATCGTTTAACTGACCTGTCCGAAGTTTTACAATCATGGATGCCGAGAAAAGCAAGAAAAACGGCATTCTTTTTTAACCAAAGTCGGGCAGTTATTATTATGTTTTGTCGCATTCGCCAGCGGGCGATTGTGAATTTGTTTAAACAATTCTGAACAATTACACGATATCAACCGTAATCATTTTGCTGGATGCCTAGAATCATTTGTTTTCTTTCAAATAAGTAAGATATTTATTAGTACGTCGATAGTACATTGTACAACTAATTAACTGCATTAAATCGTATTGAAACAAGGTTTAGAATTAAAACACCGTATGTATTTCAGCTATTGCGACAAGTGTCGAGTGTGAAATAAAAACATACGCAACCTATAAAACAAGTTCTATACAAATATTACTTTTGATTAAATTGTTTTTCATGTAGTTTTTATGTCGGTTGGTAAGGTGTTTTGAAACCTTTTATGAAGATCGACGCTTAACAAATATTAATTAGTATGGCATTGAATATTATTCCTTTTCAATAAGCCACTTCGGAGTCTCGCGCGCGCAATGCATTGTGGGCTTGTGTCAGAGGTTACGGTAGATAATCAAAAGGCGTCACCACGGCAACCGCGTGTCTGCATGCACACTCGCCAGTCACTTTTACGGAAATCGCTCTTAGTTTAACGGTTTTTACTGCTTTTTTCCTCAAAAATCTTGGTGGATGTCTAGTGAAAATGATTCTGCTTTGTCATTAGACGTCATAGAACATTGGAATGTGGAAGCTTTAAAGGACTTTTTGAGATTAAGAGGCCTTAAAACCACCGGAAGGAAGAAGGAACTTCAAGCACTCGTTTTTACTGCTTCAACTCTAAATTTTCCACTGAAGGTTGACGAACTTATCGAGGACAAACTTCGATCCCAACTTTATTCGGAACTGCTCCATGTTGATGGCATAAGGATCCCTGACCCTTTTGTAGATTTGAAAGACGGCTGGCTGTCGGAGAAGTACGGGGTTCGGCAATGGCCGCCGGTTAGCTACTTTGAGATTGCTGCGTGGCTGCTCCAGGACGCTCCAGCTGTGGTATTGTTTGGCATGCAAGAACATCACTAGATAAATGAAGTAATTGTTGACAAGTATATGTAGTGCCAACTTTAACAAAACATTTTCTGATATTTTGGGCACTTCCTCAAAACTTGCCAAAGAAGTAATATTAACATAGTCAAGGTGCTAACAGGATTGCCAATTCTTGAATTTTTTCCACTTTGAATAAAAATATCAGTAAAGTTTTTTTTATCACAGCTCAGATATTTTTGTTATCTTAATTTATTCATTTCACAGCTGATGCCAAATGTGCGTTTATAAACAATGGTTTCTGTTCAGGCTCAGACACCAGACTCTGTACATGTAGTGTACTCGGCAAAAAAAAAGAATCATTTACAGATAAAGCAAATTTTTACCATAACAATTTCTGATCTTTAGGACACTGCCTCAAAATTTCGAAATAAGTAAAAAATATTAACCTAGTAAATATGTT
Organism: Crossaster papposus; assembly: GCA_037893245.1. Taxonomy (NCBI): domain Eukaryota; kingdom Metazoa; phylum Echinodermata; class Asteroidea; order Velatida; family Solasteridae; genus Crossaster; species Crossaster papposus. Next base: position 110,827 of record JBAIAA010000022.1, on the reverse strand, counting down.
AAACTGATTGTCATTCTTGCCATGATTCTAATGCTGTCAATGTTTGGTTTATTTATATTTATTTATTTAACAACTGATTCAAAGATGTGCCTTATGTAGTTAGTTTTGTTCCATATGTTTATCCTTCTTACAAAATTATGTTGTAGTATGTTAAGATTCATTGTTGGATTAAAGAATGACCCCTTTGGAGTATTTCTACATCAACTATGACTGACCTTACTGTTTTGTAACATTTTTCCAAGTACAAGCATTGATGCCACCAGTGAATGCAATTTATTTATTAAAAATCAGAAAACTCTCAAGCTCTATAATCACTAGTACTTTAAATGTACAGTGTACTTCCACAGGCATTTGGCAACTATGATTTAGCTGAACATTGTAAAGACATATTTATATGTAGCTTACACAATGAGGTCTGGTTGGAGGTTTACTACAGCAGAACAGATTTTGCAACCCATTTTTTTTTTTTTTTTGGATCTTTCCTAATAATTAGCTTGAGCCAACGGCGCCTGGCATCAGCATCACGTCTCTCAGTCGGAAATGTATAAAGATGGAAAGGAGGGTCACAATCACAATCTCCGAAACCTGCATGGCATCCATGCTTTGCACAGTATCCTTGTTTCCACCTTTCAATTTGAAAGGTACCGTTGCCGCAGTTTGTGACACAACATATCCTCATTTCTCAGCAAAAGATGGTATCAACCTGATTAAAGATAAAGAAGGAGAGCAGTATGAGTTGCAACACTTGCATCATAGTAAAATTACTGTTTTGTGCATTTTACCCAAAAAAATTAACTTTAACATTTTAAATTACTTGAGCAGGGCCTATATGATGTGACCAAAACAAAAATATGGCACAGGCCTATGGCTATGGTTGCCTATTCAATTTAATGATGTTAATTTTTGTTCTCAGAATAGCCTAGTGTTTTTCCCTTGAAGAAATAGTCGACTTAAACAAACAAATTCTGCCAATTACTGTTGTGATGACCCCCCTCCCGACTCCCGAAAAAATATGCCTAACATTACTTAAAACATAGCTCTAGTCTATGCTTCACAATCTGCAGAAACCGAATCCATCACCATGGTCATACCATACATTGTACATGATCATGCAGTGTCGATGGCGAAATCCACTCGAAAAAATGAACAGAAATTACTTCAGTTGTTTGCTTTCATTTCTGATCATAAATGTTCTCTGGAAAGCTTTTTCAATAATTAAGTATCTTACCATCATGACCATGATGAAATTTTTGTCGAGATTCAGCTTTGTTGGGTAGAATAATCACAAAAAAGGAATTTTGCACAGCGAAGTACATGTACACAACGCATGCAGTTTGTACACATCGCACACGTTGCATACGTGCTGTGCGCCTTTGTTTATCTTCCATCCACGGTCGCGAAGGTCAGGTCACGCATGCGCAGTCGGAACTCCGAAGTGGCTTATACAACTACTGTTTCAGCAATTATTTATTATTTATTCGGGGTAAAGGAGGAAGCCACTGAATGAGGTGTAGTGATAGGGGGAATAACTATGCGCCCTACCGTACATGGTAATTAGCCCCACCGTGTCTCCTCGCTGCAGAACCAGCACCGCGCTCCCAGACACCTGCTCATAGTGACTTGGATCACCGCTAAGGCCAGTGACAACATAGTCGTCGTTCTTCCGGAGATGAACGTACAGGTGGCCGCTGGAAGGATATTTGTTCACAGAAAACGTAAACACGTAGGTGCCCGGCACAGTACACGTGAACGTGCCGGTCCCGAGATCGAAGCTGGTACCCGGCAGAAGCGTCTCGGTCTGCTGGAAGGGCAAACGGGTGTCGTGACTCGGAGAGGCATCAGAGGGGCTCGTCCTCACCGCGGTGAATGCTACCCGCTGGTTGGAGTCGTCTGGTGTCTCCCCTGGCTCACCCTTCTGACCTTTGACACCAGTCTGACCAGGACTTCCAACGACACCCTGCAGACCTTTCGGACCTATCTTGCCGGGCTGGCCTATCCCATCGTCACCTTTAGGCCCAGCGTTCCCAAGTGCTCCCCGCTCACCCATTGGACCGATTGGCCCGATATCGCCATTTTGACCCGGCTGACCTGCGTCGCCCTTTGACCCCGGCTGGCCGTAGGGTCCCATCACTGATCTCTATAACTGGATAGGTCGAGCGGCTCTGCACTTGAAGCCATCAGCGGCCATATTGGGATATTCAAAACATTGCAGGAGTACACACGTTTGTATAGCGCACGACCGAGAAAACTCATTTAATATCACAGGAAACGAAGTTAACGTCGCCAAAACGATCCAGTTTGATCAGGAAAATCAAGTTAAACATAATAACACCCACGAATTACCTGTATACGCCAAGTTTCAATGTTAAATAGGCCTATTTTTTGGAAAAGATATGAGACATTCGTGTGAGACGATGCAATGCAGTGCAAAGTCTATGGGATATGTCGGACAAGTATTTTCAAGAATTTCCAACTTCTAAATTATTTTTTTGTTTTTTGTTTTTTGGGGGAGGAGGTGGGGGGAAGAAATCCACATCATAACCTTATGCACAAACCGGAACAAGGAAAAGGCAAAACGAGTTTTTTTGGATTAAGGAAATTCTTGAAATTGTTGGTTTAATTTTATATCCAGACACTAAAAAGTGCATTTTATAATAAAATAAAAAAATGTTGAAAAAATTGAACAAATGTCAGTGTGTTTCAGGAAAATTTAATTGGCACATCACGGTTTGTTCGTGGGGTTTTAAGGCAGTGTCCAGATTTGGAATCAACCTAATGTTTAGTAAATTTTTTAGAAAGGGTCCCAAAAATTCTTGCTGGACAAGTGGACAGAAAAAATTAATTATGTGGTTTTGAGCTTAAACCATAGAGCTGTATAATAAAGATACACCTCTATGGCTTAAACTATGAACTTGAGAAACTTGAAATAAATCACAATTAAAAATATCAATCACATGTGTAAATAATGACATAAGTCACACAGTGGATTCAATTTTGCTTTATGCTTTTATTTTACATTGATACACTACATATAACATGTAATAACTACTGCCATAGTAACAATATGCTTATTATGTATTGTTTACTGATGTTATAAAACCAAATAAAAAACAATTAACCCCGGAGTGTTTATGAATTTAAAACCAAAACAAAACTTGCGATGTCATTTTAGAATAATAATTGTTGATACTATGCAAAGATACATTTGGCAGCATTCTTCACAGGCCAAATTTTAATAGGACACCCTTGTACGTCTTTAACTTTGAATTGTGAGTGTTTCTAGATATTTGTGCGATATGAACACAATATTAAAGATTTGTACACCACAATTGTTGTTTTGTAAGAAAGCAAAATAAAACCATGATTGAAAAGCAAAATTTGACAGGGCGGCATAACATTTTAACAGGGCAGCATACAAATATGACAGAACAGCGTAACATGTACACAGGGCGGCCGCTACCCAGTGATTGTGGAGAACACTGACTGGGTAAATCCATGTCATTTTAACATCTGTATAATTTGCTTTGAATATTAACAATACAATTTTAACCAGATTTGTCAGTTTTCATAAAACACATGTTCAATATATTTCCATGTTACAAATTTAGGTTTGTGACTGTTGCGACTGTTTTATTATCTGTACTTATATTGTTAAAAAATGAAATGCCAAGATGCGCAGAGTTCTGCAATATATTTGCAGCACATCTAAGAAATGTGGAACACCGAGATAGCTTATCTTGGAAAACGTAGTTGGTCAATTAAGCTACCGTATTTACTGATGGTTAAACAAAATAAGTTTTGACATTCGCTGTCATCTGTTGTCCCTCTGTCATAATGGGAGCAGTTCGTCCTATGACTTGTCCAGCCGTAATAAGCTGTACAGACTGACATCTTAGTAGCAAGAAGTGGACTTGGGTAAACCAATTAGCTGTAGTGTACAAAGAAAAAAAATATACAGGTATAAATTAAATGCCAAGGAAAGAATGTTGTAACATGACACTATTTTAAAAACACAAAATTCTCAATTTATTTGGCATACCCATTTCTTCAGAGAGTGAAATTTAATTTGAGCACTGCAAGGAATGTCATCAGGACTACGTTTTTAAGAGAGATTTGTGGGCGAAAATGAAATTGTTCTGAAGTATTGGAAATACGTGTCTACATCCTAAGTTCCACCATGATAGCCTTGGCCTACACCATGCATTTAATAATACTATTATTATTATTAATAGGTGGCTCTACACTTCCAGAATTGTGAGAGAAAAAACTGTGATCATTGCGATATTGGGATAATTCTACAGAACATTAAATTTATGCACGTCAAATAGTTCATGACACAATATGTTGTGTACGAATGTGTACACAAATTACCACCATGAACTGTTTGACGTGCAAGTCAACGGGACAGTCTTCATAGAATGGGTACAAAATTGGTCTGAAAATACCTGTATTGTGGAATTCAATCATATTGTAAGGGTATCCTAGACCAACTGATTCTATAAATCTACTGTTCTTTCGAAATATCCCAGTTTTTCTTTCAGATAAAATGATGGATAGGACCACAATATGAAAAAATCCCGCTGGAATTCATGTGGAAACGAAAATATCGTTTTCGCCCAACAATGTTCTCCTAAATCTCTCTTAAAACCGTAGTCCTGACATTTTTTACAAAGATAGATACTGATCGCACAGTCTGCAAGTTTATTTAATAAATTTACTTATTTACAAAGGATTTTAATGCATTTTTACCCACCATCGCTGCTGCCACTGTCTCACTCTCGACGTGTCTACGCGTCTTTTGCATGCACGAAGGCAATGTTTTGAATATCCCATCATGGCCGCCGGTGACTTCACGGCTCGCTATCCCATCAATGTACGCTCGACCTATCCAGTTATAGAGATCAGTGGGTCCCATCGGTCCGACCTGCCCATTTAAACCTGGTATACCATGTGCGGCAACAGGTCCCTGGCAGCCCATCGGACACGCCTGAGACGCTGGAACATGATCACCGTCCGTGGCAACCGGCCCAGTGACGGAAGCTCGGAGCTTGACAGAGTTACCCAGAAGGAGGGCGATTGAAAGAACGGTTGCCACCAAGATCTTCATTCTGTATAAAAAAACAAAAGTAGACAATATAAATCACAAAAGGGACTAATTATTAAACAGAAAAAGAAGCAAACAAAAAATGAATTAAAAGGTTCTCGGGTAGAGCGCATACAAAATAACTTCAGATGTTCGTTTTGGTCGGTTTGTATAAAGCGGCAAAACAATTAAATTTGACGGAACATCTTTTTTGAGGAAGAGTGTCGTACGGGTTTTGAATCAAGCTATAAAGTAGGGCCAAACCCCACCACTCCTCTTCTCCAGAAATTCATTATATTTGCACTTTAATTTCGTCCGCAAACATCGTCGAGCTCAACTCTTGATTCTCAATTTCAAAAATTACAAAGGGATTTGATTAAAGTTGCAGTATAATTTTAATTAGAGCATTGCGATTCGTCGTAAATTATTGTGTGGTTTTGGGTATTTTGCTTTGTTTTTATTTTAATAGATTTAGACGCTGTTGTTGTTGCATTTTGTTCTGTTTACTATCAAACGTTATGGTTAATTTTTGTATTTAAATGACCAAGAGTCTTAAAACAAACGACAAAAAACACCAAAATTATTTATTTATTTATTTAATTTCGAAAGCCCCGTGAAACGAATTTCACAATTTTAGGAGGAATCAGAAAGGTATACAAATTGCAATAATACTTGATCTAGAATGGCATTCATTGATAACTATTTTTTTAAATTGAGAATTGAGCTAGGCGATGTTCGGGGACGAAAGTGTCGTTATAAGAATGTGTGATACTAGTGTTAACATAACTGGGAAAGATATAATATCCTGACTGAAAAACTCTGTAAATACGGTAATATTTAAGAATTTGTCTCCCTGATTGTTTAGCTATAGCTCCTCACAATTAAGATACGTCAATGGTTTTGTGGCGATGTTGAAAAATATAACGTTATTTGTTTATTTGTTTTTAATACAGTAAGGCCTACCTTGACGTGGTGTTCTTAATCAGAGCTCAGCCGCCGGGAAGAAATCTTAGTGACTGAAGTTAAATGTCACCTGAAAATAATACAAAAAAACAAACACCTTAACTCACAACAAGTCTCTTTATTTGTTTATTTTAATGTATTTTTACAGCGCTTTGAGGCTGTTGTCAGCGTAAAGGCTATAATTTGTTTGTTTGTTTGTTGTTGATGTTGTGATATCATTATGTTTTATCAAAGCGAGCAGCTGTCCCTAAAAAGAAAGTAACAAAGATGATGACAAAATGGGGAGATAGCAAGGGGAGTCTGTGGATGCAAAGAAGGAATACAATACATTTGACGTTTGCTCCAACCCTTTTAAATAAGACTTATGCCCTAAGGGTTTGCATGGAGTGGTGAAACAAATCAATAGGATGAGATGCTTGCGCTAACAACAGTATGGGTTGTGGAGGGTGCCGAGTTCAGTGGACATGAGGTGGAAGATTATGGAACAGGATACGCGGCAGATTCTGACATGATGCTAAACGATGCTTGGTAGGATGCTGGGGTAGGCTGTGTGTGCTCATTAAAGCATGTCAGAAGGATGGTGGAACAGCCTGAACATCAAGCACAGTATCAAGGGTATAGAGTACCGAATTGTGACATCAGTTGTCCTAGCAATGGCTCCAGACATCGACTTGTCGACTGAAACGTCCATTGCAAAAGCACAGGGAAATGGTTGAGTAACTTTTGTGTGGAGCCAATTGCCTTGGCAACAGACAAAAGATGACGTATTGACTTCGGTACTCTATACATGTTAGGGGACCCCAAGTACATGAACGGCCTTTTACAACCATTTACATGGACAGCGGAGCAGAGAGTCAAAATATAATCTGACACAACTTACTTTATTCACGAGTTTTGTTTAAAACATACTTTTGTAAGAACCACTAATCAAGAAGGAATACAAACATTAATTTCATCTCAAGACTTGAAAAGCCTGTTTCCATCTGTCACAGAACCTTACCTTGTAAATCTCGTTCTTGCGTTCAGGTCTCTCTCTGGCTGTCCTGTCGAAGGCGAAGATGAGTTGCGGTCGTTGTGAGGAATGAAGCGCGCGCTCCTGCCTTAAAAACTTGCCAGTGATTTCCTAAGCAGTGACCGAGGAACGTTGCCCGGTTTGTAATTGGCCCCTAGCGCGCTGTCAATCACGCACCACTGACTCGTTTAATATTCATGATGTTAAATGCAACTTTCAGTCACCGACACTGTGAAATGAACACATCTTATTGGTTGACATTTTATAGACGTCGATGACACGTTCAAACGCTTGGCCCCTAGCGCACTGTCAATCACGCACCACTGACTCGTTTAATATTCATGATGTTAAATGCAACTTTCAGTCACCGACACTGTGAAAGTGAACACATCTTATTGGTTGACATTTTATAGACGTCGATGACACGTTCAAACGCGTGGCCCCTGGTGCGCTGTCAATCACGCACCACTGACTCGTTTAATATTCATGAGACGGAAGTTACGTTTATGTCGCTTTCAGTCACCGACACTGAAATGTGAAATGAACACATCTTATTAGTTGACGTTTTATAGACGTCGATGACACGTTCAAACGCGTGCTTCGTGATTGACACTCACAACTGACCAATGAAAGAAAGACAGATGAGATTCAAAGGTTTGCATGGCAAAAAGGCAATACATGAACTTAAACCACGTTTACGTGTAGCGGTTCGCAATTTTTTTCCTCGGCAGCTGGGTAATGCTAAACATGTAATCATGAAAAGAACAATGGCAACTGATCTATTATTAACAAACTCTAAAGAACCCCTGTCCTTAACTAACTCGCCAATAGCCTAGTTTGTATAGAGAGATGGGCTATTAATCGAAAGGTCTCTGGTTCGAATCCAGCTGTTGTTAACGTTTACCAATTTTCTTGTGGAATACCTTAACCAGAGAGCAAGGCTAAAGAAAAAAACCGGGTTATATAGATAAGTGCCTTGAACAATATTGTATTGTGACTTCCTTAATGAAAGACCAATCGAACCACTGACTTGTACGTATACCGGTCGTGATTTGTTCAGTGTTCAGTTTGTGTTGTATGTAGAGCCCCCTTTATGAAACAACTCTAGCCACGATTATTATTAAAGGGAACCTATTAATACAAAACATCATGAAAACAAATTGTCGAGTTCCATATCTCTACGCTCTACATCAAGTTTTAAAAATACTGTTCTGCGAATGTTTTGATGTTAACGCATTTACTGGGTTTAATGCCAAAGCCGCTTGAACACTAAAGTTATCATAATGTGTTTAATGTGTTTAAGGGGGAGGGGGGGGGGGGGGGTCTTCATTATTATTATTATTTTACTTAATTGATTTAGCTCAAGACATGCATACAATTATAAATGGTTTAGCCTCAGGTTGAATGTTTAACTGGTTTATTTGGGAGGCGCCCCGGAAAAAAACAATGGAGTCTAATCATAAACTTGTAACCTTTTTAACTGAGCAGGGCATTGTTGTGCTAAGCCAATTTATTGTTCTTAGCAGCTCAATGGAAATTGCGCCTAGAGCTTTGGAGGAAATACAGACCGGAAATGAAGTCACGTACCAGACAAAACAACATGAACTTGGTGAACCCTGCACATGCGGCCCTTGCACATCCGATTTACTCCAACGGTGACTCAGACTGGTTCGTCGCGCGTCGGGCGGTCTGTTCTTGACATGCAAAACTCGGTTGTCGCGCTCAAACGCGACCCAAGAATCTTGCACTCGTAACAGGATCACACACCACCTATTATTCGGGGTTTTGCACAATCGAGTTTCGCGAGTCAAGAACAGACCGCCCGAACCCAGCCTATACCTATTGACCAATCTCATCTCAGCCACGATAACCAACCATACATGTACATGTACTTGCAACAGACTTGCAACAACCAAAATATGTTTACATATTACATTTTTACATGTTTTATTTTTGCTGGTTTACGCTCACACACGCCGGGATTCACCACTTGAAAAATAGCTATATACAATACAATTATTATACTTTCAGCTTGTCTATATGTTTATGACCTACACAATGTTTGAATATTATCATATGTTTTGACATTTTATTCAACTCAATTCGCTTTTACAAAGTTAAATATTTTCTTTGACTAGCAACGATTCAGTTATTTGTACATTACAATCTGCATAACGTGGGGATGTACACTTCAATATATAAACTTTTACTTCCGATTTGATTGGAAGCGTATTCACCACAAACCATCATAATAAGATACTATAACCTTACATTTCTGTGAGCATTGTTTCTCTATCACTGTGAACATAATAAATAAACTGTAAAAGAAACTCGAAAATTTCCTTCTTTAACTCCTAAACCGGGACATTTAACATAAACATGGGCAAGCCCTATTGACTATCTTTACAATGAACACTTCGAATCGTTAACGGATGCGGTATTGGCAATCATCCCTACAAATATCTTTACTTTTTACAGCGTTTGCTGCTATCCCTGAATAAATTTCATGAAAATGTTGTAGGATTGGAAACAATTAGGATTTTATCAATATTTAATTGAGATAGGCGAAAAACGGAAATCAAAACCTGGGATTTATTTGGGTTCAGAAAAAAGATGCTCTAAAAACTTTCCCGTCTGACCCCCGAAGGCGATCGAGCGCTTGAAAAAGCGAACAAGCTCGAAGATCAAATAATAAATCCAAACTAAGCACTTCCAATTCTTAGTATTTAAATAACATACACGCACCTTAAAGGACATTCCTCAGCACCCTTCGTGGACCACTGCACACTAATCCCTGATGTGCATAAGACACGCACCATTTCCAATAACCGTGCGATCTCACACTTCCGATGAGATAATAATTCTCTTTTCTACCAGTGCCAATGAGAATTTATCATCCCCCAATCTTGTTTAGCGCCTTGGAAATCTTAATAATAGGGCTAATTTTGGAGAGTTTTACGTCCGGGGAGTGATTTTACAACAATCATCGTAGTTCGGGATTTTTTATATTTTTTGTTAACAAAAAGTATTATATTTTTCTTTTTTTGTCTCTCTTAAAATAAAGTTTTTAAGTCATTGGAAACTTATTCTTTTATTAATTTGTGGTTTGGAGGATTTTTGTGTTCCCCCAAGGGGAACAAAAACAACCAGACTTGCAACTCAATGTGCTTTAATGTGCGAGGCGGAACTGGGCACAGGGCATAGTGGAGAACATTGCAAAATAATACATAATGGATGTTTTATTTTTCTTCAGATTTATTGATATTTGTAATCCTTGCTATGTCTAATAACTATATTGGATTAGGAAATAGTATGGAAATAGTGGAACGAAAGAGTTTTTATAGGGAAAACAATTAACATTTTCCCATATATCATGTACAAAACTCAACATTTCAAAGTTCTTTTTCATAACACTGTACCTTAGCGACATATTGATAAATGTGAACTTTAAACATCCATAACTTGTTCACGGAATGTCCGATTGAAGCACAACATACAGCACTGTAAGGAGAATTGTATTCTCTTTTCTTAACGAAAACCCTCATTTCAACCTCTGCCCAGTTCTGTCTCATTTTGCAGGAACCCCTCACTAATGAGCCCATAACAAATGTGTGGTATAATGGCATCCCAGCTGCTATGGACTGGGGGTGAGGGTGGGGTAGATACTTCTGCAGGGAATTGGTTATCATGATGTTTTCATGATTGATCATAACATCATGAGTACCGATATGCACCCTCGCATCTATCAGTAGATTTGTCACAGTATTAAGTACCTTTTATTAACATGCAATTTAACTAACAATTTCATTAATTGCTTTTTATTTTATCAATGTAAACATTCATTTTGATATGTTTTTATTGCTTTTTAAGATGGGAAACTGGGTAAAACAAAAATAGGAGGTGCGTTTTTTGTGGTAACAGCCGATGTATGCAGTAACACGTTAAGCTGCTCATCATACGAAAGAAGAAGAGGCATCGGTTAAATCTGAAGCATTCAAATTTACAAAAAGGTAAATAACAAATTTTTGTAGAAGTCTATTTTTGCAAATTTTCAATATGAAGTAGTCTGGTGCCAGGAGAGAACAGTCGGTTTTACCCACTGTTGTCTCGACACCAGACTTCAGGCTGGACTTTATTTGTACATTATAGGAAACAGTTGAAATTACTTTAGCTTTCATCACTGACGCCACAACGTGAACATTGCTCTAAAATGCAATTTTACCAGCAATTTTTTTTTTAACCGTTCAAATTACTTACATAAAAAAGAAATGGAACGTTTTAGGTATAAACTCTGGGAGAAAATGACCTTATTTTGTTTCATCTTGTGTTTTTCTGATAATAATAAATTTCTCATTGATTTTAGATATCACATGCAGTCAATTGTTTTATTTGTAATTTATGACTATTTATTTGGTAAAAAAAATAAAACAATTTTTTTAATAAAAATTCAAAAAGTCAAAATTAATATAGTCAATTGTTATAAAAATTAATATTATGTCGCCAAAAAATAGTTATATGCATGAATGCAAAGCTCACAACGTCAGCTTTCAATTAGTATATAATAGAGCTCCATGGCCCCTTCGGTTCTGGAGATATGACATGTTTGCATATTGATTACTTCCTTGGAGTTCAAGGCTAACCCCTTTCAATGTTTAATTTATCTAAAAAATAAAACAAATAGGCCAATTTTATAAAAATGCAAGGCTATAACCCCTTACATTTTTTTTCTTAAAGACAAGTACATTTGTGGTCAATTTTAATAAAATTAAAAGTGAACAAAGAAATTGGCAAGGCGTTGAACCTGCGATCTCTAGAATTCTGGTCGGGCGATCTACCAACTGAGCTAATTTGCCCTATGTTGATGGTCTTCCAAATTGTCAGAATCTTTGTTCGAGGGCATATTAGTCAGAAGTCATAAACACCAGAATGCCGTTTAGCCAGGGGTCACACCCAATTGTACGATACAACCTGGAAAGCGACCTTGTGGGGATCACTCAATAAGGATACGACGTTTTATTTTATAATACTCAAATAAACCACAAGTAAAACTGAGTTTGCATTATTTGTAAATGTGCATATTCACATAGTCAGTTTCTCTTGTGGTTTATTTGTGTAATTTTAATAACAATCCAAGGCTATTAACTAACCCCTTGCAATTTAACTGTTTTTCAAAAAGTAATTATTTTGTTAATTTTAATAAAAATACAAGGCTAACACCTTACAATTTAAATGTTTTCCAAAAAGTCAAATATTAGACAAATAAAAACAAAAGTGCTACACTACACCCTTACAATGTTACCTCTATTTCCAATATACCGGACTTGTGCCAACCAGTAGTATTAGGTTTGTAAAAACGGAGTTTTAACTGCAGACCTCAACCACACCTAATAATACAAAGATACACACAATAATTAAGTTTCATTAAAGGTTCTTTAATTGTCTAAATTTCTTGTTTATACACTAATTTACAATCACAAACAAATTCAAAAATCAGCTTAATGGCTGAATGCTTATCCATAGTACAATGTTATATAAAGGTATAAAATACAATTATATGTAAAAAAAAAAAAAAATAAATAAATAAGAAAATTACACATTTTTGGCATTATAATCGCGGTATCGTAGGCTGCCTATGAGGGCATCCTCTAAACGTAGACCACGCCATGACCTTCGAATAGGACGTCTTGGCTAACCAACAATCGCTCGGAAAATTATTAAGCATAATTGTGCCGCATTTGCATGCGCGTGTGGCGTTGAGTGCATAATTACGTGACGTAACAGAAACTTGACCATGATACGTCACGCGATTGTACACACAACGTCACACACACATGCGAATTTTTCGAGCGATTAAGTTAGTTAGCCAATACGTTCTATTCGAAGCTAAGGGCGTGGTCACGTTAGGCGTTAGAGGGCGCCTGCCTCAGCGGCCTACGAAGTGCTGCATACCGCCATTAGGACGTCTTGCAGCCAGGACTTCATGCAGTTTGCAATCTTTGGCGCTTAAAAAACAAACATGTTTGGTGTCTTTACTGATAACTTCTCTAACTACAAGGTGTCTCTCAAAAAATGCAGCAGTTGCTAAAGCTGTGATTATAGGAAAACCCAATATCATAACCGTACATAATAAGAAAAAACAACAATGTAAGTAATTTTCAACGATCAGTCATTTGAATGATCGTTAAAATTACCTACATTGGTTTTTCTGTTTTCTTCTAGACGACAAACCAGATGAAATAAACAAGGGGGGACCAGTACAATCTTTAATCCATGTAAGCTTTTTATAAGGCCAAATCATGAATATATTGTTTCTTATCCTCGTGTGGATCAATTTTTTGCTACAACAAAAGTTTTTAAATAAATTAAAAGTGACAAAAATCTGAGTCATATTCACATCGGCACTTTTCTACCAATCCTAATTCTTATTTTTTTTATTAGTGGAGTCTAATTATTATTATATGATACGACCCTATAACCAAAAATCATCTGGACTAGAAACTAGTTTTGTTTTTTATCTGGCCTAATCATTCGCTAGGTTATTTTTGAAATGAATGTAAATGTTTCTGTGTGCTTTAAACACCATTTGAGTACTTAACTCTTCTAGCTTATAATCTGGAGGATGTATACTTTTTGGGTGAGGGGAGTGTTATTCCTAGCACCAGGGGGGTGTACGGTGTACCTGAATCACTGGGCCCTTTCAATTTGTGTGGAAGGGTCCCATCGACTAAAGAGTAATCTGAAGTCGACCACCACACCTCGTCGCTTGGGGTGTAAAATACAAGGCTGGGTCTACCTGCTTATTGAAACATATTCGTCAATAGTAAGCAAACTGCGAATCCGAGTTGGGCCTACAGCAAGGTCCATCTAGCAGTCATTGTGTTAGAGAACAACAGAGTCCAGCGAAAGGGCTACCTAGCCCGGCTATCCCGAGCACTAGTGTTGCAGCTGCGCTGCCTGTCTTGCGAGAGGGCGCGCTTCATTTTCGTGCATTCGCTTGAGGGCGCACTTTCTGCCGCGAGCGCATGGCTGACTCCACCGCTACAAGTGGTTTTCAGGGTTCAAAACCAGGATTTAAATACTCAAATAGGGTTCAGAGATACTCGGTTGGGTAAGTGATTATTCCGTAAATTGTTACTTGACTGAGGGATATAGATTTGGGGGCGTAAATGTACTTTTTGGGTAAAACATGGGGACTTTTAGATGGGCTTTCCCGCATGTTTTGATACAGTTTGTTATTGAACAAGTTTATTGTAGGGACATCGACTCATCTGATCGCCACTATGACCTGGATCTCATTTGTGCATGTGTGTTTCATCTTGCTTATATGCTAATTAGTGGATGATAATTATGGCAATTACTCTTGATGACCTCATTGTTTATTCTCCCTATATGTTTCCCTTTCTATTTAAAGCTCACAGTAAAAGGGAGGGATAATCACCGGAACTGTTCAAGGTGTTATCGGGAGGGTGTTTGCAACCGTTTACAAGTGTGTACAACTGTTCGTGTTTGCAACCGTTTTCAAGTGTGTACAACTGTTCGTGTTTGCAATCGTTTACAAGTGTGTATAACTGTTTGTGCGTACAACTGTGCACAACTGTTCAGCTGTTTTTACTACAACCTTTGTCTTCAAGTTCAACTACAAAGTTCCGTATTCAACTGTACAACTGTAACCAGACTCCGTTAGTGTAACTACTATCCAGTGTGTAACCAGATCAATCAGTAAACTGTACTGTTAATTCATCTTCATGCCCACTGGTGCCCATAATACATGTACAGTGTTTGCACACTGAATTCTTGTGCTTGGAAATAAAACATTAAAAAGTGAGCAACCATACAAATTGGATTGAGTCTACAGAAAATTGGTCCTTCGAGCCGGATTCGATCCAGCAATTTATCGACATGTCTGTCAACGCTGAACCCCAAGCTGAAGAACCCCAAGCAGAAGAACCCCAAGCTGAAGAACCCCAAGCTGAAGAGTCACGACCTGCTCGTCATCGGCGTTACCCGCTACACCTAGCCCATGACCACCAGGTGACACTTCCGCCAAGTCTACAGCAGCACTCGGAATTATCTCAGCCCCAGCGACCCATGGATCCTGGCCGACCTCCCTCCATTCGCAGTTGGATCTCACGCAACTCCTCAGCTAGATCGTCCAAGTCGGAGATCGTGAAACGTCTTGCAGAACAGGAGTCACGCAGGAAACTCGAGGAGCTCAGGAGAAAAGCGAATGAGGAGCGAGGAAAAGTCCAATTCCAGGCCATGCAGAGGGAAATTCAGATTAACTCAGACTTTAGGCAGGGAGAGATTCAAGTAGAGACTGAGAGACTGCAACAAGAACTTGATGTTGTTGAACAAGAAGAACAAAATCAAATGGAGTCAGGTCATAAATTGCCGGGTCTAGATGAGTCAGTCAAAAATAGAACAAGTGCATGGGTAAACAATGGGGTAAGTATCTCTGAGCCCACCGTGTTTACGTCGGCTGGTACTAATGCCTCAGTGAATCCTTGCACATATATGCCAGTGTCAGCGCCATTGCTGCAGCCCAGCATTGCCACCCCCATGACAAGTTACGTTTCTCACGGGGCGGCGAGCGCGCAAGTAACAAGTTCCTTGCCACATTCCTTTAACCCAAATCTTCCCGCATTTTTTCCTAACACCAGATTAGTTCAGTCTTTGCCCACAGTTCGTTTGTTCAATGATGTACCAGTAGCACAGTTCCCGTCTGCCAGTGGTGCACCAACAACAGAAGGATTGGCTGGTCAGTGCTCAACGCAACGTGGTCCTACTAGTCAGCAGCCCGCAGGGAACGATAAGGGTCCGGAACCGCCAACCAGTAGAGCAGGCATTTCCAGTTGTGAAGAGCAGAGTGAACCAAGTTCCTCGGGTGATGATGACCCATCAGACAGTGACAAAGGTAACAAGCATTCATGCTGTCCTAAGGGATCTTCCAAAGCGACGGACAAGCCCCTAACTCCTGTTGCCAATGCCAGTAACAGTCCTGTGACAGCTTTCACAGGACCATACGGCTGTGGCTTTGGAATTTGGGACAGTCTCCCTAAGCTGGACATCCCTAAGTTTGACAGTGAGCATGATGTTAGGCAGTACGTTACCTTTAGGACATTGTGGGACAGCATCATGAAGGGCCCTATGTGCCACCTACCAGAGGCCACCAAGTTCACCTACCTGCGAAGTCACCTTGGAGGGCGTCCACTTGCTATTGCCGACCGCAACCTCATCTTGGGAGATGGAGCATATGCAGCCACAATGAAGCAGTTTCACAAGGCATATGGAGATCCAGCACGAATAATCCAAGGCCTACTCGATCAGCTAGAGTCTCGTCCTGTCCTGGCTCACAATGATTGGTCTGGACTCCGTGACTTCTCTGATGAGCTAGCTACTGCAGTAGAGACAGCGGAAAAATTCGACTTTGGCTATGAACTTAAGCATCATCGATATGCCACTGAACTGGTAAAGAAATTACCTGAAAGGCTGCATTCAGAATTCCTCTCCAAAATGTGGAATCAAGACCAAGGTATGAAATACACAGTACACCATCTCAGCGAGTGGTTAAAGAAGAAGACCGGTCCTGCTGGTTTGATCCTCCTAGAAAGGGCAAGCAAGTCGAAGTCCACTAGGGAGTCCTCACCGTGGAAGAGTCAAGGGCAGAAGAGGTTTTCTGGAAGCCAACCACAACCATCGAGGTCTTACATGGCCCAAGCTGGTCCTCAATCTGCAGCAACTACGCCAACAATCAAGAATAAGAGGGGCAACAGGGAGGCCAAGGCCCGAAGTCCAAGTAACACATCTGCAATGCCTCCTGAGAGGATTACTTGTCTGTACTGCAAAGTACGAGAAACAGGCCATTACTTGGAGACTTGCGAAAAGTTCAAGGGACTGAAACGGGACCAGAAGCTCCAGTGGTTGACAACCAACCAGCGCTGCAGAAAATGTGCTAAGAAGCACGAAAAGGAATGTCTGTATCCTAAAAAGTGTGAAGAATGCCAAGCTGACCATCGCACCAGTCTTCACGAACTCCATGAGCCGACAGTTAAAGAAGCTGTATTGTGCTCAGGAGTTGGGCCCAGTCCTAGAGTTGACTACAACCGTGATGTGCTTATCAAAGTTGTACCTCTCACCGTCCATGGACCTGAAGGTAGCATCGACACCTTCGGTGTGCTGGACGAATGCGCCGAGAGGACCATGGTTCTCCAGTCAGTTGTCGACCAGTTGCATATTTCAGGCCGCGAAGAGAATCTTTGCATCACCACAGTGATGGGCGACACCAAATGGAAGGGAGAATGTGTCAACTTTCAGGTCTCGGCTCGTGGAGACAGTGAGAAGTATGCTTTACAGTGTGCGTTCACTGCCCCAGATGTTCAACTGGTCGATTACAGTGTGTCGGCTGAACAGCTACAATACAAGTGGCCCCACTTAAGAGGGCTAGCCTTGTTTTCTGCCCATAGAGTCCGACCGTCCGTGCTAATCGGTGCAGACCATGTTGAACTCACGCTTTCATCTGAAGCCCGCTCTGGTCCAAAGTCTAGTTCACCTGTGGCGGTGAACACCTTATTTGGCTGGACTGTTCTTGGTCACCAAGGTCTGCAGATCCCTGGCAAAACTTTGGAGGGCCAAAGGGTTTTGTTCACTTCATGCGCCTCAGAGCAACCAGACCAGAAGCTGCACCAGATGATGGAGCAATTTATGACAGTTGACAAGTTGCCGCAAGTTAATGAGAAACAAGCAACCCGCTCAAGGAATGACAAGTTGGCCATTAACATCTTGGAGGAGAACACCAAGGAAGTTGAAGTTGATGGTGTGAAACGACTAGAGACCCCACTTTTGTGGAAACCTAACCACAGGAGACCTTCCAATCTCCCACAAGCAGTAATGGCATTGGCCCGCTCAAACCAGAGGAAAATTGAACGGAACCCACATTTGTCTGATTATTGTCGCTCGTACATCCAGAAGCTCCAAGACCAGGGACAAGTGAGGAACCTTGGACCTGTGGATGATTTGTCGGCGGACCAGCAACAGGGTTGGTACATTCCATGTCATGTTGTGCACAGCAGTGGAAAAAACCGTCTCGTTTTCAATTGCTCGTTTGAGTATGATGGACAGAGCCTCAACCATGAATTGCTTGCTGGCCCAACTTTAGGTCCATCGCTCTTGGATGTTCTCTTGCGTTTTCGTCAGGGTCGGGTGGCGGTGTTGGGCGATATTACCGCCATGTTTCACCAAGTCAGACTTCTTCCTGAAGAACGGCGAATGTTCCGATTCCTTTGGAAAGATGACCAGCTTGACAAGTGGGTTGTCTTCGAGTGGATGGTGCTGCCGTTCGGAGCTGCATGCAGTCCCTGCTGTGCCGCATTCGCCCTTCAGAAAGCTGCTGGGGACCGGGTGGAGCAGTATCCGCAGGTTCAGGATACGGTAGAGAAGGAGACGTATGTGGACAACCAGTTAGCCAGCAGAGACAGTGTACAAGAGGCAACCAAACTTGTTCTGGACACCCGCAAATGCCTACAGGAAGTAGGATTTCAGATGGTGAAATATGCAAGCAGTCACCCCAAAACACTTCAGGATCTTCCGGTGGAGGCATGCTCAACTCGTCAGGTGCAGTCCTTGTCACTGGGCCTACAAGAAGGCGATCCGGAACCGGCTTTGGGATTATGTTGGGACTGGAAGAGTGATGAGTTGCATCACCCCGCTAAGGTTCCAGACAACAAGGTGCTGACTAAGCGCATAGCTCTCAGGGTTCTTGCCAGTCAATTTGAACCACTGGGAGATATTGCACCCTTCACTGCAAGAGCCAAGTTGTTGATTCGTGACTTGTGGTTGGAAAAGTTGGATTGGGATGAGAGGGTGACAGACACCGGTTTGACCCAGAGGTGGGAGGAGTGGTGCTCCGAGTTGGAACACATCCCACAGATGCGGTTGCCGCGATGTTACACACCGCCATCGGTCGACCCAGCCACAGCAAAGAGGTCTCTGCATATATTTTGTGATGCCTCAGAGAAGTTGTACGGAGCAGTTGCCTACCTGCGTACAGTTGACAGCCAAGAGGAGGTCCATATGAGCTTTGTGTTAGCCAAATGCCGGGTTGCACCGAAGCGCTTGCTATCTATGCCCCGTCTTGAGCTGATGGCAGCTCTCCTTGGTGCCCAACTTTGTCAAGTTGTTCTGGAAGCCCTGACAGTTGAGATTCAGTACATTCTGATGTGGAGTGACTCGACTACAGTGCTCAGCTGGATTCAGTCAGAGTCATGCCGTTTCAAGGTATTTGTTGGAACCCGCATAGCTGAGATACAAACCTTGACTGATGGCATTGAGTGGCGCTACGTTCGGAGTGAGGACAATCCTGCTGATGATATAAGCCGCGGCTTACCGGTTTGCAAGCTGGGAGAAGGCTCAAGGTGGACTGAGGGTCCAAAGTGGCTTCTGGATCCACAAGAGGAATGGCAGAAAGACAGTGCAAGTGTCTTGGCCCAAACTCGTGTCAACTCATCAGTAGAACAGAATGAAATAAGGAGTGTCTTCTGTGGACTCACAGTTCCTACTTCAGAGGTAGATGTTGATTTCAAAGCCTTTCCCAGTTGGGGAGAGTTAGTAAGTGCGGTTGGTAAGCAGCGCTACCCAGATGACCAGTTGCTAGATGGTACCCTAACTCCAGATCAACACCGTGAGATTGAGATCTTGCTTCTACGGCAGGCACAGAACGACACCTTCAAGGAGGAAGTCACTGCACTTTTATCCAATAAGGAGCTTTCTCGAAATAGTCGTCTGCTGGAATTGGCGCCTGAACTTGACCCCGCTGACAAATTGATCAGAGTTGGAGGTCGGCTTAGAAGGGCAGCCAAGACCGACTCAATTTCGATTGAGCCCCATCCAGTTGTACTTGACCAACATCATCCTGTGACAAAACTCCTGATAAAGGACGCTGATGCCTATTTCAGTCATCAAGCTGGCACCGAACAGGTGTTTGCCCATTTGCGACGCCGATTTTGGATCCTGAGGGGACGCAGTGTGGTCAAGGGAATCTTGCATGCTTGTCCCGGATGCCGTCGCTGGCGAGGAACACCCAAGGTCCCACGTATGGGTGATCTTCCAGAGTGCAAGTTGCGTTTGGGGAAACCACCTTTCTACTCTACAGGAATGGACTGTTTTGGGCCCATGAAAGTTAAAATTGGGCGGAGACAGGAAAAAAGGTGGGGGTTGCTTTTTAAGTGCATGACAACTCGTGCCGTGCATCTTGATCTTCTGGAGAGCCTGGATGTAGATCACTTCTTGATGGCCTACAGGCGCTTTGCCTCCCGCAGAGGAGTTCCGTCTGAACTTCTTAGTGACTGTGGAACCAATTTCAAGGGGGCCAATACAGAAGTCGAGCAGACCTTGAAGGCAATGGAACCAGATATTGTCCAGCGACTAGCCAAGTATCGAGTCAAGTTCAAATTCAATCCCCCCAACGCACCCCATTTTGGGGGTACCTGGGAGCGGGAGGTCAGGTCAGCCAAAGGGGCACAGAAGGCTGTACTTGGAGATAGAACAGTAACCGATGCTGTGTTACGCACCGTGCTAGTGGAGGCCGAAGGCATCCTAAATTCAAAACCTCTTGGATACGCTTCATCTGAGATTGCCGACGTGGATCCGGTTACTCCAAATATGCTCCTAATGGGACGACGGGATCCAGCGCTACCAATGGTAGTCTATGACGAGAGCGAACTGAGGGGTCGCAGGAGTTGGCGGCACAGCCAAGTGCTAGCCGATCAATTTTGGCGTCACTTCATAAGGTCCTATCTTCCTACCCTACAAACCCGCCAGAAGTGGCAAAGGGAAGAGGAGAACCTGTCAGAGGGAAATGTTGTTATGATAGCAGAACCTCAGCTTTCAAGGTCGCAGTGGCCAGTGGGTACTGTTACTCAAGTCTTTCCCAGTGACGACAAACGAGTAAGGGTGGTCAACGTTCAAGTGAACAACAGAGTCTACAAGCGTCCAGTTGCCCGGCTCATAAAACTGGCCAAGTATGACGAAGGTGATACTCCCGGTTTGACCAAGCTTTTACTCACCCAGATCCCCATTTCCTTTAGGCTCTGTGGCATTAGGAACTGAGTATGTGCGTAAGAGTAGCAAACCTGTTGTTTTCGTGTTGACTGCATTTTCCAGTGTTTGGAGTTAAACTAAAAGTTTTGAAGTTTTTGCAATTGCAATACCAGTTTGCAAATTTCTTGTTGAAATTTGGGGGCGGCTGTGTTGCAGCTGCGCTGCCTGTCTTGCGAGAGGGCGCGCTTCATTTTCGTGCATTCGCTTGAGGGCGCACTTTCTGCCGCGAGCGCATGGCTGACTCCACCGCTACAAGTGGTTTTCAGGGTTCAAAACCAGGATTTAAATACTCAAATAGGGTTCAGAGATACTCGGTTGGGTAAGTGATTATTCCGTAAATTGTTACTTGACTGAGGGATATAGATTTGGGGGCGTAAATGTACTTTTTGGGTAAAACATGGGGACTTTTAGATGGGCTTTCCCGCATGTTTTGATACAGTTTGTTATTGAACAAGTTTATTGTAGGGACATCGACTCATCTGATCGCCACTATGACCTGGATCTCATTTGTGCATGTGTGTTTCATCTTGCTTATATGCTAATTAGTGGATGATAATTATGGCAATTACTCTTGATGACCTCATTGTTTATTCTCCCTATATGTTTCCCTTTCTATTTAAAGCTCACAGTAAAAGGGAGGGATAATCACCGGAACTGTTCAAGGTGTTATCGGGAGGGTGTTTGCAACCGTTTACAAGTGTGTACAACTGTTCGTGTTTGCAACCGTTTTCAAGTGTGTACAACTGTTCGTGTTTGCAATCGTTTACAAGTGTGTATAACTGTTTGTGCGTACAACTGTGCACAACTGTTCAGCTGTTTTTACTACAACCTTTGTCTTCAAGTTCAACTACAAAGTTCCGTATTCAACTGTACAACTGTAACCAGACTCCGTTAGTGTAACTACTATCCAGTGTGTAACCAGATCAATCAGTAAACTGTACTGTTAATTCATCTTCATGCCCACTGGTGCCCATAATACATGTACAGTGTTTGCACACTGAATTCTTGTGCTTGGAAATAAAACATTAAAAAGTGAGCAACCATACAAATTGGATTGAGTCTACAACTAGGGTCAGACACCCTCAACGGTTCGGAGTGAACATCAGTGGAGAGAAAATCCTCGCGAAATTTTGGTGAGAGACAAGTTGGTACAAAAACAAACACAGTAAAAATGGGTCTTGAAAAAAAAAAATGAAAACAAAATATAATAATAGATTTTTCGCTTTTGGACGCGATGCATCTGAAGCGAATGTTTTGACCAAAATAATGTGTAGCGCCCTCAAAAGTCGAGGCGCGAATAGTTTTAGTAATGGCGGCGCCCTTAAGTTTGGCCTGTGTATATGATTATGAAACTGCGGTTAGGAACTTTTCCTTTCAATATTTTATTTGGAGTTGAAAAGGCAACGTCAAAGGTAAAAAAGGTGCCTGTTCAGTATGGAGAAAGTTCGTTTTTATTAAAGTCGTGTATCTTTGACGTATGTATAGGTCAAAGAAACATGTTTTGGACGGTGTGTAGTGTGTACTCAACTAGTATTTTTAGCCACCCACTACAGTACAGCACAGTGCACGAAACAGGTAACAGCCGTTGACTTTGCTCAACAATGGCTATAAATTATGTGCATTTGAATCGGCGAACATTGCTCCACATTTTGAGGCCTGATTTTCTCACTTTTTTGGAAAGGTAAGAACACACTGATACTGTTAGTGTTAGTGTCTTCTTTGATCCTTAGTGCCTACTGAGTACTGGGGACAAGCAGCATTTTTGTAAGTGGCCGTTTTCCGTGACATTTTGGGGGATAAGTGTGGGAGGTCATGGGGGATCGATGTGCAGACATTCCGTACAGCGATCCAAACAAAGGGCTCTTGCTTGGATATCCCCCGACATGTCCACGTGTTGAAAAAGGTTATTTTTGGGTCCAAGTTACTCGGACTAATGTTTGCCCAAAACATCCGATTTCACCCTCAAAACGGCCACAGAAGTCCTCTATAAGCCATCTGAGATGCAAGTACACATCGACGAATAAGATTGTGGTACTAAGATTTACATACGATTTGAATGAAAAGTGAAATTTCAAGGTGTATTCCGCAAGCTGCATCAGACACTTTGATTTTGAAAAATAGTGCATGCCGACCGTACCACTATAATGCCTTAGGGGTGCTATGCGATGTCACAGGTCATTTTACACAATCGTTCTACCAAACGTAATTGATAGGCCTTATGGAAGATAAGAAATAAGTATCAAGTTACATTTTGTATTTCTATGGACAAAATTCATGTCAATACAGTTGGCCACGTATTAACAATAGGGCCTATGATAAAATAATAGCAGAGTTATTGTTAAATGAAATGACCTAAGCCGTGTTCGCACTGGATAAACATTTTGGGTAATTTGACCATGACGCCGGGTAACATTCCGATGGGTTAATCTTCCCACTGTCCGCACTTGGATTTAATTGACGCGGGTAGAATTGCCGGGACGATGGGTAAACTATAACCAAACTGGCTCCAAAACAATAAAGAGGGCGCCCTGCGTGACCTATGACCGCGACTTGACGACCGGATCGTCTGTTCCCGACGCTAGCTCTCAACATTATTTTCTTACATAATGGGTGATGGAAGATTTAACCGAGACGTCGCGTCCGCACTGGATTTTCTGGCTCGGTTAAATCTTCCTGGTCAATCTTCCTGGGCACCTTTGGCTCGGTTAAACTTCCCACGCGGCGTGGGTAAGTTACCTGTGAGGAAAGTTACCCAGGCTGTCCGCACTGGACTTGAAATGGGCAAGTTACCCATTGGCTCGGTTAGTTTGCCCAAATTAAGTCCAGTGCGGACAGGGCTTTTAATAAACAAGTTTATTTCACCTAAGCAATTTCATCTAGGTCAAGACGCTAGGAGTAGGATTATAGTCCAGGGAAAATACTTAATTTTCTTTTGTTGACCCCACACAAATTGCAATAGAATATTTTTCACCACAGTGCACTTCTATAAGCTCTCTAGAATAACATACTAAAAATATCAACAAATCCAAGTGGTAGAAATATGACTAATTTGCATAAATCGTTAATCCCTGCCGCGTAATATATTTATTCCTATATTTGGGTATATTATTATTAACATTTTTTTGGAAAAGTTTATTTTGGTGATTCTACATATCCTTACTTCAATAACATTTTCTAAAGCATACAATGTATACACTGTAAGTGACTGAATAATTATGTGATCATAGTAATTATCCAAAATGACAACTTCATGAACCCATAAACATGCGCACATTTACACTGTCTCCAGATATTATCAAGTAGTCAGTATCGGTGCGCTTCAAATTCACCAAGTTGCTTACTGACACGGTTATTATATTAACCAGTTCGCGCCAGGATTATTTTACTATCGCCGAGCCGACGGGCGGGATTATTTTTAACGAAACTCGATCCGAAGCGTGTTCAGGCCGATAGTGCTGGGTAGCACACCCACGCATTTCCGGCCTTGCGCGCTGCTGACATACATTTCCGAACTTGAACTTGGTGTGTTTATGCGTCATCCGTTTTGAATTTGGGGAAATTTTTGCGTTTATATACGTCATCCGGCGCGAACTGGTTAAAACCTTATGGAAAATCATATGAACAATGATAACATTGTGATATTTAGCCCAGCAAACAAAAACTGGGGGAAAATGGTGTCCATAAATTGTGCGAAAATGTAGTTAAAGGGTTGCCTTATACCCCAGTCACAATTAAAGCGGAGCCCGGGCGGCGTGGGTTAGGGTTATTTGGCTTTGCGCCCGCCCGACGTGTGCCGGACATCGGCTAGGCATTGACCGATTTATTGGCGATCAGTTTGCGATGCGAAACGCCGCACCAGGTTTTAAGTCCGAGTTAAAAGTAACTCGATGCCCGCCCGATGCCAAAAAATGACCTGGCAGCCGCAAGGAGTCCCGTGGGGCCCCGGCCGAAAATGCCTAGAAATCCGCCGTAAACTAATCGCAAACCCATCGCAAGCCAATTGTGACTGGGGTATAACATGGGAGACTTGAACAAGTTCAAGGAAATCCCCACAATAAGAAGTCAGTCACTATATGCTCCGTCTCATTGTTACACACATATACATTCGGTTTATGCGCATTTGGCATAGTGTGTGCTTGTAGTATTGGAAGCATCGAACAGATAAGAAAACTGTTATTATTCTTTGAAGCACAGCACGATCTCTCCAGTCTCTTTAGTCATTTAATACTCGTAGTCGTACCAGTATTTTCACGTTTATAACACCTTATGACAGTTTTTAACACCTCGCCCATGTCAATTGAGGTTTCCTACCTTCATGCCTCACTCACAGATACAGCTTGGTTTTAATATTTTATAATTATAATCTAAATACAGTTAAAATGAACTTTTATTTTAATCCAACTCTGTAGTGCTGGCTCTTTGGAACAATACGCGCTACGCTCTACGCGCACATCAGCATACATTTACACACAAATACTGCGCCATGGGTACTACTTTGGTTGCTAATGGTATAGTACCATGGTTGCTACGACTATAGTACTTTTGGTCGTGCACAGAAAAATAGTAAAAATGGAAAATACCATGTGACTAGCACTCGGTCAATCAAGAAACAGAGTCTGTGGGTATACTCATGCATTTTCATGCAACCAAAAAAATATATGATGGTTAAATAAATTGTATGTTATACAGAAACAACTGAAAAAAAATTGTCAAAAATGACCCCATGTACAGAACACCCCGTACATCAACTTAATACTTTTCTTATCAGGACGACCTACAAATTGTCCGTTTACATTTTGTATTTACCTGACCTTTTCTGTTTGTGTTTTCTATTCATGTAATTTAGTGTCATACTACTAGCTGTACGTGATAACCCCATCGTTTGTCAGTCATGTCTGCAACTACAACCGAGGTATTCGTCGGGGCAGGTTTGTGGGGCAGTGCAGCCGCCAAATATTGCTCAGAGTGGCCTGGTATCTTGGTTTGCCTTATCAGACCCAGTGAACCAGTCACGAAGAGGTATGATTTTTGTTTTCCACTCGAGATTTAAAGATAGGATACACCATTTGCGAAATCGCAACATTTTACTACCAAATTATTAGGAAATATCTGACTTATTTGTAGGTAAATAATGATTGTAGGCATCCAGCAAAAGAATTGCGCTAAATATCCTCCAATTGTTCTGAAAATTGATATTTATATAATAACAAAAACAGAAACAATATAAGAACTACTGCCTGACGCCGGTTGAAAACAAATGTCGCTTTTCTTGCTTTTCTCAGCATCCATGATTGTAAAACTCCAGACAAGTCAGTTGAACAATGTTTACTACAAAATACAACCCCCAAAAATGTACCCATTCATGATAATTCAAGCAATTACCAATGGTGTTTACCTTTAAAATCTTTGGGAGGGGCACATTGTCCAAATATATCCAAGACCTCAAAAATGTTTTACTTATTGTCAGTTGTACATTTGTATTGTTTGAAAGCCGCAAAAGTTCTCAAAAATCTAATTAAAAGAAAGGTGCTTGAAAACTAAACTGACGAAGGTTTAGTTCTGTGGATGCTATATATACCAAGAAAATAATATTTTTAGATTTGAACCAATAATATTTTTAGATTTGATATTGAACCAACTGCTTAATAGAAATTTCAAAAAAATGCATCTCTGGGACACATCTTTAGACTACTTCAAAATTCTTGAAAATGACAGCATGCCAGAGAGTTTATAGGGTCATTATTATGTTTACATAATTTGGTGCAAGTTCTAGTACTACAACACTGGATGAATAATTGCAATTATATCTTCTGGTTATTTTTTTAAGATTTATGAAAGCCGGTCTGTATTTGATGAGGGACGAGTATTTAGTGGAATCAGCAGAAGTTTTGAATCAGGAGAACTTGGCAGACGAGCAGCTCAAAGGTTCAGTGATATCGAACGATTGACAGGTGAGAGAGAAATGCACGCACGTGTGAATGCATGTGCGAATATTTCACGCGTACTGTGAACCTGTGAACCATTGACGTCTACAAGATGCGGGAAGAGGTTACGGATTGTAGACTTGCGCATGCCGAAAGTCTGTTTTGCCCTTTCTGCAAGAGCTTTTGTACGGAGCTCTGGAAGTGCCATTCGACTTGTTTACATCCTGACATATTTTATCTCAGGATGACGACATAATAGAGGCAAAATGACGACATCCTTTGATATTTGTTCACGTAATGGCGACATCCTGAGATAATATATCGCGGGATGACGACATCCTGAAAGTACGATGACGACATCCTGAGAAAATATATCCCGTGATGACGACATCTTGAAAGTAGGATGACAACATCTTGATATAAGATATCGCGGGATGACGACATAATAAGGGCAAAATGACGACATCCTTTGATATTTGTTCGCGTAATGACGACATCCTGAGATATTATCTCAGGATGTCGTCATCCCACTTTCAGCATGTCGTCATCCAGCGATATATTATCTCAAGATGTCGTCATCATACTTTCAACATATCGTCATCCCAAGATATATTATCTCAGGATGTCGCCATCCTACTTTCAACATGTCGTCATCCCGCGATATCTTATATCAGGATGTCGTCATCCTACTTTCAACATGTTGTCATCACGCGATATATTATCTCAGGATGTCGTCATCCCGCGATATATTATCTTAGGATGTCGCCATTACGCGAACAAATATCAAAGGATGTCGTCATTTTACCTTTATTATGTCGTCATCCTGAGATAAAATATGTCAGGATGTAAACAAGTCGGATGGCACTTCCAGAGCTCCGTACTTTTGAGGAAAAATGGGGATAGGATTATCTTCTTTTTTTTATAAAGAGGAAACATTGAAAAGTCCAGAATCAATTTGAGGTTAAAACAAGTTTCTGGAAGTGAGAAAAGTGACTATTTGTTAGTCAAAAATGTTATTCATCTGAAAAATACGGAAAAATATGGAAGTGCCATCCGACTTGTTTACATCCTGACATATTTTATCTCAGGACGACATCCTGATATCCTTTGATATTTGTTCGCGTAATGGCGACATCCTGAGATAATATATCGCATGATGACGACATGCTGAAAGTAGGATGACGACATCCTGAGATAATATATCGCGGGATGACAACATGTTGAAAATAGGATGACGACATGTTGAAAAGAGCATGACGACATCCTGAAATAATATATCGCATGATGACGACATGCTGAAAGTAGGATGACGACATCCTGAGATAATATATCGCAGGATGACGACATGTTGAAAGTAGGATGACGACATCCTGGGATAATATATCCCGGGATGACGACATGCTAAAAGTAGGATGACAACATCCTGGGATAATATATCGCGGGATGACGACATGTTGAAAATAGGATGACGACATGTTGAAAATAGCATGACGACATCCTGAAATAATATATCGCATGATGACGACATGCTGAAAGTAGGGTGACGACATCCTGAGATAATATATCGCAGGATGACGACATGTTGAAAGTAGGATGACGACATCCTGGGATAATATATCCCGGGATGACGACATGCTAAAAGTAGGATGACAACATCCTGGGATAATATATCGCGGGATGACAACATGTTGAAAATAGGATGCCGACATGTTGAAAATAGCATGACGACATCCTGAAATAATATATCGCATGATGACGACATGCTGAAAGTAGGATGACGACATCCTGAGATAATATATCGCAGGATGACGACATGTTGAAAGTAGGATGACGACATCCTGGGATAATATATCCCGGGATGACGACATGCTAAAAGTAGGATGACAACATCCTGGGATAATATATCGCGGGATGACGACATGTTGAAAGTAGGATGACGACATCCTGGGATAATATATCCTGGGATGACGACATGCTGCTGAAACTATGTAGGATCCTGATTAGATCAGCAATACGGAAGCTTAAAGTGACCATCCGCGTTTCCGCGTTTCTGAGATAATTTATCTCAAAAAGACGGAATACTGATATAAAAATATGTCTTTCCGTGATGTCGTATCTCGGAAATATATCTTTCCTAATATCGTATCTCAGAAAGACGTCTTTCTATGATAATCGTATCACAAAAAGACGCCTTTCCATGATAATCGTATCTTGGAAAGACGTCTTTCCAGGATATTAAATCATATCTCTCAAGAAGACGTCTTTTAACGAAATACTACGGTGGTCCACAACTGTCACGACCAAAGTCAAAGCGTCAAGGCCAAAGCAAAAGCGTCACGGAAATAGACAAAGCCTACCATACGGATTGATTAAAGGACACATGTAATACGGATTTTGTTTGCTTAAATCAATAAAGTATAATGTTTACAACAACATTATGTGTGTGGTTGTGTTTATTTTCTGTGATAAATGGGACAAAATAATTTTTGAAATTTGTTGTCAAACCACTCCGCCCCTCAAAGGGAAGCCTCATTAACATAAAACCTCGCAAGGGGTATGACAAAAATCGAGGCAGAGACTCGCCGCGCTGCTACCCGGCCTATCGTATGCTGACTGCGAGCATTGCACCAAGTTTCCGTCTTTACATGGTTTTTCATTCTGAAACGCGGAAACGCAGATGGTCCCTTTAAGCTTTCGTATTGCTGATCTAATCAGGATCCTACATGGTTTCAGCAGCATGTTGTCATCCCGGGATATATTATCTCAGGATGTCGTCATCCTACTCTCAGCATGTCGTCATCCCGCGATATATTATCTCAGGATGTCGTCATCCTACTCTCAGGATGTCGTCATCCCGCGATATATTATCTCAGGATGTCGTCATCCTACTTTCAACATGTCGTCATCCCGTGATATATTATCTCAGGATGTCGTCATCCTATTTTCAATATGTCGTCATCCCGCGATATATTATCTCAGGATGTCGTCATCCCGCGATATATTATCTCGGGATGTCGTCATCCTACTTTTAGCATGTCGTCATCCCGCGATATGTTATCTCGGGATGTCGTCATCCTACTTTCAGCATGTCGTCATCTCGCGATATATTATCTCAGGATGTCGCTATTACGCGAACAAATATTAAAGGATGTCGTCATTTTGCCTCTATTATGTCGTCATCCTGAGATAAAATATGTCAGGATGTAAACAAGTCGGATGGCACTTCCAGAGCTCCGTAAAAAAAACTCTCATATCAAAGTTTTCAATTGTAGAAGACCACTTATTTAGGGCTGTGGAGTGGCATCGTGGCCGGGAGCATTTCATTTGTGGTCTGCTGGTAATTCTGCAGGTTGTGGGTTCGAGTCCAACCTGGGGTTGTGCGTGTGCCTCTGCTTCTCCCCACCCAGGCGTAAATGGGTACCTGTGAGGGCAGAGATGGTCATTGGAATAGCTTCTTTGCGCCGAAATGGCAGCATCGAGCTGTATGCTCCCCCGGGAGCTGAGATGGTATTTGGAATATTTCACTAAGTACTTGCTATTATTATCGAGTGGAAAATGGCTGGGAACCGGTCAACAGCCATTAATCACATGACACCTTAAATAGTTGGTTACCTATCATTTTCTCTGTAGGGATACATTTTTAAAGGGATGTTGGGGTGTTGTGGCTGACTGCACACGATGGTTTCCTCGGCCGTAAGCTACTCGATGGTGCCAACCAGACAGGGATCAGTGTCATCATCTGAGCCGCAGAAGCTCTTTTTTGCCCAGCAGACCTTGGCTCAGCGCCAAGGATGCAGAATATTGGACGACCTCGTTGACGATCTAGCACATCGTATTTACACTAGCCACCGAAGCCGACAGGACCATCAATGCTAAGAAAGTCTTGCTCCGCACTGGGGCCTCAACTGCTGTGGGAGACCTACTACCCGCTGGGTTGCAACTTGATATAACGGCCAAGCCTCAAGTCGTGGTGCTTCTGTAGTTGATAGAAGATGACAGGGACAGGCTCCAGGGCATGCCTTCCTTAGACGTTCATGAGGGAGAAACGGACTTGGGACAAGACTGCTACATTTTGCCACCGATTCCGGCGTACCCAAACGGTAAATATTACCATGTATATGTGACTAATGAATGTATAATCATTAAGAGAACAGGCCATTAGATAATCCAGCTGAATTTTGACATCTTTATGAGTAAACACACTCCTCCAATGTCTAGCCTAGTCTGGTTCCTAGACTTCAAATGGTGTCCAGTATTACGAGCAGCGAATCTTGCGTACCTCCTGAGATTCCCTCCTGAGATATGCAAATGATATGCATGACGTGTATAGGTCTGAATCCCGCCTTGTAAATTCAAAGTCACAACGGTAATGTTTGTGCGCAACCAACCTTTAGATTGCAAAATAGGAATAGCTATAAAATAGCTATGAATGGGAAAATAGCTATGAATTTCCAATTTTAGTAATATAGATATTTGATTCTTACTGAATTTGGATTTTGAATTCTTACTGAATCTCTGGCAAATACCAATAAATATTGCTCAGACCCAACCATTTGACTTATGACTCGGACTCTACCTGTTTGATTCAGGACTCGCACTCAAGACTCGACAGTGGTGACTGGGACTCTGACTCAGACTCAATGTTTGGTGACTCAAACCCAAGTCTCCCCTAACTCACTTGCTGCAACCAAGCGAGAGGAGAACTTGTGCTTGGCGTCCGCGCTGATCATTTGTTAGTCCCAATGAAACCACCATACTATTCCTATTGAATACATGTAGCTAAATTTTGTTTTCTTTCCCCAAATGTTTTGTAGGTAAGTGGTACCTGAAAATAGGTCACGGTAAAGTGGGTGAGAAAGATATGACAACTAAGGAGCAAATGAAGGCCTGGTACTTTGGTCACGGTGATCAACCAACGTCAGATAGACTCCTGCAGTGCCTACAAGGCATAATTCCTGGTAATAACAAGGCATAACATCTTGAAATAAGATATCGCGGGATGACGACATAATAAGGGCAAAATGACGACATCCTTTGATATTTGTTCGCGTAATGACGACATCCTGAGATATTATCTCAGGATGTCGTCATCCCACTTTCAGCATGTCGTCATCCAGCGATATATTATCTCAAGATGTCGTCATCATACTTTCAACATGTCGTCATCCCGCGATATCTTATATCAGGATGTCGTCATCCTACTTTCAACATGTCGTCATCACGCGATATATTATCTCAGGATGTCGTCATCCTATTTTCAACATGTCGTCATCCCGCGATATATTATCTCAGGATGTCGTCATCCCGCGATATATTATCTCGGGATGTCGTCATCCTACTTTTAGCATGTCGTCATCCCGCGATATGTTATCTCGGGATGTCGTCATCCTACTTTCAGCATGTCGTCATCTCGCGATATATTATCTCAGGATGTCGCTATTACGCGAACAAATATTAAAGGATGTCGTCATTTTGCCTCTATTATGTCGTCATCCTGAGATAAAATATGTCAGGATGTTAACAAGTCGGATGGCACTTCCAGAGCTCCGTAAAAAAACTCTCATATCAAAGTTTTCAATTGTAGAAGACCACTTATTTAGGGCTGTGGAGTGGCATCGTGGCCGGGAGCATTTCATTTGTGGTCTGCAGGTTGTGGGTTCGAGTCCAACCTGGGGTTGTGCGTGTGCCTCTGCTTCTCCCCACCCAGGCGTAAATGGGTGCCTGTGAGGGCAGAGATGGTCATTGGAATAGCTTCTTTGCGCCGAAATGGCAGCATCGAGCTGTATGCTCCCCCGGGAGCTGAGATGGTATTTGGAATATTTCACTAAGTACTTGCTATTATTATCGAGTGGAAAATGGCTGGGAACCGGTCAACAGCCATTAATTACATGACACCTTAAATAGTTGGTTACCTATCATTTTCTCTGTAGGGATACATTTTTACAGGGACGTTGGGGTGTTGTGGCTGACTGCACACGATGGTTCCCTCGGCCGTAAGCTACTCGATGGTGCCAACCAGACAGGGATCAGTAGTGTCATCTGAGCCCGCAGAAGCTCCTTTTTGCCCAGCAGACCTTGGCTCAGCGCCAAGGATGCAGAATATTGGACGACCTCATTGACGATCTATCACATCGTATTTACACTAGCCACCGAAGGGAGAAACGGACTTGGGACAAGACTGCTACATTTTGCCACCGATTCCGGCGTACCCAAATGGTGAATATTACCATGTATATGTGACTAATGAATGTAATCATTAAGAGAACAGGCCATTAGATAATCTAGCTGGATTTTGACATATTTATGAGTAAAAACACTCCTCCCATGTCTAGCCTAGTCTGGTTCCTAGACTTCAAATGGTGTCCAGTATTACGAGCAGCGAATCTTGCGTACCTCCTGAGATTCCCTCCTGAGATATGCAAATGATATGCTTTCCATTCACACCAATACTTGCGTGACTACCACCACACCTACGCGGCTACTCTACTGCGACATGGTCGGCCCTGGGCGTGCTCGTTGGCGGTAACGAGGTCGGGGCCAAGTCCTCGGATGAGATCAGCCACATGGCAGCTAACATGATACTGAAGGGAGAGTGGGACTATGACATACCGAGAGAGAAGTTTAGAGTGAAGTGAAAACCGAAAAATGAGAGGTCATGAAACTCATACTTAAAATCCCAGCAATCTTAGAATTGCTAACTAACAAAGTATCAAACGCTTTATACTTGCAGTTAATTGCACAGCCGAATGGTTTATAACAATAGAGTTTATCATGTGCACGTACAGTATAGCCATTTAATTTATACCAAATAGAGCAAATGCTAATATTCTACCTTACTTTTTTATTTATACAGATGCTATTAAATGCTTACAAATTGGGAATTGAAGCAAAATATTATATTTTGTATTCATACATTGACTTTAGCTGGGTTTGAACCTTGGACCTCCAGTTACGCTGCACTGGTATCAGTATATCTGAACATTTTATTAAAAATGAATATTAAAAACAGTAAATTGTATATTAAAAAACAACATTTGAAACAACATAGAATGGGTAAATATGTTTATTCAGTAACGATATGTTTATATGGCGGACATGTATGAACATTTAAAGGACTAGGATACACCATTGGTAATTGCTTAAATTATTATGAATGGGTGGATTTGGGAGGTTCGGTTGTATTTTATAGTAAATATCGTTTAACTGACCTGTCCGAAGTTTTACAATCATGGATGCCGAGAAAAGCAAGAAAAACGGCATTCTTTTTCAACCAAAGTCGGGCAGTTATTATTATATTTTGTCGCATTCGCCAGCGGGCGATTGTGAATTTGTTTAAACAATTCTGAACAATTACACGATATCTACCGTATTCATTTTGCTGGATGCCTAGAATCATTTGTTTTCTTTCAAATAAGTAAGATATTTATTAGTACGTCGATAGTACATTGTACAACTAATTAACTGCATTAAATCGTATTGAAACAAGGTTTAGAATTAAACACCAAATGTATTTTAGCTATTGCGACAAGTGTCGAGTGTGGAATAAAAACAAACGCAACCTATAAAACAAGTTCTATACAAATATTACTTTTGATTAAATTGTTTTTCATGTAGTTTTTATTTCGGTTGGTAAGGTGTTTTGAAACTTTTTATGAAGACTAAGATGCTTAACAAATATTAATTATTATTATGACATTGAATATTATTTCTTTTTAATACGACTACTGTTTCAGCAATTATTTATTATTTATTCGGGGTAAAGGAGGAAGCCACTGAATGAGGTGTATTGATAGGTGGAACTACTAAGCACCGTACCGTACATGGTAAGCCCCACCGTGTCTCCTCGCTGCAGAACCAGCACCGCGCTCCCAGACACCTGCTCATGGTGACTTGTATCACTGCTATAGCCAGAGACAACATAGTCGTCGTTCTTCCGGAGATGAACGGACAGGCCGCTGGAATAATAATTGTTCACAGAAAACGTAAACACGTAGGTGCCCGGCACAGTACACGTGAACGTGCCGGTCCCGAGATCGAAGCTGGTACCCGGCAGAAGCGTCTCGGTCTGCTGGAAGGGCAAACGGGTGTCGTGACTCGTAGAGGTATCAGAGGTGCTCGTCCTCACCGCGGTGAATGCTACCCGCTGGTTGGAGTCATCTGGTGTCTCCCCTGGCTCACCCTTCTGACCTTTGACACCAGGACTTCCAACGACACCCTGCAGACCTTTCGGACCTATCTTGCCGGGCTGACCTATCCCATCGTCACCTTTAGGCCCAGCGTTCCCAAGTGCTCCCCGCTCACCCATTGGACCGATTGGCCCGATATCGCCAATTTGACCCGGCTGACCTGCGTCGCCCTTTGACCCCGGCTGGCCGTAGGGTCCCATCGGTCCGACCTGCCCATTTAAACCTGGTATACCATGTGCGGCAACAGGTCCCTGGCAGCACATCGGACACGCCTGAGACGCTGGAACATGATCACCGTCCGTGGCAACCGGCCCAGTGACGGAAGCTCGGAGCTTGACAGAGTTACCCAGAAGGAGGGCGATTGAAAGAACGGTTGCCACCAAGATCTTCATTCTGTATAAAAAAACAAAAGTAGACAATATAATTCACAAAAGGGACTAATTATTAAACAGAAAAAGAAGCAAACAAAAAATGAATTAAAAGGTTCTCGGGTAGAGCGCATACAAAATAACTTCAGATGTTCGTTTTGGTCGGTTTGTATAAAGCGGCAAAACAATTAAATTTGACGGAACATCTTTTTTGAGGAAGAGTGTCGTACGGGTTTTGAATCAAGCTATAAAGTAGGGCCAAACCCCACCACTCCTCTTCTCCAGAAATTCATTATATTTGCACTTTAATTTCGTCCGCAAACATCGTCGAGCTCAACTCTTGATTCTCAATTTCAAAAATTACAAAGGGATTTGATTAAAGTTGCAGTATAATTTTAATTAGAGCATTGCGATTCGTCGTAAATTAATGTGTGGTTTTGGGTATTTTGCTTTGTTTTTATTTTAATAGATTTAGACGCTGTTGTCGTTACATTTTGTTCTGTTTACTATCAAACGTTATGGTTATTTTTTGTATATAAATGACCAAGAGTCTTAAAACAAACGACAAAAAAACACCAACATTAGTTATTTTTTTATTTAATTTCCAAATCCCCGTGAAACGAATTTCACAATTTTAGGAGGAATCAGAAAGGTATACAAATTGCAATAATACTTGATCTAGAATGGCATTCATTGATAACTATTTTTTTTAAATTGAGAATTGAGCTGGGCGATGTTCGGGGACGAAAGTGTCGTTATAAGAATGTGTGATACTAGTGTTAAAATAACTGGGAAAGATATAATATCCTTACTGAAAAACTCTGTAAATACGGTAATATTTAAGAATTTGTCTCCCTGATTGTTTAGCTATAGCTCCTCACAATTAAGATACGTCAATGGTTTTGTGGCGATGTTGAAAAATATAACGTTATTTGTTTATTTGTTTTTAATACAGTAAGGCCTACCTTGACGTGGTGTTCTTAATCAGAGCTCAGCCGCCGGGAAGAAATCTTAGTGACTGAAGTTAAATGTCACCTGAAAATAATACAAAAAAACAAACACCTTAACTCTCAACAAGTCTCTTTATTTGTTTATTTTAATGTATTTTTACAGCGCTTTGAGGCTGTTGTCAGCGTAAAGGCTATAATTTGTTTGTTTGTTTGTTGTTGATGTTGTGATATCATTATGTTTTATCAAAGCGAGCAGCTGTCCCTAAAAAGAAAGTAACAAAGATGATGACAAAATGGGGAGATAGCAAGGGGAGTCTGTGGATGCAAAGAAGGAATACAATACATTTGACG
The DNA here is from genome assembly GCA_037893245.1 of Crossaster papposus. Lineage (NCBI taxonomy): Eukaryota > Metazoa > Echinodermata > Asteroidea > Velatida > Solasteridae > Crossaster > Crossaster papposus. The sequence continues at coordinate 73,896 of JBAIAA010000022.1, read as the reverse complement.
TTTGCTCCAACCCTTTTAAATAAGACTTATGCCCTAAGGGTTTGCATGGAGTGGTGAAACAAATCAATAGGATGGGATGCTTGCGCTAACAACAGTATGGGTTGTGGATGGTGCCGAGTTCGGTGGACATGAGGTGGAAGATTCTGGAACAGGATACGCGGCAGATTCTGACATGATGCTAAACGATGCTTGGTATGATGCTGGGGTAGGCTGTGTGTGCTCATTAAAGCATGTCAGAAGGATGGTGGAACAGCCTAAACATCAAGCACAGTATCAAGGGTATAGAGTACCGAATTGTGACGTCAGTTGTCCTAGCAATGGCTCCAGACATCGACTTGTCGACTGAAACGTCCATTGCAAAAGCACAGGGAAATGGTTGAGTAACTTTTGTGTGGAGCCAATTGCCTTGGCAACAGACAAAAGATGACGTATTGACTTCGGTACTCTATACATGTATAGGGGACCCCAAGTACATGAACGGCCTTTTACAACCATTTACATGGACAGCGGAGCAGAGAGTCAAATATAATCTGACACAACTTACTCTATTCACGAGTTTTGTTCAAAACATACTTTTGTAAGAACCACTAATCAAGAAGGAATACAAACATTAATTTCATCTCAAGACTTGAAAAGCCTGTTTCCATCTGTCACAGAACCTTACCTTGTAAATCTCGTTCTTGCGTTCAGGTCTCTCTCTGACTGTCCTGCCGAAGGCGAAGATGAGTTGCGATCGTTGTGAGAAATAAAGCGTGCGCTCCTGCCTTAAAAAACTTGCCAGTGATTTCCTAAGCAGTGACTGAGGAACGTTGCCCGGTTTGTAATTGGCCCCTAGCGCACTGTCAATCACACACCACTGACTCGTTTAATATTCATGATGTTAAATGCAACTTTCAGTCACCGACACTGTGAAATGAACACATCTTATTGGTTGACATTTTATAGACGTCGATGACACGTTCAAACGCGTGGCCCCTGGTGCGCTGTCAATCACGCACCACTGACTCGTTTAATATTCATGATGTTAAATGCAACTTTCAGTCACCGACACTGTGAAATGAACACATCTTATTGGTTGACATTTTATAGACGTCGATGACACGTTCAAACGCGTGGCCCCTAGTGCGCTGTCAATCACGCACCACTGACTCGTTTAATATTCATGAGACGGAAGTTACGTTTATGTCGCTTTCAGTCACCGACACTGAAATGTGAAATGAACACATCTTATTAGTTGACGTTTTATAGACGACGATGACACGTTCAAACGCGTGCTTCGTGATTGACACTCACAACTGAACAATGAAAGGAAGACAGATGAGATTCAAAGGTTTGCATGGCAAAAAGGCAATACATGAACTTAAACCACGTTTACGTGTAGCGGTTCGCAATTTTTTTCCTCGGCAGCTGGCCGGGTAATGCGTAAACATGTAATCATGAAAAGAACAATGACAACTGATCTATTATTAACAAACTCTAAAGAACCCCTGTCCTTAACTAACTCGCCAATAGCCTAGTTTGTATAGAGAGATGGGCTATTAATCGAAAGGTCTCTGGTTCGAATCCAGCTGTTGTTAACGTTTACCAATTTTCTTGTGGAATATCTTAACCAGAGAGCAAGGCTAAAGGAAAAACCGGGTTAGATAGATAAGTGCCTTGAACAATATTTTATTGTGACTTCCTTAATGAAAGACCACTCGAACCACTGACTTGTACGTATACCGGTCGTTATTTGTTCAGTGTTCAGTTCGTGTTGTATGTAGAGCTCCCTTTATGAAACAACTCTAGCCACGATTATTATTAAAGGGAACCTATTAATACAAAACATCATGAAAACAAATTCTCTACGCTCTACGCTCTACATCAAGTTTTAAAAAATACTGTTCTGCGAATGTTTTGAAATTGATTTTGATGTTAACGCATGTACTGGGTTTAATGCCAAAGCCGCTTGAACACTAAAGTTATCATAATGTGTTTAATGTGTTTAAGGGGGGGGGGGGGGGGGGTCTTCATTATTATTATTATTTTACTTAATTGATTTAGCTCAAGACATGCATACAATTATAAATGGTTTAAACTCAGGTAGAATGTTTAACTGGTTTATTTGGGAGGCGCCCCGGAAAAAAAACAATGGAGTCTAAACTTTTTAACTGAGCAGGGCATTGTTGTGCTAAGCCAATTTATTGTTCTTAGCAGCTCAATGGAAATGGCTCATAGAGCTTTGGAGGAAATACAGACCGGAAATGAAGTCACGTACCTGACAAAACAACATGAACTTGGTGAACCCTGCACATGCGGCCCCTGCACATCCGATTTACTCCAACGGTGACTCAGACTGGTTCGTCGCGTCGGGCGGTCTGTTCTTGACACGCAAAACTCGGTTGTCGCGCTCAAACGCGACCCAAGAATCTTGCACTCGGAACAGGATCACACACCACCTATTATTCGGGGTTTTACACAATCCAGTTTCGCGAGTCAAGAACAGACCGCCCGAACCCAGCCTATACCTATTGACCAATCTCATCTCAGCCACGATAACCAACCATACATGTACATGTACTTGCAACAGACTTGCAACAACCAAAATATGTTTACATATTACATTTTTACATGTTTTATTCTTGCTGGTTTACGGTCACACACGCTGGGATTCACAACTTGAAAAATAGCTATATACAATACAATTCTTATACTTTCAGCTTGTCTATATGTTTATGACCTACACAATGTTTGAATATTATCATATGTTTTGACATTTTATTCAACTCAATTCGCTTTTACAAACTTAAATATTTTCTTTGACTAGCAACGATTCAGTTATTTGTACATTACAATCTGCATAACGTGGGGATGTACACTTCAATATATAAACTTTTACTTCCGATTTGATTGGAAGCGTATTCACCACAAACCATCATAATAAGATACTATAACCTGACATTGCTGTGAACATTTTTTCTCTATCACTGTGAACATATAAATAAACTGTAAAAGAAACTCGAAAATTTCCTTCTTTAACTCCTAAACCGGGACATTTAACATACATGGGTAAGCCCTATTGACTATCTTTACAATGAACACTTCGAATCGTTAACGGATGCGGTATTGGCAATCATCCCAACAAATATCTTTACTTTTTACAGCGTTTGCTGCTATCCCTGAATAAATGTCATGAAAATGTTGTAGGATTGGAAACAATTAGGAATTTATCAATATTTAATTGAGACAGGCGAAAAACGGAGACCAAAACCTCGGATTTATTTGGGTTCAGAAAAAAGATGCTCTAAAAAAATTTCCGTCTGACCCCCGAAGGCGATCGAGCGCTTGAAAAAGCGAACAAGCTCCAAGATCAAATAATAAATCCAAACTAAGCATTTCCAATTCTGTTAAGGAGAAATGACGAAAAAGTGGGCGTTCTTTGATTCGAATGGGCGAGGACGCGGAGCGTCCGAGACCTATTTGAATCAAAGAATGCCCACCTTTTGAGTCGTTTCTCCGACTTAAACTACGTCCCTTTTACACCCATTGTCAATATTTAAAAGGAACAACAAGTGTCTATTCTTACTAATGCTTTAAAGTATTGTTCAGTGGTATGTGAAAGCTTTGTCCTGTCTGGTCTCCGTGTTGCATAACCAAACAATTGAATAAAAGTTGGGTATTAAAATGAGGGTGTTTAAAATGACCAGTACGTTGGACATCGAAGTCAGCGAATCTAAACCGGCGGGGCCCGGGCCCTTAAATTGCAAGGGACACGGTCCGGTCTTACAGGGATACCAGTGGAAATCCACACCAGCGACTTTGTGTCCAGGGGATCATCACCAATTTCCTGCCCCACTAACTACCTGTATTGTCTATAATACGCAATTTTCTTGGCTCGCTAACAATCATTCGTTTGTAGTATCGATTCTTTCAGTTTCCTTTAGCCCACAGAGTTAGTCATCACTACAGATCCTGCTAGTCGATATTCTACGTGCTTTGTTTATACCCAGCACGATATGAGACGGAGGGACTCCCCCTTAGTCTCCCATACCTATACACTCTCTAGACTATTGTTACCTAACCCACCCCCCCCCCCCCTAAAAACCTAAAAAGAATTCCTGAAAAAACCACAACATTACTCAAGGACAAAGACCACCACAAAGGAGGGGGTGTTCTCTCCGTCTCATATCGTGCTGCATATGGCTTTGTTACTACCTACCTGCGTACTGTATGTCACGTGAATCTAGTTAATGGCGCAAAGGGCATAAAAATGCCGCACGCGCCATAAATCAACAACAACAACAACAACAACAACAACAACAACAACAACAACAACAACAACATCGAAGTCATTTGATGCCTTACATTCTTGTGCGTTGGGTGTGTCTCTGCTAACTCCGCTAAAATGTCTTCCAGTGATGATCCGTACATATTTTTGAGTAGGAATACGTTGGGAGATATGCTGTGTCACACTGACTCCCCAATTTATTCTGATGGTGATTTAAACCAGTATTTTGGGACATATTCGATGAGGATTTATACTCCAATGAGGATTTATACTCATTGCTCTATCTGGCGTCATTCACCGGTACGGTGAGACTGCCTCAGTAATAGATAAAGTACAGACGACCAACAGATACTTGAAGGATGCTGCTCACCAGCGGGGGTGGGGCTTCATTGATACATGTAATGCTAACGTTACCTATTGTCACTTATGCCCCGATGGTGTTCACCTCAATAGATTTGGCCAGGCCGCATTAGCTACGAACTTTCTTCGTTACTTGTACTCAGAATCAGGAAAGTCAACAGTCTTGGACAAGCAAGACTACCGCAAGGTACCCAGAGTTGCCTCTGGTACAACGTATGCGGAAGCTGTTCGTGCTAACCGAGGCACGGATTTTCCGGAACGAGCGTGGAAAACAAGGATGAGAACGCCAATCGCCCCAGCTACAACGCAGTCAACACAGAACAATCGCTTTCACTTCCAAAGACTACGTCACCCACTGCCATCACAAGCTACCGAATGGTTCAAGTACCAGCAGAGAACGAACCATTCCAGGAGCCACTCAATGGGTCTCAGACACAATCACCCGACTCGTGTCACACCACAAATTGCCGTGACTTAGACAACGGATCTATTCATAAACTTAAAGGTAAAGGAATTAAATTTGCCCATCTTAATATCCACAGTGCGGTTAGTAAAATAGATGAACTTAGACATTTATTTAAACTAAAGCCATTTGATGTAATTTGTTTAAATGAAACACTGTGTGATTCAACAATATCAGATGATGAAATATTGATTGATGGATATACCATTGTAAGAAAAGACAGAACTAGACACGGTGGTGGCGTTGCAGTTTACGTTTCTAATCAGATCACTTTTATGAGAAGATCTGATATCGAGTGCGAGCATCTAGAAAATATTTGGCTCGAAATAAAGTATGGCAAATGTGCACCGATATTAGTTGGATCTGTTTATAGACCACCTAGTTCTAGTAGTCTTTTCTTTGAAAAACTTGACAACGTTTTATCCGTAGCAGTAATGGACAATAAGGAAATTATTTTACTGGGTGATTTTAATTGTAATTTTGCTGATAATGTGTCAAACAGCAATACAGAAAATTTGAAGTTTTATACAGAGATGTACGGGCTTACACAGTTAATCCAGTATCCAACCAGGGTAACCAGTCGAAGCAAAACTATAATCGATTTAATCTTTGTCAACAATCCAGATGTGTATAATGACAGTGGGGTGTTTTGCACGGGTGTCAGTGATCATTTCCTTATCTACACTATCAGGAATACTAAGCGTCAACATCAGGCCCAACATGGTCATAATTATATATCATACAGGCCGCTTCATAAACTTGACGCACATCATTTTATCCAAGATTTATCTTGTCAACATTGGGACATTCTTGATACCATTGATGACATTGATTTGGCTTGTCAAAAGTGGGTTGACATGCTCATGAGTGTTGTCGATTCTCATATTCCTCTTAAGCAAAAGAAAATTCGGAAGAATGCCTGTCCATGGATACCACGTGATATTGTGGATTTAGTGAAAGAGCGAGATAAAATACACAAAGCTGCTGTTAAATCAAATAATACGGAATTATGGAGTGCATATCGCTCACTGAGAAACAGAGTCACTCACTCAATACAAAAAGAGAAGTCTGATTATTATCGTGGTATTATTTCTGATAACAGAGGAAACGGCAAGAAAATATGGAACTGTATTAATGAGGTAATATCAAAGAAAAAACCTACTTTGCCAAACATAGTTCACCACGAAGGTAAACAATGTGACAAGCCAAACGATATTGCTAATGTTTTTAATAAATATTTTATTACCTGCGCAAAGAAAGTGACCGAGAAGCTACCAGAGCAAAACAATATCAGTACATCAAACAATAATGATAGCATTCAAAATGGCTTTGATATTCAATTTGTCTCAGAAAATTATATTGTTGAGATTATAAATAAAATGAGTGTAAATAAGGCTACTGGGGACGACGATGTCAGTTGTCACCTGCTAAAAATTGCCCTGCCTGCTGTTCTCGAGTCATTAACTAAACTGGTTAACCGGTCGCTTCAATGCGGCCTGGTACCTCAAATTATGAAAAGTGCAAAGGTCATACCGGTATACAAAGCTGGGGAAAAGTCTGACGTAGGCAATTATCGACCAATCTCTATCCTTCCAGTTATCAGTAAAATTTTGGAAAAATCTGTCTATGATCAGCTATATGCATACATTAACGACAATGAACTTATGCATGCTAATCAATCCGGCTTTCGACCTTTGCACTCCACATCAACCATTTTAGCCAAACTTGTCAATCAATGGAGCAGGAATATTGAAAACGGTCAACTTAATGGAGTGGCTTTTATTGACCTAAGGAAGGCATTTGATACAATTGACCATAATATTCTTCTCATTAAATTGAAAGCACTTGACTGTTCAAATCGTACACTGAACTGGTTCTCAAGCTACTTGTCAAATCGGACTCAAAGGGTCTGTTTTAAAAAAGTTTTTTCTAATCGATTAAAGGTTGTTAGCGGAGTGCCACAAGGCTCAATTCTAGGTCCGCTATTATTCTCTATATATGTAAATTCCATGCCACCTGTAGTTACTGATGGTATGGTAGACATGTTTGCCGATGACACTACTGTTACTGTCAGCGGCAAGACGGCGAATGAAGTTGCAAACAAATTATCCGTTGCGATAGACCAAATAAGCAGATGGTTAGAGAATAATAGACTCGTGCTAAATTTTGATAAAACGAGTGTAATGATCATAGGCACAAAGGCAAAATTGAAGTACTCGAGTGAAATTACAGTGACAGTTAACCAGTGTTTAATTAAACGGGTCAACAGTACCAAATGCCTTGGAGTAATAATTGATGAAGAGTTAAAATGGACTGACCATGTTAATCGTGTTGTCAAGACGGTACAGACAAAACTTGCAATCTTGAGACGCGCAAAACCATGTGTTCCATTTCATGTACTAAAAACAATGTATAACGCTTTTGTTTTACCACACTTCGACTACTGCTCACAAATTTGGTCGGATAGGTATCAGATGCACAATGATAAATTAATTAAGTTACAGAAGTATGCAGCACGTTTAATCTTGTCTAAGGGTTTGGACACTCCATCGAGTGAACTTTTTAAAGAATTAGGATGGTTGCCATTACATGAACGATTTTTTTACCTAAGAGCAGTTTTTATGTTTAAATGTACTCATGGGCTTGCGCCGTCGTATTTAACAAATAACGTAACGCAACTTTCAGATGCACACCATTACAATACAAGAGGAGCTACAGCTAATAATTTGGTTATCCCAAAGTATAAAACGGAGTGCTACAAACACAGTCCAATCATTAATTGCACCAGAATATGGAATACCTTGAGTACTGAAATTCGTTCGGCGCCATCTCTATCACATTTTAAATCACTTCTGAAGACAAGTCTTTTAACTTCTGCCTCTTAATTATTTTAATTTTCGCTGTTTCAATTTAATTGTTTAAACCCACCCAGTTATATCTTCTTTATTTTATTGTAATATTTTAACTATTCCAATTCTTAACCTTTATTTTTTGGCCAGATTTTCCTAAATATTGAATTAGTTTTATTCTGATTCTCGTATATATTTGTGTGTATTTCTTATAGGAATTTTACTTATTTTACTCTACATGTACTTTTATTTAATTCTGTGTTATATTGTTTAATTTGTTGTTCTTGTGTTTATTGTTTTGCCATTTAATGTTTTGTGTACATTCTACTTTAAAGTATATTTAAAACTTTATTTAGGTTTTATTATTTTAATTGTATTTCCCAGGGCCCCATGGAAGACCACAAGTTTATGTGAATGGGTCTCGCTGGTAAAATAAAGATAATAATAATAATAATAATATACTAAAGCGGCAGATTCAGAGGTGAAGAAACTTCCTACACTCGTGGCTGATTTCAGGTAATGATGGAAAATAAGCAAGGAAACAAGAACTTTTTTATCCTTACCATTTGGCTTAGCTCTCATGCATCAGCAGCTCATTTTGGCTTATTATTTTAGCCCTTTTTATGGTGTAACTTGGGCATAAAAAAAATGTTATGTTGGCGTAACGGGCCCCCAAAAATAGGGTAGGTAGGTAGATATTTTTTTTTTTTTTTTTCTCTCTCAGCAATGAAAATGATATGTTTTCTAATTGTTTCAGCCGGTAGTGATACACGATAGCGTGTCCAGGTTCAATATATACACAATCCACACACACAACAATGAGAAACGATCAGAAATGGTTTCAAACGTATTTATAACTAGATTTATATAGATTTTAATCATTAAATTTCATCCCTTGAAAAAAAAATATCCAGGGTCGGCCGTATTTTTAGGGTCGGTCGGGTTACGCCAACATAACATATTTTATGCCTTAGCGTCAGTAGTCATTATTCCGTGTCGAAAGTATACCAGCCTTTTGTTAAACCCTGAACGGTTTCATTATCACATGTCAAACCAGACTTGGAACAAAACAAATTTCAGTTGGTTTTTCTGCCGTTTTTTCTACACGGGTATACAGGACAGCATGGGCGAGTTAGCGAATGTAAAGTACATAGTACGTGTTGTACGTATTCCAGCCCTTTTAAAGTTGTGCATTAGTAGTACTTTTTAGGACCTTCGAACGTATGACATAACTATGACCTATCTCCGTCGAAAATTATTCCCATTTACAAGAAATCAATTCCTATCACATATTTTAAATTGCAAACCATCGCTTCGACCTTGCTAATAAAAAGGTTTATCCTACATTTGTTTTCTTAGTCGTAATAAGTTATTGAGCCATTTTCATTTTCGAATGTTTTAGACAAACCTTGATGCAATTTGTTACATGCGGTTTGGCGCATCCATTTTATTTTATTGTTGTTATTGTTAATACTAGTCAAAAGTACCCGTGGGTGTAATATATGACCGGAAGAAGGGAAGTTGGGGATGGGGTGACGTACCCGTACCCGTACCCGTACCCGTAAGTTTAGTCAAAAGTACCAGTGGGTGTAATATATGACCGGAAGAAGGGAAGTTGGGGATGGGGTGACGTACCCGTACCCGTACCCGTACCCGTACCCGTACCCGTACCCGTACCCGTAAGTTTGGGCGAGATCGGACCAAGGACTTGGGAGGAGTAGCGAAAAACGAACATTTGACCTTTGACCCCAGTGACCTTGACCTTTCCAAAAATGAACCCCTCAAGGGCAATTCTGGGGTCAACTTACATCCACCCACCAAGTTTGGGCGAGATCGGACCAAGGACTTGGGAGGAGTAGCGAAAAACGAACATTTGACCTTTGACCCCAGTGACCTTGACCTTTCCAAAAATGAACCCCTCAAGGGCAATTCTGGGGTCAACTTACATCCACCCACCAAGTTTGGGCGAGATCGGACCAAGGACTTGGGAGGAGTAGCGAAAAACGAACATTTGACCTTTGACCCCAGTGACCTTGACCTTTCCAAAAATGAACCCCTCAAGGGCAATTCTGGGGTCAACTTACATCCACCCACCAAGTTTGGGCGAGATCGGACCAAGGACTTGGGAGGAGTAGCGAAACAAACAGACAGACAGACAAACGTTGCTCGAATTATAGTATGATACTGTTCTGCGAATGTTTTGAAATTGATTTTGATGTTAACGCATGTACTGGGTTTAATGCCAAAGCCGCTTGAACACTAAAGTTATCATAATGTGTTTAATGTGTTTAAGGGGGGGGGGGGGGGTCTTTATTATTATTATTATTTTACTTAATTGATTTAGCTCAAGACATGCATACAATTATAAATGGTTTAAACTCAGGTAGAATGTTTAACTGGTTTATTTGGGAGGCACCCCGGAAAAAAAACAATGGAGTCTAAACTTTTTAACTGAGCAGGGCATTGTTGTGCTAAGCCAATTTATTGTTCTTAGCAGCTCAATGGAAATGGCTCATAGAGCTTTGGAGGAAATACAGACCGGAAATGAAGTCACGTACCTGACAAAACAACATGAACTTGGTGAACCCTGCACATGCGGCCCCTGCACATCCGATTTACTCCAACGGTGACTCAGACTGGTTCGTCGCGTCGGGCGGTCTGTTCTTGACACGCAAAACTCGGTTGTCGCGCTCAAACGCGACCCAAGAATCTTGCACTCGGAACAGGATCACACACCACCTATTATTCGGGGTTTTACACAATCCAGTTTCGCGAGTCAAGAACAGACCGCCCGAACCCAGCCTATACCTATTGACCAATCTCATCTCAGCCACGATAACCAACCATACATGTACATGTACTTGCAACAGACTTGCAACAACCAAAATATGTTTACATATTACATTTTTACATGTTTTATTCTTGCTGGTTTACGGTCACACACGCTGGGATTCACAACTTGAAAAATAGCTATATACAATACAATTCTTATACTTTCAGCTTGTCTATATGTTTATGACCTACACAATGTTTGAATATTATCATATGTTTTGACATTTTATTCAACTCAATTCGCTTTTACAAACTTAAATATTTTCTTTGACTAGCAACGATTCAGTTATTTGTACATTACAATCTGCATAACGTGGGGATGTACACTTCAATATATAAACTTTTACTTCCGATTTGATTGGAAGCGTATTCACCACAAACCATCATAATAAGATACTATAACCTGACATTGCTGTGAACATTTTTTCTCTATCACTGTGAACATATAAATAAACTGTAAAAGAAACTCGAAAATTTCCTTCTTTAACTCCTAAACCGGGACATTTAACATATACATGGGTAAGCCCTATTGACTATCTTTACAATGAACACTTCGAATCGTTAACGGATGCGGTATTGGCAATCATCCCAACAAATATCTTTACTTTTTACAGCGTTTGCTGCTATCCCTGAATAAATGTCATGAAAATGTTGTAGGATTGGAAACAATTAGGAATTTATCAATATTTAATTGAGACAGGCGAAAAACGGAGACCAAAACCTCGGATTTATTTGGGTTCAGAAAAAAGATGCTCTAAAAAAATTTCCGTCTGACCCCCGAAGGCGATCGAGCGCTTGAAAAAGCGAACAAGCTCCAAGATCAAATAATAAATCCAAACTAAGCATTTCCAATTCTGTTAAGGAGAAATGACGAAAAAGTGGGCGTTCTTTGATTCGAATGGGCGAGGACGCGGAGCGTCCGAGACCTATTTGAATCAAAGAATGCCCACCTTTTGAGTCGTTTCTCCGACTTAAACTACGTCCCTTTTACACCCATTGTCAATATTTAAAAGGAACAACAAGTGTCTATTCTTACTAATGCTTTAAAGTATTGTTCAGTGGTATGTGAAAGCTTTGTACTGTCTGGTCTCCGTGTTGCATAACCAAACAATTGAATAAAAGTTGGGTATTAAAATGAGGGTGTTTAAAATGACCAGTACGTTGGACATCGAAGTCAGCGAATCTAAACCGGCGGGGCCCGGGCCCTTAAATTGCAAGGGACACGGTCCGGTCTTACAGGGATACCAGTGGAAATCCACACCAGCGACTTTGTGTCCAGGGGATCATCACCAATTTCCTGCCCCACTAACTACCTGTATTGTCTATAATACGCAATTTTCTTGGCTCGCTAACAATCATTCGTTTGTAGTATCGATTCTTTCAGTTTCCTTTAGCCCACAGAGTTAGTCATCACTACAGATCCTGCTAGTCGATATTCTACGTGCTTTGTTTATACCCAGCACGATATGAGACGGAGGGACTCCCCCTTAGTCTCCCATACCTATACACTCTCTAGACTATTGTTACCTAACCCACCCCCCCCCCCCTAAAAACCTAAAAAGAATTCCTGAAAAAACCACAACATTACTCAAGGACAAAGACCACCACAAAGGAGGGGGTGTTCTCTCCGTCTCATATCGTGCTGCATATGGCTTTGTTACTACCTACCTGCGTACTGTATGTCACGTGAATCTAGTTAATGGCGCAAAGGGCATAAAAATGCCGCACGCGCCATAAATCAACAACAACAACAACAACAACAACAACAACAACAACAACAACAACAACAACATCGAAGTCATTTGATGCCTTACATTCTTGTGCGTTGGGTGTGTCTCTGCTAACTCCGCTAAAATGTCTTCCAGTGATGATCCGTACATATTTTTGAGTAGGAATACGTTGGGAGATATGCTGTGTCACACTGACTCCCCAATTTATTCTGATGGTGATTTAAACCAGTATTTTGGGACATATTCGATGAGGATTTATACTCCAATGAGGATTTATACTCATTGCTCTATCTGGCGTCATTCACCGGTACGGTGAGACTGCCTCAGAAATAGATAAAGTACAGACGACCAACAGATACTTGAAGGATGCTGCTCACCAGCGGGGGTGGGGCTTCATTGATACATGTAATGCTAACGTTACCTATTGTCACTTATGCCCCGATGGTGTTCACCTCAATAGATTTGGCCAGGCCGCATTAGCTACGAACTTTCTTCGTTACTTGTACTCAGAATCAGGAAAGTCAACAGTCTTGGACAAGCAAGACTACCGCAAGGTACCCAGAGTTGCCTCTGGTACAACGTATGCGGAAGCTGTTCGTGCTAACCGAGGCACGGATTTTCCGGAACGAGCGTGGAAAACAAGGATGAGAACGCCAATCGCCCCAGCTACAACGCAGTCAACACAGAACAATCGCTTTCACTTCCAAAGACTACGTCACCCACTGCCATCACAAGCTACCGAATGGTTCAAGTACCAGCAGAGAACGAACCATTCCAGGAGCCACTCAATGGGTCTCAGACACAATCACCCGACTCGTGTCACACCACAAATTGCCGTGACTTAGACAACGGATCTATTCATAAACTTAAAGGTAAAGGAATTAAATTTGCCCATCTTAATATCCACAGTGCGGTTAGTAAAATAGATGAACTTAGACATTTATTTAAACTAAAGCCATTTGATGTAATTTGTTTAAATGAAACACTGTGTGATTCAACAATATCAGATGATGAAATATTGATTGATGGATATACCATTGTAAGAAAAGACAGAACTAGACACGGTGGTGGCGTTGCAGTTTACGTTTCTAATCAGATCACTTTTATGAGAAGATCTGATATCGAGTGCGAGCATCTAGAAAATATTTGGCTCGAAATAAAGTATGGCAAATGTGCACCGATATTAGTTGGATCTGTTTATAGACCACCTAGTTCTAGTAGTCTTTTCTTTGAAAAACTTGACAACGTTTTATCCGTAGCAGTAATGGACAATAAGGAAATTATTTTACTGGGTGATTTTAATTGTAATTTTGCTGATAATGTGTCAAACAGCAATACAGAAAATTTGAAGTTTTATACAGAGATGTACGGGCTTACACAGTTAATCCAGTATCCAACCAGGGTAACCAGTCGAAGCAAAACTATAATCGATTTAATCTTTGTCAACAATCCAGATGTGTATAATGACAGTGGGGTGTTTTGCACGGGTGTCAGTGATCATTTCCTTATCTACACTATCAGGAATACTAAGCGTCGACATCAGGCCCAACATGGTCATAATTATATATCATACAGGCCGCTTCATAAACTTGACGCACATCATTTTATCCAAGATTTATCTTGTCAACATTGGGACATTCTTGATACCATTGATGACATTGATTTGGCTTGTCAAAAGTGGGTTGACATGCTCATGAGTGTTGTCGATTCTCATATTCCTCTTAAGCAAAAGAAAATTCGGAAGAATGCCTGTCCATGGATACCACGTGATATTGTGGATTTAATGAAAGAGCGAGATAAAATACACAAAGCTGCTGTTAAATCAAATAATACGGAATTATGGAGTGCATATCGCTCACTGAGAAACAGAGTCACTCACTCAATACAAAAAGAGAAGTCTGATTATTATCGTGGTATTATTTCTGATAACAGAGGAAACGGCAAGAAAATATGGAACTGTATTAATGAGGTAATATCAAAGAAAAAACCTACTTTGCCAAACATAGTTCACCACGAAGGTAAACAATGTGACAAGCCAAACGATATTGCTAATGTTTTTAATAAATATTTTATTACCTGCGCAAAGAAAGTGACCGAGAAGCTACCAGAGCAAAACAATATCAGTACATCAAACAATAATGATAGCATTCAAAATGGCTTTGATATTCAATTTGTCTCAGAAAATTATATTGTTGAGATTATAAATAAAATGAGTGTAAATAAGGCTACTGGGGACGACGATGTCAGTTGTCACCTGCTAAAAATTGCCCTGCCTGCTGTTCTCGAGTCATTAACTAAACTGGTTAACCGGTCGCTTCAATGCGGCCTGGTACCTCAAATTATGAAAAGTGCAAAGGTCATACCGGTATACAAAGCTGGGGAAAAGTCTGACGTAGGCAATTATCGACCAATCTCTATCCTTCCAGTTATCAGTAAAATTTTGGAAAAATCTGTCTATGATCAGCTATATGCATACATTAACGACAATGAACTTATGCATGCTAATCAATCCGGCTTTCGACCTTTGCACTCCACATCAACCATTTTAGCCAAACTTGTCAATCAATGGAGCAGGAATATTGAAAACGGTCAACTTAATGGAGTGGCTTTTATTGACCTAAGGAAGGCATTTGATACAATTGACCATAATATTCTTCTCATTAAATTGAAAGCACTTGACTGTTCAAATCGTACACTGAACTGGTTCTCAAGCTACTTGTCAAATCGGACTCAAAGGGTCTGTTTTAAAAAAGTTTTTTCTAATCGATTAAAGGTTGTTAGCGGAGTGCCACAAGGCTCAATTCTAGGTCCGCTATTATTCTCTATATATGTAAATTCCATGCCACCTGTAGTTACTGATGGTATGGTAGACATGTTTGCCGATGACACTACTGTTACTGTCAGCGGCAAGACGGCGAATGAAGTTGCAAACAAATTATCCGTTGCGATAGACCAAATAAGCAGATGGTTAGAGAATAATAGACTCGTGCTAAATTTTGACAAAACGAGTGTAATGATCATAGGCACAAAGGCAAAATTGAAGTACTCGAGTGAAATTACAGTGACAGTTAACCAGTGTTTAATTAAACGGGTCAACAGTACCAAATGCCTTGGAGTAATAATTGATGAAGAGTTAAAATGGACTGACCATGTTAATCGTGTTGTCAAGACGGTACAGACAAAACTTGCAATCTTGAGACGCGCAAAACCATGTGTTCCATTTCATGTACTAAAAACAATGTATAACGCTTTTGTTTTACCACACTTCGACTACTGCTCACAAATTTGGTCGGATAGGTATCAGATGCACAATGATAAATTAATTAAGTTACAGAAGTATGCAGCACGTTTAATCTTGTCTAAGGGTTTGGACACTCCATCGAGTGAACTTTTTAAAGAATTAGGATGGTTGCCATTACATGAACGATTTTTTTACCTAAGAGCAGTTTTTATGTTTAAATGTACTCATGGGCTTGCGCCGTCGTATTTAACAAATAACGTAACGCAACTTTCAGATGCACACCATTACAATACAAGAGGAGCTACAGCTAATAATTTGGTTATCCCAAAGTATAAAACGGAGTGCTACAAACACAGTCCAATCATTAATTGCACCAGAATATGGAATACCTTGAGTACTGAAATTCGTTCGGCGCCATCTCTATCACATTTTAAATCACTTCTGAAGACAAGTCTTTTAACTTCTGCCTCTTAATTATTTTAATTTTCGCTGTTTCAATTTAATTGTTTAAACCCACCCAGTTATATCTTCTTTTTTTTATTGTAATATTTTAACTATTCCAATTCTTAACCTTTATTTTTTGGCCAGATTTTCCTAAATATTGAATTAGTTTTATTCTGATTCTCGTATATATTTGTGTGTATTTCTTATAGGAATTTTACTTATTTTACTCTACATGTACTTTTATTTAATTCTGTGTTATATTGTTTAATTTGTTGTTCTTGTGTTTATTGTTTTGCCATTTAATGTTTTGTGTACATTCTACTTTAAAGTATATTTAAAACTTTATTTAGGTTTTATTATTTTAATTGTATTTCCCAGGGCCCCATGGAAGACCACAAGTTTATGTGAATGGGTCTCGCTGGTAAAATAAAGATAATAATAATAATAATAATATACTAAAGCGGCAGATTCAGAGGTGAAGAAACTTCCTACACTCGTGGCTGATTTCAGGTAATGATGGAAAATAAGCAAGGAAACAAGAACTTTTTTATCCTTACCATTTGGCTTAGCTCTCATGCATCAGCAGCTCATTTTGGCTTATTATTTTAGCCCTTTTTATGGTGTAACTTGGGCATAAAAAAAATGTTATGTTGGCGTAAATGTTATGTTTTTTTTTTCTCTCTCAGCAATGAAAATGATATGTTTTCTAATTGTTTCAGCCGGTAGTGATACACGATAGCGTGTCCAGGTTCAATATATACACAATCCACACACACAACAATGAGAAACGATCAGAAATGGTTTCAAACGTATTTATAACTAGATTTATATAGATTTTAATCATTAAATTTCATCCCTTGAAAAAAAAATATCCAGGGTCGGCCGTATTTTTAGGGTCGGTCGGGTTACGCCAACATAACATATTTTATGCCTTAGCGTCAGTAGTCATTATTCCGTGTCGAAAGTATACCAGCCTTTTGTTAAACCCTGAACGGTTTCATTATCACATGTCAAACCAGACTTGGAACAAAACAAATTTCAGTTGGTTTTTCTGCCGTTTTTTCTACACGGGTATACAGGACAGCATGGGCGAGTTAGCGAATGTAAAGTACATAGTACGTGTTGTACGTATTCCAGCCCTTTTAAAGTTGTGCATTAGTAGTACTTTTTAGGACCTTCGAACGTATGACATAACTATGACCTATCTCCGTCGAAAATTATTCCCATTTACAAGAAATCAATTCCTATCACATATTTTAAATTGCAAACCATCGCTTCGACCTTGCTAATAAAAAGGTTTATCCTACATTTGTTTTCTTAGTCGTAATAAGTTATTGAGCCATTTTCATTTTCGAATGTTTTAGACAAACCTTGATGCAATTTGTTACATGCGGTTTGGCGCATCCATTTTATTTTATTGTTGTTATTGTTAATACTAGTCAAAAGTACCCGTGGGTGTAATATATGACCGGAAGAAGGGAAGTTGGGGATGGGGTGACGTACCCGTACCCGTACCCGTACCCGTAAGTTTAGTCAAAAGTACCAGTGGGTGTAATATATGACCGGAAGAAGGGAAGTTGGGGATGGGGTGACGTACCCGTACCCGTACCCGTACCCGTACCCGTACCCGTAAGTTTGGGCGAGATCGGACCAAGGACTTGGGAGGAGTAGCGAAAAACGAACATTTGACCTTTGACCCCAGTGACCTTGACCTTTCCAAAAATGAACCCCTCAAGGGCAATTCTGGGGTCAACTTACATCCACCCACCAAGTTTGGGCGAGATCGGACCAAGGACTTGGGAGGAGTAGCGAAAAACGAACATTTGACCTTTGACCCCAGTGACCTTGACCTTTCCAAAAATGAACCCCTCAAGGGCAATTCTGGGGTCAACTTACATCCACCCACCAAGTTTGGGCGAGATCGGACCAAGGACTTGGGAGGAGTAGCGAAAAACGAACATTTGACCTTTGACCCCAGTGACCTTGACCTTTCCAAAAATGAACCCCTCAAGGGCAATTCTGGGGTCAACTTACATCCACCCACCAAGTTTGGGCGAGATCGGACCAAGGACTTGGGAGGAGTAGCGAAAAACGAACATTTGACCTTTGACCCCAGTGACCTTGACCTTTCCAAAAATGAACCCCTCAAGGGCAATTCTGGGGTCAACTTACATCCACCCACCAAGTTTGGGCGAGATCGGACCAAGGACTTGGGAGGAGTAGCGAAACAAACAGACAGACAGACAAACGTTGCTCGAATTATAGTATGATGATGATGATTTGTAATCCTTGCTATGTCTAATAACTATATTTGATTAAGAAATAGTATGGAAATAGTGGAATGAAAGAGTTTTTATAGGGAAAACAATTAACATTTTCCCATATATCATGTACAAAACTCAACATTTCAAAGTTCTTTTTCATAACATTGTACCTTAGCGACATATTGATAAATGTGAACTTTAAACATCCATAACTTGTTCACGGAATGTCCGATTGAAGCACACATTTAACTAACAATTTCATTAATTGTTTTTTTATTTTATCATTGTGAACATTCATTTTGATATGTTTTTATTGCTTTTTAAGATGGGAAACTGGGTAAAAAAAAATAGGAGGTGCGTTTTGTGTGGTAACAGCCGATGTATGCAGTAACACGTTAAGCTGCTCATCATACGAAAGAAAAAGAGGCATCGGTTAAATCTGAAGCATTCAAATTTACAAAAAGGTGAATAACATGAAGTAGTCTGGTGCCAGGAGAGAGCAGTCGGTATCACACACTGTTGTCTCGACACCAGACTTCAGGCTGGACTTTATTTGTACATTATAGGAAACAGTTGAAATTACTTTAGCTGTCATCACTGACGCCACATGTGAACATTGCTCTAAAATGCAATTTTACCAGCAATTTTTTGTTTAACCTTTCAAATTACTTCTAGAAACAAATGGGGCGTTTTAGGTATAAACTCTGGGAGAAAATGACCTTATTTGGTTTCATCTTGTGTTTTTCTGATAATAATAAATTTCTCATTGATTTTAGATATCACATGCAGTCAATTGTTTTATTTGTAATTTATGACCATTTATTTGCTAAAAAAATTAAAACAATTTTTTTAATAAAAATTCAAAAAGTCAAAATATAGTCAATTTTTATAAAAATGAATATTATGTCGCCAAAAAATAGTTATATACAGGAATGCAAAGCTCACAACGTCAGCTTTCAATTAGTATATAATAGAACTCCATGGCCCCTTCGGTTCTGGAGATATGACATGTTTGCATATTGATTACTTCCATGGAGTTCAAAATAAAATAAACTGAGAAAACAGCGCTGTATGCTGCGCGCGTAGGCCGCCAATGCGGGCGCCCTCTGATGTACGCCGTAGACCACGCTATGGCCACCCTTACTCACATCGGCCTTATAGTCTCTCGGAAAACGTGTCGATTTGCATGCGCATGTGACGTTGCATAATTATGTGATGTAACAGAAACTTGACCAATGAGTTAGCGATTATGCATGTAGCAATGTAGCATCATTCGATTATGCACGCAACATCACACGCGCATGCAAATGTACACAATTCCGCTCGTAATTTCCCGAGCGATTATGCGAGTTAGCCAAGACGACATATTCGAAGATCATGGCGAAGGTCAAGGCTAACCCCTTACAATGTTTAATTTATCTAAACAATAAAACAAAAAGGCCAATTTTATAAAAATGCAAGGCTATAACCCCTTACATTTTTTTTCTTAAAGAAAAGTACATTTTTAGTCAATTTAAATAAGGCCACATAAAAAAAATTACTTGTTTAGCGTCCGGCCACTTCAAATTTTTAGGGTCGGGAGGGAGGTTTTTTTTTTAGTTTTTTTTTTATACAGGGTGTCCACACCAGAGGAAGACGTGCACCAATGTTGCCCACTGTACATCTCGGATGGCATACTGGGGATGTATTAAGGTTTAATTCCAAACTTTGCTTAAAAGAACAGTTTTATTCAATGTTAAACAGTACAATATCCAATAAAACTGTCAAAAGATTAAAAAGAAAAGATGTTTTTTTCACATTTTAAGCTACTTTGTTTGTAAGCAAGCAGCCGCGGCGAACTGCACTCGAAGGCAATGTAATGCAATAGTTTTACATATATGAGGCAGTCTCGTTATTGACTGTGTGTTCTCCCCCCCCCCCCCCCCCCCCCCCCCCTCAAAAATAAACCATCCCATAAAAAAACCGTCCAATCTTGTTCTTCCTTCTAACAATCTCTTCTTTTCATTGGGTGTAAATTATATGCCACAAAGTGACATTTCCCAGCCTATTGAAATTTCAAAGTCTACTGGCTGATACAATGTATACATTTTGTAGGTCAGCTGTCAATCATTGTCTGGATTTCTTACCCCTACTTGGAATATATTCGGAAAATACTCCCGAATATTTCTCCTGTGGTTTTACTTTATTTCTCTTGCACTATAAAGCGTTTATTTTGTAAAATTACATCACGGAACCATTATAAATTAAAAAATGTAACGAGCTCTTACAATTTCCACGAAATAGATCGTTTTTGTTAAAGACAAGAAAAACGGAAAATAAATCGTATTAAATTTTGCCCCTAAATTTGTTGGAAAAATGTTTAGGAGCTCAAAATATAAGGTGTTAAGGTTCCGTTTATTTGTTTTTCTCTTCCTTTTTAAAAAACAATGAAAACAGAAATAAATGTTATTAAATAAACCTGGAATTGATTTCGCTAGCCTTGTAGTTGTCAGGTGTACCTGTATGTCGATTTTCTTATATATCAGAAAAACCAAGAATAAATCGTATTATTATTTACCCCTGAAATCGGTTGGGAAAATTTTAGAAGTTCATTCAAATAAGTCTTTAAGTATCCTTTCTCCTTTTTTTTCTTTAAAAACAAAGACAATAACATAATTAACCTTAGGAATATAACCTTTTTTCTGTTCATCTTAATACATTTTGTAAATAGGTACGGCAAACTTTTGCAAAATTACTTACAGCAAACTTAATGACCATCGGTTGGGTCTAGAGAAAAATAAATTCACTCCAGGAATACACCGACCAGGGCCTATTAAATTAATTCTGTATCTGCCTGGCAAGGGTTGGCGTAAGTAAATACAATGTATCTTTGTTGGAGATAAGCGGGCCTGAACAACATTCTTTGAGTAGCACTTTGTGTTGAGAGAATGTCTGTGCTGAAAGAAGAAAGTCAACACCCAATGACAATGAAGATTTTTTTAACTGGACCTCAGGATTGGATAACAATCTTGTCACTCGGGAAGTGGTGAGCCGCGGTTCTGAGGCTTTGATGTTGGTCTTTTCAAGAAACTCGGTTGGGTCATTGTAATCTTTTAGGAACTGGTATTGCGATTTTCGATAAGCTTCTACGGACGTGTGCGCTTATGCTTATCTTTGCATTTTTTTCACTAGACCGCTGGACTACTTAGGAAAGGGTTTTGACTAGACCGCCGATGTTTTGACTAGAATTTGGCTAGCGGACCAGCGTTAAGGTCGAACCCAAATGTTTAAGTTTCTGCCGATAGGTGCGCTGGCACCGGAAATTTCGTCTGCTAGCGTTTGCAACAGTAGAAAATGCACTGTGGCGGTCTTTTAGCGCATTTTAAAAAAAATAAAAAATAAAAAAAAAAAGTGGTCGGGTGGGTTTTTCAGGGTCGGGCGGGGACGCTAAACAAGTATTTTTTTTTATGTGGCCTAAAATTACAAGTGAACAAAGAAATTGGCAAGGCGTTGAACCTGCGACCTCTAGAATTCCGGTCGGGCGATCTACAAACTGAGCTATCTTGCCCTATGCTGGTGGTGTTCCAAATGGTCAGTATCTTTGTTCGAGGGCATAACAAATTTTATCCCTCAAAGATCAAATTATTTATAAGCAGGAACATGGAATTACCGCGTAGGCCGCTTCAGGCCCAATGCGTGTATAAACCGCACTGAGTCTAAGCCGCAAGAAAACTGTACATACATAAAAGACAAGAGGGTGACTGGAAAGTTTTCCAACGGCATAAACCAATCAGATCACGGGAATGCTAACCAATATTCATGCGGTGTTATACCACGGCAAACCAAGCCATGCGGCCACTTTGGTCTCAGCCTTCGGCGAATGAACACTTTGAAAACGTTCGGCGAATAAACACATTGAATACGTCTTAACAAATTTATTTTTCGTCTTGGAAATATTAATTTGCGTCTGGTATAACTCCTCATTTCGGATCAAGCCCGGAACTTTGTGAGCGGAGATATCATTTTTCGGCTGACATAACTTCTCATTTCGGATCAAGCCCGATCATTGTGAGCGGAGATATTTTCCGTCTTGGACATATTGTTATCGTCCGATATAACTTTAATTTCGGATCAAGCCCGGAGCATTGTGAGCGGAGCCGGACAGGGGACATCCTGTACTCCTGTACACAGCAATAATGCCTCGCGTGAAGCGCGGCGCCCAGCCCCCGGCACGACTGCGGGGGGACGATGTGGACGTCCCGCCTCCGCCAAAACGGCCGGCAGCGCCACGACGGCCTCGCGGGCGGCCACCAAAGGCAACCACGGCAACTGCCATGCCACGGGGAGGGCCCACCAGCACAACGGTGACACAACCGACCGTAACAGAGGGTGCTTCGGGATCCGGACAGCGAGCTGCTCCAGGGAGGGGTGAGTCGACTACCATCGGTAGCTCTACTAGTACTGATCACGGGATAACTGACATTACAGATTTCGCGTATTTGGCCGATAATCTTGGTCAGGCACGCCCGATGCCGCCAGCCACGGTGGACATGGTCGGTGGGACAAGTACCGCCGGTCAATTCGACTCCCCAACGCTCCTGCCCAGTGTTTATAACCCACTGGGCTTTCACGTTCCCATCTCTGTCAAGGAAAAAATTTGGAATAGTGCCTATGTTAATTTAGCACTACTTTGCGCAGATACCGTACCTGCGGCGGCCGCTTTAGCAAGGGCAGACGAGGGCGAGGAGCTTACGCTAGCTATGGAGGGCAACCGCATGGTTGTCCGAAAGGTAAACCCCTTGCATTCCAAAAAAATTGATTCTGTCGATAAATGGTCGTCGGCTTTCCACACGTTCATGTCAATTTTCCTCATGCGCCATCCAGCACGCGCGACCGAACTGCTAAAATATGCAGAAACGGTACGGCTCGCGGCGCGCCAATTTCCGGGTTTCGGCTGGCGCAGCTACGACGAGCAATTTCGGCTTCGGCAGGAATCGAATCCGAGTCGTAGCTGGGGGAACATTGACACTGAACTGTGGCTAACAGTGGCTGCCGCGGGTACGGTGGCAACCATGGCACATGGCAGCTCCAGCGGGCCCCGTAATGATAAGACTAGTTATAAGCAGACGGCCATGCCAGGCCAGGGGTTATGTTTTGCATTTAATGGGCCACAGGGCTGCCATTTCCATTCATGTAAATTTAGGCATGTATGTAGTAAGTGTGCACATGGGGGCCATGGGGCCGTCGTTTGTAAAGTAGGGCCTTCGTCTAGTTCCCCTTATGCTTGGCGGAAAAACCCTTCTTCCAGAATTAACGCAACTAACGTAGCAGGTGCCACTGCCATGACATCCACACTTGGGCGCAAACACAACACCAGTCAAAATACTGGTGCTCCAAAACACTCCCACGGCGCTCCGAACATGAATTCGAAAGCCGGAGGAGGGGGGAATTCTTTTCGTCCCCCCAACTCCAATTAAACTATTTGTGCTGCGCAAGTGGCTAATGGGCTACCCCACAGCCGACGCAAAGATTCTAGAGGAGGGGTTTTCTAAGGGTTTTTCATTGAGGTACACAGGCCCCAGATGCAGTCGCCAGGCCACCTGCTTATCGTCAGCGGCGGCTAGGCCAGACATAGTTAAAGAGAAACTGGCTAAGGAAATTAACATGAATAGGATAGCTGGCCCCTTTCCCTCTCCACCTTTTCCTACATTACAGTGTTCCCCCATAGGCCTAGTGCCAAAACGCGAACCAAACTCGTTTAGGCTTATCCATCATTTGTCATTCCCCACAGGCAGTTCAATAAATGACTTCATTGATAAGAACGAGTCCCGGGTTAACTACGCATCGTTCGATGCAGCCGTTGATCTAGCTATGTCAGCGGGCCAAGGGGGGTGGCTGGCTAAATCCGACATAAAATCGGCCTTTCGGCTTCTCCCCATTAACCCCGACGATTATGATCTTTTGGGTTTTATGTTTGAAGGGCAGTATTATTATGATAAGTGCCTGCCAATGGGCTGTACAATATCGTGCTCTCTTTTCGAGAAATTTAGTACCTTTCTGGAATTTAAGGTCAAGGAGGTGGCGAATAGTACTTTGGTAACGCACTACTTAGACGATTTTTTGTCCTACGCCTCGTGCGCGGCGACCCTTCAAGTTTTCGAACAAGTTTGTGCGGTTTTGGGGGTGCCCATTGCCCAGGAAAAAACGGAGGGCCCCTCCCAAAAAATGACATATCTGGGTCTCGAGATTGACACGGTGCACAAGCAAATTTGTGTCCCAATGGCTAAAGTGCGGGCGCTGCGTGAGCAATTAGAACACACGATGCGCTGCCGTAAAATCACATTAGTCCGCATGCAGTCCTTAATCGGTTCACTCAATTTTTTATGCAAGGCTATCGCACCTGGCCGCGCATTCATGGGCCGCCTTATTGCTCTCACGCGTGGCGTGGCTTTGCCGCATCATAAAATTCGACTGACTAAAGGGGCCAAGTTGGACTTACTTATGTGGAATGCATTTCTCACTCATTTTAATGGGGTGTCCGCTATTCAGGACAGCGAATGGCGGTCAAACACAGCTTTGCAGTTATACACTGATGCAGCAGCTAGTATTGGATTTGGGGCATATTTTGGCGACAGGTGGTTTCAAGGCAAATGGCAACCCGAATTAATGCAGACTTCCCCTTCGATTGCGTTTTTAGAATTTTTTCCTATCATGGTGGCGGTCCGTTGTTGGGGACACGTACTGGCCAATCAACGGGTCATGTTTCACTGCGACAATGTTGCAGTCGTGCAAATTATCAACCGACAAACGTCGCGCTGCCCAAAGATCATGCACCTTTTGCGGATGTTCGTGATCGATTGCTTAACATTCAATATCCATTTTAAGGCTACCCATGTCCCCGGCACAATCAATGATATTGCCGATGCTTTGTCTCGTTTCCAGACAAACAGATTTCGGGATGCTCATCCGCTAGCGGCCGCTGCAATGACTCCGTTGCCCAGCCTACCCCAAACCTGGTAGGCGACGAAATGACTCGTCTGCTGTCGGTAGCTTTTTCGTCACATACACACAAGTCGTACACTTGCGGTTTGAACGCGTTCTGTAAATTTAAAGAAAGGGACATTTCCGCTTTGCCTGCACAAGTCAGTGATATCAGAGAGTTTGTAGCTTGGCTATCTTTACAGGGTTTAGCTCCCGCCACGATTACCACTTATCTTGCCGGGGTTGCATGTTATCACAAAATTAATGGGTGGCCGGATCCAACCAAAGATTTTCTGGTTTCCAAACTTCTTGAGGGTTGCCGGAGGGACCATAATGCAGGGGACAAACGCTTGCCAATGTCGTTGCCAATTCTTTCCAAATTAATTCTGACATTTCAGCAGGTCTGTTTTTCGCATTACGAGGCTTCCCTATTTAAAGCAGTAGTGCTTAGTGCCTTTTTTGGCTTTATGCGTTTGGGAGAATTCGCTGCAAACTCAAAGCACGAAACGCAAGACTCTCTCCTCCACATTTCAGATATACACATCACCGGTTGGGGGACTCCAACCGCTGCCGTTTTAGTTTCCTTTAACCACAGTAAAAATAATAAAACGGGAGCCCCCCAAAAGATACTGCTGAATTCCTCACGCAACCCCGATTTATGCCCTGTACGGGCCCTGCACGCCTATGTGGCAATTCGCCCCCAATGCCAAGGCCCGTTATTTTGTCATTTTGATGGCACTCCATTAACAGCATACCAGTTCAATGCAATCTTGAAAAAAGCCCTGTCCTTTTGTGGGCTGCAAGGAGGCCATTATCGTGCCCACTCATTTCGCATAGGCGCGGCCACGACGGCTTATGAATTGGGGGTCCCTCCAACGGACATTCAACGCATGGGTCGCTGGCGATCGGACGCTGTATTTACTTATATTCGTCCCAATCCTACGGTCAATATGCCAGGAATATAAGGATACTGACAACATTAGGATATAAGAATTCCCTTGTTTGCACTAATTTGACAGGTCCCGTGTGGATCGTTGGGGATTCCCTCATTCGCTGGGTAGCGCAGCCTTTGGATCCCAATATCACTGTGTTGTGGCAAGGCAAAAGCGGTGCCGGACTAAACGATCTTCCTGAATTACTACAAAGTATACAAGGGCCCCTTCCTTCCGTTATCATTGTACATTTGGGTTCAAATGACCTGGGCAATATTGATTTTTTCTCGATGCGACAACGCGTTGTGATTTTTATGCAGTTTTGTAGAAATACATATCCAGATACACTTTTGCTCTGGTCTGAAATACTCCCCAGGGCGTTCTATTACGGGGCCAATCCCCAGGACAGTATGGACAGGCAACGGCGAGCAGTTAACCGCTGGGCAAGGTCCCGCTGCGGCAGATTGGGCGCAATCAGTTTAAATCACCCCCAAATCATTCGAACCCATTTTCACTTGTATAGGCAAGATGGGGTGCATCTTTCACCCGCTGGCAATACAATTTTCAGGGAAAATTTTCAGTCGGCCATTCGACACTTCATGTACGGTTAGTTGTAGGCCTACCGTATTTGGAGCGATGAATGTTCGAATTGGGTTGTTTTTCTTTCCTTGGCCGCGCGAGCGCGTGTGGCCTTTTTGGTGCAAGTGAAATAAAACAGCCCATGAGTTTTTCCCGGCTTTGTTAATATAAAGGGCCATGATCTATACCAATTAAAGGAACGATTTAACAATTTAGCCCTAACTTAGATTATTGTTGTTAACAGGTGATCGCTCGTCCCCTGAGTCAGTACAACAGGGGATGAGCACCGTTCCTTCCTTCTGTAAGTACAAACCAAGGAACGAACGGGCCTGTAAACTATATAGTGTGTATGTATTCTAGTTTTGTCTTGTTAAAAGGATTGTATATACGTGTAGTTTGATGTCTTGCAGATGTTGGCTATCATTGTGCAAATGGTGGCAGTTAACTGACCTAACGGTAGGTTGACCTGGTCTCCTGGCGGGGTCAACAAACCAGGTCACTCGATGATCGAAACACTAACTTCACAAGAAAATTGGTTCTGGGCCTTTGATGCCCAGGGGCTGTTGGCGCCCATTGTGTAGAATGATTAATGGTCTAGGCTGATGGTGCCTAGGGGCTTATGGTGCCCAAACTCTGACATTGGTACAGAGCTGATGGTGCTCTGGGGGCTGTTGGTGCCCCATAGCAAGTGAAGTTAAATACCTGTGGTGATACACAATTCCCGGTGGCCCCTCATAAAACGGTAGCCGGGAAAATTGTTTTGAGAACGTTTTCAATAAAATTCGTTTGGCTGAGGCGTATAACCACACAAATCGTGACTGTGTCCGTATCATTTATTTATCTGCTTATAACAAATTTTATCCCTCAAAGATCAAATTATTTATAAGCAGGAACATGGAATTACCGCGTAGGCCGCTTCAGGCCCAATGCGTGTATAAACCGCACTGAGTCTAAGCCGCAAGAAAACTGTACATACATAAAAGACAAGAGGGTGACTGGAAAGTTTTCCAACGGCATAAACCAATCAGATCACGGGAATGCTAACCAATATTCATGCGGTGTTATACCACGGCAAACCAAGCCATGCGGCCACTTTGGTCTCAGCCTTCGGCGAATGAACACTTTGAAAACGTTCGGCGAATAAACACATTGAATACGTCTTAACAAATTTATTTTCCCACCACCTCCCCAACTTCCTCCTCTTTGAGAGGGCCTTTTTGGTGCAAGTGAAATAAAACAGCCCATGAGTTTTTCCCGGCTTTGTTAATATAAAGGGCCATGATCTATACCAATTAAAGGAACGATTTAACAATTTAGCCCTAACTTAGATTATTGTTGTTAACAGGTGATCGCTCGTCCCCTGAGTCAGTACAACAGGGGATGAGCACCGTTCCTTCCTTCTGTAAGTACAAACCAAGGAACGAACGGGCCTGTAAACTATATAGTGTGTATGTATTCTAGTTTTGTCTTGTTAAAAGGATTGTATATACGTGTAGTTTAATGTCTTGCAGATGTTGGCTATCATTGTGCAAATGGTGGCAGTTAACTGACCTAACGGTAGGTTGACCTGGTCTCCTGGCGGGGTCAACAAACCAGGTCACTCGATGATCGAAACACTAACTTCACAAGAAAATTGGTTCTGGGCCTTTGATGCCCAGGGGCTGTTGGCGCCCATTGTGTAGAATGATTAATGGTCTAGGCTGATGGTGCCTAGGGGCTTATGGTGCCCAAACTCTGACATTGGTACAGAGCTGATGGTGCTCTGGGGGCTGTTGGTGCCCCATAGCAAGTGAAGTTAAATACCTGTGGTGATACACAATTCCCGGTGGCCCCTCATAAAACGGTAGCCGGGAAAATTGTTTTGAGAACGTTTTCAATAAAATTCGTTTGGCTGAGGCGTATAACCACACAAATCGTGACTGTGTCCGTATCATTTATTTATCTGCTTATAATAAGTCATAAACACCAGAATGCCGTTTAGCCAGGGATCACACCCAATTGTACGATACAACCTGGGAAGCGACATTGTGGGGATCACTCAATAAGGATACGACGTTTTATTTTATAATACTCAAATAAACCACAAGTAAAACTGAGTTTGCATTATTTGTAAATGTGCATATTCACATAGTCAGTTTCTCTTGTTGTTTATTTGTGTAATTTTAATAAAAATCCAAGGCTATTAACTAACCCCTTGCAATTTAAATGTTTTCCCCAAAGTAATTATTTTATTAATTTTAATAAAAATACAAGGCTAACACCTTACAATTTAAATGTTTTCCAAAAAGTCAAATATTAGACAAATAAAAACAAAAATGCAACACTACACCCTTACAATGTTACCTCTATTTCCAATATACCGGACTTGTGCCAACCAGTAGTATTAGGTTTGTAAAAACGGAGTTTTAACTGCAGACCTCAACCACACCTAATAATACAAAGATACACACAATAATTCAGTTTCATTAAAGGTTCTTTAGTAGTAGGGATGTGCCGCTTGTAAACCAAATCTTAAAAAACTCAATTTGGTGTGTGCCACTTTTGAACTCAATTTAGTCTAACAAAAAAACTAGTCTTATTTATCTTGCGAGAGCGCCCTCTATGGGTTAAATAAAAAAACAATAAATGGCAAACTAAAATTAATTTTAAAATAGCGCCATCAACAGAGGGCGCTATTTTATTTTATTTTCATTGATTACAGTTTTAATAATATAACTAAAATTAACTTCTAAAAATCTGCCAGTGCCCTTTAGGTTTTTTACTGGCAGTCTCCTTCTCTCAAAATGATGTCATGTCTATATTTAGAAAAGGAGACTGGCAGTCTCCTTCTCTCAAAATAGACTTTTTTTAAAATGATGTCATGTCTATATTTAGAAAAGGAGACTGGCAGTCTCCTTCTCTCAAAATAGACTTTTTTAAAAATGATGTCATGTCTATATTTAGAAAAGGAGACTGCCAGTCTCCTTCTCTCAAAATAGACTTTTTTACAAATGATGTCATGTCTAAAATTACACAGGTCCACAGTGATTACAAATACAATCTTTATGGTGTTTCCATCTTTCGCCTAATGCTGGAGTGATACTAAAATACGTCTTAATTAATCTCTTATTTTTTCTGAAAAAAGTTAAGGGTAGACGACAGTTAAGTAATTGGGGATATTCTTTTACCAGTTTGTGAAATTCCCTCAATATTTTAGCCCAATGTTTTCTTATGTCACAATTTTGTTCTAACCATGTATCAAAATTTGGTAAAAATACCTCGCCCTTTTTTTTATCTCGCCGAAATGTTTGAAATGAAATTTCTAACCAGTTCCCAAAATTTGCCGCGCTAAACAAACCCCTGTTTTCCCCCTCTTTATACTTTCCACCGAATTCTTTTACGCGTTGTTCTAAATCCCTTAAATTGTGTCGTTCATTACCTGGTAAAGGAATATCTTCCCAATTACGTAACTGTCGTGGCATATTATAAGTATTTTTTAGTTTGTTGTACATTTCTTCGGGAGTCGGGGTATTTTTCTTTATTTTGGGCTGTTCCTCTACTTCTTCATCATTTTCTTGGACTTTTAAAGTTGGCAGTGGTGGCGGACTAAAGTTATTTGGTGCGTGGTTTAGGGTCTCCAAGGCTTCTTCATGCAGACCGTCGGTGATGAGTCTTTTTGCCTCAGCGACTAGTTGGTGGTATTGGTGAAATTGGTGCACCACCCACTCGCCGCTTGTGTCGATGAGGCGATTGGCTTCATCGACGTCTTCCCTCATATAAGTGAGTTTGAGGACTTGCCTTGGAAACGTCATGATACTAAAGCAAATAAAAATACAAGAATAGATAGAGTTTTAATATCATAGCAATTATTCTTTTGAGCTACTCACGTAAACAACATTAGAAGAATACATATTTAAACATTTATATTCTCACCTTTCAAATATAATCCGCCAGTTGTTTTTCTAACGTCTGTGATAGAGGAGAGATGGTAGTGAGTGAGACGATCTGTGATAAATTTGTAGAGTACAGTTTTAATATCATAGCAATTATTCTTTTGAGCTACTCACGTAAACAAAACAATTATATTCTCTTACCTTTTTTAGTAGCTGAGTTCTGGGTTAAAAGTAAAACACACGGGGCCTGGCTCGCTGTCTTATGCAAAAACTGTTTTAGCTCACGCTGTACGAACTAAAGGCTGTTTTGGCTTGACTCACGCTGTATGAAACGGCTGGCTAATGCTGCAGTATTTATACAAAACCACCACCCCTCAGTGTGGCTGTATGGAAAACTACTGGCCACGCTGTCCAAAGGTTGTTTGTTTTGCCTGTGAAGGGCGGTGGGTTTGTTTGTATAAATTCTCCTGGTTGAGAGCAACACCGACCAAAGGTTGTTTGTTTTGACAGTAACAGGATATGAAATGCAATTAGTTTTTTGTTTGAGAGCCACGCTGACAAAAGGTTGTTTGTTTTGTCTGTAACAAGATAAGATATGAAATGCAATTAGCTAGCCGCGCTGACAAAAGGTTGTTTGTTTTGTCTGTTAGCTAGCCACGCTAACCAAAGGTTGTTTTTTGTCGGTTTAAGCTGTAAGTTTTTGGGGGTTTCAAATGTCATCGCGTTTGGCACAAAAAGGCGGAGCTGATGGATAAGGAGGAGGTTGATCGAAATAAATTGTATTTATTGTGAAGCTGTAAGTTTTTCGATAATTCCTTTTTTTTCCTTCAAAACCAACTCTTCCACACGTTTCTTAATCTGTGATTCCATATCGCTCTCACCTTTCTTTTCTGACAGCAAGCTGTCGGACCTGATAGCCTCTTTCATATCGTTAAATTGCCTCAGTTCCTTCAACACCAAAGCGTACTCTTCGTGGGATATATCGCCGTCCTCTATAGCTTGAGAAATAAGATCTCTTACGCTGTTGAGCTTAGCCTCGGCCAAGACTCTAATCTCGTCGTGTTTTTTAGCTTTACGTCTAAATCGCTTGCTAAAATATTTTAGCAAGAGCGCGGCGCAACCAAAACTCAAGGCTACTCCCTCTAACGCAAAACCAACGGGTGACGTAATGGCACCGCTTATAGCTGCGATTCCCAAACCCCCACAAATTACTCCACTCGCCTCAGCTAGGTTTTCTGTTGTAGATAATGTCGTAATTAACTTACCGTATTTTTTACACAACGCGCTTCGCTGTTCTCGTTGCGCCAATATATCTTTTTGAACTTCTTCGATCTTTTGCAATCGAAACACCCTCGTACTAGCACCATCTTCGATGGTACTTTTTAGATCAGGATAAATACTAGTCGTCATTTTACAAAAGTAACTAAAATATTTCTACGTTAAAAATTATCTCTTTACCTCTGTTATCTAACACCTCGCCAAGACCGTTTTTTAACGAAAACGTGAGGCTGTTTATGTTATCGCTGACTAACTCTTTTGAACACTTGTTATATTTGATATAAATTGGTTCTTGGGGATTGTTTGAACGAGCAGCCTCACCCGATAAAGGTATACTCTCCAACAGGTTGGTTTGTTTTCCGTTAACAAAATTTGAATGCGTAGACAGTTCTTCGCAATGTAAAAAAACCTTGCTGTATAGATTTAGGTTAAATTTTCCAAAATGATTACCACCATAAAGCCAACCCCTAGGTAAACCTAACAGTTTAGACAAATTACCTGATAGTTTTATGCGATTTTGTTCGGGAATGGATATATAAAACAGTTCATCGGATAAGGTCTCTATGGATATATTGTGAAAATTTGTTATAAAATATTTAAAAGAATAAAGATTCCATCGATCGTGAACAACGTGATATTCCTCCTGATCGACAATTTGATCTGACGCCGGATCATTTGTTTTACCCGTAAAACTCTCCCACAGTACAGACGCTTTTTTGTTGAGGTTATAAAAACCCAAATCTAACGCAAAGTTGTTTAACTTCATGCGACGGTCACCCCCGACGTTATCTATAGGTCGCGATAATTCAAAGGTCTGCTCGTTATCCGTCATGACAAACGTATGAGACTGCATTTTACAAAAGTAACTAAAATATTTTTACGTTTAAAATTATATCTTTACCTCTATTATCTAAGACCTCGCCAAGACCGTTTTTTAACGAAAACGTGAGGCTGTTTATTTTATCGGCTACTAACTCTTTCGGAGAATTGTCGTATTTTACGTAAATTGGATCTTGTGGGTCGCTCGATAAAGGTATACTCTCCAACAGGCTAGTTTGCTTTCCGTTTAAAAAATTTGAATGCGTAGACAGTTCTTCACAATGTAAAAAAACCGTGTTGTAAAGATTTAGCCTAAATCTTCCAAAATAAGATTCAGTTAAATCCTCGTTTCTGATCAGATAACTGGTTAAACCTAAAAGTTTAGTTATATTCCTCGTTAGTCTTATATTTACTGAAACATCGGGCACAAAAGACAAATAAAATAGTTTATCGTTTATCGGAGTGATGGTCACAGATTTAATATCTTTTTTAAAACTATCTATAAAAGAATAAATATTCCATCGACCGGGTGTGATAAGGACCGGACCTGCTTTGGAACTAGACCGAGTAGATATCCAATACCGTATTATCTCTGCTTTCTCGACGTTATAAAAACCCACGTCTAAAATAACGCTGCTTAACTTAATGCGACGGTTGCCCTCAACGTTATCTATGGACCGAGGTAGCTCAAAAGTCTGCTCTTTTTTGGTCATGACAAATGTATGCGACTGCATTTTTTTAAAAATAAAATAATAAAACGTTACTATAAAAAATGAACGCGACTTATGGAAACAAACTAAATCCACACAGACGCCTTAAAAATCCTCGGGGTATAAAAGGCAACCGCCAGACTGTCGTCGTAACTCACAATCCTAGCACGATCGACGCGAACGACAAATTAATAGTCAAGTTTCCGTCGTTGAGCTCTGACGACGTGATCGTCCCCGGTTCGGCAAAACTAGCTTTTAATATCGATCTAACCTCGGACGACGACGCCAATCGAAGTCTGTTTAAAAATCTAGGACGAAATCTCGTAAAACAAATAAGAATATGTATCGGCGGCCGGGAGATCGTAAACTTGACCGACGCCGACGTTTATAACATTTTTAAAGATCTTTGGTTGCCCAAAGGTATCAGAGATCACTACACCGGAAACGAGATTGCCAACATATCGAGCCTGCGTGTGGGTACCGGTAACGCGGTTGCCGGTGACAACAGTGGGAAAGACAAAGCGATAGCGGATGCCCTTGGAAACAGATTTTGTATTCCTCTAGACTTTGAAATGCTCACAGATCATCAACCGTTTTATCCATCCGCTCTGAACGACCAACTGTCTTACGAACTTACTTTTAACGAGTACTCCAAAGTCGTAAATTCTACCGACGCCGCAGCGAGTTATAGCATCTCTAACTTGGCGCTAGAATATGAGATCGTTGCCAACAAGCACTTGGCTCAAATCTTAGCTCAAAAATGTCTCGACAAGACGCAGTTTTTGTTTGAAAGGATTCAGAGACACGAAGTAAGATCTATCGATAAATCGGACACCGTTTGGAACTTTAATTTAAACGTGGCGGTTAAAAGCCTCAAGGGTATACTGTTTTTGTTTAAAGAAGCGACTACAAAAACCCCTGAACTATTTTATAACCCAAAGATAGACAAAGTTAGCGTGACGATAGAAGGAAAACCTAATCAACTCTACAGTTCGGGTCTCAAGAGCTATCAACAATGGGAAGAAATCAACAAGTTCTTTGGAGACTCATCCACCGAGCTAGGGGCTGGTATATGTAAAGATTTAGGGTTAACGGGAATGGATATCGGTGATTATTTTTTAAGAAGATACGGACTTTGGTTGGATATGAGATCGACGGACGACAACAAAAATCACGGATCGGGTAAACAAATCGGCGATATAAGCGGGGGAATCTCTATATTGATGGAACGCGAAGCTCAAACCGCGGGCGCTCTAAAGTGTTATGTCTTTTTGGTGATGGACGCGCAACTTAACATCCAAGGAGGTCGCTTGAGCAGCGTTAACTTTTAAAAAACTCGCCTATATAAAAAACTAGTCTATATAAAAAAGATGACGCCGCACTGCGCTTTAATATGTGGAAGGACAAACTCTGGTAAAACAAAGTTTGCGTTAGACTTGCTAGAAAACGAATATGCCAACAAATTTGAATACTTGGT
The DNA here is from genome assembly GCA_037893245.1 of Crossaster papposus. NCBI lineage: Eukaryota > Metazoa > Echinodermata > Asteroidea > Velatida > Solasteridae > Crossaster > Crossaster papposus. The sequence continues at coordinate 38,819 of JBAIAA010000022.1, read as the reverse complement.
GATCATATGTCCGACTCTGTCAAACAACAAAACGTATCACGAGAGACCTTGGTTTTTTAACGACCCCAACGTTTACGCGTGCGACCCCGACGTCGAAAATATGAGCATGAACGAAGCCATAGACTTTTACAGAACGAAATTTAAAGGATTGCACACTTTGTTTTTAATCGACGACTGCAGCGCTTATCAAGCTATGAAATATCGAAAGGGTTCTAGAGGCGGTAGTAGTGTGTGCATGTTATCTAAATTAGCCTTTAGCGGTAGACACGATAACCACAGCTGTTGGTTATTGACTCAAAAATATAACACCGTTTTAAAAGATTATCGCGAACAGACTCAATGGGTGGCTATTTTTTATTGCAAAGACAAAAAAAGTTTTGATAATTGCCTCGACGAAAATGATGTGGTGCCGGATAATAAAAGACAAGACATAAAACAATATCTCAAAGACACTCCCTATAGTAAATTGATTTTATATACGGATCCTCCGACTAAATGGTACTTGAGTAGCTAGTTGTAACCTAGTTGCGGTTTGTTAAGGTTTTGTTGAACAGCTAGTTGTGTTTTGTTGGGGTTTTGTTGAGGTTTTGTTGAACAGCTAGTTGGGTTTTGTTGAGGTTTTGTTGAACAGCTAGTTGGGTTTTGTTGAACAGCTAGTTGATAAGTACTTGCCAGCTAGTTGGGTTTTGTTGAGGTTTTGTTGAACAGCTAGTTGAACAGCTAGTTGCAACTAGTTTATCTCGCTATATTAAATGTTCGTGCTGATCGATCTTTCGCTCAAATTTATTATAGCGTCGACCTTGTGTATTTTATCTTACGAATATTTTGCTCTAAAAAATAAATTATATAGTCTTATAAAAATGGAGCTGTCTACTTTAGACTTGAGCACACCGGCGCCGCAAACGGAAAAACATAAAACTAGACTGTTGGGCGTAGTATCAGCTGGTGATTCTAAAAAGTATTTGGGTAAAGAATTTAGCCAGGGAGATATAGAAAACCTAGACGCGAACAAACAAGAAAAAATGTACAACCATTACGAGGCTCGACTAGGTAAAGAAATGATTACTAGTTTGGGTAACTGCATGCTGGGGATTTACTCGAGAGTTTTAGGCGCGAGTCTACCTATGATCAAACCCCTAGGTGTCAGTCTACGAGTAGACTCGGAAGACACACTCACCAAAGATCTAGAGGAAGATCCCGTTATATCTAGCTCGATAGCCAGCCTACTCTGTGAAGTTTATTACAACTACGGCGTTTGGTTGTCGCCGTTAGTAGGTGTCTTGATAACATCTAAACATTTAGTTATTAACAAAAATAATTGTGTACCTATAATAAAAGATGAGTCAACCAGAGAGCTCAAACCCTCTTCAACCAGAGACTCTAAAAGTCTCAAAAATACAGACGGTGACGACTAAAACTAAAAATCCCGATAGAGTAAAACAAGGCAAGGCATTAGCGGAACACAACAAAAAGAGAAAAGAACAAATTGTCAAGATGCAAAATATAGACGTAAAAACTACTCCTCCTTCTTCGTACGCGGCAGTTGGGACATGCTTTTGGACGTCGCTGGTGGTTGTTGTAGTTTTAGGAGGACTCTATATATGGAGCCAAAAAGTACCCTCACCACCAAAACCTCAGCCAGCCCAAGAGAGCCCTCTTCAGCCAGAGACTCCTTCTTCTACACCTTCAAATTGTGTAGAAATGGAATAAAAAATAAAAACAATATAAAGCTTTAATAAATGGATACTAATAGCATCGTCAACAATCTCTATCACGCCGCTATCATCTCTATGTTAAGCGTGGGATTTAGCATGTTTAGTAAAAAACTTTTGAAGATCAAACCGGCCGATCTCGACAAGTTGAGCTTGGAAGATATAGCGAAACTAACGGCTATGATAAGCGGATCGATGTACGTAAAAACCTGGCTGGTATCGCAAAATATACTTCCACCAAATATTTTAAAACTTTAATTTGTTTATATAAATGGCTGAAGGTGGAGATTTTGAACCTGTAGAAGACTACGAGGAAGAAGACGAGGTAGAAGAGGACAATCTAGAATTGGAAGACAACATGGCAGCGTTAGATCCAGCCCGTGAAGATGATGCTTTAGAAAAAGGGAGACGTGTGTTTATTAATAATCCAAGAGTCGAAAGATTCTACGAACGTCACGGACGAAGTGATATGATTCCGCAATGGGAAAAATTCTTAGTAAAAGATAACACGTTATATTTTAAAACCGATGACGGGGAAGTAAGATTATCGATGGAAGGTAAACCCGATAGATTTTTAACAATAAGTTACATCGAAAAAAATTCTGGTGTAGATTTTATTAGAAATGAATTAGGTTTTAAAGATTATAAAGTAAATCCATTTAGTAAAAAACAAAAAAAACTACTTGAAGAAAATACGGAGTCTATCCCGATACAAGATCTTCCAGAAGCGGCCGACGATTTAAGCGAAATTTTCGAAACTTTTGAACAAGAAACCAGTTTTATCCAAGAAACTGGCTTACCCATGAGAGAGATCTTGGGTTTAAACAAAGCCCTTCAAACTACGAGAGGCAGCTTAGAACTAAATTTAGCGCGCCTCAGACAAGTCAAAGATGAGATAGTCTCAACCGAAGCGGCACTCGCCGACGGTTCCACGGCAGAAATGAGAGAGAGATTAGAAGACTTAAGGTTGGAAAAATCGGCTAGATTAGAAGCCGCGTCTATCAACGCAAAAAAACGTCAGATGAGTCGGTTAAAAGAAACGATTACGAGGATTTTAGATAGCGACGAGACCTTGGGAGAAAAATTAGAACGTTGTTTAGAGAACAAGGCGTGACCATAACGGCTATTTTGACGGCGTTCAGTTTGGCTATCGGTTTGATAGTAAAGAGCGTTTTGTCTGCCGGTGCGCCGGCGCTCGCACCTGTGCCTGCACCGCCTGCACCACCGTCTAACACCACCAACGTAAAAGAATGGATACAGTCGCAACTAAAACATCTGTCAAACGTGCTCGCTAAACTAGGCTCCAAGCTGCTCGACGCCTTGCCCGGAATTTTAGGCGGTATAGCGAGTTGGATATTTAACGTATTGAGCAAAACCGTCGGATGGTTGGGAGAACACGTGTGGACCCTTATAGTGGGAGTCGGAACTTTAATTTTTGTTTATTTACAAAAGCGCCTCTAAAAAAAAAAGCCTTCTAGCAAAATAGAAGGCTTTTTTTTTTTACCACAAGTCTAAAAGCAGGTATCCTATACCTGCTATGGCTAAAGTACCGACAATCAGCGAAGTTTTTTCGTACTCGTGAGGATCTCTCTGAACGTTTTCTTCGGGAAAAGAAGGCTCGGGTGGTGGCGTTGGTGTTGGTGAGGGAGGGAAGGGTGTGGGTGGTGGCGTTGGTGTTGGCGTGGGTGCGGGTGGGTCAACAGTTTGAGGTGTGGGTGCGGGCGTGGGTGTTGGTGAGGGAGGGAAGGGTGCGGGCGTGGGTGCGGGCGTGGGTGGTGGCGCGGGTGGGTCAACGGTTAGAGGCGCGGGTACGTTTGAGTTTATCTTTGAGTTTAATCCCAACGCCAACTCAGCGGTCGCAATCTGTATATTGTTGTTATATCCTTCGTGGGTTCCGACCCTCAATTGCATGTTCGAAGGCACGAGATATAATCCTTTTGCCAACACAAAGTTTAACGAACTCCTGGCGTATTGCAGCGAATCTTGAAATTGGGTTATAGATTCTTCCAGATCGGTCGGAGTTGCAATCAAACCTTCTACGATATTAACAAACTGGGTTTGGGCGTCCAAACCCGTGCCCGGAGTTAAAATACTAGTTTTTGTTTGAGCCTGGGCTCCCAGCAGAGCGTAAACATACGCCCTGATAGATTCGTTTATTTTTTGTATTCCGACGTCGGTAAAGTGAGTGGCGGGGTTTATAAAACGTTTCCACGCAGAGCCAACGGCGTCGTCTTGCGTCAAATTTGTCACCGTTTGAGAGCTGTAACGTCCAGATCCTCCTGGAGGATCTGAGGGGCCAAACCCCATTTTAGTTCCTCCCGCGTATTTACCGTAACTAATCCCCAAGTCCGTGGTATCGTAATCTCCCAAAGGTTTACCCCAAGCATAAGCCTGCCCCAATCCACCCGAGTAGAGATCTACCGTCTGTATCCAAGTATTTTTAGGATCCGTAGAATAAAATCTACACGCGTCGATATAAGCCCCGTGATCTACGTTGTTGTCTACGGCATTAAATACGTTATCGTTTAAAATAGGGCATTTGAGAAACTCTAATATTTTTCTAACGGTAAAATAAACGTGAAATCTGTATATGGCGCTCGTCAGAGGATCGATAGAATTAATAAGATCCCACCCTAAACCAGCGCCGGTGGTACTACACCAAATGGCAAAATTAAGTTGATTTTGATAAAACGTCATCGGTTGTGTTTTCCATCTGTTTATTACCTCGTCCGTTTTAACGACGGGTAACTTATAGTCGGCGAGTAGATCTGGAAAAGTAGCCATAAAAAAACTGCGGCCAACCGAGTTAACTACTACTTCTAGACTCTTGAAATCTAAGTCCATTTTTATAGTATTTTTTTTTGTTTCTTTTTAAAAATGGCTAGCATCGCTATGATGATCGGAGGCGCAATAGTTAACGCTTTAGCTTTCACGGGATCCAACTTTTTATTTTCGAGCATGAAACAACAAAAACAAGACGAAGAGCGCAAGAGACACGACTTGGCTTTAGAAAAACTGGCAACGGCAAAAAACAATTGGGAAAGAGCGAGGACAAAGTATCTCGATTGGTTAAACGATCGACTCAAAAAACAAGCAAAGGCTCAAAGGACTTTTGAAAGTATAGACGAGGCTCTCAGAGAATACAACTCGGTTACTCGCTCAAACGCACAAGTACCCGTGGGCCTGCAGCATGAGCCCACTCTGTCTGATTTTTACGCACCTAGCGAAGATCAAAAGACCGGCGAGTTGGTGTTTGTTTTGGGAGGAACTGCGTTGGTAGGTTTTTTAGTTTATAAGTTTGTTTAGTTAAGTTAAATGGAAACAAAGTTTAAAAAAGTGTATTACAGCCCCGCCGGTTATTGGAAGGGTGAAGGTGCGGTTGTAAAATTAGCTAAAAAAACGGGCGCGTCCAAAGAAGAAACCAGAAATTGGTTAAGAAAACAAGCGTTGTGGCAAATTTATTTACCACCTCCTACGCATATAAGCAGGCCTACGAGTTTAAACAAGTCCATGGCTGTGCCAAACGAAATGCATCAGATAGACTTGTTATTTTTACCTTACGATAAAGTCGGTAAAAAAGAATACAAGTACGCTATGACGGTCGTAGACGTAGCCACGCGTTTTAAAGAGGCCGAACCTTTGACCAACAAGACGAGTACCCAAGTGGCCGACGCTTTAGCTCGAGTTTACGCTAGGTCACCTTTGACTTGGCCCAAGCTGTTAAAAGTAGACGCGGGTAAAGAATTTCACGGTGCTTTTAAAAAGCAACTGGAGGAGAAACAAGTCACGATACAAGTGGGAGAACCGGGTAACCACAGAGCGCAGGCAGTGGTCGAAAGATTTAACAGGACTTTGGCGGAGAGATTGTTCGGCCATCAATACGCTGCAGAGATTGTTAATCCGACGGAGAGGAGTAGACTCTGGGTTAAACGATTGCCCGACGTGATTAAGGCGTTAAACAACGAAACCACCAGATTGATAACGACGGAAGACTACGAGCCACTCACTCCCAAGCTAGCGATGCAAGAAACGCAAGTTCGTCAAATCAGTTCTTCTCCCTCGGAGGTAGAAAAAGAGTTGGTGAGAAACGGCGATATTTTTAGATATCTTTACGCACCCGGGGAGTTAGAGGGAGGAGAACGCAGGCGAGCGACCGATCCTATTTGGAGTCTCGAGGTTTTTGGGTTGGATCGCTCGATCAAAGTAGACAACCAGCCCACTCTTTACTATCTCAAGAAAGGTCCCCGTCGAAGTTTCGTTAGTCAAGAGCTTCAGGTTGTGCCTCCGGACACTGAGTTACCTCCTAAATAAGATTTTTCTTACAGGTCTTTAATTATATAGTGACCAAAAGCTAGAGTAGTAGAACCGTTCGGGAGTATATACCGCTTTGTGTCTAACGGGCTCAACGACAGTTTGTTTTGCTCAATGGTGTGCAAGACGTGATTTTTTGATCTGATGTAGGTCATCTTATCACTTTGAGAATCTTTTGTTTTGAGACAGTCGAGATAACGCTCGTGACTTAATTGTTTGTCGGTGACTGCTTTGGTGACTCCCTTGGCTTTTTTAAGGTTAGAGTCAGAGGTTAAAATCGAGTACATCTTTGGTCTTAAGCAAACGCATTCGCTGACTGGTTTTCCACCAAACTCGTCTTTAAATTTACCGATGACCTTTTTGTTTTTAGAGCCATAGATCTCGTGACTCTGATTATAGTTTGACAGGTCATACAAGTCAGAGTCTTTTTGTATATCTTTATAAACATCGTCCGTCTCAACGCTCAAGAGTAGACTGTCCGTATCGGTATAAAGTAACCCTACTCGGTCTCTATAGGTCTCTTTGAGGTGGTTATAATAAAAGTCGTACATGAGAGTTTTTGAGAGGTCTAAAATACTCACTCCCGCATAAATAGGTTTGTTTAATAGCGTCTTGGTCTTATACATTTCGATAAACGCTAGATTGCAATCGGTAAAAATCGTCGTATTTTTATAGCTCGGTTTACGCACCAACTCTTGATATTTGGAAACTTGGTCGTCTCTGAGCAAAAACGCGTTCGTTCTATTTCTCACGTTTTCCATCGTCTTTCCAAAAACGCTGTTGTTCATGAGCTTAAAAAAGTCCTTTTCAAAGTCGGACGTTGCTTTAGCTCTTAGTCGAGTGTTTTTGTCTATGTAAGATTTCATCCAAGGCGCTTGCTTAAATTTTAATACGCGATGTACTTTTTTGAGTCGCAGACCAAGATTGAGATACTGTTGTAACGATCTGTAGTGCAAGACATATTTACGTCTGTTGTATAGAGTGGCTATTAATTTAGATTCGTTCAGACCGGTTAACAACCCCAGTTGATACTCAGATAACCACTCTTGGGGTACTTTGATATTTTCGGGGGCTAGCGGAAAATCATTGTGCCAATCGTGCAAAGCGTTGGGGTAATCTAAGTCTACCTCCAACAGACACCCTATATCGGACGTTTCTGAGATTGACATAATGCTTTCTGTTGTAAATAGTTTGGGTTTTACCCATTCAAAATCGGCGTAGGGTAAATACTGACTCATGGCCCAACCGTATAAATTGTTGGCGTCGAGATACGTGATGTAAGTCGATGGCTCGTCTGGATTATAATCGGGTAGATATTTATTGTTTGCTTTGTAGTACCTAGAACTACCCACGCTCGAGAGTCCTCCTCTTTTTGCTTTTTCAAAAAACAAGTGTTTGTCCACATCGGTCAACAACTCGAGCTCGACTCCCGAGTGTTTTAACAACGCGTCCCACGATAACCCAGGAGAGGTATAATAGTTAGCGGGATCTAACTTATAGTTCTTTTTACACATTTTTCTAAACTTTTCAAACACACCTGCCAAAAGTAACACGTCAGTTGTGACGTACAAGTCGTGATATTCACCCAGGTTTTTGAGGTTAAATTCGTTCCACACTTGTTGAGCTCGAGAGTAATCTTGTTGCGATACGTTAGAGTCTTTGAGGCTGCTATAAAACTTGTCGATGCTTGGTAAGCTCGTCTCTTCAAACTTATCGAACGAGTCCATATACTCGTACGGATAAACACCTTTTTGTAAGAGCAGGTCGACACTCTTAGGATTTTGATCTTTATAGCGTTCTCTGAGTAGAGTAAACGCCTCTTTGGGACACGCGTTGACTAGTCTATCCAACGACGTTGCCATAAATTTAAACGAGTCTATAAATCTCAGATTACCGATCGAAAACGAAATGTATTTTTCTGAGTTGCTGGGGATAAAACCGATATCTTCTTCAGTATTAGACAAACCTTGCATGATTAAATGAGCGTCGTAATTTTGTAAATTGTGAAAGATGACGGGTATTGGGGTTCTATCCGGCACCACCTGCAGTTTTAGATTGCAATAAGCGTGCGCGGCTCCTCTGTATTTGCCTGTGATGTGGCAGTGATCTCTCACCTTTCTAAATTTGTTGATATGTTTTTTACACTTTAGACACTTTGACTCTATAAATCCTTTTTGGTTTAAATAACAATATTCTTTTTGTTCTTCGGCAGTGCGAGGTTCTTTCGGTATAGGGCACTGACAGTTTGAAGAATAGTTGGGGTATATTGGCTTATCGCAAATCCAACACGTATTTGCGTTTTGGTGCTCGATGTTGTCTCTTGTGGTAAAGTCTATGGGTTTGGGGTTTTTAAAAACTTTGTTTACTTTGTATCTTAAACGCAACGCCGAGTCTAAAAACTTGGTCACGGCATCTGTTCCTCTATAGGTCTCTTGAAATTTAACTTTACCGTCGTACCTTAAAGCGATCAACGAATAACCGCAAGCTTTGTGAACTTGAGTCTCCTGCGTGTTTGCCTCTTGAGTTTTTAATTTTTTTAATACCGATTCAAAGTCGGCGTAAATGACAAAAGGTGCGTCTTGCGCAAACTTGTGATTTTTAAATTTTAATATCGGAGGGTCGTCGTTAAAACCTTTTGGAAAGACAACCTTAGATGGCGGCTTATCTGTTCCCTCGCAATCTTGCGTATGCCTGTCCAACTTGTCTCGTGTGTTGTAGTGCGCCAAACATCTGAAACAGACGTATGTTTTATGCTGGTGTTTCGTTTGGTTAAAAAATATTCTAGATATATGTTTTATCCAACAATAGTGATTCGTTTTGCCTGAGGAAAACAACAGCAGATTTATGACTGTGGGGTCGTTGGCGTTTTTAGATAAATATAATGGCCGTACTTCTTTTTTTGCCTTTTCTTTCTCATTTTCGTACGCAAACACATTTATACTAAGATTGTTTTGTCTCTCTATCTTTTCTATTTGATTGATTCGAACGGGAAAGTCTACGTCTTTAAAATTTAATCCATCGTTTTTATCGTAAATTGATGGCCTGTCTTCGTGGATTTTAAAATCGGGTTTGTCTTTTACTCGTTGTTTTATTTTGTCGGTATACTTGCCGAGAGCGGCTCTCAAACACCACCGTAAACATTCGTTGTCTTTGTTTCTGACGTTAATAAAAGCCTTTTTGTTTACTAAAAACTGCGGTAATTTTATATAAGAGTTTCCGCTCAAAGGTCTATAACGGTCGATGTTGATATAAAACGCTAATATTCTAACGAGGCTCCAACCCGATCCTTGTCTCGTATTTTTGGCGTGTTTTTCTTTTATTTTAAAGATTTGATCTTTTACTGGTTGTTTTATCTGACTCTCGTTTAAAACAACTTGTTTTTTACCAAAAAAGGTAAAAGCGCTGGTTTCTACTAAGCCGTCTTGATTTGTTTTATCGTATTTCGCTTTAAATCCTAATTGAACTTTTAAAGACGATAGATCTCTCAGCTCCGACGTAACAATTTTTTCAATCTGCTTCACGTGTGTATTAAAGAATTGCTCTACGTCGTTGTTAAACAACCTAGGCGTCAGCTCCCAGTTTCTATAACTGTTTCTAAAAGCTCTATGTACTTGAAAATCTGCCTCTCTAAAGCTATCGGGGTTTTTATACGATTTAATCGCTAAAATTAAATCCTTTCGTAAAAATCGACCTAGTTTACCAGTTGGCGTAAATTGTAACTCTTCGTCGTCTACGATTTGTTTGAGATCATCTAGTTTCTTGCGATTCAAGTTTTTATATTTATTCTCTTCTACTCTAATGGTGTCGATATAGTCTCGACGTAGGCTCCGCCCTGGAACTGTGATATTATTTCGCTCCACATATTGTTGCAAGGTTGATTTAGACCAACGTCCATATCCTATTGGTGTTGGTTTCTTCATCATACTTTATAATATAAGTATTATAATAATTTTTTTATTTAAATTTTATTGAGAGTAAACCAAGATACACAAAATTGGTCATTTATAGTTTTTTTATTTAACCCATAGAGGGCGCTCTCGCAAGATAAATAAGACTAGTTTTTTTGTTAGACTAAATTGAGTTCAAAAGTGGCACACACCAAATTGAGTTTTTTAAGATTTGGTTTACAAGCGGCACATCCCTACTACTTCTTTAATTGTCTAAATGTCTTGTGTATACACTAATTTACAATCACAAACAAATTCAAAAATCAGCTTAATGGCTGAATGCTTATCCATAGTACAATGTTATATAAAGGTATAAAATACAATTATATGTACAAAAAAAAATTAAAAAAAATAAGAAAATTACACATTTTTGGCATTATAATCGCGGTATCGTAGGCTGCCTATGAGGGCATCCTCTAAACGTAGACCACGCCATGACCTTCGAATAGGACGTCTTGGCTAACCAACAATCGCTCGGAAAATTATTAAGCATAATTGTGCCGCATTTGCATGCGCGTGTGGCGTTGAGTGCATAATTACGTGACGTAACAGAAACTTGACCATGATACGTCACGCGATTGTACACACAACGTCACACACACATGCGAATTTTTCGAGCGATTAAGTTAGTTAGCCAAGACGTTCTATTCGAAGCTAAGGGCGTGGTCACGTTAGGCGTTAGAGGGCGCCTGCCTCAGCGGCCTACGAAGTGCTGCATACCGCCATTAGGACGTCTTGCAGCCAGGACTTCATGCAGTTTGCAATCTTTGGCGCTTAAAAAACAAACATGTTTGGTGTCTTTACTGATAACTTCCCTAACTACAAGGTGTCTCTCAAAAAACGCAGCAGTTGCTAAAGCTGTGATTATAGGAAAACCCAATATCATAACCGTACATAATAAGAAAAAACAACAATGTAAGTAATTTTCAACGATCAGTCATTTGAATGATCGTTAAAATTACCTACATTGGTTTTTCTGTTTTCTTCTAGACGACAAACCAGATGAAATAAACAAGGGGGGACCAGTACAATCTTTAATCCATGTAAGCTTTTTATAAGGCCAAATCATGAATATATTGTTTCTTATCCTCGTGTGGATCAATTTTTTGCTACAACAAAAGTTTTTAAATAAATTAAAAGTGACAAAAATCTGAGTCATATTCACATCGGCACTTTTCTACCAATCCTAATTCTTATTTTTTTTATTAGTGGAGTCTAATTATTATTATATGATACGACCCTATAACCAAAAACCATCTGGACTAGAAACTAGTTTTGTTTTTTATCTGGCCTAATCATTCGCTAGGTTATTTTTGAAATGAATGTAAATGTTCCTGTGTGCTTTAAACACCATTTGAGTACTTAACTCTTCTAGCTTATAATCTGGAGGATGTATACTTTTTGGGTGAGGGGAGTGTTATTCCTAGCACCATGTACCAGTGAGGGGTTAAGCTCCCTCTACTGCCCCAGCCAGGTGTAGCAGGGGGGTGTACCTGAATCACTGGGCCCTTTCAATTTGTGTGGAAGGGTCCCATCGACTAAAGAGTAATCTGAAGTCGACCACCACACCTCGTCGCTTGGGGTGTAAAATACAAGGCTGGGTCTACCTGCTTATTGAAACATATTCGTCAATAGTAAGCAAACTGCGAATCCGAGTTGGGCCTACAGCAAGGTCCATCTAGTAGCAGTCATTGTGTTAGAGAACAACAGAGTCCAGCGAAAGGGCTACCTAGCCCGGCTATCCCGAGCACTAGGGTCAGACACCCTCAACGGTTCGGAGTGAACATCAGTGGAGAGAAAATCCTCGCGAAATTTTGGTGAGAGACAAGTTGGTACAAAAACAAACACAGTAAAAATGGGTCTTGAAAAAAAAAATGAAAACAAAATATAATAATAGATTTTACAATACCTCCAAATGGGCACTTTGGGAGACAATCCCATAGAGTCGTGCACAATCTTTATTGTAACCTAACCCGTTTTTACCTGGAGCTTTTTCCACGAAATTTCATATTTATGCTATTTAGACCCAAATCTGTCTTCTCCGAGAAAAAATAACTCCCAAATATCGTTTTGTGGGGTAGCTAGACACTTAGGGAGACACTGAAATGTCTCCCTAAGTGCCACTGTCTCCCAAGTGAATCAAAACTATCGCTAATTTGTCTCCCAAAGTGCCTATTTGGAAGAATTTCGCTTTTGGACGCGATGCGTCTGAAGCGAATGTTTTGACCAAAATAATGTGTAGCGCCCTCAAAAGTCGAGGCGCGAATAGTTTTAGTAATGGCGGCGCCCTTAAGTTTGGCCTGTGTATATGATTATGAAACTGCGGTTAGGAACTTTTCCTTTCAATATTTTATTTGGAGTTGAAAAGGCAACGTCAAAGGTAAAAAAGGTGCCTGTTCAGTATGGAGAAAGTTCGTTTTTATAAAAGACGTGTATCTTTGACGTATGTATAGGTCAAAGAAACATGTTTTGGACGGTGTGTAGTCACTATAGTGTGTACTCAACTAGTATTTTTTAGCCACCCTCTACAGCACAGTGCACGAAACAGGTAACAGCCGTTGACTTTGCTCAACAATGGCTATAAATTATGTGCATTTGAATCGGCGAACATTGCTCCACATTTTGAGGCCTGATTTTCTCACTTTTTGGAAAGGTAAGAACACACTGATACTGTTGTTAGTGTCTTCTTTGATCCTTAGTGCCTACTGAGTACTGGGGACAAGCAGCATTTTTGTAAGTGGCCGTTTTCCGTGACATTTTGGGGGATAAATAAGTGTGGGAGGTCATGGGGGATCGATGTGCAGACATTCCGTACAGCGATCCAAAGGGCTCTTGATTGGATATCCCCCGACATGTCCACGTGTTAAAAAAGGTGATTTTTGGGTCCAAGTTACTCGGACTAATGTTTGCCCAAAACATCCGATTTCACCCTCAAAACGGCCACAGAAGTCCTCTATAAGCCATCTGAGATGCAAGTACACATCGACGAATAAGATTGTGGTACTAAGATTTACATACGATTTGAATGAAAAGTGAAATTTCAAGGTGTATTCCGCAAGCTGCATCGGACACTTTGATTTTGAAAAATAGTGCATGCCGACCGTACCACTATAATGCCTTGGGGGTGCTATGCGATGTCACAGGTCATTTTACACAATCGTTCTACCAAACGTAATTGATACATGTAGGCTTTATGGAAGATAAGAAATAAGTATAAAGTTACATTTCGTATTTCTATGGACAAAATTCATGTCAATACAGTTGGCCACGTATTAACAATAGGGCCTATGATAAAATAATAGCAGAGTTATTGTTAAATGAAATGACCTAAGCCGTGTTCGCACTGGATAAACATTTTGGGTAATTTGACCATGACGCCGGGTAACATTCCGATGGGTTAATCTTCCCACTGTCCGCACTTGGATTTAATTGACGCGGGTAGAATTGCCGGGACGATGGGTAAACTATAACCAAACTGGCTCCAAAACAATAAAGAGGGCGCCCTGCGTGACCTATGACCGCGACTTGACGACCGGATCGTCTGTTCCCGACGCTAGCTCTCAACATTATTTTCTTACATAATGGGTGATGGAAGATTTAACCGAGACGTCGCGTCCGCACTGGATTTTCTGGCTCGGTTAAATCTTCCTGGTCAATCTTCCTGGGCACCTTTGGCTCGGTTAAACTTCCCACGCGGCGTGGGTAAGTTACCTGTGAGGAAAGTTACACAGGCTGTCCGCACTGGACTTGAAATGGGCAAGTTACCCATTGGCTCGGTTAGTTTGCCCAAATTAAGTCCAGTGCGGACAGGGCTTTTAATAAACAAGTTTATTTCACCTAAGCAATTTCATCTAGGTCAAGACGCTAGGAGTAGGATTATAGTCCAGGGAAAATACTTAATTTTCTTTTGTTGACCCCACACAAATTGCAATAGAATATTTTTCACCACAGTGCACTTCTATAAGCTCTCTAGAATAACATACTAAAAATATCAACAAATCCAAGTGGTGGAAATATGACTAATTTGCATAAATCGTTAATCCCTGCCGCGTAATATATTTATTCCTATATTTGGGTATATTATTATTAACATTTTTTTGGAAAAGTTTATTTTGGTGATTCTACATATCCTTACTTCAATAACATTTTCTAAAGCATACAATGTATACACTGTAAGTGACTGAATAATTATGTGATCATAGTAATTATCCAAAATGACAACTTCATGAACCCATAAACATGCGCACATTTACACTGTCTCCAGATATTATCAAGTAGTCAGTATCGGTGAGCTTCAAATTCACCAAGTTGCTTACTGGCACAGTTAACATATTAACCAGTTCGCGCCAGGATTATTTTACTATCGCCGAGCCGACGGGCGGGATTATTTTTAACGAAACTCGATCCGAAGCGTGTTCAGGCCGATAGTGCTGGGTAGCACACCCACGCATTTCCGGCCTTGCGCGCTGCTGACATACATTTCCGAACTTGAACTTAGCGTGTTTATGCGTCATCCGTTTTGAATTTGGGGAAATTTTTGCGTTTATATACGTCATCCGGCGCGAACTGGTTAAAACCTTATGGAAAATCATATGAACAATGATAACATTGTGATATTTAGCCCAGCAAACAAAAACTGGGGGAAAATGGTGTGTCCATAAATTGTGCGAAAATGTAGTTAAAGGGTTGCCTTATACCCCAGTCACAATTAAAGCGGAGCCCGGGCGGCGTGGGTTAGGGTTATTTGGCTTTGCGCCCGCCCGACGTGTGCCGGACATCGGCTAGGCATTGACCGATTTATTGGCGATCAGTTTGCGATGCGAAACGCCGCACCAGGTTTTAAGTCCGAGTTAAAAGTAACTCGATGCCCGCCCGATGCCAAAAAATGACCTGGCAGCCGCAAGGAGTCTCGTGGGGCCCCGGCCGAAAATGCCTAGAAATCCGCCGTAAACTAATCGCAAACCCATCGCAAGCCAATTGTGACTGGGGTATAACATGGGAGACTTGAACAAGTTCAAGGAAATCCCCACAATAAGAAGTCGGTCACTTATATGCTCCGTCTCATTGTTACACACATATACATTCGGTTGATGCGCATTAGGCATAGTGTGTGCTTGTAGTATTGGAAGCATCGAACAGATAAGAAAACTGTTATTATTCTTTGAAGCCACAGCACGATCTCTCCAGTCTCTTTAGTCATTTAATACTCGTAGTCGTACCAGTATTTTCACGTTTATAACACCTTATGACAGTTTTTAACACCTCGCCCATGTCAATTGAGGTTTCCTACCTTCATGCCTCACTCACAGATACAGCTTGGTTTTAATATTTTATAATTATAATCTAAATACAGTTAAAATGAACTTTTATTTTAATCCAACTCTGTAGTGCTGGCTCTTTGGAACAATACGCGTTACGCTCAACACGCACATCAGCATACATTTACACACAAATACTGCACCATGGGTACTACTTTGGTTGCTAATGGTATAGTACCATGGTTGCTACGACTATAGTACTTTTGGTCGTGCACAGAAAGATAGTAAAAATAGAAAATACCATGTGACTAGCTCTCGGTCAATCAAGACACAGAGTCTGTGGGTATACTCATGCATTTTCATATATATGATGGTTAAATAAATTGTATACAGGAACAAGACAAATTGTCAAAAATGACCCTATGTACAGAACACCCCGTACGTATCAACTGAATACTTTCCTTATCAGGACGATCTACGACTTTTCCGTTGACATTTTGTGTTTACCTGACCTTTTCAGTTTTCTGTTTGTGTTTTCCTTTCATGTAATTTAGTGTCGTACTACTAGCTGTACGTGATAACCCCATCGTTTGTCAGTCATGTCTGCAACTCCAACCGAGGTATTTGACGTATTTGTGTCGTCGGGGCAGGTTTATGGGGCAGTGCAGCCGCCAAATATTGCTCAGAGCGGCCTGGTATCTCAGTTTGCTTTAACGGACCCAGCGAACCAGTCACGAAGAGGTATGATTTTTGTTTCCCACTCGTGATTTAAAGGTAGGATACACCATTTGCAAAATCGCAACATTTTACTACAGAATTATATTAGGAAATATCTTACTTATTTTTAGGTAAATAATGATTGTAGGCATCTAGCAAAAGGATTGCGCTAGATATCCTCTAATTGTTCTGAAAAATTGAATTTTATATAATAAAAATAAACAGGAACAATATAAGAACTACTGCCTGACGACGGTTGAAAACAAATGTCGTTTTTCTTGCTTTTCTCAGCATCCATGATTGTAAAACTCCAGACAAGTCAGTTGAACAATGTTTACTAAAAAATACAACCCCCAAAAATGTACCCATTCATGATAATTCAAGCAATTACCAATGGTGTTTACCTTTAAAATTGTTGAGAGGGGCACATTGTCCAAATATATCCAAGACCTCAAAAATGTTTTACTTATTGTCAGTTGTACATTTTTATTGTTTGAAAGCCGCAAAAGTTCTCAAAAATCTAATTAAAAGAAAGGTGCTTGAAAACTAAACTGACGACGGTTTAATTCTGTGGATGCTATATATACCAAGAAAATAATATTTTTAGATTTGAACCAATAATATTTTTAGATTTGATATTGAACCAACTGCTTAATAGAAATTTAAAAAAAAATGCATCTCTGGGACACATCATTAGACTACTTCAAAATTCTTCAAAATGACAGCATGCCAGAGAGTTTATAGGGTCATTATTATGTTTACATAATTTGGTGCGAGTTCTAGTACTACAACACTGGATGAATAATTGCAATTATATCTTCTGGTTATTTTTTTAAGATTTATGAAAGCCGGTCTGTATTTGATGAGGGACGAGCATTTAGTGGAATCAGCAGAAGTTTTGAATCTGGAGAACTTGGCAGATGAGCAGCTCAAAGGTTCAGTGATATTGAACGATTGACAGGTGAGAGAGAAATGCACGCACGTGTGAATGCATGTGCGAATATTTCACGCGTACTGTGAACCTGTGAACCATTGACGTCTACAAGATGCGGGAAGAGGTTACGGATTGTAGACTTGCGTATGCCGAAAGTCTGTTTTGCCCTTTCTGCAAGAGCTTTTGTACGGAGCTCTGGAAGTGCCATCCGACTTGTTTACATCCTGACATATTTTATCTCAGGATGATGACATAATAGAGGCAAAATGACGTCATCCTTTGATATTTGTTCGCGTAATGGCGACATCTTGAGATAATATATCGCGTGATG
Source organism: Crossaster papposus (assembly GCA_037893245.1). Taxonomy (NCBI): domain Eukaryota; kingdom Metazoa; phylum Echinodermata; class Asteroidea; order Velatida; family Solasteridae; genus Crossaster; species Crossaster papposus. Next base: position 21,609 of record JBAIAA010000022.1, on the reverse strand, counting down.
ACGACATCCTGAAAGTACGATGACAACATCTTGATATAAGATATCGCGGGATGACGACATGTTGAAAGTACGATGACGACATCCCGATATAATATATCGCGGGATGACGACATGCTGAAAGTGGGATGACGACATCCTGAGATAAGATATCGCGGGATGACGACATGCTAAAAGTATGATGACGACATCCTGAGATAATATATCGCGTGATGACGACATGTTGAAAGTAGGATGACGACATCCTGAGATAAGATATCGCGGGATGACGACATAATAAGGGCAAAATGACGACATTCTTTGATATTTGTTCGCGTAATGACGACATCCTGAGATATTATCTCAGGATGTCGTCATCCCACTTTCAGCATGTCGTCATCCAGCGATATATTATCTCAAGATGTCGTCATCATACTTTCAACATGTCGTCATCCCGAGATATATTATCTCAGGATGTCGTCATCCTACTTTCAACATGTCGTCATCCCGCGATATCTTATATCAGGATGTCGTCATCCTACTTTCAACATGTCGTCATCACGCGATATATTATCTCAGGATGTCGTCATCGTACTTTCAGGATGTCGTCATCCCGCGATATATTATCTCAGGATGTCGCCATTACGCGAACAAATATCAAAGGATGTCGTCATTTTACCTTTATTATGTCGTCATCCTGAGATAAAATATGTCAGGATGTAAACAAGTCGGATGGCACTTCCAGAGCTCCGTACTTTTGAGGAAAAATGGGGATAGGATTATCTTCCAATTATCAAGATCAAAGCAAAAGCGTCACGGAAATAGACAAAGCCTACCATACGGATTGATTAAAGGAAACATGTAATACGGATTTTGTTTGCTTAAATCAATAAAGTATAATGTTGACAACAACATTATGTGTGTGGTTGTGTTTATTTTCTGTGATAAATGGGACTAAATAATTTTTGGAATTTGTTGTCAAACCACTCCGCCCCTCAAAGGGAAGCCTCATTAACATAAAACCTCGCAAGGGGTATGACAAAAATCGAGGCAGAGACTCGCCGCGCTGCTACCCGGCCTATCGTATGCTGACTGCGAGCATTGCACCAAGTGTCCGTCTTTACATGGTTTTTCATTCTGAAACGCGGAAACGCGGATGGTCACTTTAAGCTTCCGTATTGCTGATCTAATCAGGATCCTACATAGTTTCAGCAGCATGTTGTCATCCCGGGATATATTACCTCAGGATGTCGTCATCCTACTCTCAGGATGTCGTCATCCTACTTTCAACATGTCGTCATCCCGCGATATGTTATCTCAGGATGTCGTCACCCTTCTTTTAGCATGTCGTCATCCCGCGATATATTATCTCAGGATGTCGTCATCCCGCGATATATTATCTCGGGATGTCGTCATCCTACTTTTAGCATGTCGTTATCCCGCGATATGTTATCTCGGGATGTCTTCATCCTACTTTCAGCATTTCGTCATCCCGCGATATATTATCTCGGGATGTCGTCATCCTACTTTCAGCATGTCGTCATCACGCGATATATATTATCTCAGGATCTCGCCATTACGCAAACAAATATTAAAGGATGTCGTCATTTTGCCTCTATTATGTCGTCATCCTGAGATAAAATATGTCAGGATGTAAACAAGTCGGATGGCACTTCCAGAGCTCCGTAGAAAAACTCTCATATCAAAGTTTTCAATTGTAGAAGACCACTTATTTAGGGCTGTGGAGTGGCATCGTGGCCGGGAGCATTTCATTTGTGGTCTGCTGGTAATTCTGCAGGTTGTGGGTTCGAGTCCAACCTGGGGTTGTGCGTGTGCCTCTGCTTCTCCCCACCTAGGCGTAAATGGGTACCTGTGAGGGCAGAGATGGTCATTGGAATAGCTTCTTTGCGCCGAAATGGCAGCATCGAGCTGTATGCTCCCCCGGGAGCTGAGATGGTATTTGGAATATTTCACTGTACAAGTACTTGCTATTTTTATCGAGTGGAAAATGGCTGGAAACCGGTCAACAGCCATTAATCACATGACACCTTAAATAGTTGGTTACCTGTCATTTTCTCTGTAGGGATACATTTTTACAGGGACGTTGGGGTGTTGTGGCTGACTGCACACGATGGTTCCCTCGGCCGTAAGCTACTCGATGGTGCCAACCAGACAGGGATCAGTGTCATCATCTGAGCCCGCGGAAGCTCCTTTTTGCCCAGCAGACCTTGGCTCAGCGCCAAGGATGCAGAATATTGGACGACCTCATTGACGATCTATCACATCGTATTTACACTAGCCACCGAAGCCGACAGGACCATCAATGCTCCGCACTGGGGCCTCAACTGCTGTGGGAGACCTACTACCCGCTGGGTTGCAACTTGATATAACGGCCAAGCCTCAAGTCGTGGTGCTTCTGTAGTTGATAGAAGATGACAGGGACAGGCTCCGTGGCATGCCTTCCTTAGACGTCCATGAGGGAGAAACGGACTTGGGACAAGACTGCTACATTTTGCCACCGATTCCGTACCCAAACGGTAAATATTACCATGTATATGTGACTAATGAATGTAATCATTAAGAGAACAGGCCATTAGATAATCTAGCTGGATTTTGACATCTTTATGAGTAAACACAATCCTCCCATGCAGGCCTTGCAATAAGACAGTTTATACTTGGTTTATTTTGATCGTATTTTAACATGTATTTTAATCTAAACCTTTACAGGTAGGTTACTAAATTTTTCACTAGCCCACCGGGCAACCAAGGAAGTGGGTCTGGGTAGCCCAGAGCAGTTTTCGCTAGACTTTGTACGCCGGGCTAGTACTATTTCGAGGCCTGCCATGTCTAGCCTAGTCTGGTTCCTAGACTTCAAATGGTGTCCAGTATTACAACGAGCAGCGAATCTTGCGTACCTCCTGAGATTCCCTCCTGAGATATGCAAATGATATGCATGACGTGTATAGGTCTGAATCCCGCCTTGTAAATTCAAAATCACAACGGTAATGTTTGTGCGCAACCAACCTATAGATTGCAAAATGGGAATAGCTATAAAATAGCTATGAATGGGAAAATAGCTATGAATTTCCAATTTTAGTAATATAGATATTTGATTCTTACTGAATTTGGATTTTGAATTCTTACTGAATCTCTGGCAAATACCAATAAATATTGCTCAGACCCAACCATTTGACTTATGACTCAGACTCGGACTCTACCTGTTTGATTCAGGACTCGCACTCAAGACTCGACAGTGGTGACTGGGACTCTGACTCAGACTCAATGTTTGGTGACTCAAACCCAAGTCTCCCCTAACTCACTTGCTGCAACCAAGCGAGAGGAGAACTTGTGCTTGGCGTCCGCGCTGATCATTTGTTAGTCCCAATGAAACCACCATACTATTCCTATTGAATACATTGTAGCTAAATTTTGTTTTCTTTCCCCAAATGTGTTGTAGGCAAGTGGTACCTGAAAATAGGTCACGGTAAAGTGGGTGAGAAAGATATGACAACTAAGGAGCAAATGAAGGCCTGGTACTTTGGTCACGGTGATCAACCAACGTCAGATAGACTCCTGCAGTGCCTACAAGGCATAATTCCTGGTAGGTGATCCGTGGGACCCCATCGATCTTATTACTGTTTAAAAACTATAGATAACAATAAAAATATTTGTAAAGCGCACGTATCCAACAATACTGGCGCTTGTGTCACTACAATATTATTACCCCTGCTCATTGTGCACACGAAACATTTCAAATACCATCTCGGCTCCGTGGGGAGTATGCAGCTTGATGCAGCCATTTCGCCGCAAGGCAGCTGCGACACGTCCTGTGAGCTTTTTCACAAAACACATTGGCGCGTCGTAGGTGTAATTTAATGCGAGGAATCGTAGTGCCCCGTTATATTGAGCGCCGTCACCACAAAACTAGTCAATAATTACTATCAGCAGGTTTTACAAAATGGTGGGATAAAACAAAAGTCATTCACAAATTTGTTACAAGTATATCCAGTGAAGTGCAGCATATTGAAATAGAACGAAGCATCCATTCAAAAATGTGACATGGTATGTCAAAACCAGGCGGAATTGGGCTGTGCTACGAAAGGAGAAACAGCTACAAAATAATGTGGGGTGATTTTCAGTGATTTGGGAAATTTAAATTTTTTTGTGGTGCTATTAATATGTTTCAACTGTTATGTAAAAGTTTCAATTAAAACTTCATTGACAAAGCATTTTGTGTAATACAAAACTCCAACTTGAAAGGTCTCTTTCTCATTTTTTACATTTCAGACAATGTGATTTCAAAACTGTACATCTTTACTTTGGAATATTCAATACAAAAAACGCAAGGTGGCATTTAAAAGAGCAAGGGGTGCATTTTACTAATATTGCAGAAACTCAAAATTGACTTCTTGTCCCAAAATGCCTGATTTTGACATACCGCGTCACAAATGTTCGTCCTATGTTTTTGTCGCCTTTTCATCAAGTTGCCGTGATTGCCTCTGGATATTAAACCGAAAAAGATGCAACACTTTTTATTACCGTTGCAGATCTGAAGCCACTTTCCATTCACACCGATACTTGCGTGACTACCACCACACCTACGCGGCTACTCTACTGCGACATGGTCGGCCCTGGGCTTGGCGTGCTCGTTGGCGGTAACGGGGTCGGGGCCAAGTGCTCGGATGAGATCAGCCACATGGCAGCTAACATGATACTGAAGGGAGAGTGGGACTATGACATGCCGAGAGAGAAGTTTAGAGTGAAGTGGAAACCGAAAACTGAGAGGTCATGATGCTCATACTTAATATCCTAGAAATCCTAGAATTGCTAACTGACAAAGTATCAAACGCTTTATACTTGCAGTTAATTGCACAGCCGAATGGTTTATAACAATAGAGTCTATCATGTGCATGTACAGTATAGCCACACACAGCGAACATTTAATTTATACCAAATGGAGCAAATGCTAATATTCTACCCTACTTTTTTTTTTATTTATACAGATGCTATTAAATGCTTACAAATTGGGAATTGAAGCAAAAATATTCTATTTTGTATTCATCCATTGACTTTAGCTGGGTTTGAACCTTGGACCTCCAGTTACGCTGCACTGGTATCAGTATATCTGAACATTTTATTAAAAATGAATATTAAAAACAGTAAATTGTATATTTAAAAAAAACATTTGAAACAACATAGAATGGGTAAATATGTTTATTCAGTAACAATATGTTTATATGGCCGACATGTATGAACATTTAAAGGACTAGGATACAAGCATTGGTAATTGCTTAAATTATTATGAATGGGTGGATTTGGGGGGTTCGGTTGTATTCTATAGTAAATATCGTTTAACTGACCTGTCCGAAGTTTTACAATCATGGATGCCGAGAAAAGCAAGAAAAACGGCATTCTTTTTTAACCAAAGTCGGGCAGTTATTATTATGTTTTGTCGCATTCGCCAGCGGGCGATTGTGAATTTGTTGAAACAATTCTAAACAATTACACGATATCAACCGTAATCATTTTGCTGGATGCCTAGAATCATTTGTTTTCTTTCAAATAAGTAAGATATTTATTAGTACGTCGATAGTACATTGTACAACTAATTAACTGCATTAAATCGTATTGAAACAAGGTTTAGAATTAAAACACCGTATGTATTTCAGCTATTGCGACAAGTGTCGAGTGTGAAATAAAAACATACGCAACCTATAAAACAAGTTCTATACTTTTGATTAAATTGTTTTTCATGTAGTTTTTATGTCGGTTTGTAAAGTGTTTTGAAACTTTTTATGGAGACTAAATAAGACGCTTAACAAATATTGATTATTATGACATTGAATATTATTTCTTTTTAATACGACTACTGTTTCAGCAATTATTTATTATTTATTCGGGGTAAAGGAGGAAGCCACTGAATGAGGTACGGTGATAGGTGGAATCACTATACGCCGTACCGTACATGGTAAGCCCCACCGTGTCTCCTCGCTGCAGAACCAGCACCGCGCTCCCAGACACCTGCTCACGGTGACTTGAATCAGTGCTTTCGCCAGAGACAACATAGTCGTCGTTCTTCCGGAGATGAACGTACAGGCGGCTGGAAGAAGATTTGTTCACAGAAAACGTAAACACGTAGGTGCCCGGCACAGTACACGTGAACGTGCCGGTCCCGAGATCGAAGCTGGTACCCGGCAGAAGCGTCTCGGTCTGCTGGAAGGGCAAACGGGTGTCGTGACTCGTAGAGGCATCAGAGTAGCTCGTCCTCACCGCGGTGAATGCTACCCGCTGGTTGGAGTCATCTGGTGTCTCCCCTGGCTCACCCTTCTGACCTTTGACACCAGTCTGACCAGGAATTCCGACTACACCCTGCAGACCTTTCGGACCTATCTTGCCGGGCTGACCTATCCCATGGTCCCCTTTAGGCCCAGCGTTCCCAAGTGCTCCCCGCTCACCCATTGGACCAATTGGCCCGATATCGCCAATTTGACCTGGCTGACCTGCGTCGCCCTTTGACCCCGGCTGGCCGAAGGGTCCCATCGGTCCGACCTGCCCATTTAAACCTGGTATACCATGTGCGACAGCAGGTCCCTGGCAGCACATCGGACACGCATGAGACGCTGGAACATCACCGTCCGTGGCAACCGGCCCAGTGACGGAAGCTCGGAGCTTGACAGAGTTACCCAGAAGGAGGGCGATTGAAAGAACGGTTGCCACCAAGATCTTCATTCTGTATAAAATACCAAAAGTACACAATATAAATCACAAGAGGGACTAATTATTAAACAGAAAAAGAAGCAAAAAAATGAATTGGAAGGTTCTCGGGTAGAGCGCATACAAAATAACTTCAGACGTGTCGTACGGGTTTTGAATCAAGCTATAAAGTAGGGCCAAATCCCACCTCTCCTCTTCTCCAGAAATTCATTATTTGCACTTTAATTTTGTCCGCAAACATCGTCGAGCTCAACTCTTGATTCTCAATTTCAAAAATTACAAAGGGATTTGATTAAAGTTGCAGTATAATTTTAATTAGAGCATTGCGATTCGTCGTAAATTAATGTGTGGTTTGGGTATTTTGCTTTGTTTTTATTTTAATAGATTTAGACGCTGTTGTCGTTACATTTTGTTCTGTTTACTATCAAACGTTATGGTTAATTTTTGTATATAAATGACCAAGAGTCTTAAAACAAACGACAAAAAAACACCAACATTAGTTATTTTTTTATTTAATTTCCAAAGCCCCGTGAAACGAATTTCACAATTTTAGGAGGAATCAGAAAAGTATACAAATTGCAATAATACTTGATCTAGAATGGAATTCGTTGATAACAATTTTTTTAAATTGAGAATTGAGCTAGGCAATGTTCGGGGACGAAAGTAAAGTGTCGTTATAAGAATGTATGATACTAGTGTTAAAATAACTGGGAAAGATATAATATCCTGACTGAAAAACTCTGTAAATACGGTAATATTTAAGAATTTGTCTCGCTGATTGTTTAGCTATAGCTCCTCCCAAGATACGTCAATGGTTTTGTTAAAAAATATAACGTTATTTGTTTTTAATACAGTAAGGCCTACCTTGACGTGGTGTTCTTAATCAGAGCTCAGCCGCCGGGAAGAAATCTTAGTGACTGAAGTTGAATGTCACCTGAAAATAATACAAAAAAACAAACACCTTAACTCACAACAAGTCTCTTTATTTGTTTATTTTAATGTATTTTTACAGCGCTTTGAGGCTGTTGTCAGCGTAAAGGCTATAATTTGGTGTTTATTGGGAAGTAGCGTAATCATACATGTCACTCAAGGTTTTTTAATTTTTAGAGCGATTCTCGGTCACCTGGGAAGGACATTAACGTGAAGGACGTGTAACACTGGGTTTTGTGGAATTTTCTTTCTTTTTCTGTGAGGCTATTAGGTTTTTAAATTCTAATGGAGTGCTTTTGCAAGAGGGTATAGCACAGAGAAGCCGGTTTATGCACGCATACTTCAAGGAATGATCAGTTAATCTTTTTGTGTTTTTTTTGATCAATTCCAGAGTTAGCTGCAGTGAATCAGAACTCATTCTATTTGGGTAGGAGAGGGTGTTTTATGGGAGTTTTCACAAGTCAGAACTTTTTCTCATCGTTTTCGTTATTTTTTTTGGAGATGCTGAAGCAGTTCTGCTGCGTAAGGTATCATTGGTTTTTAGGTAGTTTTTGGTCTACAGAGATAAATCTGCATGATTTATTGTGTGCTGGTATTCCAGCAGTGTGGTTGCGTAACTATCCCGCCCAGAGCGTAATTCCTAATTTAAGTTTGTTTTCCAGTGATATACGCTTCATGGGAGGTCAGTTCAGGCCACTTTTTTCTGAGAGATTGCAGTCTGTAGGAATGGGGGGGGGGGGGGGGGTGTTTCGTGTACAAGTTTCAACAGAACCCCTCCGTGCTTTTCGTTATTTTTTTTGAGACGCGGAAAAGGTTTTGCTGATAAGTATCATATGGATTGTATTTGTGACTGTTCTGCCGAAGATAAATCTGTAATTGTACGTTAACTAGTGGGTATGCTAGAGAGTGGCTGTTTGACTGGTCTCTCCAGAGCGTGATTTTTAACTCTTTTTTTTCCCTTTTTTTTCCGTAAGACACGCTTCTGGGGGTCAGTTTTTAGCCACCTTATCTCTGCTAGATGACAGTCCGTGGTTGGAGTTCGTGGACGGGCAAATACATCAAACGTCTGCAGGCCAATTGGGTTCGACATTCCCTAAAAGCGGGAGTTTCAAACCCTGTCTCTGGTTTTGGCGACGCGATGACTGGTTTGTGTATTGCAACAGTGGTCCCTTTGTTTTTGGTTCACACAGTGATTGATTTTTACCGGTGATAATATGCCGTCCCCTCTTTTTTCTCCTTTTTTGGAAGGGGAGCAGGGCATATTTTCTGTGCTATATCATGCACGTCATCAGTCACCCTCTTAATCTTATAGTTCATTTTCCCTTCCTTGATTGTATGTGTGTGTCGGTTTATTATGACGCGTGGCAAGGACGAGGGGGGGGGGGGGGGGGGGGGGGGGTTGACTTATTTATTTTGTTTTAGTCTTGAGATCCATTTCTTTGATCATTGTTTTGTTCTTTCAATAGTTCCAATAGAATTTGCAGATTCTCCTCATCAAGATTTTGTTCCTCTTGGTTGGATTGTGGAGACGCTTTAGTCCTAGATCGAACAAGTTCATCTTTTATATTTTTGTGCCGTTTGTATGCCAGGATGGGTTGGGTATCAAATAGCCTATTCAGATATTCGTTTTCGCTAATCAAGGGCCAGTGTTTGAGGATAGCCCGTTTCAGGGCTGGGTGCGCGACATGTGGGTAGTATGGTAGGACGAACACCAGTGGGATATTGTTTTTGTTTTTTTCACGCTTAGGGTCCGCGGGAGTCTTTCCCCTTTGAGAAAGGAGAGCTAGGTCTTCGTTTGTGTATCCGCGCTTTTGAAGTTTGTCTTTGAAGAATTCAACCCTCTCCTCAAAGTCTTTTGAATGGGTACATATACGTTTGTATCTGGTCACTTCGCCCTTGATTAATCCGCCAAATACCGACTTAGGGTGTGCTGAATCTCGAGCTAGGTACTGAAATGTATCAGTTTTTTTGGTAGCGACTCGAGTATCCAATATCCCTTCATGTATGAATCGTTCGCCTTTGTAGATAATAAGGTCGAGAAAAGTGACTTGGCGGTGCGAGATCTCAGACGTGAACTTCAGCGTGGGGTGAATTTTATTAAGTGATTGCACTAGGTCAGCAGCCTGCTTTTCATTTCCGTTAAAGATTATAAGAACATCGTCTCTATATCTCATGTAGCTCACAATTGAGGGATTGTTAGGGAGGATTTTGTCTTGTTCGTATTTGAATAGGGTTATGTCACAAATCTCCGGACTGCATTCGCTGCCCATGGCCACGCCGATTTTTTGTCTGAAAAACTTGCCATTAAATTCAAACGTGTTTCGACGCAAAATGAGTTCAAGGAGACGTCGCGCGTGGTCTGTCGTGGGCTTGGGTATTGCGTATAGTCTGTCATCGGCCATTGCAAGTGCGTCACAAACTGATTCAATTGCCTCATCTTGTGGGCAGTTAGTGTACATGGATACTATATCTAGTGTTATCAATAAGTTATCTTTCTCCAATGTCAGGTTATTTAGTTTTTCAAGCACATGCCCAGAATCGCGTGTGTATGTGCTTTGCTGTTTGACAATTGGGAGCAAGAAATAGTCTATGTATTTGGATATGGATTGAGTCGGTCCTCCGCAACCACTAATGATTGGCCTCCCCACGAACCGTGTTCCTTCTGGTACTTTTTTGTGAACTTTCGGTAGGAGGTAAAGGCAAGGTGTTTTAATGTCGTGGTTGCGGGGGTTAAGAAACACCGATATGTCTTTCGATATGAGTCCGTCCACGTAGAGTTGGCGTATGGCTTGAGAGACTAATTCCGCGGTTTCATCGGTCAAGTCCCTGTTAATTTCTTCATAGTGGGGGCCTGTTAATTGTCGTGTCCCTTCACGTATGTAGTCTTGTTTGTTAAGGACGCACACACCGCGGCCTTTATCGAATTGTTTGATGATAATATCCTGTCTTTTCTTAAGGCCAGATAGCGCAACACGTTCCGCTTTTGTTATATTTAGTTTGACATTTTGAATTTTCAGTCTGGACAGTTCCTCCATAGTGCCTTCAATATAGGACTCTAGGTTTAGATTGAAGGTAGGTTGGGGAGTCCAAGTTGATGGTAGTTTGAACGGGTGTGAGCTTATAGGTCTGACTCTCCCTGCCATTCTTAACCGTAATCTCATCTTTCTGAAGAAGGATCGGGAATGGCGAAGGATGGTCGACCTTTTTGGTTTTTGGGGGGTCGGGATGAAGTTAAGGCCCCTGCCCAATGCTACCAGTTCAATGTTGGAGAGTTGGGCGTCTGATAGATTTTTCACATAAGGCATACTTTTCTTGGCCCTCATTTCGAGAGTGATCGTTCTCGTCTGTTTGTTTTGCTTTTTACTTATTTTGCGAGACTCGAACGATCTTTCTCTTGCTTTTTTAGTTTTGTGATTTTTTTGGCTTTTGTTGATTCTCCTTGCCATTCTCAAGCACACTCAATGATTTCTTTCGGTCAGGTTTTTTTTCCAGTGAGGTGTGTAGGAGAACGGGGAAAATATTTTTAGTTTTGTGGTTTTTTTTTTTTTTTTTTTTTTTTTTTTTTTTTTTTTGTGGTTTTTTTTTTTTTTTTTTTTTTTTTTTTTTTTGGCTTTTGTTGATTCTCCTTGCCATTCTCAAGCACACTCAATGTTTTCTTTCGGTCAGGTTTTTGTTCAGTGAGGTGTGCAGGAGAACGGGGAAAATATTTTTAGTTTTGTGATTTTTTTGGCTTTTGTTGATTTTCCTTGCCATTCCCAAGCACACTCAATGTTTTCTTTCGGTCAGGTTTTGTTCAGTGAGGTGTGCAGGAGAACGGGGAAAATATTTTTTAGGGTAGAATGTGCGCTGGTTGCCTATTTATGCCGAGCTGCAGGCCTGTTGTTTTATCACAAAGCGCATGCGCATACGGTCACGGACAGCCCTCGGGGAGATAGACAGAAGGGCGGGGGTATATGGGGGCTGTATAGTGTTAGCTGATTGATGAGTGTATGTTGCGTACACCCTATGGTATCCCTATTTGACACATACTGTTTTCTTCGTCAGGTGATAGTCAAAGGGTAAGAGATATAATTACAAGAGCATGTGTCGTGGATTTCGAGCTCCAACTTTCTTTTTTTGGGGGGGAATAGTGTCGTAATCAAAAGGAATGAAAAAATAAAGCAATCTCTAAAGACAAAATATACAATAATTTGTTTTTAAGAGTAGGGGTGGTACGGTATACACCATTTGCAGATATCGAAAATATTTACTACCGTGTTATTAAGAAATATCCTACTCATCTGAAAGTAAATGTTGATTCTGGGCATCCAGCAAAATGATTGCGCTAGATATCCTGTAATTATTCCGAAAAATAGAATTTGATAATGAAAAATTCGCGATCGCCGGACGGCGATCGCGATAACATAAGAATAAATGCTCGACGCCGGTTGAAAAAACTCGCTGTTTTTGTGCTTTTCTCAGCATCCATGATTCTAAAACTTCGGACAGCTCAGTTAAACGATATTTACTATAAATACAACCCCCCCAAAATCAACTCATTCATGATAATTCAAGCAATGACCAATGGTGTATACTACCTTTAAGAGTTATTCTTTGAAGAAGGATAAGATGGGGGTTTGTGCACGTGTCGGTTGCACCACAATTAACCCCGTATTTATTTTGGTTTTTGTTTGCTTTGTTTTTAATGGGGGAGGTTCTGCTGAAAAGGGCGCCTGTAATCAAAAGGAATGAAAAAATAAAGCAATCTCTAAAGAAAAAATATATAATAATTTGTTTTTAAGAGTAGGGGTGGTATACACCATTTGCAGATATCGAAAGTATTTACTACCGTGTTATTAAGAAATATCCTACTCATCTGAAAGTAAATGTTGATTCTGGGCATCCAGCAAAATGATTGCGCTAGATATCCTGTAATTATTCCGAAAAATAGAATTTGATAATGAAAAATTCGCGATCGTCGGACGGCGATCGCGATAACATAAGAATAAATGCTCGACGCCGGTTGAGAAAACTCGCTGTTTTTGTGCTTTTCTCAGCATCCATGATTCTAAAACTTCGGACAGCTCAGTTAAACGATATTTACTATAAATACAACCCCCCAAAAAATCAACTCATTCATGATAATTCAAGCAATGACCAATGGTGTATACTACCTTTAAGGGATATCCTTTGAAGAAGGATAGGATGGGGGTTTGTGCACGTGTCGGTTGCACCACAATTAACCCCGTATTTATTTAGGTTTTTGTTTGCTTTGTTTTTAATGGGGGAGGTTCTGCTGAAAAGGGCGCCTTATTAGGATTCCTGATTAAACGTGTGCAACAAGGGTGCCGCCTTTTTCAGATTCTTTTGGTTTTTTTAAAAAAATTTACAGAAAATTAATTGTTTGTTAAGTAAAGCTGTTGAAACATAAAACCTTGTTTTGTTTTTTTTAGTTAAAGTTGAATTGTGTTTCGAGATGTGTGGAGTGAGGAATAGCTATATTCGTTTCTTGTGAGTTTAGGGAATAGGGTTACACCAAATTTTTACTGTTTTTGTCAAGGAAAGGAAAATGAAAAGAAAAGAAAAGAAAAGAAGGTAACATATTGGGTCGGAAGTAATAAAAGACAATCTCCCCTAGCGATAGGAGAATAACTTTTCCAAACTTAGAGGGGGGGAGGGGGGCAGGAAAACTGGTAGTTATAAAGGTAGTAGTACAGATAGAATCGTTTTTAGACATGAAGATAACTTTTTTTCGGAAGTTTTTGTGGCTCTGAAAAGAGCCGTTGGGTTTGTTTACGGTTGAGGTGGACTACTTGCGGCTCCCAGCCCTTGATGTGGGGTAGATGCCCATCTTTCGCTCAGCCGCATCGACGATGATTTCAAAGACCTGTTTAGCCCGGCACCTCTCCAACCTGTCGTGTATTTCAGCTTCTATCAAGCTCAAACCGGCCGTTTTTGCCTTAGCAAACCGAGACTCAACCGAGGTAAGTTCCGATTTGTAGCGTATCAGAGTTATTTGACCCAGTTCCAAAGAGCACTCTGCTATTTTTTGATTCCATGAGATGATCATCTCTGGAGAGCAGGAGATACCCAAAGGAAGGGTGGGGGTGTTTTTTCTGACTCTGAGCCAATCGGGAACTTCACCACGGCTAAGACTCTCTTCTAGTGTGTTCGCCTGTCTCCGGACCCGATTTCTCAGGCCGGCAAGGCGGACGACCTCTGGCTTGGCGCGGCCGATTACATTTCTGGCGTGCGGTTTGAGCATGATGAGCTGTTTTTCTTTTTGGTTTTTTCGACGGGGATGAGGAGGAGGAGGCTGCCGTTGTCCACAGGTAATCTCGTCATCGCTGAACAGCATCATATCTTGGTCCATTTCAACGCCGGAACCAGGGGTGGGAGGGCAGATGAGATCAAGTACGTCGTTTTGGCTGTCCATTCTTATCGCTAGGAGATATGGGAATGGAGCTCAATTGCTAGGGCTACCGTACTTATACTTGTTTCTGTCAAGTGTTTCTCGCCCCTGGTCAGGGATTAGCACACATGTGTAAAATAGTCTACGATAAGCACAGAGCATTTGGCTCGGTTCTTGGTACCACAGTGTGCACGGTCAGGGAGTTTTATCATTTTGATTGGTCCAGAAATCCACATGTGACTCGATGACGCGTTATTGTGTGTGAGCTTAACATGGATCATTTGGAGCCAATGTTCAACTCCAAAGATACAAATGCACGCCCCTTCGACCGCCGGCCGGGTGGCCGGGGTAGGGTATCATCGTGTTTATTGGGAAGTAGCGTAATCATACATGTCACTCAAGGTTTTTTAATTTTTAGAGCGATTCTCGGTCACCTGGGAAGGACATTAACGTGAAGGACGTGTAACACTGGGTTTTGTGGAATTTTCTTTCTTTTTCTGTGAGGCTATTAGGTTTTTAAATTCTAATGGAGTGCTTTTGCAAGAGGGTATAGCACAGAGAAGCCGGTTTATGCACGCATACTTCAAGGAATGATCAGTTAATCTTTTTGTGTTTTTTTTGATCAATTCCAGAGTTAGCTGCAGTGAATCAGAACTCATTCTATTTGGGTAGGAGAGGGTGTTTTATGGGAGTTTTCACAAGTCAGAACTTTTTCTCATCGTTTTCGTTATTTTTTTTGGAGATGCTGAAGCAGTTCTGCTGCGTAAGGTATCATTGGTTTTTAGGTAGTTTTTGGTCTACAGAGATAAATCTGCATGATTTATTGTGTGCTGGTATTCCAGCAGTGTGGTTGCGTAACTATCCCGCCCAGAGCGTAATTCCTAATTTAAGTTTGTTTTCCAGTGATATACGCTTCATGGGAGGTCAGTTCAGGCCACTTTTTTCTGAGAGATTGCAGTCTGTAGGAATGGGGGGGGGGGGGGGGGGGGGTGTTTCGTGTACAAGTTTCAACAGAACCCCTCCGTGCTTTTCGTTATTTTTTTTGAGACGCGGAAAAGGTTTTGCTGATAAGTATCATATGGATTGTATTTGTGACTGTTCTGCCGAAGATAAATCTGTAATTGTACGTTAACTAGTGGGTATGCTAGAGAGTGGCTGTTTGACTGGTCTCTCCAGAGCGTGATTTTTAACTCTTTTTTTTCCCTTTTTTTTCCGTAAGACACGCTTCTGGGGGTCAGTTTTTAGCCACCTTATCTCTGCTAGATGACAGTCCGTGGTTGGAGTTCGTGGACGGGCAAATACATCAAACGTCTGCAGGCCAATTGGGTTCGACATTCCCTAAAAGCGGGAGTTTCAAACCCTGTCTCTGGTTTTGGCGACGCGATGACTGGTTTGTGTATTGCAACAGTGGTCCCTTTGTTTTTGGTTCACACAGTGATTGATTTTTACCGGTGATAATATGCCGTCCCCTCTTTTTTCTCCTTTTTTGGAAGGGGAGCAGGGCATATTTTCTGTGCTATATCATGCACGTCATCAGTCACCCTCTTAATCTTATAGTTCATTTTCCCTTCCTTGATTTTATGTGTGTGTCGGTTTATTATGACGCGTGGCAAGGACGAGGGGGGGGGGGGGGGGGGTTGACTTATTTATTTTGTTTTAGTCTTGAGATCCATTTCTTTGATCATTGTTTTGTTCTTTCAATAGTTCCAATAGAATTTGCAGATTCTCCTCATCAAGATTTTGTTCCTCTTGGTTGGATTGTGGAGACGCTTTAGTCCTAGATCGAACAAGTTCATCTTTTATATTTTTGTGCCGTTTGTATGCCAGGATGGGTTGGGTATCAAATAGCCTATTCAGATATTCGTTTTCGCTAATCAAGGGCCAGTGTTTGAGGATAGCCCGTTTCAGGGCTGGGTGCGCGACATGTGGGTAGTATGGTAGGACGAACACCAGTGGGATATTGTTTTTGTTTTTTTCACGCTTAGGGTCCGCGGGAGTCTTTCCCCTTTGAGAAAGGAGAGCTAGGTCTTCGTTTGTGTATCCGCGCTTTTGAAGTTTGTCTTTGAAGAATTCAACCCTCTCCTCAAAGTCTTTTGAATGGGTACATATACGTTTGTATCTGGTCACTTCGCCCTTGATTAATCCGCCAAATACCGACTTAGGGTGTGCTGAATCTCGAGCTAGGTACTGAAATGTATCAGTTTTTTTGGTAGCGACTCGAGTATCCAATATCCCTTCATGTATGAATCGTTCGCCTTTGTAGATAATAAGGTCGAGAAAAGTGACTTGGCGGTGCGAGATCTCAGACGTGAACTTCAGCGTGGGGTGAATTTTATTAAGTGATTGCACTAGGTCAGCAGCCTGCTTTTCATTTCCGTTAAAGATTATAAGAACATCGTCTCTATATCTCATGTAGCTCACAATTGAGGGATTGTTAGGGAGGATTTTGTCTTGTTCGTATTTGAATAGGGTTATGTCACAAATCTCCGGACTGCATTCGCTGCCCATGGCCACGCCGATTTTTTGTCTGAAAAACTTGCCATTAAATTCAAACGTGTTTCGACGCAAAATGAGTTCAAGGAGACGTCGCGCGTGGTCTGTCGTGGGCTTGGGTATTGCGTATAGTCTGTCATCGGCCATTGCAAGTGCGTCACAAACTGATTCAATTGCCTCATCTTGTGGGCAGTTAGTGTACATGGATACTATATCTAGTGTTATCAATAAGTTATCTTTCTCCAATGTCAGGTTATTTAGTTTTTCAAGCACATGCCCAGAATCGCGTGTGTATGTGCTTTGCTGTTTGACAATTGGGAGCAAGAAATAGTCTATGTATTTGGATATGGATTGAGTCGGTCCTCCGCAACCACTAATGATTGGCCTCCCCACGAACCGTGTTCCTTCTGGTACTTTTTTGTGAACTTTCGGTAGGAGGTAAAGGCAAGGTGTTTTAATGTCGTGGTTGCGGGGGTTAAGAAACACCGATATGTCTTTCGATATGAGTCCGTCCACGTAGAGTTGGCGTATGGCTTGAGAGACTAATTCCGCGGTTTCATCGGTCAAGTCCCTGTTAATTTCTTCATAGTGGGGGCCTGTTAATTGTCGTGTCCCTTCACGTATGTAGTCTTGTTTGTTAAGGACGCACACACCGCGGCCTTTATCGAATTGTTTGATGATAATATCCTGTCTTTTCTTAAGGCCAGATAGCGCAACACGTTCCGCTTTTGTTATATTTAGTTTGACATTTTGAATTTTCAGTCTGGACAGTTCCTCCATAGTGCCTTCAATATAGGACTCTAGGTTTAGATTGAAGGTAGGTTGGGGAGTCCAAGTTGATGGTAGTTTGAACGGGTGTGAGCTTATAGGTCTGACTCTCCCTGCCATTCTTAACCGTAATCTCATCTTTCTGAAGAAGGATCGGGAATGGCGAAGGATGGTCGACCTTTTTGGTTTTTGGGGGGTCGGGATGAAGTTAAGGCCCCTGCCCAATGCTACCAGTTCAATGTTGGAGAGTTGGGCGTCTGATAGATTTTTCACATAAGGCATACTTTTCTTGGCCCTCATTTCGAGAGTGATCGTTCTCGTCTGTTTGTTTTGCTTTTTACTTATTTTGCGAGACTCGAACGATCTTTCTCTTGCTTTTTTAGTTTTGTGATTTTTTTGGCTTTTGTTGATTCTCCTTGCCATTCTCAAGCACACTCAATGTCTTCTTTCGGTCAGGTTTTTTTTCCAGTGAGGTGTGTAGGAGAACGGGGAAAATATTTTTAGTTTTGTGGTTTTTTTTTTTTTTTTTTTTTTTTTTTTTTTTGGCTTTTGTTGATTCTCCTGTTGTTTTGTTTTTGTGTTTATTGGGAAGTAGCGTAATCATACATGTCACTCAAGGTTTTTTAATTTTTAGAGCGATTCTCGGTCACCTGGGAAGGACATTAACGTGAAGGACGTGTAACACTGGGTTTTGTGGAATTTTCTTTCTTTTTCTGTGAGGCTATTAGGTTTTTAAATTCTAATGGAGTGCTTTTGCAAGAGGGTATAGCACAGAGAAGCCGGTTTATGCACGCATACTTCAAGGAATGATCAGTTAATCTTTTTGTGTTTTTTTTGATCAATTCCAGAGTTAGCTGCAGTGAATCAGAACTCATTCTATTTGGGTAGGAGAGGGTGTTTTATGGGAGTTTTCACAAGTCAGAACTTTTTCTCATCGTTTTCGTTATTTTTTTTGGAGATGCTGAAGCAGTTCTGCTGCGTAAGGTATCATTGGTTTTTAGGTAGTTTTTGGTCTACAGAGATAAATCTGCATGATTTATTGTGTGCTGGTATTCCAGCAGTGTGGTTGCGTAACTATCCCGCCCAGAGCGTAATTCCTAATTTAAGTTTGTTTTCCAGTGATATACGCTTCATGGGAGGTCAGTTCAGGCCACTTTTTTCTGAGAGATTGCAGTCTGTAGGAATGGGGGGGGGGGGGGGGGGGGGGTGTTTCGTGTACAAGTTTCAACAGAACCCCTCCGTGCTTTTCGTTATTTTTTTTGAGACGCGGAAAAGGTTTTGCTGATAAGTATCATATGGATTGTATTTGTGACTGTTCTGCCGAAGATAAATCTGTAATTGTACGTTAACTAGTGGGTATGCTAGAGAGTGGCTGTTTGACTGGTCTCTCCAGAGCGTGATTTTTAACTCTTTTTTTTCCCTTTTTTTTCCGTAAGACACGCTTCTGGGGGTCAGTTTTTAGCCACCTTATCTCTGCTAGATGACAGTCCGTGGTTGGAGTTCGTGGACGGGCAAATACATCAAACGTCTGCAGGCCAATTGGGTTCGACATTCCCTAAAAGCGGGAGTTTCAAACCCTGTCTCTGGTTTTGGCGACGCGATGACTGGTTTGTGTATTGCAACAGTGGTCCCTTTGTTTTTGGTTCACACAGTGATTGATTTTTACCGGTGTGTTGTGTTTATTGGGAAGTAGCGTAATCATACATGTCACTCAAGGTTTTTTAATTTTTAGAGCGATTCTCGGTCACCTGGGAAGGACATTAACGTGAAGGACGTGTAACACTGGGTTTTGTGGAATTTTCTTTCTTTTTCTGTGAGGCTATTAGGTTTTTAAATTCTAATGGAGTGCTTTTGCAAGAGGGTATAGCACAGAGAAGCCGGTTTATGCACGCATACTTCAAGGAATGATCAGTTAATCTTTTTGTGTTTTTTTTGATCAATTCCAGAGTTAGCTGCAGTGAATCAGAACTCATTCTATTTGGGTAGGAGAGGGTGTTTTATGGGAGTTTTCACAAGTCAGAACTTTTTCTCATCGTTTTCGTTATTTTTTTTGGAGATGCTGAAGCAGTTCTGCTGCGTAAGGTATCATTGGTTTTTAGGTAGTTTTTGGTCTACAGAGATAAATCTGCATGATTTATTGTGTGCTGGTATTCCAGCAGTGTGGTTGCGTAACTATCCCGCCCAGAGCGTAATTCCTAATTTAAGTTTGTTTTCCAGTGATATACGCTTCATGGGAGGTCAGTTCAGGCCACTTTTTTCTGAGAGATTGCAGTCTGTAGGAATGGGGGGGGGGGGGGGGGGGGGGGGGTGTTTCGTGTACAAGTTTCAACAGAACCCCTCCGTGCTTTTCGTTATTTTTTTTGAGACGCGGAAAAGGTTTTGCTGATAAGTATCATATGGATTGTATTTGTGACTGTTCTGCCGAAGATAAATCTGTAATTGTACGTTAACTAGTGGGTATGCTAGAGAGTGGCTGTTTGACTGGTCTCTCCAGAGCGTGATTTTTAACTCTTTTTTTTCCCTTTTTTTTCCGTAAGACACGCTTCTGGGGGTCAGTTTTTAGCCACCTTATCTCTGCTAGATGACAGTCCGTGGTTGGAGTTCGTGGACGGGCAAATACATCAAACGTCTGCAGGCCAATTGGGTTCGACATTCCTAAAAGCGGGAGTTTCAAACCCTGTCTCTGGTTTTGGCGACGCGATGACTGGTTTGTGTATTGCAACAGTGGTCCCTTTGTTTTTGGTTCACACAGTGATTGATTTTTACCGGTGATAATATGCCGTCCCCTCTTTTTTCTCCTTTTTTGGAAGGGGAGCAGGGCATATTTTCTGTGCTATATCATGCACGTCATCAGTCACCCTCTTAATCTTATAGTTCATTTTCCCTTCCTTGATTTTATGTGTGTGTCGGTTTATTATGACGCGTGGCAAGGACGAGGGGGGGGGGGGGGGGGGGTTGACTTATTTATTTTGTTTTAGTCTTGAGATCCATTTCTTTGATCATTGTTTTGTTCTTTCAATAGTTCCAATAGAATTTGCAGATTCTCCTCATCAAGATTTTGTTCCTCTTGGTTGGATTGTGGAGACGCTTTAGTCCTAGATCGAACAAGTTCATCTTTTATATTTTTGTGCCGTTTGTATGCCAGGATGGGTTGGGTATCAAATAGCCTATTCAGATATTCGTTTTCGCTAATCAAGGGCCAGTGTTTGAGGATAGCCCGTTTCAGGGCTGGGTGCGCGACATGTGGGTAGTATGGTAGGACGAACACCAGTGGGATATTGTTTTTGTTTTTTTCACGCTTAGGGTCCGCGGGAGTCTTTCCCCCTTTGAGAAAGGAGAGCTAGGTCTTCGTTTGTGTATCCGCGCTTTTGAAGTTTGTCTTTGAAGAATTCAACCCTCTCCTCAAAGTCTTTTGAATGGGTACATATACGTTTGTATCTGGTCACTTCGCCCTTGATTAATCCGCCAAATACCGACTTAGGGTGTGCTGAATCTCGAGCTAGGTACTGAAATGTATCAGTTTTTTTGGTAGCGACTCGAGTATCCAATATCCCTTCATGTATGAATCGTTCGCCTTTGTAGATAATAAGGTCGAGAAAGTGACTTGGCGGTGCGAGATCTCAGGACGTGAACTTCAGCGTGGGGTGAATTTTATTAAGTGATTGCACTAGGTCAGCAGCCTGCTTTTCATTTCCGTTAAAGAAGATTATAAGAACATCGTCTCTATATCTCATGTAGCTCACAATTGAGGGATTGTTAGGGAGGATTTTGTCTTGTTCGTATTTGATAGGGTTATGTCACAAATCTCCGGACTGCATTCGCTGCCCATGGCACGCCGATTTTTTGTCTGAAAAACTTGCCATTAAATTCAAACGTGTTTTCGACGCAAAATGAGTTCATAGGAGACGTCGCGCGTGGTCTGTCGTGGGCTTGGTATTGCGTATAGTCTGTCATCGGCCATTGCAAGTGCGTCACAAACTGATTCAATTGCCTCATCTTGTGGGCAGTTAGTGTACATGGTTACTATATCTAGTGTTATCAATAAGTTATCTTTCTCCAATGTCAGGTTATTAGTTTTTCAAGCACATGCCCAGAATCGCGTGTGTATGTTCTTTGCTGTTTGACATTTGGTGAGCAAGAATAGTTTATGTATTGGATATGGATTGATCGGAAAAAAAAGGGACAAAAAAAGAGTTAAAAATCAACTCTCTGGAGAGACCAGCTCAAACAGACCACTCTCTAGCATACCACTAGTTACGTACATATTACAGATTTATCTTCGGCTTGAACAGTCACAAATTACAATCCATATGATACTTATCACTTACCTTCCGCAA